>OV838920.1:10015000-11215000 GCA_929442735.1 Watsonalla binaria
AATGTCTTATGTAGTGTGAAATTGGGTTGTTATTCTGTAAGTACATGGCTAACACAGCAGGCCAAGCAAACCTCAGTTCCTATCTAGTTTAATGTAGTGTGTACGTCATATTTCACGTTATTTCCACTCCGGTGCGCGGGACGGCGCCGGTACGGCTGCAGAGTTCATACTATCTGCTTCATAGGTTAAGGCGTAAATAAGATAATGTTATAGTGTGACACATCAGTTGGGCATTGGAACAATTGTGCATTGGAACTGTGTCCATGAGCTTATGTTTCTTAAGCGATTTATTTTGTACTCTTTAGTATACATCTTATTTATAATATTTTTTTTGAAAAGAGTAATTACTGAGTTTCTTGCCAGGTTCTTTTCAGTAAAAGCAACCTTTACCTGGTGGTAGCATGTATAATCTTGTAAATTATGTCTTTCTGATAGTGCTTTGTAAAGAGTCTAATCGAATAAAGATATTTTTGACTTTTGACTTTTGACAGTATGCCGATTAATCACTAAATTTACTAGATAATAGGGATAAGAAGGTCTAATAATATAAGACGCTCAATCGCCATGTTCTATATCAAAGAACCCACGACTCATAATTTTCTGGTACATATTAACTAAGTGCGAACGAAATTCTTCTTCTTAGTTGTAACTTCATGACTGAGGGACGTGATCACGGCGCGACGTCTGAACCAACATTCCTTTCCAAGACTCTTGTGCCATCTGGATGGTAGCTTGAAGTGTGGTCCTCGTTGCAGCTTGGGTCGCGTCCGTCCGTAGTGTTGGCGAACAACCCTTGCTTCTCCTCCGTCCCGTGATCATCAGCCTTTCTGGACTGTCAGGATCTCAAATTCAAATTCAAATTCAAAATATCTTTAATCGATTAGACTTTTACAAAGTACAAATACAAAAAAAATAAAAAAAATATTTTTTTTGTGTTTTTACAAAGTACTTTCAAATCGTCAGAAAGACACGATTACATAGTATTATACATGCTACCGCCAGGTTTGGAAGGTTGCTTTTACTGAGAAGAACCTGGCAAAAAACTCAGTAATTATTCGTTTTGAAAAAAAATTACAGCTTTGAGTAATACAATATAAATCATAAAAAATATATATAAACAAAGTTGTGCCCGAAGAACTTGAGGACTCTTTGCAAACCACCAACGAAACCATTAGAAAATATAGTTAGAAAATATACCCCTTTTAGAAGATCTGTATGGTTAACATTTGCCTAGAATTTGAAATATTAGAAGTCCAAGTTGTACGAATCTCAGGTCTTTGTATCCCATAAATAAATTATCAGCTCGACACATCCTTTTTGTCCGCACAAAAACTAACATGATATGGCACGTTCGCACCTTTGACGCGCACATCTATAAATCAAACGCTCGACCGTCGAACAAAGGAACCTTGGTGTTGAAGTGTGAGTAATAGGTCACAACAAGGGACGTAAATAACGCGGAGAGATGCGGAAATTTTGCGGGAAATTGATAGCGGTCACCGCTATTTGCATCCCCCTTATTCTATTTACAAATGTTCTATTATTCTTTTTGCAGGGCACCTGTAATGGGGTAATAGCTCGGCTTGAATAACGGCATGTTTGCGGTATTGTGACAGCCCTAAATAAATATTATTTGTGAGTGTTGTGTGCGATTTAGAGGGTTTACTCTTGTAAGTGTTTGCTTGTTATATTAATAATTTTAATATTATATATTAGTAAAATACTGCGGGCCTACCGTCATCGGTTTAAGCAGAACGTACGAAAGAGCAACTGAGCTTTGACGTTTCATTCTGGTACCGTAATATTAAAAGTCAAAGTTATTATTTAAGAACTAGCTGTGCCGGCGTATTCAAATCCTACATGTTTAAGTTACTCCTTGGAATATGAGCTATCTGCCAGTAATGTCTCGTTAAAATCGGTCCAGCTGTTTCAGAGATTACCCCAAACAAACAGACAGATGGACAGAGAAAAAAAAATAAAAATTGGTTTTTCTATGTCAGTATCGTGTATCATATATATATGCATGTAGTGAAAAGCTGTTATTTTGGAATTACAAACAGACACTTCAATTTTATTTATCTGTATAGATATAAATACGCACTGCTTCAACGATCATAGTTGGCCCATGTTAGTTGTCTCTTGAGGAGAGCATTTAGGGAAGAAATAATTGTAATAATTTTGCGATCTAACCAACGTGTGTTAACTAATATAATGTAGCATTAATGTAAAGTTCACAATCTACAGAATGTTTTCTTTCTTTTATCTTATTAACTAATTAAACCAAACTTTGAAATAAAAACAATTGATAATGGTAAACAACTCAACAAAGAACGATACACACCCTAAATATATCCAACACAATCTATTTGAGATCGTATCAGGATCGGTTAATAATAATGTAAAAGTTCTTGAGTATTATTATATTTAATTACGTAAAACTGGTAAAATTAACAACAGAAAACAAGGAGCAACACATGACAAGTAAAAAGAACAAAACGACGGGAAAATTCAAATGTAAACCATAAGCACAAATATATAGACAAACCTGGCTTATTACTTTAAAATATAAAATAACATACTAGCCTTATAGCAAAAATAGGTTCTATGAGTGTACTTTGTTTCATTACAGCATGTTTATTAATGAGATTGGCGACAAAGGCCCAGGAGAAGCGAAGAGCCAGCAATCTCCTGGTATTTGCCAAGAGAGGGATTACGGCCCTCACTCTGTCTGCAAATATTGACATTTCGCTGTTTTAATGCCGACGTCAAACAATCGACAATTTGAAGCGCTTTCCTGTTGCTGACAGTGCACTGGATACTTAATTACAATGGCTTTATATCTATACAATGTATTATTTTAAAAAACAAAGCTGCTCTTAGTAGTCAGTCATGAACATATTATTGAAATATGTTATGTTTGAAGAGTTATTGCTGATTTTCTTGTTGGATGGTTGCAAAAGCAACCTTCTGAACTCAGTGGTAATATTTATATTTCTGTATATTATATGTGTCCTTCTGACGATTAAAAAAAAACTTACTCTGTAACAGGCAAATAATAATATTTATGCTTTAAAAATTAATGGTATTGAACTTACTGTCCGATCGTGTTATGTTTTTTTTTGATATAATTTTGCTATTGTTAATCACATTGTTCTTGTTGCATAATATTGTTGATATTTTTTAATTGCTACTGATTCTCAACTGGTAAGTCAAATATATGAAAGCTGATTTGATTTATGAACAATCTTGCTTGGTTTGTTCGTGAATACTGCCTTAGTAATGTGATCTTCGATTGAATCTAGGTATCTCTTCGGTGATCCAAAAAATTTGAACATGTAAGTGTTGGTAGCAAATATAGAAACCTTGTCAAGTGTTTCTCGCCTTGTCGATGGAGCGATAAAGCACACCGCAAATAAGAGGGAGCTCTTTGTTGTACCCCGCCGTTTTCGACGCTGTCTTTTTCAATGGCTGACTATACATCTTAATTCCTAGCTGTACACATTGACACCCGATGTGTTGCTTTGTTTGAACACAGTTATATATTAATGTGTATTTCCATGTTTGAACACGATGTTAATCTCATGTTATTGATAGGGCTTTTTCCTACTCGTGGTCTGGACCAAGCTTAAAAAATAAGTCTACCCTTTTGAAATCAGTATCACAGAAGGAGATGGAGTAACTTTTGAACCAAGGACTATGTTATCTTATATTAGTTATCTTATATGCCATGAAGACGTCGACCTTTGGGATCTTTTGTTGCCGCCCTTCCCCTATTGCTCTACGTACCTGACTCCTCAAATACTCCCTGAACAAGCTGGCAGACCTTGCCCATGGGGAAGAGCTTGTAGTCCTCTGGTTTCAGATATGCCATACCCAGTAGGTCCATTCGCCATCTGGCCAGTGCTAGGACAATCTTAGTCTATACAAATGATTAAGTGCCAACGTAACGGTTGGTAAGTCTATCGCCGCCTCAAGCTCTATACATAAGTCTTTGAATTACTTCTCAGACATGTGCAGGTTTCCTCGCGATATTTTTCTTCACTGCTCAACCGTTTCTAGTCCAATTAACTTAAAGTAAGACTTTTTATTTCTTAAAAACATGGCGATAGTGAACAGTGCCAAATGATATTGAGGAAATGACGTCAAACTTTCCTTTATAGAAAATCCTTTCTGCGGCCATAAAAATACTTCTTACAGAAACTTGTTTGGTTCGCCAGTGGAGCGAGACAAGTTTGTAATATTGCTAAAAAGTATTTCCCATACTTTGACAGCGACAAACTTTGCTTTGGGACGAAATCTGCCATCGAATTCGGAACTGGATGATAAAGTTTTACTCACACTGGGTGACAAGTATCATCACTTATTTAACTATAATATACGCGAGTGAACGTAGGGCGTATACTCTCTAACATAGATTATACAAAATGGAACGAATAATTGTGTTTATGTTTATCTGTGGATACGCCTTGAAACTCTGAGGATCAATAACAATTTATCGATAAAGTGTCTATGGAAATATAATCATCCGAGGGATTTCTGAGCGTCTCAAGGGCCGTTACCGTAACGACTGTGCGTGCAATACGTTTCTGGAACTCCAGCGTAATTGTATACTAGAATATTGTTCGTTCTACAAGTTCTACAACACCAGTCTCCTCATTTCAAATATTCATGGTGATTTAAAAAAAAAAACAAAGTTATACCTAAAACAAACCCTTCTGAAACACTAGCTTGCCGCAACTTCGCCTGCGCGCCAATAACATTTTACAACCAAACTTCAAACTCCTATTTGAGTCCCTAGGAGTGGAATTTTGGAAAACTCATTCATAGGGTATATATATACCTACACCTTACCAAGAACACACCCTCCAAATGTCATGTCTCTAGGACTAGCGGTTTGGGCTGTGTACATACCTATAATTCAGTCAGCGTGTATGCGTGGATGCTTTATTCCATAAGACAGAGAATAAGATAAAATCCGGTACTAATTGTCGTATTTTCCATCGTATCATCATATCCCTGGCCTTATCCCATGCACTGTTGGGGTCGGTACTTGATTCAACCCGATGTGGCTGATCACTTGGTTTTTATACGAAGCGACTACCATCTGACCTTCGCAACCCCTTTAACGAGTAAAATCTGTGATCTGGGTTAAGCCAGTTGTCAGACTATTTTAGGCCTCCGACTGACCTGTAACGATTGCCAAAGATGATAAATTGGCAACCGGGACCGACGGCTTAACGTGCTCTCCGAGGCACAGAGGGAACACGGGCTCCCATCCAATTACTGGCTAGGGGTAGGGTTGCTTAACTTCGCTCATCGAATGATGTGCGCAATAGAAACTGTGCCACGAGCTCCTCTTTATTACGTATTTTCCATCGTATATAGGACATATATGAAATCTGAAGTAAAAGTATAACCAAAATAAACAGGTAACTTACCAATGTCTATTTTCGCACTAAATTATAAAAATGTTTATTATAAAAGTTCAGTGTGTACTCGTCCTAACTTGGCAACTCCACAAACTCAATAGTGGAACGTATCAAAAACCGCTTCCTTCAACGTTATTCATATTTATTTATGCAGATAGAGCGCTCTCAGGTCAGAGCGAAGCGCGAATTATGCAAATATTGTCCTTCCGCAAAGTACAATTAGAAGTGATTATCGCGTGTAATTCGATTCCAAAGTTAGTCTTAAATCTATTTAATATTAGCCGTGGATCGCGGTTTTGCTCGCAAATAATTAACAATAAAAATATGTTACGTAGTGTTATTTTTTTCTAAAATATGAGTTGCTTGGGTTACTCTCTATAGAATCAGCTATCTGCCAGACATCGGTCCAACCATTCCAGAGAAAACAGACGGACAGATAAGATTCTTAAAAATAGTTTTTATTTTTTGTAGGTAACGTGTTAGAATTTGTTTTCACTTTAATCTTACATACATACATATGCTCACGCCTGTATTCCCCGAAGGGGTAGGCAGAGGTGTTGTAATCACAACACCCACTTTTCACCGAAGATGATTAAGTACCAACGTGACAGATTGTGAGGGTGAGTTCATCGCCGTCTCAGGCACTATACATACGTCATTGAATTACTTCTCAGAAATATGCAGGTTTCCTCACGATGTTTTCCTTCACCGTAAAGCACGTGGTGTGAAATCACTGTACATAAGTTTTATAGAAAAACTCATTGGTACAGGCCCCGCTGGGATTGCGTAGCAGGCGACTGCTCAAACCCGGAGGCCACCACTGCTCGTCTTCACTTCAATCTTATTTTTTTATTACTCGTACATACATATATCTCCCGCCGACTCCCTTACTGAGTAGCCTGAGAGAGTAGAGATATTTGACTTCAAACAGGTTTTCTCGTTTATATCTCGAGGCGCAAGTAATTCCACAGTAGACTGCGAGGGTTCTTATGAAAAGATATAATTACGAATAGGTTCGAGGGTTTACTTGTCTGTGATGTTATTTTATTCATACATAAACAGACGGGGTAGGCAGTCATGTTACGCAACAGGAGGCTAGCTTATATCCTTATGGAAATAATCCAGCACTAAATACTAATCCTGACTCCGGTTGCTACTGAAAAAGTACCAAAGAAAAAACACAATTATACTTTTTCGCCGCCCGATTACGTGGTCATATTTAATATTATAAAGAGGAAATATTTTTTTCAACTTGTTACTTAATATAAATTTATTTGATAACATCTAATCATAGAATAAGTAACATAACTAAAAATATAATCTAATAACTAAAATATATTATTAAAAGGAGTTCCTGTAGGCAAGGTTCCGAAGATACTGGCAGCATTCCCCCTTTAGATGGCGAGACTAATTCTTTGTCCGAGGTAGCTGCCAGCTCTTCGGTCTCCTGTGATGTCGACTAACCTTTTAGTTATTTCTTAAAAAGCCTAATAGCGCTAGGACCCCAATAGGAAATATTTGTATGTAAGTATGTTTGTATTGAATAGGTTCCGACACTACTGGACCGATTACAAAAATTCTTTCAACAATGGATAGCTACATTATCAGTGAGTAGCATAGGCTATATTATTTCCCTGTACTCCCACGAGAACGAGAACTACGCGGGTGAAGCCGCGTGACGTTCGCTAGTCGGAGATTATTTTACGCAAGGATCTATGAATACGTGTGTGCAACATTTTGAATAAATTTGTCGTGTAAGGGTTACCCTGAAAGGTAATCAAACTCAAATGTATATTTATAAAATTAGTAAGGATAATATGTTTAAGGATAAGGTTTATATGAAAACTAACAAACAGTAAACTGAAACTAAATACGGATTGAGGTATTGGGTGGTTGGAATATTATACTCAGTGTAACCTTTAAGTGTTAGTAAGCGCCAAATATTTCGCATGTTTGGTCTTAGGATCGCATTTTACTTAATAAATACATACAAGGTACAATTATTGAAGCTTAATAAAAAAAATGAAAATCATAAGAAGAAGTATATAGAGACTAGCTTGCACCCGCAGATACGCCTGCGTGGTGGTAAGGTTTCACAAAGAAACTCCAAGCCTCATATATCTTCGGGTGGAATTTCCTTTCCTTTCCTTTATTTATTTAATGGCGATGAGCTTAAGTAAAACTATTCCGTCAATGTCAAGTGATTGTTGAGATAAATATCTTGTAAATTGTTAAAAATATGTGGAGGAACCCATTGGATTCCTCGCCGCTACACCGTGACCGGGTGGAATTTCGAAAAACTTTTCTTATTGTAATAATAAAAAAAACAATTCTTCATGTAAATATGCTTCAAGATTAGACTTAAGCTGTCAGTCATTCAGACTTTGAAATAGATTTTTTAGTGTGATGTTGTCTCATTAAATGTTGCGATTCGCTATGTAATATTAAGAAATGGTTATTATTTATAGCAGCATAAATATTTTATACCAGATAGTTCTAATATATGAAATTTTATTAGAGAAAAATGCTCCGACATTATTTCCCTTTGTAACCGCAGCGAATGCACCATTTCATAATTAAATTATGACATTATAAATTGCGTTACACGGTCGCACTGAACCATTAACCCAATAGTGCTGTAAAATCATAAATTTACAAGAAAAACGACATAGCGTGACATAAAAAAAGCTATGTTCGTATTGACGCTTTGTTTCAACTCTTTTACATTATCTTCTGCATGAATATAATGCTAAGATTTTGTTATTATTTCTATAGCGTCATAAATTTGGATTTTCTTCGTAAAACATTCCAAGATCAGCAGTCATCCAATGAGGCAGCGCATACAGATATCTGGATCTGTGATAGCTAATCTAACCACATACAGACTAACTGGTCTATTCTCTTTCTCTGAAAACGTAACTTTGCAAAAGAATGAAAATTAAAAACTGAATTTTCAGTATCGTTTTGTCTTTATCAAACACAAATTTGTTGGTTCGTTAGTAAATTTAAGTAAAGCAGAATAATTTTAATGTATAAAGGGTTTGTTTGCTGACCACATTAGAACGTAATATTAGAACGAATAAAAAGCGTTGTGAAAGCTTTGCGAAGTTTCAACCGACACTTCGTATTTTGTTGAATAAGAGTTTAGGTATCTTGTTCTTGACTTACTAACCACTACCTGATTTTACTACAGCTAACCCCGATAAAGGACGTATGACATACGCCACGAAATTAATTTTACAAATACCAAGTTACTGTCTGGAATCCAATACAATATTATTTATTTAAGCGTTACAAAGTTTAGGCCGAAGTTATAAGTATTATTATTTTTCATTTAATATATTTCAAAAATGTCTTGTACCGATACAAAACCACAACGTAATCCATCAAAAACAGAAAATGGAAAGGTATTTTTTGTTTTGAAAGTGGCTTTATTCGTTGGGACCAAAGCGAAAGAGGCCAATATTGTTAAATCACGCAATCGGAAACAACAGGTTGGCGAGTTTTGCTTAAAATGTTTATTTATTATACGCAAACGGTTCAAAAGAACAAGTTAAGGTAATAGTCCGCATTTTTCGATACGAATGTTGTTTTGGTTTGGAATATAAGTACCTCGTTCGTCTAAAGGTCGCAAGCGCCACGTCGGAATACGAGATCCTGGGTTTTTTTCCCGGGTCCAACCAAGTGTAATGGGGAATTTTTGCCTGTAATTTCCTAGTAGCAGCCCGAAATCTGGCGCCCTTTGGGTGTAAAAAAATTCATCTGCTTACCCTTGGGAGTGGTAATGGTGATTTACACCTAACCAAGAACACACCCTCCAAATTGCATGTCTTTAGGACCAGCGGCTTAGGCTGTTCGTTGATATATAGATTATATAGATACTGGCTGGAATTTGCCATGCTCACAAATATTTGTAATATTTTACATACATACATATGCTCACGCCTGTATCCCATAGCGGTAGTCAGAGACCACCGTTTGCCACCTGCTACGATCCTTACATACTTATTTCGCTTCATCCACATTCATGCATCTCTTCATACACTTTCTGTAATATAATGTATTTTTGTGTCCTATTGACGATTTGAAAGTACTTTGTAAGAAATCGAATCAGATAAAGATAATTTGAATTTGAATATAATCAGTTTTACAGAACATTTTATTTTAGAAAAGAAAAAATGATAAGATACCTCAGACACAATTAGACATGAATCCAATATAATACAGACAGTACATGCTAATACAAATAAACCTTCAGCCCCATAGACATAACGTCTGTATTTGATTGCAAGTCTATACAAGCCTCAAAGGTCTAAGCTCAAAAAGTTATGAAGCCTTTCAGGTAAGTTTTTGTATTATATTCCCTAAGCCGATGGAGAGGTGTAATTCAATTACACGACTTACAAGCGTTAGGAACAGAGTAAGGAATTGACTCATCGTATAACATAATTTTTATATTCACAATTTTATTAATTGAGTATATACATTATAGCGGTACTCCTTCACGTTCAAGCTACTCGACAGTTTTATAACAAATGCTCGTAATTAATACAGTGTGATTAGGGGATTTACCATCATCGGTGTAAGCAGAGCGTATTAAACTCAAACTCAAACTCAAACTCAAAATATCTTTATTTGATTAGACTTCTTACAAAGTACTTTCAAATCGTCAGAAGGACACAAAATACATTATACATGATTATAAATGTTACCACCGGGTTCGGAAGGTAGCTTTTGTTAAGAAGAACCCGGCAAGAAACTCAACAATTACTCTTTTATAAAAATATATATTATACAATTGGTTACAGTATTTATATCTCATGAATATAAGCCCATGGGACACAGCACAAATGCTCAATTGTCAAATATAATAACTAAAATATTACAAATATTTGTGAGCATGGCAAATATTTGTGGGCATATTAGGAACATCTGAGCATTGACGTGTCATTTTTACGGCGTAAAATTAAACGTAAAAGAAGTTCTTAATACATGCTGCTGACGAATATCATACGAATAAATATTTTTGCATAAATTACGGATTGAGATAATCGCAAAAGAGGCCTTACGGGGCAGGCGTAAGAAATATTTTTTTGGTGTACTTATCTTAAATTCCTGATACGACTCCATAACTTTCCTATTGTAGTAGAAACGTATAATATCGGCAAAACGGGCAATAGCTGGATGGAAGTCTATTCCTACGGATTCCTGAAGGAGTTATGCAATTACTTAACGTTCTTATTGCGAGAATGAAAACATCCACGTTATTGTGACTCCCTAGAGATGAAGGCTTGAACTAAAGTTAATATTTTAGTGTTTCATTACGTAATGATACAATAATCCCGTTTGGTTACTAGAAATTATTTTACCGAAAATATTTTACTTTTGGATGAAGCAGCAACGAAGTTACATGATTGATGATGATTAAAGATTATTTTCAAACCGAACCAGGCCAGAGCCTATAAGCCTTCATCGATAAATAAGCTATCTGATTCTGCTTTTTTTTAATCGAACCTGTGGGCTACCTATTATCGTTTAAGAGGCGCGTACTACTTGGCTTTGAAGTTTGATGTACGGTACCAAAATGGAACGTCAAACTAAGAAGTTCTTAATACGCTCTGCTTAAACCGATGATGGTCGGGTAGGCTGATGCTCGGCTCGGACCCGGCTCGGCCTAGTTTAAGTCAACTTTTATTGGACAATGCTATCTACTTACCAAGAACAGCCTTTATATTCGTTCTACAAAAAGTGAAAATGTTCAGTTTACGCATCTTTTTATGTCACGGAGTGGAATATTATTACGTTTCGTTTTCGGATTAAAAATTATGTATGTTGTGATTTACAAGACGTTAGTTCGTTACATTAACATCAAATTGATATTTCCTGTCTTAAATGTATAATAGACAAATATGCCCAATTTGTATTTAAATCTGATAACATTTGCGAACGTATGCTCGTGCCTCCATATAGGTCTTCGAAGTGGTAGGCAGACACCTACTTTGCATCGACCTGGTGGGTTCGTTGCCGTCTCAGGCGGGGAATTTCTTCTTATAAAGATGCAGATTTCCTGTTTCACTTTCCCCTAAAGTACATGACATACCTTCGTTTTTAGAAAACATGATTTGGGTAATTAGAACTTACGTTACTTGTGAATATTTTGTCTCTACTACATAGCGTTACAATTATTTAGTACATACATACATACATATGCTCACGCCTGTATTCCCCGAAGGGGTAGGCAGAGGTGTTGTGATAACAACACCCACTTTTCACCGAATTTGATTAAGTGCCAACGTGACAGATGGTGAGTCTATCGCCGTCTCAGGCACTATACATACGTCTTTGAATTATTTCTCAGAAATATGCAGGTTTCCTCACGATGTTTTCCTTCACCGTACAGCACGTGGTGTGAAATCACTGTACATAAGTTTTTTAGAAAAACTCATTGGTACAGGCCCCGAGGGGATTCAAACTGGCGTAACATGCAGGCGACTGCTCATGTTTAAAGAAGTGTCATGCTTCTTTACGAAATGATTCCGTTTTTATATATTTTAGCAGATGAACGTAGTAACTCTAGCAGGTTTGATACTTAGATAAGAGTACATGGACCAATTTATTTTTAAAAGAAAAAGGGGTTCCACCCAATGGTTCTCGTTCCACTTAGGTTCAACAGTAAAAGGGCGAAGTACTAAAACATGGGTGCAAAGTTGAAATGCACACTAATCCCCCTCGCAGTACCTAAGGCTTCTTTCAAACTATGAATACTATCATCAGTCGTGATGATTATCATATTTCACCTCAACGACGTCCACGATGACATCATACAAAATACGACTTTAAAGCTTAACTTTAGAGTGTATTTTAAATTGGAAACGGCGACCGCAACAAGTCTTAAGGCACCCTCTGTAAGTCACCCCTAAGTTTGTATGAGTTTTGTCTCATGTACGTCACAGTATTTGTTGAAAGTATTAGCACGCAGGGCGTGTTTCCATTGTATATGAATTTAAAAAAAAATGTACTGTTGAAAATTGCTCACATACATGTTTTTCAAGAGTACGTTTCCATAGGTTTATGTTTATCTACAACTCTTTTCAATCCAATTGGAAATACAAATCCTGAAATTGATACCGAGCCTTCAATATATCATCCATACAGTACATATATAAAATCGAAGTGTCTTTTTCTAATTCCAAAATTACACCTTCTGACTAAATACATATGAAAGTATACACGGTTCTGATATAGAAAAACCAGTTCTTAAAAATGTTCTCTGTCTGTCTGTTTGCTTCAGCTAATCTCCGAAACGGCTGGACCAATTTGAATGGGACTTTCACAGGCAGATAGAAAATTTTACAAGGAGTACCTTAAATACATTTATTTAAAAAAAAAATAACTCTATACGGATAAAACCGTGGTGCAGCTAGTAAAGAAAATAAGGACTGTTTTCGTTGAAAAGGAGTAGATACTTCTTAGAGAGAGATCTTCGGATACGATCCTATATATTCGAAGCATAAAAACGTATACCTTGAAGAAAGAAAAAAAAATCACGTACATTTAACCAATACACAGCAATAGTGGACACTTTTTGATTCCGAGCTCGTAAGTACTTACGTTTGCTGGAAATGTGGTTGCATTGTTGGCAAGCTAAGTGAGGGCAGATTTTATGTTCGACGCGCATTGATTTATGCGTCTGCCATTCATCTGTCGTGAATATATAGCCTTTGTCTTTGCCAGAAATCTGTCCTATCGAAATATGTGCCGGCAGTTTTCCTCATACTTGTCGTAAAAGAACAGAATGTGTTTATCTGCTGGTAATATACGATATGTTTCGCTCTTTTATATTGAAAAAGCATTTATTAGTATTCCGTGCCTCATTGTATCCATATTAATTTATTGTTTTTGGTGTTATTCTAACTGTAAATGGTGGTAATATTGATTTAATATAATTATTTATATCTAATGAATAGAACTCACTGGTAGTATTATATCATTTGTTTCGAGAACTAAACATTTCTCGCGAGCTTTATCTTCTAATATATACAATTTCCATGTCACAATGTTAGTTACCGTACTCCTCCGAAACGGCTGGACTGATTTGTATGAAATTTTGTGTGCAGATCGGGTAGGTCTGAGACTCAGCCAACATCTATTTTTCATATCCCTAAATGATAAGGGTGACCACCCCAAAAAAATACATGGCAATACAACGTTTGCCGGGCACAGCTAGTATAATATAATTTTACATGAAATATTTGTTTCAGCGTACATTCCAAATGCGTGGTTCGTGAAATAAATGCTGGAGTGGAGCAATGATTTCAAAACAAATGTTCGTTATTACAACACTGTGATCAGAGCCTACCGTCATCGGTTTAAGCAGAGCGTACTAAGAGCGTACTGAGCTTTCACGTTTAATTTTTGTACCGTAAAATTTATCGTCAAAGCTAAGAAGTTCTTAATACGCGCTTAATAAATGATCATAGTTGGCTCCCTATAATACAGTGTATTATATGGTGTAAATTTTTTTACGAATTCAATACAATCTGTATATTCATCGCAAAGTAAATTCGATAGCCCAATACAGTCACCATTCAAATACCTACTAACAGCAGAGATTGAACCTCCAATGAACTATCACACGATCTTAATTAAAATATTACAAGAGTATCTCGACGTCTAATTAAAACAGGACTTAAAAGGCTTTTAAAAAGAAAATCTTAAAACGTCAGTCGCCAGACTTTTTTTGCTAAAAATTTTAGTAAGACGTTGAGGTGTACATTTAAGCTCGAAAATGGCTTAGTTAATTAATGTAAGGTTTAGATTTTTGTATTTTTATAAAGGCGTTACTTTTGGGGGAATACAGTAGGCATATTATAAGGAAAAAATTTAATATATACAACTGTACAGATGAAAAAAAATTTAATGTCTGTTTGTAATTCCCAATTTACAGTTTTTACACATATAAGAAAAAAACAATCTATATTTTTTTCTGCGTCTGTCTGTTTGTTTTTTCCGGCTAATCTCCGAACGTCAGAAAAAATTTAACGAGACTTTCACGGGCAGATAGCTATTGTAGCAAGGAGTACTTAGACTACTTATAATTAAACAATACATAAGTGTTTCGCGGGCAATCCACAAAATTAAGTCTATGCGAGTAAAAACGCGGCGCAGCTAGTGTTTAATATAAACAGTTTTCTTGTAAGGTTGCGCTTTATTGTCGTATTATTTTTCCCATTGTCCTATCAGTATTATTTACAGCTGGGACTTTTGTATGTGCGCAAATGGACCGCAAAGTGGCCTAATATTGTGTGATTTATAACCACAACGCTCAGGGCAAACAACTCGACGGATTACCTGCACAACATTGAGGGTGAAACAGATGAATGCCAAAAAACGCGACATTTTGTGACGTGCCCACGACAGTTTTCCATTTTTGAGATATTTTCCATTTATATATTCCATTTTTCTTTTGTATTTGTTCATTAAAATTACAATTTTACCTTGCCTGCTTTGTATTGGACTAAAATTCCTTGACAGATATATATAAATTTTTTTGTTCGCACTACTTACTTAAACTTTTGTATTTAATTGGTTCATAATTCAACTATATATTTTATCTTATTTGTACTTAATAAAACTAGACGAACACATCCAAATTCAAAGGCATAGAATGCCTCTTCGTTGATTACCGCTTGTTCCGTTAGCACCTAATAATTTTCAATAAATAGTAGGAAATTTAAGGTATACGAGCTAATGAAATTCTTTGCAATAAAATAAGTTTCCTATAGTTTCAGAGTCGATGGAATCACATTCCAACTATCCCAACATACACGTTTCTAAGTTGAAACTCCTATTGTAAAGGCGCATGTTCACTCGATTAGTCCCGAGACACTCGACGCTAAAAGCTCAAAACTCAATCCCCTACATCAAGCATTCAAGCGGCGCTGACGACAATAGTACGCACCTGTCGACTTGGAGAAAGTGTGGGGTGCAAGTTACAGCGATTCAATTTCTAGTGGTGTTTATTTTAGTAATTTTTAGTGACCGAGCATAGTTAGTTCGTTTTTTTTGCAGTTTTCTAAGAATGAAACCTAGCTAAATTGATTTATAACTACCTAAACACAAGATTCAGATTATATATAAACAACAATTGCTCGTTTAAAGGCCCTCGCTTCACAATAGGTTGCGATTTTAAGACTATTCAAAATCTTAGACTTATATCTACTTTTTGTTAATGTAAAATAGATTTTTTACTTCTCTACCCATCGGAATTTAACTCCTTCATCTGTGCAAATATTAGAAAGAGGAAATATTTGTATGTTTGTAACGAATTTTTCCGAAAAATACTGGACCAATCTTGAAAATTCTTTCAGCAATGGATAGTCAGCTAGTGCTATTAACCGTATAAACCGTAAATAAACAAATAAAAATAAAAATAAAAATAAAAAAGCCTTTTATTTCTTGTTAGGAAATTGAAATATAACATATATTTTAACTTTGTAACTTAAGTATGTAAGTAAGTATATACACATTTTTTTCTTATTTATAACTTATTAATTACTAATGTTATTAATATATTAAAATCTTATTAAAATCTAACAAGAACCCCTCGTTCCGAAGGTGAAGGCCTCCTCTAGAGATTTCCAGCTGTCGCGATCGTTTGCTGTGATCATCCATTGTTCGCCAGCCACTTGAACTACCTCGTCTGTCCATCGGGCGATCGGTCTGCCTCTCTTTCTTACACCTGCTGGTCCCTTCCAGGTTGTCAGCCTGTGTGTATAAACCGTACCGTAACGTAATTTCTGTTTTACGCTTGTGATAAACAAGGACAGTAATAAATGTTAAGTGAAGAGTTCATTTAATGCTAAATGAAATCTGGGTGTCAACCCTACCCCTGTGGTAATCCTTTGTTACAGCCCTTGACATATTATAATGTTACTTCTTCAATGTTTCGATATAAAATTATATTCACAGCTCAAAAAGTCCACAAGAAATCAGGGATGTAGGCGTTAGCATATAATACGATGGATGTGTATGTGTTGTGCATAAATTAAATATTGGTAAGTTTAATAAATATTTAAACAAACAGAGAAAGGATGGTTTTCTGGGGCATATTATGAGACATGCCAGATATGAACTGCTGCAACTTATAATGATGGGCAAAGTGTCTTTGAAGAGGCCAGTAGGCCGAAGGTCGTGGCTGCGCAATATCCGCGAGTGGACAGGCATCAGCAGTGCTTCTGCACTCTTCCGCCTCGCGAAGGATACACAGAAGTTTACCGAACTGACAGCCGACCTTCAATAACTGGAGAGGCACTACAAGAAGAAAAAGAATAAATATTTTTCCTCGGGTAAGCAGAAACTTAGCACTCGCACCATACCCCGCCTTTGTTTGGGGTCCGCTCTAAGTGGGTGACACAGGTGTACCGTGAGTACGTGCCCAATCAAGTGCGGACAAATTGTGAGACACAACCCTTTGATGACATTTGTGCCTGAGCCTTCGATGGAATGTATGGCTACGGCGGTTTGAAGGTTCCTCTGAAAGGATTAGGGACGTACCTATATTTCACGTCAATGGGTAATTCCTGTGTTGGAGTTTTTAAGAGTTGTGGCATTTATGAAGATATGTTTTAATGGGGTACAAAAAATCCGAGGTTTATATTTCAATTTATACTGATACTAAAAAACTTATGTACCTACATTGATTTCGCACCACGTGCTTTACGGTAAAGGAAAACATCGTGAGGAAACCTGCATATGCTGAGAAGTAATTCAAAGACGTATGTATAGTGCCTGAGACGGCGATGGACTCACCCTTTGTCAGTTTGGCACTTAATCATATGCGGTAAAATGTGGGTGTTGTTGTTACAACACCTCTGCTAACCACATCGGGGACCCTTCTTGAATGGTGTGAGCATGTTTTTTTCAAAGGCTATTTTATTTATTTAGATAATAGGTTTACTAACAGTTGTTACATCTTTACATGTTTACGCGATACATTTTGTTTATAATTATCTTAATGCACAACTAATTACAAGTAAACACATCATGTGTATAATTCTATACAATAACATTAATGATATTATTATGGCGCAGAGGACTTGTAAATGCGTGGTCAATGTGAGTGATATTTTCATTAAAGTCAGAACCCAGTGGAATGCAATACTCCATGATCCACCCTATGAGTCACTAGAAACATCAAGTGTTAACTACAGTGTTTAACTATTAGCTTGTTGTGTTTCTCGCCAATGCTACAAGCCATCCTGAGCTTGAGTACCGAGTACCTAAAGTCATCATACAGTAGAGAGTACAAGCGTGCACGTTATCGTCGTACAATGCACGCTAATGCGAGTTCCTCTTCTGATTCATGGCTAAGTTTACGCATTAGCATCGTGTTCGCTATGCAAGGATTACCGTAGACTATAAGTATATGAAATAACTTAACACACAAACTATAGCAGCTTGACCAATTTCTATTTAATTTTAAATTATAATGTTTATATTTACCTCGCAGTGTATTAGCTATATTATTACTAATATTTAGCAGCTACCTCGGACAAAGAATTAGTCTATCCATTCAAAGGGGGAATGCTGCCAGTATCTTCGGAACCTTGCCTACAGGGAATTCTTTTAATAATATATTTTAGTTATTAGATTATAAAATTTAAAATGATAATGACACGTCACAGCACTGTTATAGTAATCGCCGATTCGAGTAGCACAGACTGTGCGATCTTTGTACATTAGTCTTGGATGTTCATATAATAACATATACTAGCGGACCCGAAAAGCGTTGTCCTCCATACCGACTGCAACGTCATCTGCCGGGCTGATTTTTGAATCTAAAACATCCAGGGCATAACCCAAACGCATAGAAAAAATCATTCAAATTTGTTCAGTCGTTTAGACGGAATTCGTTCGTACACACGTACAGCTGAATTATGTATTTACAGATTTTCATGTGACTTTTATCTATGTCCATGCTAAAGCTATTACAAATTTAAAGTTGACACACACAGCTGAATCGGTGCGAACGTGTATATATAGACAGATAATTTATTTACCAACAAGATGGCGCCGTCAGTAAGGTCATTGGTTATGTTTTATGAAATCTGAGAAATGTCTTCCTCATTAAATCTGTAAAATGGGAGAGCTTTTTATCTGACAACTGTCAGAACACTTTTCCATTTCATTATAATTTCATATGGATTTATACATTTATAACAGCTTTAGAAGTAAGGCTTAATTCAAATTGTTACCTAGGCGGAACTTCGGAGGTCGTTTGTCACTAAAAAGTACGTAACTAAAGGATTCTCCATTTGGTTTTGTATTTTTCAGACCGCGATTGAACCTGTACCTGCCCACAAGAGATGACAACATCAGATAACAATGCATTGGGACGTACAATCGGATTTGACGTAACGATAAGAATGAATAGTAACTGAACGATCCATAACCTGCTTATGACACCTGTCTATTTCTAGAACGTCGTTACCGACATAATATTTTCGAACAAAATTAAACGTTATCATTCACAATTTAGGGTGTATATTCCCGTGATGGCAAGTCAAGGTAGATACTATTGTCTGCGACCAACGGAGTTGAATCAGAGTAATGCATCATTAGGCAAGTTGTGAGTTTGGCATTCAAGGTCCTCCCCCAGAGGGCACAATTTGAAGCGATTGATATTTCCCTCTTCAATGCCCTCCCCCTCGTTTGTTTGTCAGCTCTGCCATTTGGGTGACGTAATGTCACTTACATAGCTTTGGGAATATGACTATATAGTGTATGTATTTATCAGTTTCGGTTCACGACATTCCATTTACAAAATACCAGCCTCGCTTCACTTCGGGTTACGATTTGAAAGACTTTGAAAGAGAATAAAATATGTTTCTTTAGGTATATATTTTAGTAAAAACCATATCAAGATCAGTACGTAGTCTAGAATAACGATGCGTTAAAACAGTTTTTTTTTAAAGTAATAGCATAATAAGTATGCCTTGTAACATTAGCTATCTGCCAGTGAAAGTCCCGTTTAAATCGGTCCAGCCGTTTCAGAGATTACCCGGAACAATCAAACTGATTTTGAAATTTTTTTTCTTTAGTCGGTGCCTGCGTATCAGTACTTTCATATGTATTTAGTGAAAAACTGTTTTGGAATTACAAACAGACACTTCAACTTTATTTGAATGTATGAATAGCACTATGTACATACTTAATAAGTAATCTTCTACCCAGTGTAGTATGTATAATGTATGGTGTAGAATATATATATATACACATTCGATACCTGTGACACGACCTGGGCGGTCCCTCGGGCTCGGTTACCGGCAATATATTGGCTAGTAAATCTACTTCGTATCGAGGTAAATGCGATCGGATTATATCGCTTAAACTGCTGCTTTAGATTAGAACGGATTTCAAGGTAAGTTTAAATTGAAAAGTAAAAAGAAACACTTTTGATGTTGATTGTATTTTAGTGGAAATATACGGTGTACTATTTAATAATAATAATGCTTTCCCACAAGTCTTCGAGAGAGTTTTGGCACCGAAGATTTTCAATTCAAATTCAATTCAAAAATATCTTTATTCGATTAGATTTTTTACAAAGTACTTTCAAATCGTCAGAAAGACACGATTACATAGGATTATACATGCTACCGCCAGGTTCGGAAGGTTGCTTTTACTGAGAAGAACCTGGCAAGAAACTCGGTAATTACTTTTTTTTTAAAAACATTTTACAGCTTTGAGTAATACAATATAAATCATAAAAAAATATATAAGCCCATGGACACAGTTCCAGTGCACATTAAAAAAATTTAAAACTGAAAATAAGTACTACGAATAATTGTGTAGCTTGAGATGACCAGCCCCCACTAGCAGCACCTGTTCACAAGTATGACGAGAATGCCAGGCATCGCCCACCTCAACCATTATAGAGGGAAGTGAGCGACCCGCGATTGGGTGCCATTGGGTTCATTGGGTGCCATTAAAATATCTCCCTATGTTCTATGTGTAACACTGTAATGAATAATGCACTCATCGCCGTCTCAGGAACAATACATACGTTTTTAAATATCTTTTTCTCAGGAAATTAGCAAATTTGCTCACGACGTTACATCACCGTTAAGCTCGCGGTGACGTCGCTGCCAGGAATGGCCTTGGTGTTCCAATCCATTCATCAGTGCCTCACCACCGAGCAGCGGGCCCGGGAAGGTGGCAGCGCGATGTGGCTCGCGCTGTCTTGCACAGCGAGGTTTTCAGGGGCGGCGACACAGCTGGCCCGGCAAAGTGTGGGGGGACACCGGTGCGTTCTATCAGAGTACCCCTGAGCACTGAGGATGGCTACCGGGGGGGCTTTAGTGCTGTAAGAATCCCACATACCCCGACCTGCCTCCCCCAGGGCGGTCGGGGACCTTTTGAAGGTTTCCCCCTCGTAAAAAAAAAATAAGGTCAAATACATCAGTCTCATAATAAGAGTAAAACTATCATGGCAATAAGAGTTCATAGTAAGGACCCTTACCCGTCAGCTATTAGTTCAGCCTGGGGGCCAACTGTGATCGTTTAAGCAGCGCGTATTAAGTATTTCTGAGCTTTGACGTTTAATTTTGGTACCGTAAAACTTTACACACTTTAAGCTATTTAAAACATTTTAAGCCGATGATGGAAGGCCCCCTGGACCCCAATTCTTTAGGTCTCATCATCTCCCTGGCCTTATCCCATACATTGTTGGGGTCAGCACTTGATTCAACCCGATGCGGTTGATCACCTGATTTGTATACAAAGCGACTGGCACCTGACCTTCGTAACCCCTTCTACGAGGAAAATCGGTAGTCAGGGTTAAAACAGTTGTCAGACTTTCTTTGGCCTTTTTTTCTTGGCAAAGATGTTAAATTGTCAACCGGGCCCGACCGGCATAGCGTGCTCTCCCTGTTTAGGTCTCAATAGTATGAAAAGACAGAGGTCAAATTGAGGTGCCATGATTCTCAACTGATGTAGAAAGTAGTTGCATGTATGTATTAACTATGCGGTAATTCACAGTATCTTAAGTGTACCATCGGCCATTACCTACCCCTGTGCTCACTACATTATGCCAAACTACCAGACCTATTCACCGAGTATGTGCATAACATAAACACAAGGCACAAAAACAAAATTGTAGTGCCTGCGCATCGCTTACAGAAAGTACATGGCTCATTTTTTAAGACAGTGCACACGCTTCTATAATAAATTACCAACAGAAATTGTAAACTTGCCCTTCAATAAATTTAAAGAGGCCATCAAAGCAGTTTTGCTCAAAAAAGGATATTATACTGTAAGTGATTATATTTGTGATAAGGAACCCTGGGATGTATCTTTGTCGAAAAATTATTGTAAATAATCCCATTGGCACTGTACTTTTGCTACAATTAATTAATCTTAGTTTGATCTTTGCTTTGACTGGCTGGAATTTGCCATGCTCACAAATATTTGTAATATTTTAGTTATTATATTTGACAATTGAGCATTTGTGCTGTGTCCCATGGGCTTATATTCATGAGATATAAATACTGTAACCAAAAACATTGTATAATATATATTTTTTTAAAAGAGTAATTGTTGAGTTTCTTGCCGGGTTCTTCTCAACAAAAGCTACCTTCCGAACCCGGTGGTAACATTTATAATCATGTATAATGTATTTTGTGTCCTTCTGACGATTTGAAAGTACTTTGTAAGAAGTCTAATCAAATAAAGATATTTTGAGTTTGAGTTTGAGTTTGAGCATACAAACGCGCATAATAGTTGATTACATCTGTAACTCAGACAGAGCATCGTCTTTGAATCCCGGTCGTTAGTGTTTATAGGTTATTCTGAGTGGTTCGATATCGCTACTCAATGGAACGGATTAATAAATACACAAAATGGCCGGGGATTAAGAATATTCCATTATGGGATCTCACAGGTTGAACTTTCTTCTTCTTGCCGGGTTAGGCAGTGGTGTTGTAATCACAACACCCACTTTTCACCGAAGATGATTATGTGCCAACGTGACAGATGGTGAGTCTATCGCCGTCTCAGACACTATACACACGTCTTTGAATTACTTTTCCAGACATATGCAGGTTTCCTCACGATGTTTTCCTTCACCGTAAAGCACGTAGGGTGAAAATCACTGTACATAACCTTTTTTTAGAAAAACTCATTGGTACAGGCACCGCTGGGATTCGAACTTCCGTCACTTGCGTAGCAGGCGACTGCTCAAACCTCAAGGCCACCACAGCAGCTTCATGATTACAGAAATTATTTTACCTTCACGGTTCTGTATCAAACGTGCGTATATAATGTATTCCAAGCTTAGTACATATATGCAATGCTGGTAACCTAGCTAGTGTCATGAAAATGCTATATATGCTATTCAGGTTTTAACAAGTCTTCCTAATGACCGCAGCTCTTCACAACTGTCGCGTCACACTTGTTTCTTGCAAGTACTTGCATACACTTCAAGTAAGTCTCCAGTGTGACGTGACTACACGTGTGAGTCAGTCTAAGTATGGTGATATTACTTGCGGTTTTGTATTGAGCTTAGAAATAAAGAGAGAAATAAATGGTACCTTTTCCGGACACACCAAGTGAGTTCAGAATGAGGTTTTATCAAAAATGTTTAATGTAATCTAGGATTACCGTTTATAATCAGAATGGATATACGTATAGCCATCTTAGACATAAGGAATATTTCAGTACACATTTATAATGGTTACAAGGCCAACTGAACGCTGCGAGTGCCAATTTTAACCGTCGTTTTACAAACAAAGGGCTACGGCGTAGCTTCTAGCAGCTGATTTAGAAATCACTTTTGGAATATCCTGCTTAGGTGTTTTAAATGCATGTGTGATGCGTGACTTTGTTTATGCTACGGCGTAACCTGTCTACGATAGTAGTTACAATGAGGAATTTTAAATTAAATGTAGGTACGTCATATATAATGTATGAACTTGCCTTGAAATTATAGTTCACGCGTTATGGCATACATCTGTGAAAGACTTTTTCAAGTCGGGTGAAGAATTTACTAAGGCTTTTCTTGATCTGAAAATAAGCATTCAGCGTGGCAAAGCTGCCAATTTTCTTGGGTGATCTATTGGGATAGCGATTGGGTAATGTTTTTTATTGTACAAATGCCGTAACGAGGTATGAGCGCTCAGCGAAAACAATGTTTAACAGCGATAAACTCATGAAATTACTACCGCGCATTCAAGGTCAACTCTCATATCTCGTGACGACACGGGCCCAACCATGAGCTATTATTGCAATGTTATTTCGGCTGTGCGAAAGTGACAGACTTATACATCTGTCTCATAATAAGAGTAAAACTATCATGGCAATAAGAGATCATGGTAAGGCCCCTGTACAGTATGTTCAGGCATAACCCTACCCACATATACCTACATTGCCCTGCTACGAAACCCTACCGACAGAATTAATTTCCTGGCCTATAACTGTGCTATAACTCTTATATATTGGACGCGACAGCGGAGAGTCCGATTTATGGCCACTACTGTCGCAAGCAGGTAGAGCTGTAACACTAAAGAGGTGGCAGAAGGGCGGCTTCCTTCAATGGTCATGTATCGTAAGATGCCCGTGAATATTTGAGATCTCGAATTAAATCAAGCTTTTTATTAGCTTGCAATATAAAATGTTTATATGTGCCAGTTTGTCTTACAACTGAATTTGAATCGATTGATTGAGCTGAAATTTGGTATACTTCTTTATTTTGACGAGGATGCAAACTCAGACATGTGACGTCATTCTAATTAAAATATGGCAGATCATCCAAGATGGCGGATATAAACTAAAAAATTACAGATCCGTTTAACTTCAGATACCTAAATGTCATATGGATTTGTGGAAATGGATATCGAAACGACAGTAAATGTATCTCAAATCTGAACTGATCATTCTCCTACTTCGTATGTGAAAATTGTAGTTTGATAATCTAGTTAACTTGACACTTTGGAAGCCGGTCCTCCTGCAAGTTCCTATTCTGTGTCTGTTGTGTTCAAGCGGCCTGTTTATACGGTGCACAATAACGTGCCCGAAATGACATGTATCGGTATATCTCCACATAATTTTATCTCTCATAAAGATAAAGTTGCTACAATACCAAGAATGAATATACACCTATTACAACATGGTATTATTATTGACACGAATTTAAGTTTAAAGATGTTTAAAATTAGAGAGTTTTTTTTTTTACATCCAATGTTTAACGTAGTTTCAGGTATGTATATAAGTAAGTAGTTACCTATAATTTCACAAGATGGCGCTGTACTATTGATGATGAGATTCGTTATCATAAACCAAGGTATTGTCAAGTCCATATAACTATAACTGCAGAACCTGTTATTTATTTCTTCGATTGATCCTGACTCCCAGATTTAATTTGTTGTGAAACACTCGAAAACAAAGAAATAACTTATAGAAAAGAAATTTCAGAGTTTCCATGAAAGCTATGATACATACAGCTGAAGCAGATTTATCACTATAGTTCATTCTACGTATACAAATTTGAAGTTCCACATGTCTCATAAACATACTTAACCAACAAAACTTCACACATGTCGCTATCAAGCAACAAACAATCACCGCAAACCGAGCACATATTACAAGCAATTAACATTCTCTCACCGAAGTACATAATATGGAGCAATTAGATGATAATTAACGGCGGCACAAAGCTGGCGGCCACAAAGGACTGTCTTTGAGGTGCGTTGATCAAGTAATTAGCAACTTACATAAACATAGGGCCATGCCACGGACCTACTTCTCGAGACATCGTCCACAAGATGGATAAGGTATATGTTCGCTTTACAATGTATATTCGTTTTGAAAGTATGATCAAACAAATTCCGTTGATTTGTTGCATTCAGCATAATATTGTAAGTAACTGGCGATTGAACTTGTCTTGTATTTTTTTTAATTTCATCCAAATCTATACAGATACGCAATAGTAAATGGGTGATATCTCATGAATACGAAATTGGAATAAAATAATTGTACATTGTTGAATTACCTTATCCAAAACCTAGTCAATCTCGTGTCTCGGTAAAGGAAGCGAGGCGCGAACGCAACTTGAAGCAATAAATCTGTACCGCGCTCAAGTTTTCATTCAACACGCCGACACGCCGCAACACGGCTAATGAGAATGTTCCCGATTGAAACTGTCTGTGCAACTGATATATGCTTACCTACTTTAGATTTCACAGCTGTTTGGTATGAGAACTTATTATAGTATATACGTATATTTTTCTCGATCTGATAAGGATCCTACTATTAGTTCTTATAGACCTAATGATTTGACTCTTAAGTAAACATATTAAACTCTCTCTCTCTCTTTTGTATAAGACGTGTATACATCTGTCACTGTCACACAGCTGAACTGTCATTGCAATAAGAGCTCATGGTTGGGCCCCTGATCGGTTCTGTGCCATTAATAAATTTTTTTTACCCTACCAAAGCAGCAAACAAGCTCTGCAGGCTGCCTGATGGTAAGTGAATACTCCAGTCTATGAACATGGCCATAATATACCAGGCATTTAAAAATGATAATTTATTCAGTTTTGGCACTTATGAAAGTCGAAAAATTACCACTGACTCAGAAATTCCTTCCGAGAAGAGTCGGCAAGAATCTAAGCCAAACTCTCTTGCATCTCAGTCTATCTTGTACATTCCATAAAATATTTTTTTTTATGTACTAATAGGTTACGAACCGTATACGTTAGGAATCATTATGCCTGCTTCAAGGAGCGCGAGAATCACCACGGGAACACAATGCTTCCTAGAGAAGTTCCAGAGCGTAGGAGTGGCCAGGGGCCTTACAACCTCTTATTGCCATGATAGTTTTACTCATAATAAGTTATGAGACAGATGTATATGACGTGTATAAGTCTTTCTAACATTATAATAAGAGCTCATGGTTGGGCCCCAGATATCATATTACGGCTCTTATTACCAAAAGAATCATCATATCAGATATAAGTACAAAAAACAGGCACAGAATACAAAAAGATTAAAAATCTTCCTTGTAATTCAATTCGTTTCTTGACAATGAAAATTCTTCCAAATTCCCGTGAACCTTTTCCGCGGAACGACGGCTTGTTTGAAGGTAGGGCGCAGGTGTCACAGGGCGCACTTACACTAATCTACGTCAGACAAATGGCACCCTACAGTGGAATGACGGCCGAAGTCTTTCGAGGGTTCAAGCACAGTATAAATATAAAACAAACAGTATAGAATTTAGGAACACATCCTTCGAAATGACACACACATACGCACGAGACTAATCAGGCGTAATGTTAAGGGATGTCATGTCGTGGCCGAACGCGTATATGTTATTGACGTGTTTTACACAGATATTTATCTATACTTCAAATCGACAAATTGTCACAAATTTGACTGTAAATAAGTAACTTTAAAAGTGACAACCCTCACGCTCAATTGTCGTTTCAATCGTTTTTATATCAAAAATTTGGTCTAAATTCCATACTGCTTAGGAAGGTTATATTTATACTGTGGTACACGGGACGATACTTGACATTTGACGTTGTGTTTGAGTAACGTTTTTCTAGTAGCAGACATGGTCGATGGTTTTTCAAAAAACCTTTAGAACAAGTGTCTACGTTTAAGAATAAATTCTAAAACTTATGTACGTCACGTTAGCACTTAATCTTATATGATCTTTGGAGATAAGAGTGTGTTATGACAACTGCCTTCGTCATCGGGAACCTTATTAATATGAATACGTGTGAAGAGCTGCCGCACACATTATTATAAAATTAAGCTAACAGGGCCCATGACCTCGCATTGGCATAATGGCTTATCTGATATAATGAGACATATATATGACGTGTATAAATCCATCCCTGTCACACAGTAGAACTGAACCCCAAGAATATAAAGAAAGTTCCATCATGATTTGAATTCTATACTGCATACAGTAGAGCTCAAAATATATATTTTCAAATCAAAGAAACATATCCTTAAAATTGATTTGTATTCAACTGGCGATAGGAATAAAGATTTCACAACAAGTCTAGTTAACACGTCGATTGATCGTCTAATTACGTTGAAAGCAATAAGCTGCAGAAAGGCTCAGCCATTAGAATGTTTCAATGAAATAAAACGCAGCAGGAAATGTATAGGATAACGGTGACAAAGAGGAAATTTAATTAAACAGACCGGTTGTTAAACAGCCTTTTATTGGCACTATCATTGATCAACAGCTTGTTTAGATTCTTCACTTTAAATAAAAATATGGTTATGAGAGCCGTGGTGGCCTTGAGGTTTGAGCAGTCGCCTGCTACGCAAGCGACGCAAGTTCGAATCCCAGCGGGGCCTGTACCAATGAGTTTTTCTAAAAAAACTTATGTACAGTGATTTCACACCACGTGCTTTACGGTGAAGGAAAAAATCGTGAGGAAACCTGCATATTTCTGAGAAGTAATTCAAAGACGTATGTATAGTGTCTGAGACGGCGATGGACTCACCATCTGTCACGTTGGCACTTTATCATCTTCGGTGAAAAATGGGTGTTGTGATTACAACACCTCTGCCTACCCCTTCGGGGAATACAGGCGTGAGCATATGCATATGTATATGTTTAAGCCATCCAAGACGGGTCTCCGGCAAGCATATTTATTGAGTGATTGGTGTCAACGTGCCAGTTGGTGAGTCCATCGCTGCCTTAGGCACTAACTTAGGCTTAGGCTACTGCGCCTCTTTGTTTGCTCACTTTGTATCCGATATTTACACAATGAAATACCCTTAAATCTATACAGATAAATAAAATGTAAGTGTCTGTATGTAATTCCAAAATAACAGGTTTTCACTAAATGCATAGGAAAGTTTATACTGTACTCACTTATAAAACACATTTTCAAAAAAAATCTCTGTCTGTCTGTTTGTTACGGCTGAACCGATTTTAACGGGACTTTCACTGGTGGATAGTTAATGTTACAAGGAGTAACTGAAGCTAGTTATATTTAAATATACATTTATGATTCCGCGAGAATGAGATTAAATCTACGCGGGTGAAACCGCAGAGCACAGCTAGAATTGTCATAAAAATTTAAACTGTATTTCGTGATCTAATTAATTGATCAACAAAGGATGAATTAAAATGTCAATAAATGTTGGCATGAATACATCATAATTGATTCCATGTTTAGTTTTGATTCGACCTGTCAACAGTCAACATGTCAATTTTCGAAAATTAAACTAGTGTATCTCATTTTTATCTGTGATCAATGTTACTAAGCGGGAGCTTGTAACTGGACGGATGTCGGTTCTATTTGTTTTAATTATTTGCTGTCGCACTTTTTATTGGATACATACAATAAATCTTCTTAGCTTTTTTTATTTTCGATAATGACTGCTCCGTAAATGTGATTGCATAGAACACAATAAAAAAAGCCTATTTTTATATTTGGAACAGGAATTGCTAACATTTACACTTTATACAATACTATCAATACGCGGTCGCTTCACTTCGTGTTACGATTTTTACAAAACTTTGACTTTTCTCTTTTATCTATAACAAAATATTTACATAATTTTAAGCTATACGTTAGAAAAAACCGTATCAAGATCCGTGACGTAGTTTTGAAGAATGATACACTCAAAGAGAAAAAATATTTGGTATGGAAATAGTGATTTGAATTTCATACTATTTAAAGAGCCGTGGTAGCCTTGAAGTTTGAACTTGAAGTTCGAATCCCAGCGGGGCCTGTACCAATGAGTATTTCTAAAAAACTTATGTACAGTGATTTCACACCACGTGCTTTACGGTGAAAGAGAACACCGTAAGGCAACCTGCATATTTCTGAGAAGTAATACAATGACGTATGTAAAGTGTCTGAGACGGCGATGGACTCACCATCTGTCACGTTGGCACTAAATCTTCGGTGAAAAGTGGGTGTTGTGATTACAACACCTCTGCCTACGCCTTCGGGGAATACAGGCGTGAGTGTATGTACTATTTAAAAATCATCTACACCCGTTTTTCAGCCCGCTACTTTTTTTTAAAGTAATAGTACCCAAAGTTACTCCTTCTAAAATTAACTATGAGCCAATGAATGTCCTGTTAAAATCGGTCCAGCCGTTTTGGAGATAAGCCGGAACAAACAGACAGATAGACAGAGAAAAATTACAAAAAAGGTTTTTTTATGTCATTACCGTGTATACTTTCATATTATGCATTTAGTCAAATTATTTCAATTTTTAAGAATTACTAACAGTCACTTCAATTTTATTTATCTGTATGTATGTATATGTATAGATGATAAGGTTACAGCTGAAAACTATCCCGTTCGAAATAGTTACCCCGTAGACTAACTCACGTCCGTCGCACCTGTGCATCTCGGTGTGTTCCCAAGGATCTCATTATCTCAAGGGCTCGTCAGATAAACGGCCACGAGTTATAAAGGGATATACACATGTTTAGCGATAGCCTAGCATTCCTATTTTTCGGTTTTTAACATAAATATAACGTAAGTTAGTGGTGGTCTTGGGGTTTGCGCAGTTACCTGATACGCAAGCGACGCAAGTTCGAATCTCAGCGGGGCCTGTAACAATGAGTATTTCTAAAAACTTTGTGTGTTTGAGTTAGTTTAGTGTGACGTGCAGTGATTTCACACCACGTGCTTTACGGTGAAGGAAAACATCTTGAGGAAACCTGCACATGTCGGAGAAGTAATTCAAAGACGTATGTATAGTATCTGAAACGGCGATAGACTCGACATCTGTCACGTTGACACTTAATCATCATCGATGAAAAGTGGGTGCTGTTATTACAACACCTCTGCCTACCCCTTCGGGGAATACAGGCGTGAGCATATTTTTAAATTGATGTGTACTACCAGCCGTACTCTGTGCGCCTAAAAAGTCTAGATCTTATAATTATATTATCAAACGCAGAAAATACAAAAGAATGTTGCTCTGTTAAAATTCTTATAATATAGTTTAGCATAATTCAGTTGTTAAAACCGTTGCTTTGAGAATAAAGTTCAAACCGGCGCAATTTACATAATTCTCGTTTTTCCTCGACAATAATTTATTAATTTCAGCTCCCAAAGACATGATCACGGAGGTAGGGCGCCGCAAAATGGAAGCGGCAAAAATTTACATGAAAAATTTTCTATGGGAGGAGAAAAGGCGGAATCTAAATAATAAATTGTCCATTGTCCGGGTTATACAAATATATACTTGTTTATGCATACAGCATAATGAATTCTTTGGGGATGCGCGATTATGCAGATTATCTGGATCCTGTAATGAAATTTTAAGTGGCAGTTAATGCTTGCGCCGCGTTGTTGTGTAATCTGCTACTTATTACGTACTTACATATTTAACCACATTATTAAGAGGCACCCGCTATGGCTAAGTGATGATGTGATTTGCATGAGACGTCGCGATGATTCAATCCCAGAGCACATCCATACCTACAGATACAATAGGCAGAGGTGTTCTAACAACAACACCTACATTTCATCACATGATTAAGTGCCAACGTGATAGATGGTGAGTCTATTACCGTATCAAGGCACTATACATACGTCTTTGAATTACTTCTCAGACATATGCAGCTCACGATGTTTTCCTTCACCATAAAGCACGTTGTGTGAAATTACCGCACATAACTTTTTAGAAAAACTCATTGGTGCAGAACCCGCTCGGAATCTAACTAGCGTCGCTTGCGTAGCAGGCGACTGCTCAAGCTCCAAGGCCACCACGGCTCTTCTTTTCTCACAAATTTTCCTTGCAATTACCACAGCATATTGACTACTGCAACACTATAGGCATTACTTGCGTGTTGTCGACCATATAAAAATCTGTTCACACCCTTCATGAAGAACCCCATACTGCACTCACTCGGGAAAAATACCGCATTCCTTGGTCTAATCGTGCACAGGAGAATAAATACATTAAATTAGCATGTATGTCTATCTTCTCTGCCCGGGACGAAGATACACTTGTGAGGAGGTATAATAATATACGTAAAAAAATATTTAAATTACTAGCGAACGTCACGTGGTTTCAGCCTCGTAGTTCCCGTTGTCGTGGGATTACGGGGATAAAATATAGCCTATGTTACTCGCTGATAATGTAGCTATCCATTTCTGAAAGAATTTTCGAAATCGGTTCAGTACTTTTTGAGCCCATTTGCTACATACAAATCTTTCCTCTTTATAATACTAGTATAGATTGGAAAGTCTGGCCCTTCCCTGAGGCAAATAGCTTTCTAGCTCCTTGAGATGGCGCTTTGCTGGTAACGGATTCGGTAACCGCTTACCATCAAGTGGACAACCAATCGTCAATATTTTATATTCGCGCCATCTATCGGCATCATTCCCATTTTACATATATCCAAGCGAAGTTACTCTTGGAACTTTATAAGTCCGAATTAGTTCCAAAACGTTTCTGTAGATGGCAGAACGACACGCATTGCTAGAGTATCTAAAACGTCAGGATAATATTCACTTCTCCATCACCGAACATATCTACGGTGATGGTGATCGAGCGATATTAATGTACGTTGCGAAAACTAGACATTGAAGACAAAAATATTTATAAACAAACTTTTGTAAATTTTATACCAAAGTTGAATTCCACGTATTTGTTTAAATTTTTATGTTATAATTATGAATTAAGTTTAATTTTTGACTTTACAACGTAACCATATTTTTATAAACTTTATAAAATAGATTTAGATAGAGTCTATTTGTCAATCAAACTGAATTACATGAGAGAGATAGATCTAAAGCAGTTGCAGCATAAAAGTTAAAACCCCAGTCTAATATTAGTCATAACTTACTAAGTATACTAATATATGCGTATTTCCATTCATCTCGTTTAGTTTATTGGATCGAGTTCAGCGGGAATAAAACTCAAACGTCATTATATCAATGAACAGGTTTGTTTCACTGGCCACCGTGTCCATTGAACGATACGACACGGTATAAGGTTTACTCACGGTAGAGTTTAGACCGTGTCGGGTCCGAACCGTAATTTAGGCCGTCGTCGGTTGTCGGCCGTCGACACTGTACATACAAATGAGTCATCCTTAAGGGGTTTCATAATATATGCCGTAGCTTATACGTATGTCCATACAAATATTAGTTGATCGGGCTACGGCCGACGCTCGGCTTAGACCTGACGCGGTTTAGCGTGAGTCATCCTTAAAGGGTTTACAGACTTCATAATAAATCTCAACCACATTCGGACACGTATTACTGTTGTCTACGAAACTAGAATACGTTGGAATCTATTTTTTATGTGTGCATCTATCCCCAACCGACCATTGTTCCGTCGTCGCCGGCGAGGCTCGTCGCGAACTCTACGTCATCGACCCCCCGTCCTCTGCTAGGGCCGGCTCGCGCCGAGTCACTAGCCTTAAACACGTCCCTAAATAATACCACTCAGATCTAGCTCCCTAGTTCATCCCCCAACAACACCCTAAGCCGAGGTCTGAGGCGATAAAAAAAAATGCATCTAGCATTCGAATATGCATCTCAATAAGAGTTAGATCTCTGAACCTTGATATGAATGGACACGATCCTCCTTTGTTTATTACGTACACGAACACACGCAACCACCTGTTTTCGCGGCAAACATGCTATTTATACTTTTTGTTTGGCCAGCGGGTAATACGCAAATGTTTCTGTTTAAACAATTTACTAAACAACCATTAATTTTCACGTGACATCATGTTAGCGGACCTACACACTGCGCGACCGATTGAGTGAGTCATTGAATGAATGAATGAATGTTATTTTAAAAGTTAAGTTATTAATATCCCTTGTTAATACTTGCAGTCTGGTTTTCGACCCTGAATATATTCTACATAATAAAATTAGTCTCATCTGTCTTCATTAATTTTCATGTCATTTTCGTATTTCGCGCCCTCATAAAATACCTGTAATCTTGAGGCGGATTTTCACACTACATTAATATTTTGCAATAAATTTCAGAATACTTTGTTATTTTCATGTATATTTTTATGCTCAATGAATAAATATGACAAACAAGTTCTAAAATTAAGAGATATAAATAAATATGTTTGTGGAAACACATTTATTTCTCGAATTCATATAATATTACCAAAATGTATTAATAATAAGCAAGAACCTTTCTTAAAGATCCTTCGTTACGAGGTACATAAATGAAATTAACATTAAGCATCCGATTACACTGCCCATCTATATGTATACATATATACAGATAAATAAAATTGAGGTGTCTGTAAGTCCAAAATACCAGCTTTCCACTAAATTAATATGATAGTATATACGGTACTGTCGTAAAAAAACTAATTACCAAAATTTTTCTCTTGCTGTCTATCCGTTTGTCTGTTTGTTCCTGGTAATCTCTGAAGCAGCTGCACCGATTTTAGCGGGATTTTCGGGAAAAAATCATTAAGGGAATGAAATTAAATCTACGCGGGTGGAACCGCAGGGCACAGCTATTAATAATATAATTCTATTAAGTTAAGGGACACGTAATAAAATGTAAGGCCGAACAATTGAACTAATTAACTAAACGCTCCGTTATTAATTAACAGTGTAAAACACTCTTAATAAATACCGCGGCGTCATGTGACGAAGTGGGAGGCAAGAAAAATGTATGTAATGTGACGTCATATCGACATCCGGCAAACACGTTAATGACGAAAATGACCGGTTAACAGTTTTGCCGATAAAGATATATGAATATATTTTTATACGGGAACGTCGTTTCATAAACCATTGCTATTTTTAAGAGACAGCAATTTTAAACAAATATAAAAGGAGTGAGGTCTTGCGTAGAATGAATTTCAATTTGCGATGTTTCCCGTTCCTAATGATGGCGTTGGGTTACATAGCATTTATATCTATACATATACTACATACATAAATAAAACTGAAGTGTCTGTTTGTTATTCCAAAATAACAAAACAGCTTTTCACTAAATGCATATAAAAGTATATATTATGTAAGAGGCAATTAAAAATAGATATTGGGTTTTCCTGTCAAGAAATTCACAATAAATGCCCAGAGTTTGGAAGTTGGCGGTGTTTCGGGGCGCACGTTGCACCGGTGGTCCTACGTCCTGATCTCTCTCCGGTCGTGTCGGATTACCTCACATCGGACTATGAGAGTGAGGGAATAAAGAGTGCACCTGTGTTCGCGCACACCATTAGGTAGTAGACCATTATTACATAGGTGCGGTACTAACATTGAAAAACCAGTTTTAGATTTGTCTGTCTGTTTGTTCCAGCTAATCTGCAAAACGGCAGGACGGATTTCACTGGTAGCTAATTTTCAAAGTGTAACTCAGGCAACTTTTATTTGAAAAATAATTGATCATCATTACCCATGAAATTAAGTCAACGCAGGTGAAACCGCAGGCATGAAACCACAGCTAGTACAAATATAAAAACCGACTTGATAATAAAATACGTTAACAAGTAGGTACCTCAAAAATAGTCTAGCCCCATCAAACTTTTATCACTTTGTAATCCGCATAATCACAAAATTTCGTGATAAAAACTGTGAACATGAAACTCTGTATGTTCCGGGTTGCAGCATTGTAAGATATAAAAACACTTTTAAGCGGTAATAAAATAAGGAATTCTGTAAAAATATATATCAAATTGATTTATAGCACTTTACTCATACACTTTACAATGTACGCAGAGTAGATCTAATTGTATTATTTGAAATTCTATCTGCTATGTATCTGCTGCGGGAAATTATTTGATTACATGGAGTCGCAGCGGGCGAATGATTTGCTCACGGCCGTTTTCAATAACCTATCAAAGTTGAATGCTATCCCCAGTTGCCTGTCAGATTTGATCTCCATACCTACCTACCTACCCATTTAATTATAATGTTGACTAGCGATAAGGGGCCTACTATCATCGTTTTAGCAGTGACGTTTTACTAACTTCTTAGCTTTGTCGTTCAAATTTGGTCACAATCAAATCAAACCAAAAAATCACAAAGCGAAAAAGTTCTTAATGCGCTCTGCTTAAACGATGACGATGGTAGGCCCTCATTTATTGGAATGAAAGTAAGGACGAAATGATAGTTTTATGTTTATCAAATAAATTATAGATGCATAGTATATTGAAAACGGCCGTAAGTCGCTGGCAACGCAAGTAACGTCAGGGGCCCTACCATGACCTGATTGCCGTGATAAAACTCTTATCATGAGACAGATGTATGTAACGTGTATAATTCTGTCACTGTCACACAGTGGAACTAGGGTGGCAAACGGCGCTTTCCCATTGCCACGATATCGTCCGCCGATATCGGAACGATATCGTTCGTCGATACTTGACTAATTTTAACGACACAGTGTGAAAGCTTTCAGTAGTAATTATATTAAACTACTAGTCCGACGATATCGTGTCGTTACCGTTATCGTCCAATGTGAAAGCACCTAATAAAATCTTACGTTAAGGTCCCAGTTCCAATCTCACCGATCTCATGTTATGTCTGAGAAAAAATCTGTCATATACGTCCCTAACCTTCGGTGTAAAGTAGATGTACACTACGCACGAGCACGTGTTATTTCAGCTGCTGTGATATATATTAGTGCATAACAAATGAATAACTGACAGTTCATTTGTTTTGTTCAAACAAATTAATAATAAGACTATTTATAATGATAGGCTTTGCTATTCAATACTTTGACGTCAAAAATATAATGTAAGTACATAAATAATGTAGGGTGTTAAACCTACCTATACCTCTTTACGTAAATAAATAATATTTTATTGTTACAAATCTAGACAATTGAATGTCTGATGGCGCTGAACAGTGAAAATTATGATATTTTATTAAATGCTCCGCCGTAGAAAGACCCATAATTCAGTGTTGAATTTTTATATCATTTTTTTACAAAAATCGTAATCAAATTAATTTAATTGAAATTGTTTGAGAGCGGTTTCCGATCTACGCGAAATTAATACTCAAATGTGACACTTTTTATTGCCCGTTCATTCAAAGATAATTTATATTCACATCATGCATTATAATCCGTTTAATGGACGATTACATACAAATTTCACACAAATTGAAGTATTTACACCGAGAGTAGTAATAATTATGCATATTATAAATATATTAATATTTGAACAGTATTCAAACAACAATCAAAATTCAGCACATGGGCCCAACCATGAGCTCTTATTACAATGACAGTACAGCTGTGCGACAGTGACAGATGTATGATCACACTATCATGGTAGGTCTTACTATAGACAAAAGAAATATGCTCACGCCATCCCAGAAGGGGTAAGCAGAGGTGTTGTAACAACAACACCCACATTTCACCGTATATGATTAAGTGCCAACATGGCAGACAGTGAGTCCATCGCCGTCTCAGACACTATTTTCATCTTTGAACTACTTCTCAGACATATGCAGGTTTCCTCACGATGTTTTCCTTCACCGTAAAGCACGTGGTGTGAGTGTAATCGCTTCACATAAGTTTGTTGAAAAACTGATTGGCACAGGCTCCGCTGGGATTCGAACTTGCGATGCTTGCATAGCAGGCGACTGCTCAAGCCCCAGGGCCACCACGGCTCTTACCATAGACAATAAACATTACTGTTGAATATATAATGGCGTAACCAATTTGACAAATTGCACGATGTTCGTTACTTTTACATAATAGATCACATGGTGAGATTGTAAAATTGAGTCGTCCTTGCAAACCTGCCAAATTCCAGTCAGATGTGTTGTCCCCGGAATAGACATGTACACTGTTTCATATTATTTCATACCTACGCAATAAGGCATGCCACAGACATACCAATTTATTACAATTTTCAAACACTGTACTAACAACGTCTAGTAATTCGATTTTAATTTTTTTTAACAAAAGAAAGTCACAATGGGTACGTTCCACTTAACGCCCGCAACGATTGTAACATCCTCTGTATCGTTCCACCGTTTACAAGGCCCGTGGTCGTTGCGAGCGATCGCTCGACTTCATAGCTGACGTAACTGTTCGCGACCACATCGCGCCCACTTCGCCCTCAAAATATTGGTGGGTCAGAGTGGGCTTTCACTAAATTGTAGCGGGAATTCGAAAAAAAAACATGGCCACGAGACAAATAACGTTTTACAATCCCGAAATTGCAGTAGAATTGACAGTGTCAGTGGAAGAGTTTCTCTCATTCGTTTTGTCAAAAACGCAACCATAAATTCACGGTCCATCCATGTTGAATTAAATTTTACTCCAATCGCGAAATATTTACTCACAAACCCGACAGCTGTACGTTTTCACCATGCCGCCATATTGCGAGCACACAGCGCTCAAATTGTGCGTTCCACCTATAACATTCGCCTACAACGCCCGCGGCGTTTTTACGTTAGTGGAACGGCAACTTCAGCGGTCGTGGTCGATGGCGTTGCGGGCGTTAAGTGGAACGTACCCATTATATGAGTTAATATATTTAGCCAAAAACTTCAAGACTTTTTGTGTGGTGGTGGTAAAAGTATTCGCGGATGAAACCGATCAGCTAATCTATACTGATAAATACAATTGAAATTGTCTGTTTGTAATTCCAGCTAATGACAGCTATTAATGAAATGCATATGCAATATATTTTTTAATATTTTGAAATCTTTCTGTCCGCCTGTGTGTGTCTAAATCGGCTGGATTTATTTTAATTGGTCTTTCACTGGCAGAGAGACTGTGCAGATAGGCTATAAGATGTTATAATGATTACTAGGCTATTTTTTTATTAATATGGGTCCACGGGTTACCCAAGAATTAAGTCTACGTGGCTGAAGCACACAGGGTACAGCTAATCAACTAATATAATAAAACATTACACTAAAGATTCTGAATAACTTGATATTTACCGTACCTTAAACACATACACACATACATATCCTAACGCCTGTATATCCTGAAGGGGTAGGTAGAGGTGTTGTAATAACAACACCCACTTTTCACCGAATATGATGAAGTGCAAATGTGACAGATAGTGAGTCTATCGCCGTCTCAACTCAGGCACTATGCATACGTCTTTGAATTATTTCTCAGACGTATGCAGGTTTCCTCACGATGTTTTCCTTCACCGTAAAGCACGTGGTGTGAAATCACTGCACAAAGGTTTTTAGAAAACTCATTGGTACAGGCCCCGCTGGGATTCAAACTTGGGTAGCAGGCTACTGATCTAACCCCGAGGCCTCCTACTTATTGCTCGCATATCAGAATGTTTTGATTCGACTAACATACACACAGATGACATACATATTTCGAATTCCATAAACACGAGGCATGCTGTAATCAAAAGTTGGTTTCTAAATATATACCCACCGTTATATGCAAAATGGCCCAGTGACCGAAATACCTACTCAAGTTAACGATGCACAGTGCAATTGAATTACTCCAAGGTACTAAGATAGCTTCTCGTAACATCGATTCGATACCCATTTCAGAAAATAGCCCGAACATACAGACAGACTAAGAAAATATTTAAAAATGTATTTTTGTAAGTACCGTATTTCATTTGTCAGAGAGCAGTCGCATTGTGTAAAAATCTGGTAATCAGGCCGCATTGGGTTGCATCAAGTACCGATCCCAACAGTGTATGGTATATGGCCAGGTAGATGATGAGGTGATGACAATATATTCATTCGTGTTGTGAAAAGCTGTTAATTTGAAATTACAAGCAGACTTAAATGTTTTTTATCTGTATTGATATAGATTTAGATTAAATTATGTACAGTGCCTGAGAGACGCGACTGCCTTGCTATCAGTCACGTTGGCGCCATAGAATAAATCCGGTGAAACCCAAAATAAAAGAACTTCATCGATGCAAATTATAAAAAAAAACACTTGGCAGTAATGACGACGGAAAGATGAATTGAGATGACCATGAGCTCATGGTAAGCCCATTCCTATATTTTTTAAGCTCATGTCATGGTCCCTAGGTCAGGAGCCTGACCTTCAGTGACCGTACCCAAGATGATTCCGTTTTTCTTTTGCAGTCTCAAGACCGTTCAAATTTAGACTGTATACTTAAAGTAATAAACATTATCAATAAAAACCGCAGGTCACGTAAAGTGCATTCCTCCACATTATTTTTAGTATGACTTTAAACAAAGTCGAATAGAACAGGAGCTAGATTACATACCTATTTATTTTGCGAGATTTTATATTTGTTTCGCATCCGATTTTTTTTATTTAGTTCATAAGAGAGAAGGTCTGATTAAATAACTTTAAAAATGAACAAGAAAATATTTATTCAGTTTGGGCCCTAGTAATACACTTGAGATTGTCGAAATTTTACTTTATCACCTCGTCACATTGGCCGGCTACATAAATGATTAGAAGTCTGATGAAGTGGAAAACCTTTCTTTTTATTGACGAGAGGGAAACCTTCAAAAGGTCCCCGACCGCCCTGGGAGAGGCAGGTCGGGGTATGTGGGATTCTTACCGCACTAAAGCCCCCCCGGTGGCCATTCTCAGTGCTCAGGGGGCCTCCGGGTACTCTAATAGATCGCACCGATGTCCCCCCACACATTGCCGGGGCACATCCCCGGGGCAGCTGTATCTCCGCCCCTGGAGACCTCGCTGTGCAAGGCAGCTCGAGTCACATCGCGCTGCCACCTTCCCGGGCCCGCGGCTCTGTGGTCAAAGCTCCTACCCCGACCACCGCCAGCAGGCCCTCCGGCCCCCTTTTAGTCGCCTCTTACGACAGGCAGGAGATACCATAGCCAAGTTCTTAGACCCTGGCAATTGGGAGGGAACCTACATTAACCCAGTGCTAACATTATATCATTTGTAATTCTGTATAATAAGGTATTTTTTTTAATTTGTACTTTGTTAAAGTGTAATCAAATAGAGATATTTAGATTTTTGTATTTTCACTATGAGCTTCGAACGAGATTAGAGAGATGTCTCTGACCAGAGACCATGGGCCCAACCATGACCTCTTATCGCCATGTTATGACAGTTGTGTGACAGTGACAGACGTATACATGTCAAATACATCTATCTCATAATAAGCCCCAGCTCTTGATATTGAAGAGTTTGGTCACTATGTTTTAGATTACTTTCCAGCTCTCCAGTATATTTTTTAATGAAATCGTCTCAACCCTCAGAATCAAGTTCGATTTTAAAAAACGTGCGTTGTTGACTCATTTGTTGTTTAATCAATATATTCGCAGAGACGTTGGCTTCAGGTCTAAAAGCAAACACGATTATTTTATTGACTTCAACGCAAACATTCGTATTAAATAAGATACAACGTGAATTAATTGCTGTAAACAACAAGGAAAGTCACGCTAAAGTCATTGGAGGAATGAAAAAGCTTTTTGTTGTATTTATTAGCAAATCATTGAAACGAACAATGTTTATTTATGAACTAAAGCTAATTGACCCTTTGTTTTGTGTAATTTCCAAGCAATACTAAAACTACGTTTGATTGTCGTTCGCTTGCAATGTTTCGTTTTCGCAGTAAGAGAGTAGCCCCCTGGTGTTGCAAGCTTTCTTAGGCTATTGTAACCGCTTATCAGTGGCCATAACCTTTCAAAAGTCAGCAATATCATTCAAATCTCCACGGATGTTTTATTGAACCACAACTTCACGCGCCGCGCCGTCCGGAACGTAGGAATGCGGCTTACTGGCTATTTCTGAGACCGCATTGTAACAGATATGGATTTTTCTGTCTTCTTTAATTTTTACACACACACTGACAGTTTAATGGTGCAATATTGGGTTACAAAAAGGTTCAATGGCTGAATGAATGGAAAATAAATTCTTTTTTTTTTTATTGATTTGTTTTTACGTTTTGACAGCACAAGGTGTTTGACACATGTTCCAATTATTGATGTTGCTAACTGAAACCACAGAACAAATTAACCTTATAACAAGCAGTACGGAATCTAGGTAACAAACAGATCATTTTTCTAAATTTCAAATGGAAATATCGATATTACTTTGACAGTAAATAAAAGAGTGACTTTAAAAACTTGTAATTTATACTGTGCTTAAACTTTTGAAGATATTTTCTAGTTGCAGATTGCATATATATAAAACATTTATCATAGATAAATTAAGCGTTTCATACATCCTTCTTTTAAGATTTCAATAATAAGATAGTAACATTATCATACAATTACTAAATCTTGTAATTATTGTAGCTATTATATATTTTATCAGAAATCATTAAAGATCAATGCGGAATACAAATCCAAATCGGTACAAAATACACGACATAAGTATAAAAAAAAATGTTCGAATATTATCACACAAACCCAAGATTTTCTATCAATATTCTTTACTCTATACCCGTGACACCTATTATAGAAGTCAGGTATACTAAACCTAAACGAAACCAACAGTGCTGTCAAAGTACTAAGCCACACTACAGACTTCTTAAACTAAAAGATAATTTTATATGTTCCCAAAGCCTAATTTCCTGACAAGTCTAATTGGATGCTGATAAGCAATAATGTGTCAACCCACAAAGAGTCAAATTCAAAGGTTTTGATATATTTTGATAATGCATCACGTATTTAACATTCTAAAAAAGTGTTTCAAGTCATCTGAAACATAAAAGTACGTAAAAAATGGATTTATGTCATAAAACAAATCTTAAATCACGTATACAATCATCTTAAGACGCCATTTTCTCAAAACCAAGTTTATGCGGGTTGACACATTATTGCTTATCTGCATCCAATTATGCTAAAGAAAATCTTTTGAGCTCACAAATTGATCACATTTAAAACGTAACATACGAAATTAAATGTAGAAACTCACTAATCGCCACAGTTTATTAGCTAATGACAGAAACAGAACGGCACTTCCTTTGTTGACTGTAAATTAATAGCGGGCTAAAACAAACTATTTTTAACTGTGCCTTACTTCAACTGTTCAGCTTGATATAAGTATTTGATTTGGGAAAGAAATTAATCATACTAATATTATGTTTGTTACACTGAATGGATTTTAATGAAACGTCATAATAATATAGCTTATACATCAGCATAACACAAAAAGATATATCCAAGATCAATTACATACATTTCACCGAATATGATTAAGTGCCAACGTGACAGAGGGTGAGTCCATCGCCGTCTCAGGTACTATCTTCTTTCTTCTTTTTTCTTCACGTCTTTGAATTGTCTCAGACATTGTGCAGGTTTCCTCCCGATGTTTTCCTTCACCGTAAATCACATGGTGTGAAATCACCGCATATAAGTTTCGAAAAAACTCATTGGTCCCAGGCCCCGCTGGGATTCAGACTTGCGTCGCTTGCGTAGCAGGCGACTGCTCAAACCCTTTCGCCAGCACGGCTTTTATAATGTAAAAATATATTACAAACTATTTATAATATGTATTTAGTGAAAATCTGTTAATTTTAAATTGCAAACAGACACTTCAATTTCATTTATCTGTATAGATATCAATAAATACAAATTTATAAGAGCAATTGACCCTTCACGAGCTTCTTGAAAGCTTGCAAAGTCGTTGTATATCGACACTATCAAGGTCTGAACTGTATAAATAATTTTCTTTGAAATTTTTCTATATTAGTCCAATTCTGCGCGTCACCACGCAGGTAAAACAATACGTAAGGTAGATCTTTATATAGAGACGCGCATCGCTTGCATTGTGAGATTTGTGAGTCACCTAACGCGAATAACTGCGTATTGGGAGCACTCACCGTCACCAGAGGTTGACTCCAAAACCTCTTTACAAAGGACATTTATTTCAGTTCACAGCTGTAATATTCACTGTTTATTTGGAAACAAAGCCGTCCCTGAATTAGGAATGTGTAATGCGACTATTTTTAGGACAATCCCAGTTTAGTCTTATATAAAGAACAGTTTTTATAGATTTTTTTAAAATAAAGCTGCCTTGTTGGTCTAGTGGTTGCAAACGATACGAAGTCCTGGGTGGGATCCCCGGGTTATTAGGTTCTCTAGATCATTTTTCAGTAGCAGATCAAGGTCTTATTATATTGGACTTAAACATAATTGGCAAAATATAGGTGTACTTACTATAAGGACACCTCTGCCTACGGAGAATAAGGCGTGAGCATAAGTACATACTTATGCTCAACCAATGTAACTAGTAGGTAATGGAAGCATTACATGTATATGAGCCGTGGTGGCCTTGAGGTTTGAGCAGTCGCCTGCTACGCAAGTGACGCAAGCTCAAATCCCAGCGGGGCCTGTACCAATGAGTATTAAAAAAAATATATGTACATTGATTTCACACCACGTGCTTTACGGTGAAGGAAAACATCGTGAGGAAACCTGCATATATCTGAGAAGTAATTCGATGACGTATATAAAGTGTCTGACGCAATGGACTCACCATCTGTCACGTTGGCACTTAATCATCTACGGTGAAAAGTGGGTTTTGTGATTACAACACCACAGGCGTGAGCATATGTATGTATGTACATGTATATCAGATATCTAGAATCTAGCTTTTATATATGAATGAATGCAGGGCTAACAGCTTAATACGCATAACGCATAGTCAACCATGAAAATGTACATGCTTTTTGCAGTAGAGGTAAGCATCACTGCTTACATTTGGATGCATTATTGGAACACCTACTGATGACCTGTGCTGAATATGTTCACCTAATAAGTCTAAGCCCAGTATTCCGAGTCTGCTGAATTGTGATCTCCTTTGCTCGTCCTATATACAAACACGCACATCGCTTAGTATCTGGCGCCCCGTAATGTCACGAGTGGCGCTCGACAGCTATATGTGACATGTTGTACTTGTCGATTAATTTATTTCGAAACAACACATCTATTATCCCGGAATATAGAACGTAATACTATGTTCCAGATGCAAAACCCCTAGTGCTGTTCTAGGGGCCTATCAGTTTAAGCAAAGCGTATTAAGAACTTCTTAGCTTAGATGTTTAATTTCGTTTAATCGTCAAAGCTAAGAAGTTTGTAAGACTGCTATAATTATAGTAGGCCCCCAGAAAAGTGTGTGATATTTTGCGACTTATTTTTTACTAACTGGACCGTCCGGCTTCGCCCGTATAGAAAACATTTCATGGGTTGAAATTTGTGTGCGTATTAACCTTACATATTTTTGTACCTTTTCGGTTGAGATTAATTTGAACAAACAGACATCCTGATAAAGATTTAAAAAATTGCTTTGTTCTGATTAGTACGTCTTCTGTCGTCTTCTCTTTCAGTCTTTATCTAAAACAATTTCGGAACTATCGACATCGATACCAAACTTTCGAACATCACTAACACAAGTGCTGTCTTTGATGTCTGCATACGCTTCTCAGAAGTATGCAGTCATCAAAGACTGAAAATATCGGCCAGGACTGCTTACATTCACAGCATCGTCAACCGACGAGAAATGAAACTCACCTCAATTACTAAATCATTATAACAAAGTAATTTGTACCTACAATTTATAAGTCCGTTGATATATTAATAAAACATCTTATGATGAAGGAAGTTTTTGAATAATATATAAAGACAATAAATCATTGTAATATATTATTTGCATAATCATCCTACTTACATTATTAACGCGTAAATTTGTTAAAATGTAAGTATGGAAGTTTATTGCTATTTCACGCAAAAACTAATTAAAAAATGTCGATGAAACTTTACAATAGCATAGTTTATGCATCAGAATAACACAAAGGCAATAAGAAATACATTTTCGTGGTTAAATTACAGGCGGATCACGGGTGCTACCGCGAGGCTCAGTTGGTAGATTCGACATTCCATTTCAAACTGAGGAATATTATTCATTAAATAATTCATACATTCATATTACGTACTTCAAATTCGAGTGGATACGCTTCAGATTCCCATCCTTGATGCCCTGTTGTGAGTTATTCTATTATTAACACATATAGTACATTTAACTAGCTTCCGCATAGCTTCGCCTGTGTGGCAGTTGAATTTCACACACAAACTTTTAATCCCTACATTACACAATACGCCTCAACACTTTTAAGAGTAAAATCTACATTCAGCTTTTAAGAGCGAGCGGCTAAGAATGATTAAAAAAAACAATCGAAATATCGTTGAATGATTAAAGATCGAAATCCTCTCCCAATGTGCTAATCGCGTGATCAGAAATCGTAGTGTGATAGGACGTTTTTGCGACGACAGCTGAGCTATTCCGTATTTTCTTTTATATAATGAATACGAAAGTTCTGTCATGACTATGTCGCTATGACATCGTTAAGGTTTTCATTGCGCAAATTTGGCAACTAGACTTGGAATTCAATAATGTATGGAAAATGTATCTTCTATATATTATAGTGTTCATATTTTTAAGACGCCGTGGTGGCCTTGGCGCAAGTACGAATCCCAGCGGGGCCTGTACCAATGTGTTTTTCTAAAAACCTTATGTGCAGTTATTTCACACAACGTGCTTTACGGTGAAGGAAAATATCGTGAGGTGAAACCTGCATATGTCTGAGAAGTAATTCAAAGACGTATGTATAGTGCCTGAGACGACGATGGACTCACCCTCTGTCACGTTGGCAATTGATCATATTCAGTGAAATGTGGGTGTTGTTACAACACCTCTGCTTACCCCTTTGGGGACCCTTCTGGGATGGCGTTAGCATATATATATATATATTTTTAAGACTGAAATAAGAAGGCATTTATCAATGTCTATTTTGCACCAATTATATTCGTCAGATACGGCAATATGCGCGGGCGCTAATGTTGCACGTTATTTGTGAGGTCAGATATTTCTTATATTAAATTTTCCATGAAATTGTGAAGATTATAAAGATATAGTGCCAGTCGATGCGCACGATTTGCTAGAAAAATACTTACTTATACTTTTTACAAAAGATCAAAAACAATATGTAAAATTATGTGAACATTCATACCCATTTATAATAAAATGCATAACTTTGTAACACATATTTCGTTAACAATGTTTAATGACGCTAAATTTATTATAAAATAATAAAAAAGTACTCAAAGTTAAAAATCATTTTATCTAATCTTACGAAAAACAAATAATAAACAAAATTCACCTCGTAATCGAATATTCTGACCCGAGTAACCTTACAATCAATAAATAATCGAATGGTGGGTGTGGTTGCACGTAGCTAGTGCTGTAAACATACTTTATCGAATATAAAAAGGAGGCGCCGCCGACGAATGATCGTGACGTACGCCACAGATGGCCGATGTGAGTAATATCCAACGTCGCAAAATACATCCAGATAATCCCACCAATCGTTAAGATTTACACGGCATTTGACAAATCTCCCGGATTTATGTGTGGACTTCCCTAGTTTTGTGTACTGAAAATATAGTTTATCGTGCTCTAGAATGCGGGATGCGTAGCTCAATTAATTTGTGACACTATTGGAATCTTGATTAAATGAGCGTCACTTTGTTTACTATTAAGTGACGGTCTGTTTTCGAGTATTTTCACATTTAATACATAAAGAACTTTTAAATTTATTGAAGACTTGTCCTCATTAGCTGACTGAATGAATAATGCGTTGCAGGGCCTAATAATGACCCATACCATAACCAAGCTCTTATTGTCATGACAGCTTGACTCATAATATGTCAAAAAAATTATATGTCGTGTATACGTCACTGTTACACAAAGCTATCATAGCAATAAGAATCTATAATTTTTATTTGGTAAATACCACATAATATTTTGATATATGAAAAAAAAATGTGGTTTTAAATATAAGGGAAGTCGCATCAAACGACTAAAAATAGTACCTAAAAAATTCTTAGATAACTCACTTATTGTGTTACAAGATGTGTAAGTGGAATTTTTCACCCAGTGATACTTGATAATATTTAGAATTCGAGGTTATAAACGTTACATCTACGTTACAAGTGATTCATCTTCTGTTCTATTTAAAGCTGACCGTGACTCTGAAAACTTGAGCGCACTTTTCAATTGCCATAAGTGCACAATAAATACTTTTACCAGTGAAATGGCAAATAACTCTTAAACACCTGATTGCCAGCCAGAGCGGGCAAGTTGCCAGGAATGCGGGACTTGTGCGATGACTAATCGACACTTCTATAGTACTCATAAGGCATTCAACTCTATACATTGAACGCTATTCTGGTGTTCTTATCCAAACTTCTTATATATAAAGGATTATACTGCCATAGTAAATATAAAGCCGTGGTGGCCTCGGGGTTTGAGCAGTCGCCTGCTACGCAAGCAACGCAAGTTCAAATCCCAGTGGGGCCTGCATCAATGAGTTTTTCTAAATACTTATGTGCAGTGATTTCTCACCACGTGCATTACTGTGAAGGAAAACATCGTCAACAAATATGTTTATGTCTGAGAAGTAATTCAATTACATTTGTATAGTGCCTGAGACGGCGATGGACCCACCACCTGTCACTTTGGTACTTAATGATCTTCTGTTGTTATTATAACACCTCTGTCTATATCTTCGGGAAATACAGGCGGTAGCATATGTATGTATATTCCCTTTAGTGTCCCTAAAGGCAAAACATTACGACACCCACTATTCACCGAAGATAATTTGCCAACGTAATAATCTTTCGCCGTCTTACACCGTTTTCAAAAACCTACGAAAGCTGGTTGGATCCCCAGTTAAATGTTAGATTTAATCTATACATACCTCGAATATCATAACAATGCTAATAATTAGCGACAAGTTATTGGGATAAAGTATGGACAACACGATAGATTTGATTCTAGTTTTTCATGGTCGTAAAGCACTACACTATTCACCATTGTTCTGTATATTTTCCTTCAGTGTAGAGCTCGTAGTCATCACTGCTCTTTATTTAAAACAATGGTCATTTTCTCATAGGAACAGATCGTTAAGTCTTGCTACCCAGATCACTCAGTCACCAAGGCTTTTCACCTTTTGTTTTTATTTAAACAGTTGTATTTCAAAGACTTGATTATTAAATTTTGCTTAAATTTTGCGAGACCAAAACAAACGACCGGATGTGAAAACACTTAAAAATGTAATAAAAATATAAAGCTACTTTTAAATTTGGCAGCAACAATGAGCCGCAAAATATTTTAGAACTCAATTTTAAGTTGAATTTATTTTAAAACGAATTCTTTAGTTATAACGTGACGGTGTTAAAACATTTTAAAAGCTGAACTATTATCAAAAAAAAAATCTAATTTTATAAAAGTATGTGAAAACATCAAGTTAGTACCCGAGAAACGATGACTCACCTAACACGTTGAGACCTAATTATCTTCGGCAAAAAGTGGGTGTTGAAACACCTATGCTACCTTTACCTTTGGGACCTTCGTAGAGAAGTTAATAAACATGTTTTCAAATGATTTAAGTAAAAAAAACTCCAAGAACAAAAGTCTTTTAAATTCCATAAAATCTTGACATTGCTTATATATTGTTTTTATTTTTAAACATTTGTCCGGTCACCGTGACCGTACATTTTAAGCGCAGTTGGCGTGCTAAGTATTTACAATATAATTAAGTTTGTTTATACCAAATCGCGTGAGAAATGTTTCAATATTCAAAATAACCTGGCAAATTCTCAAAGGGTTTTAAGAACCTCAACTTTTTCCAAAATACTTCATTTTAATCCCAACATGATCCTAACCCTTACGACAGTGTATATTTTTATAAATCTCTGCCTACCAGCACGCATAATATATTAACGTCCAATTCATTACTCGCAAACGGGGTCAATGTATTCTGATTTCTGACTGCGTATTTAACACCAAATACTTTTACGAACTAATTTTATTCGTGTGATCACATGCCATCTCATTTTTAATGCGACCTTTGCCTACTTTACTCGATAATTAAATGTATTGATCGTCGAAATGTGTGTGTTGAATTTGCTTCATGCAACAGAATCTATTTACACGTACAGTGCGCCAACTATGATCGCTTAAGCAGCGCGTATTAACAACTTCTTAGCTTTGACATATTTTGCGGTACCAAATTGAAACGTCAACGCTCAGTAGGGCTAGACAAAGAAACATTCACTCGCGCTTTCGCTAATAGTAACGATTCGCCGTCACGTTGGCGCTTAATCATATTTGGTGATATGTGAGTGTTGTTATTACAACACCTCTACTTACCCCCTCGGGGACCCTTCTGGGATGGCGTGAGCATATGCAGGGGATGGACCATAACGTGGTTTCCCGTCCCAAATTCGAAGCCCGTACTTCCAATGCAGCCAAATAATGAAGTATGTATAGAAAATGTATGGAAATGAATAAAAAATTATGGTTGTAAATTATGGTTGAGTTACAATCATCTAGATACCTAAACACAGCATGCAAACACATTTAAATTTCTAATATAATAGACGAATTTATGTAGGCATTTCTGGAATCCCTCTGGTGGTGCGAAATTCGTGTAGGTATTTATAATTTAAAGAAAATTTTCTTATTTATGTGATCAAACAGACTTTAATGTGATAGAATTGTGGCCGACAATTACCTTCAAAACGTACATCTAAATTCTAGGTCGAACCAAACCGGAATATATAAGCGTCTAAAATAAATAAAATTGGACACAATCAGGCTAAGAATGACTATAGTTAAATCTACAGGCGAAACATAAACTAGCAGAATTAATTGCTAATAGCTATATATCTGGATCAATCGACAACATTTGTGTCACGGCCTCAGACGAAAACCCTTCTAGTTGAACATATTTGAAACTAGCTACGCCCCGCGGTTTCGCCCGCGTAGAGTTAAGTTCATGGGTGGCCCATGGATCCCTAATGCATTTTTTAAATAGAAGCCTCAGTTACTCTTTGTAACATTAGCTTTCTGTCAGTGAAATTCCTGTTAACAGACGGACAGACGGAGAGAAACTTTTAATAGTGATTTTTCTAATTAGTACCTTTGTACGCATGTAGCAGTAAAGGACTTGGTCGGCTAAAAGTATAACTTATTTTTCAGGTGACATTCATTAGACTACAAGCGTTCATAGACTGCAGTAACTGCTTACGATCACGTGAACTCTTGTTTGTCGCCTTGTGGTAGAAAAGCAACACAGGCCTGTATGATAACCTATAACCTATATTTAGCCTGAAAAACGGTAGCTTCTAATCTAATTACTTCGCGTTCTGATGACATAAGCGTACCCGCGTCAATAGTTGCACAACAATGGTCTGGCGAAGCTCATTAGACGTTAGTCACCGCATTATTCTTAACACTTGCGCAATTGTAGTTCAGAATACATTGTTTACAGCTGAATTATGTGAAAACACACATTTGTCTGTCACCTGACTACACGTGAGATGGATGGAGTGCACCCAGAACGATAGCAAACACTGGTATTTATAGCAAGATTTGTTAAATTTAATGCAATGCTGGCGTAATTACAAGTATCTGCAGGGAATTTTACACCACGTGCTTTACCGTGAAGGAAAACATAGTGAGGAAACCTGCATTTGTCGGAAAAGTAATTCAAAGAAGTATGTATAGTGCCTGAGACGGCGATGGACTCGCCCTCTGTCACGTTGGCACTTAATCGTATTTGGTGAAATGTGAGTGTTGTTATTACAACACCTCTACTTACCCCCTCGGGGACCCTTCTGGGATGGCGTGAGCATATGCAGGGGATGGGCCATAACGTGGTTTCCCGTTCGAAATTCGAAGCCCGTACCTCCACCTTACAGATGAATGCAGCCAAATAATGTGTTCCTGCAGTAATGTCGCCAGTACTCCATAGGTCGAGGGGAGTGGTCGCTGTGCTAATTCATAGTGGGACTCTTTGATCTTGTAATATGTGTAGCATTATAATCAACATAAATGGTACAGCGATTTCATTCTTTATTTCATTCTTTCTCTTTATTTTAATTTCATCCTCCTAAGGCAATACGTGACTGACACTGATGTTAGTCATGTTGCAGTGGCCGCTTGCCATCAGAAAGAGCTAAGAAACGATGATTGTGTGAAAGATGACATGGCTAGAATGGCAGTGAATGCAGAAATGTGGTTGATAAAGAGAAATGGAAGAGAAGAACACATTGCGCTGATCACAAATAACATGGGATGGTGATACAACCTCTGTTGTACATAGGGTCAAAACCTTTGAAACGAAGATTTTTGGCAAAGTGCGTCGATTGCTACGTATCAATTAAGACATACATAAATTGAAAAAAATGGTCGTTAATTTTATTTATAATTGGGGGAAGTTTTGTTACTAGAATTTCATTTTGCAACAATACTAACCATTGTCTTATGTTCCACATCCAGTAAACATCGAACCTTTAATAAGCCTTACAACTACACTTTACTAGAAAAATAAGTAATTTTTAGTTTTTTTCGCCTAAATTGTCTATATAGATGTATAAAAGGAAGAAAAAATGCAGCTCACTTAATGGAGTGGTTACCGGTGCCTATGGACGGACGTATGAGACAGACAGTATTCCAAGTGTAGCATCGGAATTGATACAAAGCAGTGCAGATCCTCGCAGTAGGTCGTGATTTATTTCAATCAGTGTTTGTTTATTGAATGGCGCCAACGGGTTGTGCCTTTGATACATCGTGTTACAACGTCGCGTTCCACATGTGGAGAATTTATTAACTTATATACCGTGTCCCGCGGTTTCACCCGCAATTTCGGGGAACAATTTTTATTTTTAAAATAATAGTCTAATAAAGTAGCATACCTTACTCCTTGTAACATCAGCTATCTGTTTGAAAGTCGGTCTATGCGTCAGTGATTAATCGGAACAAACAGAAAGACAGAGAAAAACATTAACGATTGTTTTGTATGTAAGTACCGTATATACTTTTATATTCACTCAGTGAAAAGCTGTTAATTTGGAAATACAAACAGACACTTTAATAATTATCTGTATCATCATCTCCCTGGCCTTATCGCAGAAACTGTTGGGGTCGACGCTTGATTCAACCCGATGTGGCTGTTCACCTGATTTTTATACGAAGCGACTGCCGTCTGACCTTCGCAACCCCTTTTACCTGGGTAAACCAGTTATCAGACTATTTTGGGCCTCCGACTGACCTGTAACGATTGCCAAAGATAATAAATTATCCGTATATGTATGGATTAGGCAGTAAAAGACTTGTTCGGCTAGATTAATAAGTGTCTTGTAATGATCCTAAAAAAATATTACTAGGCTAAGTTTATAAGTTAGCCCCTTCCCATTCTGTTTGATTGACGAAACCTGCGATGCGGATCTATGATTACACTTATATGTTTATTTCCCTCTTGCTGTTTCGATCCCTTTATTTTCGTCTTTCCTTAAGTGTCTTTTAACTATTCGTTATAGTTAGCCTCTTTATAAACTTCTACAAGTGTGTATTTCGATTAAAAAAAACAATACCTACGAAACAATTAAAATTGTGTGGACTCTATCATAGATTGTCTAGTAACATATTATTATGCTCATTTTTTTCGTATAAATGATGTTAAAAATAGCCTTGAATATTTATTCCTAGGTTGAGTGATAAATAGGCTGAAAAGTAGTATTTCAAACAAAATGTTACTGTTTTAATGTCGTTAAGTAAATATAGTGGTACGAGTCATAATATTTATGCGATGATGTTTATTTGTACGATAGTCTGAAAGTTTTTTTCATGAAGCTTAAATCATAACATTTACCTCCCATATTTCTTGATTATTGTGCCATGTTTCATTCTGAAGACAATGATACTGTTGGCTTTATACCATCTTATTTTTGTTTTTAATATATGCTCTTTTAATAACTTCTCCTTGATTTTTGACTCCTTGAAAATACATATACTAACGCCTGCATTCCCCGAAGGGGCAAAGGTTTTGTAAAAACAACATCCACTTTTCACCAAAGATGATTATGTGCCCACGTAATAGATGGTGACTCTATCGCCGTCTCAGGCACTATAGATACGTCTTTGAATTAATTCTCTGACATATGCAGGTTTCCTCACGATGTTTTGCTTCACCATATAGCACGTGGTGTGAAATCACAGCACGTAAGGTTTTAGAAATTTGGTACAGGCCCCGCTAGGATTCGAACTTGCGTCGTTTGCGTAGCGGGCGACTGCTCAAACTCCACGACCACCACTTTTTTTTTTATTATCCTTGAATATCACCTAAGATTTAGGCACTTACTAGCCACTATAAATATAATCACTGGATGCTATAACCAACACAGGATAAATCTAATTTGAGAATGAACACGCTGAAAACAATAATTGCATACCTTTTAATTACAAACTATACACTTTCTAACTTTGTTGTGTTATATCGTAACTTAAGAGCATTTTGCAGTGCGTTACCGAGTCAGTACTTTACTTTAATTCAAGCACGTGAGATACGTGCCAATTGACGGCTATGTAATTGGCCAAAAGCAGATTTAATACATTCATACGCCTGTATTCCCCGAAGGGGTAGGCAGAGATGTTGTGATAACACCCACATTTAACTGCGGATGATTAAGTGCCAACGTGACAGATGGTGAGTCTCGTAACGCGATACACAATAACATTCTGCCAATGTTTACAGACATGAACATATTGTAAGGCAAATTTTCCTCTGTAATTAACCTTCGACAAAGAAAATTTTCCTTACATTTAACTGCCTGTAACTTTTATAGCAACTACACGTGTTCTTTACGCAGCATTCCTGAATACTAGGTTCATTATAGCGTATAAGAGAACAGCTAACGATTAGTTACTGTTGCTTTATAAGATAATGTATAATACAATTTTTGTTAGTTGATTACATAGTTAACGAACTTAACCAAGGCATTTCTTTTTTTATTTACAATTTATAATAAATAAAATTTTATTTACCTGAGATATCTATCATATTGTATATATCAACACAGTGTCAGAAAGACTTTGCATATAAAGTCCTGGCTGTGCCCCGCGGTTTCACCTGCATACATTTAGTTTTACATAATGTATCGGTTTAAAATTGACAAAGTTTCATACACACTTTCATCCCCTATTTTATCCCCTTGGGGATAGAATTAATCAAAATCCTTTCTTAGCGGATGCCTACGTCATAGCATCTACCTGCATGCCAAATTTCAGCCCGATCCGTTCAGTGGTTCCGTTCACTATGACCTTTGAGTTATTTATATTTACATATGTAATGTCTTGCTTATTGTTAGTTAGATGAAATTTACAACATATCTCTAATAATATCTAAAGAGTTTTTTGCCGGTTCTTCACAGAAGGCTAGTTTCCTATTGACGTTCATAAATGCCTAAACTGAATTAATTAATTTAGTTTTGAATTATCAATTTACACTATTTGAAAGATACTAGCACAACAAATGACTTCCAAGGGAAGTTTTGTAGTTTTCAAGGGCAAGCTCAAGCATCTGAATATTGAGATACCCTTACTTCCACCATTAAAAAAATAATAAACATACTATTATTTACAAACAATTCATATAAGAACTTTTAATTCCCGGCTAAAATCACTCACACGTTGTAAATACATTGTAGCAAATCCCGAATCATAAATCCATCAGCCGAGCGGCTGACCTTCTTTGACCTTGTGTAACAGCTGAGAAGAGTCAAGGGTTTGGAGTAATCGTAACAATAACAAATAGGCCGGAGTATTCTTCAATCGAAGGTCGAATCGAAGTTAAAGATTGACTGCGCCTCGTTGGTGGCAAACGCTATTGTGGAACACGAAGTCTATTATTGGGTTATCCACCTGTATTTTCCCAGTAGCTTCCCGGGGTCTGGATTAGTACCCGATTAATTGCAACATGCTCGCTCCCTATTACATGGGACTTGAACAAACCTGGCGAAATATTGGTGGGTGGAAATACAGGAGTGATCATTTGTATGCATGTAGGTTAAAGATCAAAAATTAGCAAGTGCAGCGTTACAATGTGTAGTTGCTGTATGCTTCCTTAGAAATCTAGCCTTATGGAGACACGTAGAGAAGCTAGTTCGTCTTGCCCTACGCACACTTACGTGGCTGCTAATGTGGCTACATAGACTTTTCGTTGACAAAGTCTACCGTAGTTACCTCATATGGGCGCGTAGACTTTCGTAGACCCTTGCATTTAGTAACCTATATTTTCGTGGATTCCTAGTCTCTAGTAGATATCTAAACACAATTTGACACTGTAGATTCCGGATCACTATGGAATTGCATCAGAATTACCCAAATCAATAAGGCTACTTAAATTTACTTTCAATGATATAGCAGACGTAAAGTTTGATGACATACAGATTAGAACACCGTACGCTCGAGAATAAACAGCAAGATGTAGACTTGTAATGCTGCAGGAATATGTAAGTGGAACAGAACTAGATTATATTTCAATAGGGTGTGTTATGTTGATAAACAGTATCCAAGTGGCCTGGACGCAGGTATGCGAGGCACGCGCCGCACGCCGCGGGACACATCCGCGCCACAAGTGGGTCACGCGCCGGACAGATTCGGAATGGAATGCAGTCTAATATAGTTTATATCGGCCTCGGAAACTATGCAGCCTGAAGAAAGGGCCCAAACACTTAGGAAATCTGAAGAATATTTCCTAAGTGTTATGTGACCAGTATTTCTAGCCAATCATCATTACCTCCTTGGCCTTCTTTCATGTCAATACATGAAGACCGAAACAATTTACCTACCTAATAATGTTGTTGAGAGACTTCCTTAGGGTACTGACTCACCAAGTGAACCACCAACCGTGACCAAGAGGTTATAATGGTCTTCGAAGCACGGAACAAGGGCGGTCATCCATTAACTACCGACTCGCGTTGGGGTTGCATGATATACAATTGGCATTTGTGCCATGATCGCCTTTTTTACGTCTAATAATGAAATACGGTTGGTAATTATTACTGCTGTTCTGTTTAATGATAGCCTTGTTCCCAGGTATGTAGCTTCAAATGTAAAAAGAGAGATTCTAATGCTCTATCTCACGTAATGTTGGTGCCCGCTTAACATGATGCAGTATTCACGATCAACATCAACCTTTCAAGAGCATCATCGCCTTGATCATGATTAAAAATATATCACAAAAAAACTTACAATGCTTCTAGGCAAAATGTGAATGAATAATTTGGAGCTCGGCGCAACAATAACTCACCCACAATACCGCTTCAGAGTGAGCAAACAATTTAGCTAAAAGAAATCTCACTTTCCATTATCATGCGTAAATATGCGAAACAGCGGTGAAGATGTTCGTTAGTACGATGTAATAACGCTCTAAGATCGCATTCTTCTGTAAATAGAGTAAGGGCATTAACACCAGAGATTTCAACAGTATAAATCTGAGCGCGGCTCGCTTATATATCTTCTCAATTAATGGCTGCTTAATAATAAACTCACACTCATAAAAAATGTCAAAGCTTAAAGCACTTTAGTCATTACTACATATTTCTGCTATCATCATTTTCTTCCAAGAGACTTCGAACGCACTTTTTTATCTATCTAAAGGACCGCGCTCTAGCCATGTATGTATAATTATTGTAAATGAGTCCAGAACAGCTATCTTACTTTGATGATGTGTCGGTGCGAGTTTATATTAACGCAGAATCGACACTGCTCGTTTGACAGTAACAATTAAGTTTGGAGTTTTGTGAGGAGACTGCATGAAAGTGCTCCTTTTTTCCCTTTAGTTTAAGTGGCATCAAGCCGTACGTACTACGTCTTAGTTTTAATAGTTATCACAAGACACTAAAGTATTTTTTCATTCTCATTATTATATCATATCTCATTATTAGGGGGCTGATTACAAAACACAAGGTGGTTCTTGGTTTAATATTAGCTCTATTTTTTTCTACGATACGGATGCAAAAAGGGATAGATATAGTTTTAGTACAAGTTTGGTCGCTAATCTTCATCATATAATCAACGCTTTCCACGGCATAAAAGCACACCAAAGCCGTTTGAGCATAAAAATAACTTAAATTTGCGAACTAAAAAGCTGGATCTCCAGTCACCAATGACCAAACTAAAAGGTTATAAGGCATCTTAATAAAACCAACTATAGAATAGAGAAGAGATCATATAGACATATTTACCAATCGACAAATACCTGCCAAAAGCGAATTCCCTTCCAATTTCAACACAACCATTAACGTTTCAGCTGCTGATTTCTGCCCAGTAGCCACATTCCTCGGCGCGCTGTCATCCTGGCGTGCGTCCAGCCGGTAGGGCTGTTACGTCAAAGTAAACACATACAGAGGGCCAGTTTCTTACATTACTTTAGAATCGTCACACAGCGTGGTAGGATATATACATACCGGGAAATCTCGATTAATACTCGGAGCTGCGCGAGTAGGGAATGTCTACCTTACATAGCAAACAAATAATGCTACTTTTGAGTAGTGTTGTGTTCCTGCAATTAGTAAGGTCCTGGCGACCTTGGAGGAGGATCGGATGTACTGTGCTAGGCTAGCTATAATAGCGACTCACAATTAGGTGGCACAGTGATCTATGTGCAATGATGTTCTTTATTATTTTATGAATGGCTAACTATTGCAAGTGACACGCTTGGGACTGACCACGGTTATAAACTGCAGTAGCCGCTTATTATCAGCCTGTACACTTGTTATACCTCTGTAGACTATCCATATAAGGTTTTCGCATCAAATCGAGTTAACACCGGTATTACCTTGGATAAAATCTTCGTGAGTCTAAGATGAGCACACTTACTGCAATATAAGTGAATTATATGTACTCTTTGTATGTATGTGAGCTGGTCATCTGTATATATTTTATGGTTACGTGCAGGTGTGTAGGTGGCTTTATATTTTTGCTTTATCTCTGTAAATTGCGCCGTAATCGACGCGCTATCAATAGATCAGCGGGGAGACCGCAGACTGGACGTGACTAACAACAGTTATCGTGGGAGGCAATCTGTTTACCACAGGTTAGACTTTGGACAACGTAACTATATTAATAGTAGCAGGGTGGTAAGCTAACTAAAGATTGTACGAACATACAAAAATACAATAACAACATTTTCATTGTTCATAATTGCCTCACCAGGGCATTAACTGAATACATCATTTTCATTTATACTCGCCCAATTTGTTACCCATGCAATATCTTCGGTAATTTTATTTTGTTCTCTCCATACCTTCTTCTAAAGTAAAAGATTTTTACGCAAGCTTTTGAAAAAGTTAGAGATTCATATTACATTCCTAATGTTATGTAGGTACTTTACTGAAAAATGTGAATACCTGCCCTAGTGGCTCCTCTAAAGCGACTTCCGCGACAGTAACCAAGCATAATAATAATCAATCACATGCGTGAAGCGGAGTATACCGCCCTTTGATGTCACCTGCCGGCGCCAGCGCATCCAGGAATTACTGGCGTAACTAGGACTAAAGGTGGCGTTCGCTCTAACGTAACCGACATAATATATGAGAATAATTAAGTGCATATTTCTCATAAATTATGACTGGCTTTTGCCGAAATATGTGGAAATAATAATCTATACACCTATACATACACACACACATACATATACATACATGCAGATAAATATAATTGAAGTGTCTGTTTGTAATTACAAAATAACGACTTTTCACTAAATTTATATGAATGTATATGCGGTACTGAACTAAAAAATATATATTTTTTAATTGTTCTCTGCCTGTCTGTCTGTCTATGCGTCTGTCTGTCTGTTTGTTCCGGGTAATCTCCGAAAAGGCTGGACTGATTTTAAGGGGACTTCCACTGGTAGATAGCTGATGTTGCAAGGAGTAATTTTGGCTAAACGTATACTTATAATATTAAATTTGAATAATTTTAATAGTAGCCTTCCTTTATTTATAGTAATCAAATGTTCACCTGAAACACCGAGGGTCGCAAGTTCGATTTTCCTAAATAACTAACATTTGTTATAATATTGCGAGATTTCTTCACTTGGCTAGTTGACTTGGCAACTGACAGCTAGTGGTGTGGTATGCCCGCTGATCATGACAGGTGCCAGATGCTATATTGACACATTGTTGAGTGTCACACTGCAATTGTTTAGCAACTTGTTGCTGCAAATTAAGACGCGTAATCCATGCGACAATTTATCAGCATTTAGCATTTTGTTTTGTTAATCCATTTAATCTATACATTTATACAGATAAATAAAAGAACCTGGTTGACCGAGCTGTTCTCGGTTTCTTTTTGACGTTTTACTGACGGCTATTCTTCGAAACCACTGGACCAATTTTAACGGGACTTTCACTAGCAGTTAGCTAATGTTATAAGGAGTAACTTAGGCTACTTTTATTTAGAAAAAACACTATCGTTCCGCGGGTCACCCTGGAAATTACTTCTACGCAGGTAACAGGCTACGAAGCTACTTATATATGCTCCCGTTGAATTTTTAAGGATATCAAAATGATTTTGGTTGTACACATTAATCTTTCTTCACCAAGGAAAATAAATAAAGACCGGTTTCTAATAGAATTTCAGAACACAAATAATAGATATAGAATTTCAGAACAAACTCAACATATTTGTAATGAGATCACTCATTACAAATATGTTCATTTAGTTTTTTTTATTGACCATAACAATGCGTTTAAAAGATATTAGTTGAATCATGAATTCACATCAGAAAATTTAAGTAGAATATCAAAAAGTAAGTACCTACCTAAGTAAGTTTAAAAATATTATTTTTTGATCGAATACTCATAATCATTAGTAAGCATCGGATAGAGATACAGTGTAAATATTTTTGTTTCTAATTCAATATTATCTTCTTAATTAATATTTTGTCTCCTTAACAATTTGGTGAAAAGTTGTTATTTGTAACCGAGCATGATATATATAATCGATAAGTACATTGATTTTGTTTTGTTCGCTCTAAGTCGGGGTGGATTTAAAAATAATATTGATAAGGAAAATTTATGACGAAAAAAACGAAAATGGACAAGCAACATCACGGGGCGCAGCTAGTGATTTATAATAATATGCAAAATATTTAGGTCTACGTTGTCCAGCGCGCCACTGAAGTACATTATTAATAGAAAGGAATTTACACAACGACTCAACGACACACTGATATAGTTGGGTCTCGAGATGTATTTACGATTCCAGTGTCTAAATTCGGTCCTACGTATACACCCGGTATAACCCGGTATTACAAGCTGAATCATGGCACATACAATCTATACAGATAAATGAAATTGAAGTGTCTGTCTGTTATTCCAGCTTTTCACTAAATGCATATGAAAGTATATGCATATGTAATTAAAAAAAAAAAAGTAAAAAGTTTTATCTTTCCGTCTGTTTCTTCCGGGTATCTCTGGAACGGCTGGACCGATTAAAACGGGACTTCCACAGGCTTTTTTCACTGACAGATAGCTGATTGTACAAGGAATAACCTAGGGTACGTTATTTAGTTTTTTTTAATAAGGTTCGCTAAATAAAGCCAACGCGGATGAAGCCGCGGGGCACAGCTAATATTGTATAATTGTTTAATAAAATCTATTAATCCTTAAGTGATGTCGTGAGCATATTTATTTTTAAATGTGTTTAAAATATTATTCTTGTTATATTCGGTTGCTATTATTAGGCCCAATACCTAGATCTAAGTATTCAAACATTTTTTAATCTCAATTTAATTTTTGTCAAAGTTTGGTACTAACCTCCATCCATTTCGTTCGTTTTGTAGAAAATAACAGTATATGAGAATTGAACAACAACGATTTCTGAGATCTAATGAGGCGTACCAATTCTAACTTGCTAATATGCAGTCCATTACTCATATTTCTATGGAAATCGCATGCGTGTTAATTGCTTTAAAATTGGCCTCAATTTCATTACTATAGCGTATTTCTGGAAGTATGTTGGTTGATAAGTCTATGCGCCATTTTAAAGTAGGATGTCCCTTAAGGGATTACTTGCCAATAGAGCTCTTTGAGGAATTTGTACGCTGGCAAACTTTTCTTTCCTTTTGTTGTCGGCCCAGTGATTCCATTGACAAGAATTGCAATTTCGGACATGCCGTATATTCAGTTCATTTTAATGTACAAGTATTTATACGCATGTATATATTTAAAAAGTATGTACAAAAATATGTTCTTGACATAAGTGTTACAACACGCGACATCTGTCGCAATTTGATACATAATGTCATAACTATTTTGACACTTAAAAATTAAAAAGCGATGGAACACTTCGTTAGTAAAACGTGTTATATATATTAATTGAGTTACATTTTACTGGAAGAAATATATATACTTATAGTATTAAGTCACTATGGCAGGCTTTGGTCACTAGTAGTTAGATTAGATTGCCCGGGAGACTCCGGTAATAATGGTTGACCTCCCACGATACAATCATTTCTCCGGCTTTTTCAAAAATTATGCGCATCGTCGTCACTCACAAGTCGCTAGCCGCTCGCTATGCCGCACGCATACCATCAAATATTAGATGGTGGTGGAAACCAAATTAAATATAAATTATTCTTTTACCCCTCTAGCTTTCTTAAATTCTCCCGGGTTGGTCCTTTCGAGAGTTGGCAACCCTACTCGTAGTATAGGAATAAGTTCGAGTACTCGGATGTCGAAAAAATGCAAGTAAAATAAATTAAAGTTAATAAGCTTTTGTTCCCAAGTAGCAGTTGATACTACAAAAATATATTTTTTAAACATTTTTGTAACCGATAAATAGACCCTATTATTAACTTTTATTTGCAAATTATTTCTTGAAGCAGTAGTCAGTACTAGCAGACATGGTAAAATATTAATACCAAGTAGATTTAATAACACATTGACTGATAATAAGCCAATAATATTAAATAAAAAGATTTCTTTCAATTCAAAAGCAGCTTATTGCTGAAATGTGTTTTTGTAAAAACTTATGTACAGTGATTTCACAGCACGTGTTTAGCGGTGAAGGAAAACATCGTAAGGAAACCTGCATATGTCTGAAAAGTAATTCAAAGACGTATGTGTAGTGCCTGAGACGCCGATGGACTCACCATCTGTCACGTTGGCACAATCGTATTCGGTGAAATGAGGGTGTTGTAATTACAACACCTCTGTGCAGGGGAATACAGCCTTGAGCATATGTATCTATGTATGTCCAAATCAGCATATTTTCCAGAGTGCGTCGATTGGTATGCCGAACGGAATCGTAAATATTTTCACTTTATTTTCGTTTTGAAGGTTGCTCACATATTATGAGTGTTCTGGAAATAGTTTGGAATGTAAGGTACATTGAAGGTCGGCGAAATAAGGCCACATGCCGACTTCAAGGGAGACCCCATGTGCAATAACAGACACGTCTGGCTAATCTACATTTAATGAACGCTTGCGAAAAAAATAAGCTTCATTTCAGTCGATTTTGAAATCTCTGTTTCGTTTGAGACGAGAGGAAATAGACAGGTCACGAGTTCGAGAACGTAACATGTACAGTAGGCCTAGACAAAGTAACATTCTCTAGCGCTTGCGCTAATAGAAACGATAAAAAAAATACTTTATCTATAGGCCTTGTTGTAGGTGTGTATTACACTCCGGGGGCGTCGGGAACGGGTGAACTGACGCCTACCACCCATATTGGACCCTGAGGTGAAACGGTGCGCCACGTATTCCGGCGCACCGACTGTAAGAGCAAGCTGCACAGGCATGGCAGCCGAAGGTGAGGCCCAACAGGCCAGCCGCTGACGGACCGCGGACGCTCATGCGACCAGAAACCGTGGCCCCTCAACAGAGCGGGGAGAGGAACACAGTGGGTTTTAGTCAGTAGAAGTCTGACATAATCTGCTTGCCTCACCCGTGGCAGGCAGATATCCTACGAGGATTTCCCACTATAAAAAAAAAAAGGTGTGTATTACACCGCATGTGGTGTACAGGTGCAGGCAGGCTCATAGAATGACTACTGTGGATTCAAGGCTAGCGCTCATACCTCGTGACGGCACCTACGCCTTATTGTTACATAGGTCCTAAGTATTTAGGTTTTATTCTGAAAAGCACTTTGTGAACATAGTTTTTCATCAAATATAAAAATATACTACATCACCGTGGCCTTATTGTCGGCGTAATGTTATTTTCTCTTCCATTTCTCTATATCAGCCATCATATCTGTTTCATGTATTCACTCCGTTTCTAGACATATCTTTCTCACAATCCACTCATATCTAAAAATACATATATATAAAAATACAACATAGACATACATTAAAGTAAGATAATTTTCTTGCAAATTTTAGTAACACAATCCGGATTCTCCTACTGTTCAATTGTACCTTTTATGAGTATGTTTTAGTTTCATTCTTTATAGGTAGATGGCGTGAGTAGTAAAATCGATCGCGCTATTGAAAGTTGTATCGCGTTAGATAAATATGTCTACCATTGATTTTTTTTTGACGTAACATTATAACAAACCTTTGGACGTGAACCCTAGATTTACTTATTTCCTGTAAACGTCGCAAGGCCAATACTGATAAGGTCATTCTGGATCTGTATCCTATTCTCCAAAGTCTTTGCCTTCAATATGATCTTAAGCTGAATGTGACACCCCTACTACAATCATAAGCTATAATTGCTCAGAACATTTTATGAGTCTGTAGTTCAATATGGTTCAAGTTCTAAGCCAAGAAATTAATGTAAATGTTACCATACATTTGTGGTTTAGTAAATGTATGCAAAACAGTAATAAGTATTTGGCGCTTGAAACCTTGAAAATATTTGTCCTTAAAGAACGAACATTTGGCATGTGTTTGTGAATATTTATTATAAATAGCACCGACAAGGCCAAAATAACAATTTGAGGTGAATCCAAATGTCATTTTAATGTCCAAATGCTGAGTGTTATTCATTGCCAAATACCGCCCTTTTGTCACCAAATCGTCATATTGAAATTTCAACTTAAAGGAAACAAAGGGTTTATATATCTGTATGGTTATTAAAATGTATATGTGTGTATTGTGAATGACATCACCCACATTCACAATAAGCCTTAAAAGTATGACTACCTGACTGAACTAGTGGTCACAAACGCTACTGCGATACACGATCAATGCGTTATTGAGCTTTTCCCCTCTGTAATTTTCCAGCAATAGGCTCGCCCTTTATTATATATAACTGAAACATAACTGGCGAAACGTGGGTGTAATATAAGCACACCTCTGCCTACCTCTTTAGGGAATTCACGCGTATATTGAATACATGTTTTTGTATGTATATTGTATACATTGAAGGTGGCAAAGATGCCACCTGATGTTAAGTGGTCATGTTAGCCTATGGCCACTTGTAATAGGCCTTAATGCGCTTTATCTACAAGTATACCAGATTACCGAAGCTGGTATTTACAAACACTGATATTCCATTACGTGAAAAACACTTCCATATTCATTCTTCTTTAAAGTTTTTTGTCGGTTCTTCTCAGAGGGCTAGTTGTCGAACCGGTGGTCAACTTTCATTCTCACGAGCTACTGAGCCTACTGGGCCTGTATGTAATTATCGCCCATTATCTATGATCTATAAATCATTACTTTCATTAATTTTATATTAACGAATATACCTTAAATAAATTAACATCACATAACATAAAACAGTTTATTTTTAGCCTCAGCCGTGCGTAAAGAGTCACCGGCCGTCAAATGTGGCTAATTACACACGTGAGGTAATTAACGAAAGCATTGAACTTGGAACATGAATCTCTGCCAACCCCTGCCACAGACACAACAAATCATATCACCATTCTTTGCCAATCTCAACCTTATTTAAATGAGGGTAAGACAATAGTGATTGAGGTAAACACGTGACATGGCCAGACAGAGTCCTGGCAGAACACCAACATTTACGCCGTAGAAAAATATTAATAAGGTAAAAACAATCACAGCAAGGATAGGGTTGCGTAACTTTACAATCTTTGAATGTTCAGATGATTGGAAGTAGGTAATCTAAGATTTATTTGAAAAAGCACATCATCTGGGACCGACGGCTTACTGTGCTCTTCGAGACACTAAGAGAACTCGGGCGGTCACGCATCCAACTACTGGTTTGGGCTACGGTTGCTTAACTTCTCTGTTTGAATTATATGCAACTGTGCAATGAGCTCCTCTCAAATTTTAAAAGTACAAATTCAATTTAATAACCCTTTAGGAACGTGCAGAACGTACAATCCGTATCGGATTGAGTTTTTAATCATCCTCATTTGTTCTAAATGCAACTTAGTCATCATGGATCTTACTGTAATCTTCAAACCTTCCTCGACCAGAGCCTCTGACTCTCTTATTGTATTTTTCTGTTGGGATGTCCATTGATGTCATTACGGCGAGTAAGTAGCATTGGGCATAGAGATAATAGCGCTCTATATTGCACCCAAGCTTACAATCGAATACTGACTTTTTTAGTGAATTAATTAAGAACCAGAATAGCTTTTAGCTAATGGCACGCAACGTGACACTATCGGCTTAATAAAAAGTTCGTGAGATTAATTTGGCAGCGGCTTCACAATGCGGAAGCGCACACGCATTGTTGGATTGTACCCGCAGCCACAAATAAAGAGACGCTGAAGGCCAACCTCCAACATTGCAGGAGTATCGGACACGCACAACAATGATCTAGGATCTTCAATTGAATCAGAGAGCTTGAGTAGAGATCCTCCGATTCAAACTTTTCAATTCTTTTTTTTATCCTGCAAAGGCATAATACCTTCAACCCGCAGGTGCATTTTTACGAGCAAGGTACTGTGAAAGTATACAATAAGTGTTGCAACAGGGCCTATAAGAATTACTACTAAGGTTACTCCGCATGTAATTTATTTGCATCGCGCTATTCAGACAGACAAAAACAACGAAACAAACAAATGGCTACTGTTTATTCAAGGTTAGCGCTCATAACTCATGTCGGCACCCATAGTAGTTATTGTATCCTCTTGGCGTTATCAACCTCGTAAAAAATAATATGTTGTTCATGCATAATTACGGATGAGTGAGTCTTCTCAACTAACTGACGTAACTTTATCTAGTTCTTCTAGCCAAGTGTATTATGCTACTTCATCTCTTTATTCCTCTACATGGAGCTGGCGAACTAGCTACCTTGCCGTGATCGCGTTATCTGGTTGCGATCTATTTTAAGGCAGAGCTAACAATCGCAGTTAGATTGTTCTAAAATTTAACAGGAGGTTTATTCTTTACATCTGCTCCACACGCGCCTTTATGGGAGTCAACCATACGTGTCTATTTATTTCGTGTTTCATTGTACCCTGCCCCGGTCCCCTCGATCGCTTGTTCTATTTCTGACGATCCGTCATGCTCAATGTCAGGAGGATCAATGAAATTACTCATTTCTTTACAACTGCAATTTAGGTTACTTGTAACATTGAATATTTAATCTTATTGAATCTGCGGAAGGTTGAATTTTGAACTTTGCAAACAGGAACAGAGCAGACACTATCAAGTGTATACTATACTAACTATTTTATGCCAGAATTAGAACTTAATATACTAATAGTCTTTATTGATCATTGTCTCTTTACTGTATAGCGGTTAGCGAATATTCAGATAGTTTTGAAAGTTGTGGCTGAGTAGACATCCTTTGGAAGCAAGGCATTTTCAAATATCACCGATCCGTGCCAAAGTTGACTGCATTAATGTCTCACCACGAACTTTACAATTAAAGAAAACATCGTATAGAAACCAACGATGTCTTAGAATACATTTATTGACAAATTAGCTGCACCCTGGGGATTCAACCACGTAGGCTTTCATGGGTGGCTGATTTTAATAAAACCTAGCCTAAGTTACTTACTCCTTGTAGCATCAGCTATTTGCCCGTTAACATCGCTCCAACCGTTTAAAAGATTGGCGAGATCAAACAGACAGACAGACAGAGGAAAAGAAAACCAGTTTATTCTTCTATGTAAGTACCGCACATACTTTCATATGTATTTAGTGAAAAGCTATTATATATAAGCAATTAAAAAGAGAAACTTCAATTTCATTCAAATTCAAACCTTTGCCTATGCCTACTGGATCAGCTTACGTTTCCTTGAAACGAAATGAATTCCTGTTCCAAAGTTATGCAACACATTGCTTTGCTTAGCTCATAAGACTTTTCCAGCTTTTAATTTGTAATTCGTTGTGCTTTGTTATTGTGTAAAAAATATATGATTTGGTTTGCAATTATGTGTATATAGTATGTTCAAATAAACATTTTGTAGCAAGGCCAATGCGGTTGTAAACTCGCCTCATTCATTCGGGTAAACGAGGCATGTTCATAATAAATATACGTATTCACGTTCTTTTGATCTAAAATGAAACGAGTAAAGAAATATCATCGCTTATTTATTTGGTCCCATTGTTTTTATAATAAACAAAGAATTAATAAAATTTATGTTAAAACCATAACAATATAATATTTATATTAATTAATTATCACAATGCTTACATTTATTATATACGCTTTACGAGAATACAGTATAACCTTAAAATATAGAATAACTTAACAACATAGATACAGTCCACTTTATAACTTATTTTCCTCATTCACCCAAAAACCTTTCATTCTACCTTTCAAGTCTTCACTCCATTCCTGTCTGCTACATTCATTCGATCAGTCTTATAAATATCAGCACCAAAGCTCACATCTGTCAAAAGTCACAGTCATCCTTTTCCATCTTAGATAAAGGTGCCGTCACAATCTATGAGCACTGGCCTCGAATACTCAGTACTCGTTTTTGGGGTCTTGTATGCGGCATCCCTTTGTTACCTAGGCGCTACAAATTCGTAACGGCACATTTAGATATGTTTTTCAACTCTCCCTTTCAATAGGACCGTATCTTTGTCTGAACCAAGTCATAGCGCTATAGTCAGGTTCGTAAACATCAGGGATCTCTTTGTCTATGGCCTCACAGTACACCATTTTCACTGACGCCTCGCCGAAAAGACGCTCTTCATATTTGATAAGCTGCTTGAAGAATCCGGTGTTCGGTCGGATTTGAGGTCTAAAAAAGAAAAGTTTATTTTAATACAAGATGAGAGAGAGAACAAAATGAGAGGAGGTGACCCATGAGATATGTCATTCAGCAGTTGACCTTTGATGACACACAACGATTGCTGGCTACTTTTAAATGTCTTAATGGAATTTTATGTCTGCACTTCAACTAATACCACTCAATAAAAACTTTACAAATGTTCGTGGGTAAATCCGTTCACGGCCGTAATTTAAATACTTTATGAGGGATACAAAACAATTTTGATTCGTGTTAATACAATATACACGAACTGAATTTAAATTAAAAGTGACGATGGAATTCAGAATATTTGTGCTACTTATACCAAGACAAACTTATTCGTAGAAAGCCTAACTAGCTATAAATGATTTGTCTGAAAATGACGAAATGCTCATGCCACTTACCGTCTTTGCTTCATATGATGATATGCATCACTGAGTGTCATTTTCTGCCATTTGACCAAATATGCCAGACATAAGGTCACGGATCTGGACACGCCGGCTACACAATGCACCAGAACTGGCTCACCATTTGTGACTACCTGATAACAATAAGCATGTATCAAAGAATAGTCATACAATTTAATATGGGAAGAGATAGCAAGAAGTTTGGAGAGCATCAGCGCTGTAAGTTTCTTGTAAGTAAAACAGGGGGCCTACCGTCAGCAATTTATCAGAGCATATTAAGAACTCCTTAACTTTGGCATTTGATTTTACTGTCCAAAAATGAAACGGCAAAGCTCAGAAGTTCTTAAAACCCCCAAATCTGTCCACATCTAAAATGCTGTTCACAAAGAGAGAGTCAAACTAAAGCATTAGACAAGAATAAGTCTAAGTATTAAAAATAGCCCGAACCTCATTGATAAGATCAGCCACCCTTTCCAAGTAAGGATGCATGTCGGAATTTGGTGTGTCCAGCAAAGGCACTAACTGCCTTGGCACATAGTCTTCGGGCGGTGCAGGCAGCTCAGGGGCTGCACTGACGATAAGGCCTGGGTGTAGGGCTTTCACTGCACCAGGGAGTGCATGAGCCCCACACACGTACAGAAAAGGAGTCACGCGGGATACACCAAGGGGACAACCTCTGTGAAAAATGTATAAACTTAGAATTGCAAAATAGAATCTCATATATATGTAGGTTCATAGATTTCAGTAATATATTTCGAATATATAATAATTTACTCAACGCTAGATCAAAAGCTTAATCCGTAAAAATCTTAGGGACCAACAAGGAATCTATAATTCTGTAGTTGGATTCTTAAAATACTTCTTAAATTATGGTATCAAAATAGCTCAGACTCATACATAACATAATAACCTAGCATAAAATGCGTTAGATAATAACAGAAATGTCAACGATGAAGAATTAGCACAAGCTGAAAAGAAAACTGAAGTAGAAAACAAGTCGGTAGCTGAACATTCCGACCCGAATAACGACAACAACAAGCGTAAACACGAACGGCACGCGGTTGTGTCATTCTGGCTAATTTCTGGCCATCTGCCAACTTCAGATGACCTAGCGAACTTGCATCTATATAATGCCTTTTCACTTTTACCCTTATTGCTTTTGCTATAGATCTAATTGTCTTTGATGTTAGATATTATATTTATTTTAGTCCGGACATTATATAGTTACTCACGAATGTTCCAGTAAGATCCCTATAACCATAACTAATATTTCAATTACTTTATCCGCTTATCATTGGTTAAATGATTACATTCACTCGTTTATTCGTGTGAATATCACGTCTCCCTGAATCTGTTATTATTTAATTTTGTAGCGATACTTTTTTGAATAAATGTTTTAGTGATTTTTCTCCGAGTAATTCTGCACAAACTTTTTTTTGATCATGTCTATCTGACGACATCTTCAGCTATTCAATTTGATTCGAGTCCAAAATTCCTACTAAAGATTGGTTTAAAATTAACGCAACAATTTTATTAGTATGCGACAGACGTGTCTAATTACCTGTTCAATTCCTCCTTGGTTAATTTCTGCGTGTCCACCTCAACTGTCGGCTCATTACCGTTCCCTACACTGGCTACTTTGTCTTCAACTGGTAAGACTTTCATATTTCCCAAATCACTACTAATTTCCCTTTGTAATAGTATTATTTTTTCCACAGACACTGAAAGTTCACAAATTGTTTCACTTGTTTCAAAAGTTTCGCTATCGTGTTTGATATCGATGTTTGGCTGTTTGGGAGTGGCGCGTGCGTCCCGTGCTTGCGAGCAGTCCGGACTGAGAGTGATCCACCTGCGCGTGCGATCCCCGAGTCGTGACCGGAGTCGGGATGCTATAGCAATATCCGGCATTCCACACTTATTTTAGAACAACAGTGACGCTTATTTTGTTTACAACTCGCATGCTACTGTTTTTGGTCGGAATGACGGGATTATTGTATTTTCTCGTTCAAAAATGCAACCAATGTTTTGATAAATAATTTGGATTAAATTAATGAAATGTTTGTTGATTTAAACATTTTATTTAAATGGAGTATGCAGAATGATTTCAGAATTATAATATTAAAAATCTAGCAAACTCAAAACCCGGGGCTAACTATGATCATTTAATGCCGCGTATTAAGATCGTCTTAGCTTTGACGTTTAATTTAACGGTACCAAAATGAAACGTCAAAGCTCAGTTCTTAATACGCTGTGCTTTAACCGATGATTGCGCCTCCAGTACTCAAATATCATTCTCACAAAGTGTCTGTATAAAGATTGACAAGTGTTTAAATACTAAGCAGTTTGAGTCAAACTATTGGCTACAAGACAGTTCAAACGTATACCCGCAGGTTACAATGTATTCGAGTGGAGAATGCAGATGTCTATTACTGTCATCTCATAAGTCAGGTGTCACGACTTCCGCACACTCTCCTTGAAATCAAAGCATGTCTCATTTCCCTCGGCTCTCTCCTTGCCAAACACCGAAATAACATCTGAAACATAATTTATGTCACATTTCATAGTATTTTCATCAAAATATTTCAAGGTGACAATAGCAAAATATACCTGGGATATTGCGGATAAAAGTATAGGCGCCAAATACTTGTTTCCTTGTTGATGATACTTCCGTGATTTACTTTATTTTAAAGCTAGTTGTGGTACCCACGTAGATTAAATTTCATGGGAGGCCCCAATGTTTTTTTTAATAAAAGTAGCTTAAGTTACTCCTTGTAACATTAGCTATCTGCCAGTGAAAGTCCCGTTAAAATCGGCTGAGCCGTTTCGGTGTTTAGCCGTAATAAACAGAGCTTTCTTCTAATTGTTTTTTTGTATGCATACCGGATATACTTTCATATGAATTCAGTGAAAAGCTGTTATTTTGAAATTACAAACAGACTCTTAAATTATATTTGTACTGTATAGATGTATAGATTACGCGATTGCTACACATTTTAAAAACCATCATATTCATATGAACCTATTTTATCACATTATGTTTTTATTATTTTTCAACAGAGGTAATCACAATACTTAGATCCTCCTTTCAAAGATAGTTTGTCCTGTCACGTCGTCTCACTCTCTACCCAAACTAATGCTTGATTGCAAGATATTAGTTGTTAAAAGAGAAACCAAATTTGGCGATAACATTAGCACGGGCATAGCATGTATTTAGCAAGAAAGCTTGATCGTGTATACTATGAATTAAACAGTCAACCAATAACAGATTTTCATATTCACCCGACTCCGTCATCAGTATCATAATAGCAAACTGTATGATTATAATTAACACAATATCACCCACATAAGAGTTACTTACATCATCTTGCTGGCCTTATCTCATGTCTCATTGTCGGCCCTTGATACAACTAGATGCGACTGAACACCTTATTTTTACACAAAGCGACTGCCATCTGACCTCCGTAAGTCTTTTATGAGTAAAATCGGTAATCTGGGTTAAACCTATTGTCAAACTTTCGAAGGCCTCCGACTGACCTGTAACAATTGCCAAAGATGAAAAATGCCAACCGGGACCGACGGCTTCCCGTGCTGTCCGAGGCACGGAGTTAGGCGGTCACCCATCCTGGCTATTCAACTACTGGCTTAGGTTATGGTTGCTTAGCTTCGCTGATCAAATGATATACGCAATAGTAACTGCGCCACGAGCTCTTCGACCATATCTCTTGCAAGCACATGAATTCCACGCAGACCAAATCTCGAGTTAGTAATCAATATATCTAATGAAATGGTCGTATAAATGTGACTTGTGTAATTGTGAACAAGTGTATTCTGCCAACACCTGACTATTAAAATCAGAAGTAATTATTCAAATCATATCTGAGGTTTATTCTCTTTGATCTAACAAATAGAAGCTGTATTATGTAAAATGCATTCGCGTAAAATAAAACGTTTGCCAACTCATGCAATAGACGCCAATTCACATTCTTGGATGAATCAGCGTAGACACTTACGACAGTGAAAGCTAAGCGTGCATTAGCTATCATTATGCATCCTCTAAACACTAACTTTCAGGAACCACGGCACTTTCTCATATACATGCGCTATCACGAATTATGAGCGCTCAGAGAAAATAGTGGGGATAACTGCGCAATTATTTGTTCACGTGAACTAGCTACACCTGTCAGATGTAATCATCTTCGAAATAATCATGTTCGTTTGAATTAAGCACGCGCTCATGGGTTGGAAAAACATTCCATAAAAATCTCAAATAACGTGGATTTATGTTGATAAATGAATAAAAAAAATAGGTTCGGCAGATCCAGAGTTTGCCCACAAACTAACTCTTTATAATATTTCATTATGGAGACACGAAAGACGGGCATGCATGACCGGATTTGGGGCCCTACCGTGAGCTTTTATTGCTTGGATAGTTTGACTCATATTATGTGACGGATGTATCTGACGTATATATATATATCTATCACTGTCACAAAACTAAACTATCATTGCAATAAGAGCTCATGGTTGGGTCACATTTCGATGCTGCCAGACAGCGTTTCTCCATCTAACAGAATATCGCAGACAGAATATAAAGTTCCTTACTTAACTTAGACCTCTATGGGTGTACTATAGGAGCACTGTAGGCCCAAATAAAGTATTATTAACTCGAGTTTTTTCTTATAGAAAGGACAAAAAATTTATAGAAATGATACATTTTGTATCGTATCGTTTCTATTAGCGCAAGCGCTAGAGAATGTTACTTTGTCTAGGCCAACAGTGCTCCTATAGTAAACCCACATTTTGCCAGTTATGTTTAAGTAATATTGAATATGACAGCTATCCTTCTCCGACTCCTCCAGCTCGGACTCTTGGCTTCTGCTGAAAAATAACAGATGAAAAACCCAATAACACTTTGCTCGACACTGGAATCGAATTCTCGAGTTCTGCAGTGGAGTTTGTGTCTACTACACCAACGAGACAGAGTGGTGAACACTGGGAATAATATTTACAGTTTATAAATAAATATGCCCACGCCAACCCAGAAGGGTCCCCGAAGGGGTAAGCACATGTGTTGTAACATCATTTCACCAAATATGATTATGTGCCAACGTGATAGAGGGTGAGTTCATTGCCATCTCAGGCGCTATACCTACATACGTCTTTGAATTTCATCTCAGACTTATGCAAGCTTTCTCACGTTGCAGTTTATAGCATTAACACGCACAGTTAAGATGTCCTATAAATAATACTAAACATTATGAGTTTAGAATTTTATTGACAATAGGTTAACAATGTAATTACATAATTATGTTATTTACAGTATACTTAAGTGTTGTTGCTATAACATAATAATTACCACTATTCACTACGCGCTGCGCCATGTGGGGTTACCCGCCTATTTAATTTTTGTTCTTATTTTTTAAGATTTGAGCAAATAAAAGAAAAAACTACATTGACATCGGTCAAGTCGCTTTTGGGTGTCAGCCGTTTTAAACTTATGTTTAAATAGAATAATAAGCTTTTGTTGATAAAATAATTTAGTTCACAGCATAGAGCTTCTAGCTTGCTATGTTGGCCTGAAAAATGAATCATTCTAAAAATATAATTAATTTTAATCGTGTAGCATCCTGTGGTAACATATCCCACGCTACAACTCAGCCACCTACGTGAAATACAATAAAATAAAAACATTTCGCACTAAATGTTACAATTTATGCATCTGTTGATATCTGCAATATGTTGCTAGCACAGAAATTACATGATAGTATAGTGGAGCGGCGGCAGTGTGTGTTCGAAAATATGCTGGTATCAGTCATAATTGTATATTTCTGTCGTTTGCCGATATTTGTACTTTTAAAAACAGTATATACTTTGATAATAAGAGTTAGAACTCTCTGCCTAACCAATAAGGAACACTGCGTATTCTTATACGTTAGGAAACTTTAGTCTTCCTCAGCTTGAACATAAGGGGAATACTTTTAACTCCTTGCACGACATTGTGTGTGTGATCAAGTTGCAGATCCTTTGTGGCTCCAGGCGCGGGTTCTAGTGAGAACTTCTGCAGGATAGCTGCCAACCCTGCCAATGACTGCATCTCCCCCAGACGTGTTCCTGAAGAATACAAGAATTATAAGTTACTAACAAACACTTCAATCATCAGATAAATAATAAAGATACCTACTAGTTGACCTGATTTATTACTCTCACAAAAAACTATACTTTTCCCACAAAAGAAATACATGACGTTTACTCATAAAAAAAAAACAGAACCGGTGGTCATTTGGACTCGAACCGGGGTATAGCCTTATTTCATTATCACCCGATAGGCTGGTAGCCGAAATATACCTTCGTATTGTAATTTTTCACTGCCTGAAACACGACGTTTTCTGAAGATGAAACCTAGCAAGATAGATTTTAGGCCCTCAAAACCCCTAAATACAAAATTTCATGAAAATCGTTGGACCCACTTCCGAGATTCAGATTCTATATATATACATTTACTGATTTAAAAAAAATTAAAATGTTTGTTTGTCTGTCTGTTAGCTCCGGGTAATCTCTGCAACGGCTGGACCGAACGCGGGAATCGAACCCCCCACACATAGTGTATCAGGTATACTAACCATTAGACGATACATACAGATTAGTCATACAGATAAGGGGGCCAATTATGATCGTTAAAGAAGCGCGTATTAAGAACTTATTAGCTATGACGTTTAATAATTGTACGGTACCAATAGGAAACATCTAAACCTAACTGTTCTTCCCAAATTTAGTGTTACACTGTAATTATTTATTTCTTTATAAAAGTCAGAATCAGATCCGGTTGATGCAAGAGACATGAATCAGTTCTGAGTGTACCGTAATCACACCTAAGCGTAACACTTCGTATATAAATATTGCCTTTAAGATAAAACTATTGTTTTTCATGTCCTTATTTGTCTATGTGATGCTCGACGTCTCCAAGATAAGACTTCTACTCGTAGACTACAAAGATAATAATGGATCTTTATCACTATTCATCATGGCGTCAAAGTCAATTCGATACGTCTAAATATTGTTGGATGTTTTTAATGTGAACCACGGTGACCGCGACCGATCAACACACGCCATATACATCTGTTACTAGACGCTCTACATTTGGATCGCCTCAGAACTTAAAACAATAATTTTGTATTGTTATTTATGTAAGCACTATCGTGACAAAAGCGAACGTTTAACAAAGATAAGAAAAAATATTTGGTTACAAGTACTTATAGGATTCATCATGTCTGTCCGTATGTCACAGTCACTTTTTTCCGAAATTATAAGAGCTATACTGTTGAAATTTGGTAAGTAGATGTATTCTGTGAACCACATTAAAATCTTCATATAAAATTTAAAAAAAACGATAAATGTCGGGAGTCCACATACTTAGAACTAAATTCAAAAAAAAATTGTTCACCAAACCCATACATGGCTTATGTATGATATGCCATATCTATGGCATATCATACATAAGGCTTACAAAAATATTTTGGGGTTTCTAATTTTTTTTTTCTAAACTGAATTGTATGCGCAAGAGATACTTGCAAAGTGGTAATGTGTGTCCCTTGTAACTTCTAAAATAAGAGAAAGATAAAAGCAAAAATAATATGATGTGCATTACCATGCAAACTTCCACCGAAAAATGGTTTAAATGAGATCTAGCAGTTTTTTTTAAAACATATAAATCGTAAACCGCTACGGAACCCTTGAGTCCTACTCGCACTCGGCCGTTTTTGTAAAAACGAATTCATGGTTAAACTTTATAATATTTTTACTAACCAATATTTTAAAGTAAAAAAGGAAGTTCTTAATTTTTCTAAGGCATGCTCTAAGTTTCACTGTATTTGAACTGATTGAAATAATAAAATCATAATAATAGTTAATAACCCCTAAGGAAATGGTGCGCCCGGAGAGTTAACTGCTGTAGGTTATCATCATTGCTCTTAATTACACCCACTTAAATACTGTTTACATTCATTTTATCAGTTTTATAGATACCGCAAGGGAACAAATAGCAAATACCTGATTGTGACATTTCCAACAGCTTATTTATATATATGAGAAAGATATTATTTCCATGTGCTCACCTATACATGCCCTCGGCCCCACTCCAAACGGCAGATAGCAATATTTGTGCTTGTCAGCCATCGCTTCAGGTGTAAACCTCTCAGGTCTAAACTCCGTCGGATTGTCAAAGTACTGCTCATCCTTCTGTATTGCCTGAATAGGTATCATTATCTTCACTCCTGGCTCTAATGTTACACCCAGTTCTGGTATCGTATACTTCCTCGCACATACTCTGTTTAACACTCCCAAAGGTGGAAACATCCTCATAGCTTCTTTAAAAGCCATGCTCAATAAATGCATCTCTGATACCGACTCATAGGACAATTTGTTATTATGCTTTATTAACACTTGGTCGATATCTTCCTGTACTCTGCGCTGGACCTTAGGGTTGAACGCCAGCTGATGCAAGGTGTAACTAGTAGCGTTGGATGACGTTTCAAATCCAGCTGCAAAGAATATGAACACCTGAGCTGCCATACACTTCAGATCCATCTCCATTTCCACCGGCTCACACACTCCATCAGCATTAATATTTTCAATAGAGTCCCCTTTAATCGTTCCCTTTACCTCCAGCTCCAAAAGAAGATCAATAAAATCATTACGCCCTGACGGTTTGTAGTTCCTTTGCTTGCGAATGTTCTGTAGAATTTCCATTATTCCTTCCTCTATTTTGGTATCGAGTATTTTAAGTCTGTTCCTCATTTCGGGGATAAGTTCCCATAAAGCGACTGCAATGAGATTCTTAAAGGATCGGTGAAAAATGTTCTTACCTAGCTCTCTAAAGAGGGAGTGTTCCTCATTGATGCAGTCCATCTGGATACCGAAGCCACAGGCGCCGATGAATTCAGTGGTAAAGCGAGCCATGAGCTCACGCACGTCGCTGACGCCGCCTCGTTGAACGATGTTCTCACAGGCACCATGCAGCTTCTCAGCACATACAATGATCAATGGGTACATGGCGCGTAGCTTCGCAGTGGTGAAGGCAGGCGTCAACCTTTGGCGCAATAGCTTCCATTTGTCCCCATCCACTTGAAAAAGGTTTAATGACATTGCCTCCACCTCAGGATTCCTCCCCAAACCCCGCGGATGGAAGTGGGCAAAGTCCACGGTCAATATATTTCTCACAGCATCCAAGTCGCGAACAATCAATTCCGGGACCGTTCCTCGATAATAGCCGACTACTTTTTCGTCCGGATATTTTCGGTAGAGTTCCTCTGCAATTTCCGTAATACTCTTCTTAGCGAGCACATTTTGTAGGTGGTTACCGAAGAATGGAATGGGGGTAACATGTTTCACGTTATTTTTTATCCAGTAATTGTGATTTTTAGTCGTATAGAAATAAAGAAGAATTAGAGCAAACAAAAATAATAACAAAAACATGTTATCTCTCTGATAGTTGTGTGAACACTGAAGTGGGCTTTGTTGTGAACGAACCAGTCCGTTATCTCATCATATTATACTCGCAGTTATAATACTGCGAGTATATTATGATGAGTTATAATATGATAGATGCGTGTAAGGACAGGCCAATAAACCGGTTGCTTAGTACCGGTAGTGCTGCCAATTAAAGCGGACTTCGACCCCAACCACATAGAAATTAAATAATTTATACAGAAGCCTTTATAGGTAGCCATCTATGTCTTAAAGAGGACAACAACCTATTATCCATGACAATAAAATACGGCAATGATTTCTAAATCAATGATCAATAAATCACGTAGGTATCTTATGATTAATTATATTTATACAGCTTTAATGGTAACTGAATACAATAGGTACGTACAAAATACGCATCAGCAGTACATACTTATAAAAAGTTGCTGCATCTTACACGACATTTACCTTCTTTCAGTGTAGCCCGTGTTATCATGTGGACTCTCATCATTAGTGTAATATTAATAAGTATATTTTATTTTCACGCGACGAAGAATCATGACTACTGGTTAAAGCGGAATGTCAAACATGACGCGCCTCTGCCTCTGTTTGGTAATAACCTGACCTGCCTAGTGGGCAAGAAGAGCTACGCTCAATTACTGTATGAAGCATACTTCAAGTATACCGATGATAAAGTAGTGGGCTTCTACAAGGGTAACACACCCGAGCTCATACTGAAAGATGCTGATATTATAAGGAGTGTTTTGAACGTGGATTTCACATCGTTTCACGGACGAGGTGTCGCTAGAAACGCTAAAATAGAACCAATAATGGCCAACATATTGCACGCGGATGGAGACGCTTGGAAAATCGTAAGACAGCACTTGACGCCGGCCTTCACGAACACCAAGCTAAAGAGTTTGTTTCCTCTAGTAGTGCAATGCACGGAGAAGTTACGGGCGCGCTGCGGAGAACTGGCGACAGAAAATCAATGCAGCGCTTACGACCTCACGGCCCGTTACACTATGGAGTGCATCGGCTCCTGCGGCTTCGGCGTCCAAATGGACACCATCAATAATGAGCGCTCCCTCTTCTATCACTTAGGAAAGATCATCTTCCACAGGTCACCTAAATACTTAGTCAAGCTCGCTTTATGGGAGCTGATCCCCGTCATCAGGAGTTTTCTGCACGTCAGCAATCCACAAATATACCTTATCATAAGGCATATTTTAAACAAAGTTCGCGAGCAGAGAAATCACAAACGATCGACTCGCAACGATTTTATAGATCTTTTGATAGAGCTCGAGGAAAAGAACCCTCTGTGTGGTAAGTCCATAGAGAAAACAAACTTGGATGGTTCACCCAAAGAGGTCGAAATTAATGTAGATGTAAATTGTATGGTAGCGCAGATGTTTATTTTCTTCGCCGCCGGATACGAGACCTCAGCCACAGCCATGAGCTGCACCTTACACCAACTTGCGTTCAACAAGCGAATACAATGTGATGTTCAGGAAGAAATCGACGGCATATTTACCAAATACAATAACAAATTGTGTTACGAGGCATTGACAGAAATGACTCTGCTAATGATGTGTTTAAAAGAAGCAATGCGGCTATTCCCATCAGCCGGAATATTGTTTAGGGTCTGTACGAAAAGATACACGTTTCCCGAATTGAACTTCACAATAGATCCAGGTGTGAAGGTCGTGATACCTATTAACGCTTTACATTTGGACGAGAAATATTTCGAGAACCCGGAAGAATTTGATCCGTACCGGTTCACGCCAGAAGCGGCGGCAAAGAGACACAAGTATTCGTACATGCCCTTTGGTCAGGGACCACGCTCTTGCATAGGCAAGTAATTAAACGAGTATAACATTCATCTGTTTTTAAAATAAGAGGACTAGAGGACTACGGAGGACCTACCTTCAGTGGAAAAAATCTAAAAACAGTATATTTAAAAAATCTAATATTTTAGTTATTAATTTTGCTTATGCATTTTCATCAGGCAGTCAAGCAGGTATCTTATATAACTTTTTTATTGTTTCAGGGACCCGTCTAGGTGAGATGCAATCACTAGCAGGCCTTGCTACGATTCTGCATCAGTTTTCAGTGGAACCAACAGCTGCATCGGAGAGAAAGATTAGAACTGATCCCAATATCAACGCTGTGCAGGGAATCCTAGGAGGACTACCCATTCGCCTCAAGAAGAGATTTGATCCATAAATCTTATTTTTCATCTCTATTTATCTCTAGCTCATAATATTTAATTATTTATCGCATAGACAATTGCGGTCAGTATTGTTTATTAAGTATAAAAAAATGTTTTTTTTTGTCTCCACGGCAAATCATGACAGAATTTTTATACCATAGATAAAGAAAATTATTGATATATACATACTGTCAACATAATAAAATTACAATTTCATTGAACACTGCAAATATTAACAGTTAAATTCAATTTGTAACCGTAGTGTGTATTCATAATTATTTATAAATAAAATGAATCTATATTAGTATGACGGTAAAATATGTGAAAATCTACTACGGCCCTTGCGAGTCGTTTCATACGACGAGCCTTAAGCCCCAGAAAGTACGAGGTCTTAGGGGTATGTACTAACTATAAAGCCTAACCGTACTTTTAGAACTCCAAAGTTTCGCTAAATAAGGCTTACTTTTCTTGGACCTTTCTGCGTGATTTTGATTACCAATGCTAGTACCTACATTAGTTTTGAGCCTCATGCCAAAACAAGACTACAGGAGTTATGTTACATAAGAAAGTAGGGTAGGAGCTAAGGATCCTCGGGCAGTAGACACTTACGATTATGACACAGTTATGTAACAGTGGAACAATTCAAAGTGAGTATATTTCTTGCTGGTTATGTGTAATAACTAATTAAACGTGCTATTGTACCTACTCTCAGATCGTCTCCAGAGGCTGGGTTACCGCGTGGACCTTATTCCGGTCGACTTCATTAACTATTGTATGGTGGAGATGTGCGGATATGAGGTATTCTATTAAGTCAAATAGTTAAATGATTAAAATCTCTTTGAGCTTTGAACTTTTGTCGATTTTGATTCGCCGTACATTAAGTGTTTCGAAGGAAGGCCTCAAGCCTCAACTATTAAGTCGCCAAACTATATTTCGCATATGAAAACAATGGCAATTTTTGCTCTACAGCTTAGTTACCTATGGTTTCAAAGTTAAGTGTTCAGAAGTCAAATATATTATAGAGCAAGAACTTAAACCATATGTAACCAAAAAGTGAGCACGTTTTCCACGCGCCCGACGGACCCCCGTGCGCTATACCTTGAATATACAATAGTGAATCTAACGTCCAATCTATTATTTATATATCAATCACTTCCCAACTCCGAAAACTTAGAACTACATTATAAGTCGTCTTTGTGGCGTGCAGGTATTCCGCTGCAACATCCAGAACCTTCGATTCAACACGCCGCACGAGCTAGACCCGGTGTGCCAGCGCGCCATCGACGCGGTCCTCGACTCGTACAACAAGTTCTCGCGCGGCCGTAGCTACCTCTGGCTGTGGAAGTATCTAGAACAACAGATGTTCTTGAGGAACGAGTACGCGCCCAAAGAACACTTCCCGTTCGACGTTGAATTCAAACCCCTGAGTACGTGCTCCAAATGCATTGGCTGTTGCAGAATACTCACGACCAAAGAGGAGGTAAAATAGTTAAGTGATCTGCTTGCAAACTAAATTTTTGTTTGATATTGTAACATTACAGATTTTCTATTATTAAATTATATTTCCCGTCCTTTGCGTACCTAAATTTCTGTAAATAGTTGTTGTTAATGTGCCTCTGTTAAAGTTAGCTGGAACGTTGGTTTAACAAAATGCATGTTTTCTCACTAGAGCCGTCGCATTGACGTAAACTCGGAATCCTATGGAATCGAAATCCTATCGAAACAACACCATCTGTCGGCCGTCGCGATGACTTAAACGCATATTGGATTCCAAATACGTCTGCGTTTTCGCCAACGCGACTGCGGTAGTGAGAGATATGGCACCTGGAACGTAGACTATCGTCGGTTTATGTAGTGTAGATAATGAAAAGAAAGTTTGATGACCAATTATTGGAATAGGCAATGGTCCCGAAAGCTACGTTTTATACCATCTTTTGTTGATATCTAAATCTTGTAAAATTCAAAATATCTTTTTTTATTAGACTTCTTACAAAGTACTTTCGAATAGTCAGGACACAAAAACTACATTGAGCAGGATTATAAATGTTATCACCGGGTTCGGAAGAGACTTTTTGCTGAGAAAAACTATTTTCATGAGAATATTATATATTTCAAGATTATATGTAGAAAACTATAGTATATGGCCATAGATAACGTACTTACATTTTTCTTTGTGCGGTACTAAACTGGGATGAGGCCCACATACAATTAATAAGCAACAGAGGGACCAAGTGTCTGTTTTCGAGAGTTAAGGTATGTCTGTGACGTTTTAATTTAATTAAATTAACAGTATTTAGTACCTTATCTAAATAAAGTTTCTTTCTTATACGTATGAAGCTATATCATCTTGCCACTTATTGCACGAACACCCAAGGATATAAATGAAACAAGTATGATTTTAGATTCGTTATATTGAAACATGTTACAAGGCTCTCGAGTTCAGTCCGCTAACAATGGTATTTAAACAATAATACATTATAACCAACAAACGTACGTCAGTCGGTAGATACACCCGCAATTAGCGGGTAGCTCCATACTCTATGGTAAGCCTGAGAGAAACGATTTCGCGGGCTTTTAAAACACATATTCAACATGTCTTATTTACTATTATTCCCAGTCGATATTCAGTCACTTGATTTTGAATATCTACTGCTTGTTTCAATTAATGTACGATAGCTTCCAAGATGTACGCGTTCCCCGTTTTATTCAGATTTTTTTTTCTCTCAGGCATAAGGTGTTATCCACACTGCCCGGCACTAATTGAATTGTCGAATGCTTAAAGTATTATTTTCTCAATTACATCGCATAGTGTGGACAGCCCCTTATCGTACCCTTACTAGGAGTTTTGCACTGTTTTCGTAACCTATACTCGCTTGCTTCGCAGGCAGTATTTTTATGAGATAATTTAGTTCCTTACGTCACAGCCGGCGGAGACGCTAGTGAGTATAGATTAGGAAAATGGTTGCAAATTCGTGATAGGGGTACTAGTTGCTAAAGAAGTCTTCCTACTGCCACGTTCGGTTCGTCGCAAAGTCAAGTGCAATGAAAGTATACACTCCCGTTCCGTACCCATTACTATCGAAATGAAAAAAATTCGTACCTACATACAATTTGTACGATCGTGTAGTCACTGAAACATCACTCATATAAAACTGTAATTTTACTTCCTTGCGCCTTAACCGTAAGATTAAAAAATTAAATAGTTGAATTTTTTAGTATCTTAAGGTGCATCCACACCTCAGCTATTTCTTGTAGTAAATCTCCATTGCCCCGCATAAAGTAACTGTGGTGTTGATGCACCTTTAAGGGGGTGAAATCGTATGGAAGTTACAGTCGCGTTACGAGTGAAGAACGAGGCGAAAAATAGGGGGGATACTGCGTATGTTTTTATTCGCCTTATAAAATGATTTCTGCGTATTCAAAGGTTCTTCGTAGTCGGTCACTCTTGGCAGAGTGGTCGTGGTTGATGACGCTGTAATGTTGTTGACACCGCGAAGCGCCTCCGCTCCTCCGCGGTCATTGGCGTCTCGGGAACTCAAGCCTCTATAAGGTTTGAGTGGTAGCTGTAATGAGGTCTGACCACGTGATCGCTTGCCCTACACCTGTCTTCGAACAACTAGACAATATTCGATGATATTCAAAGATCAACTCGTTCTTAACTCCTGGCGGGACCTGTGGGCTTACCACCATCGGCTTAAGCAGAGCGCATTAAGAACTTCTGAGCTTTGACGTTCCATTTTTTTTTTACCGTTAATTCAAACTTCGAAGCTGAGAAGTTTTTAATACGTACTGCTTAAAAGATGATGGTTGGCCCCCTGTATTTTTAAGAGTTCTAAATTCTCCAGCACGAAATAAGCGTCAAAGAGAGACAGACGTATTTAATGTTATAAGCATTTCCAAGTTTATATTTAAAACAAACATAAACAGAGCAAGCGTCGTTACGTAGACTAAACACAGATTAAGAATAACCTTATTGGAGCAATAAACAGACGGGTTATCAACGTAGTGTAAACACATATATTTAGTCACTATTATCATATTGAGATAATACTTTAATATGTATATAGCATTTTATAGGTGTTTATAACGGAGGCTTGTTTCATACAACACTAGAAGTTCCGCCACAAATTATGAGCGCACTACGAAAATAGTGGGGAAAGCGCGCATGTTTTTATTCGCCTCGCACCATACATATAGACAGAGACAGACTTATAAAATGATTACTGCACATTCAAAGTACGGACTCATAACTGTGATGGGACCTGTAATACTTAAATAATGTATTCAAGGATATTTTCACAATATTGTGTTATTATTCCGTTGTGGATTGGAAACGCTATGAATATTTAGACAATAAGGTGAAAAATGCTCTTATAACAATATATTTTGGTATTACGTTTGTGTGTGTGTAAAAGTAACCGTCTGTAGGATTTCAGATTGAGTTTTCATATCACAAGACCCGCCTGAACCGAGCTAGCATCAGTATAAAACATTCTACCTATAATTTCATAAATAATTCTATTCAATTTACAATACAAGTAATATCAAGTGCCGATAAATACACAGATTAAAAATAATAATTACATTATATTACCTAATACCGATGATGCAATAAAGCTATATTTATTGCTCAATTTGAAATAAATGTATGATACAGAGATGGCCGTACACCGCACCGCCCTAGTGTAAAAAAATAAACATAGGAATATTTTGTACACCATACATACAGAAATACTCGGAACGCGGAACAAAAGATGCGAACTGGCTCACGTAACGATTAAATAATTGAATTTCACTTAAAGTTAAACATGTATTTCGAATGACCCCTACTTTTGTTCCGCTTTACAAACACGCATACATTTAAGACACTGACTAACATCTTTTTTACAAAATCCATATCATAAAACTAAATAAACTTTAAATATACCAAAATGGACATTGTTAAAAATAATAGTCAGAACCGCAAGAAATATCCTTCAGAACAAACATTTTTATATTTTAACTTACATATCATTGAACACCTTTCTGCTAACAAAATTCCATAAAGTATTGTAAAAGACACTTCGCGTCGCTCATAAAAATAATGTGATGTATTATGGCGATCTCACCATAATGAACAGATACAAGTTACAACAGACGTCAAACGCCAATAAGCTTTACTCGATACCAAACGACACTACAAGACTTTCACAATTATTGCTTTACTGGTCGAGTTTCGATCGAGTTTATATAGTACCTGTGTATTGTAGTTTCCAAGATATATCGCCTTATAATAAGAGTTAAACAGAGTGATCAGTTGAGTTGTCTCGTTTTCGCTTACATGACTGTCACGCGTTAAAAAGAGACAAAACATACGTCAACTGATCAACGTGTTAGCAACGTTAGTAATGGGGAAGATATTTTATTTAATTTTTTAAATGTGCTAGTGATTTACATCTACAGTAATATTCAGTCGTCATCTGTCTGTAACTACTAACAAATTTATATTAAAATTTAGAACAGCAAATAGCCTCTTAACTATACCTAATAATATTTTTGGAATTTTCTAGTTCATTGAATATTTTCTCATAGTAACTATTGCGTTATTTACAATCGATTTACATTTGATTAGCAACACCTTACACGTAGTTATGATAGTAAATATTAAAATTTGTTATTCAATGACTTTAAATTTTGTTTTGTATTTTTATCATATCATCGGTGTTGTTATTCTTTTGTTATTTAATCTATAAACTTAATACAGCTGTCATTATCTAACAGACACAAATGGAAAGAGATAGCTAGAGATAAGAGGTTAGTAACCTGTACGATAAAAACAAAAGAATGTGTTCGTAAGCGAGACCTAGATATCAACTACAGGACAGTGAAATAAATAAATAAACTTGGTCCTTCGAGCCGGATTGCAGTCACTTAGTCCGCGAAGAGAACCGTCAACTGGTAACACAATAGCGCGCTTCTAATCCAATGAAAACGTACGACTTAACTGCTGACTGACATTTGCGGGGTTGGGCTGCCATAAATATAAAAATCCATTTATTAGCTCACTTTTCGGCCGCGGCGGCCCTTTTTCTCTAAAGACTCTATGGTTAATAATATTTGGAACAGTGTAACTATCGAAACTCTCCAGTTAACTAACACATACAATAGTTTATAGGGCAGTGTCGTATCCCGTGTGTCACCTGAGCGAGCGCACAGTCACCTCGATCGGAACTCATTTCACTTGCGTCTTGACGTGTTGCAAGAACTCGTAGTAGGAGAGTGACGACTCCACTCGGTCGTCGACCAATCTGTCTGTGAACAGGTGACGCGACGGCGAGTTGTCTCTGTGGGGCATTGAACGGTGATAAATACTGATTAAAAATATCTTTATTTGCTGTTCAAACGCAAACAATGCAAGTTCGAATCCCAGCGGGGCCCGTATCAATGAGTTTTTCTAAAAAACTTAAGTGTAGTGATTTCACACCACGTGCTTTACGGGGATCGAAAACCTGCATATGTCGGAGAAGCAATTCAAAGATGTATGTGCCTGGGACGGCGATAGACCCACCATCTGCCAAGTTGGTACTTAATCACCTTCGATGAAACATTCCTTGTGTGAGCCTATATATATTGATTCATATGCATTTAGTAAAAAGCCGTTACTTTGGGATTACAAACAGACACTTCAATTTTATTAATAGATAAATAGGATTCAGGTATCGACCAGTCCCTTTTGTAAGTCACAAATTTTGAAGGACAACTCCATAATTAGTAGTAATTTCCAAATAAGTACGTATAAGTATATATACATATACATACCTTAGTATAAGCAGATCGGAAGGGTAAGGCTTATCGTAGTTGAGGTGTTCTATGAACGCGTGCAGGAGGTCGTTGGGCGTGGTGCTCAGGCGCGGCAATTCGCGCGCCTCGTCCTTCAGCTGGCTGAAGGCGGTGACGCCGAACATCTCCGACAGGAAGGCCGCGCTCACGCCGTGGCACACGTACATTATCATACTCTCGCCGTCGTCCAGCAAGTATGCGCCCGTCGAGTTTATCCTGTCAAAGTTTAATACTATTTCAAATATGTCATTAATTATGTAATAATCCATAGTATATGTGCAAAATAGAGGTAGCTACGCATGTATTTTTCATAATTGTTATTTATTAGTATTCGCGTCGCACCATAAAAAAATCGGGTTGTAATAGTTTTGTGTTATTGCAATCGTTCAAAATGTGGCACATAATATTCAGAATCTGTTGGCAAATATCTCTCCTGAAACATGGCAATGGCGGGTCGGGCACGGGGTCGTCCTCCTCCGGTGGCGGCTGTGGTAGTAGTGGCCTTACCTCTCAGCAGTGAGATGCAGCCGCGGTGGGTCGGGCACGGGGTCGTCCTCCTCCGGTGGCGGCTGTGGTAGTAGTGGCCTTACCTCTCAGCAGTGAGATGCAGCCGCGGTGGGTCGGGCACGGGGTCGTCCTCCTCCGGTGGCGGCTGTGGTAGTAGTGGCCTTACCTCTCAGCAGTGAGATGCAGCCGCGGTGGGTCGGGCACGGGGTCGTCCTCCTCCGGCGGCGGCTGTGGTAGTAGTGGCCTTACCTCTCAGCAGTGAGATGCAGCCGCGGTGGGTCGGGCACGGGGTCGTCCTCCTCCGGCGGCGGCTGTGGTAGTAGTGGCCTTACCTCTCAGCAGTGAGATGCAGCCGCGGTGGGTCGGGCACGGGGTCGTCCTCCTCCGGCGGCGGCTGTGGTAGTAGTGGCCTTACCTCTCAGCAGTGAGATGCAGCCGCGGTGGGTCGGGCACGGGGTCGTCCTCCTCCGGCGGCGGCTGTGGTAGTAGTGGCCTTACCTCTCAGCAGTGAGATGCAGCCGCGGTGGGTCGGGCACGGGGTCGTCCTCCTCCGGCGGCGGCTGTGGTAGTAGTGGCCTTACCTCTCAGCAGTGAGATGCAGCCGCGGTGGGTCGGGCACGGGGTCGTCCTCCTCCGGCGGCGGCTGTGGTAGTAGTGGCCTTACCTCTCAGCAGTGAGATGCAGCCGCGGTGGGTCGGGCACGGGGTCGTCCTCCTCCGGCGGCGGCTGTGGTAGTAGTGGCCTTACCTCTCAGCAGTGAGATGCAGCCGCGGTGGGTCGGGCACGGGGTCGTCCTCCTCCGGCGGCGGCTGTGGTAGTAGTGGCCTTACCTCTCAGCAGTGAGATGCAGCCGCGGTGGGTCGGGCACGGGGTCGTCCTCCTCCGGCGGCGGCTGTGGTAGTAGTGGCCTTACCTCTCAGCAGTGAGATGCAGCCGCGGTGGGTCGGGCACGGGGTCGTCTTCCTCCGGCGGCGGCATGTGTTCGTGCAGCTCGTGCACGGGGTACAGCTCGGGGTACACGCCGCGCACGACGTGCGCCAGCGGCTGGCTCTTCAGCCAACACATGTCGGCCACGCGGTCGTCCAGCCGAGTCGACGTACCCGTGCGGAACGCTTTCTGTTATACCAACAGTTTATTACAACCGCCTTGTATTAATTGTATAAATAACGGTGTGTTGGCACAGCAATAAAATTCTTTATACGGTAGACGTTAAATCGAGAAGTTAAATCGCATTCATTAAGTACACAAAGTTGGAGAGATATAAACTGTCAATGAAATGTTTTCTATACAATGAACGTAGTGAACGAGCACACAACCTGACTGAAAGTAAGCTGTTTATGTTCAATTAATAGCAACAAGAATCAAAAATAAAAATTAAGTAGAAAAATAATCCATACCCTTTTGAGTAACGCATGCAAGTAGAGCGGCAATAGTCTGAGCGAGAGCGGTGCGTGTAGCGCCGCCGACACTGCGCCGGCGGGGAGGTTCTGCGCCAGTCGGTGGGCGCACAGTGCGTCCACCGCCACGTTCATCACTGCTTCACGAGCCTCCGACATCGACGCACTCGCCGCGCGATCCACCGCTACACAACCACGGGACATTTATGACTCGTAAATGTACAACGACGTCGTAAAAGGAATTTATCAAATTTTGTATTTGCAAAGTCAAAATCAAAAATATCTTTATTCGATTAGACTTGTAACAAAGTACTTTCAAATCGTCAGAATGACGTAATTATACAGGATTACTAGCTGTGCCCGGCAAACGTTGTATTGCCATATATTTTTTGGTGTGGTCACCCTTATCTTTTAGGGGTATAGATGTTGGCCGATTCTCAGAAATTTCATACAAAACGGTCCAGCCAATTCGGAGGAGTACGGTAACTAACATTGTGACATGGAAATTTTATATATTAGAGATACATGCTACCGCCATTTTGCTTCAGAAATTTACGCACTCGCCGCGCGATCTCCTGCTAAATAGTCATGGGATATATTCGCGTCAACGCGCTTTAAAAGATATTACAAAAGTTGGAAATGGATGAACTCGCGGGGCGATAAAGCACTTTTCAATAATGATATTATGTCTTGTCACTAGCGACCCGCCCTAGGTTTACATCAGGATTTTTTAAAACTAATAAAAAACGTGTCTTTACTTTTTATAAATATAAAAATTTGAAATTATGTTATCTTTAAAACCGGGGGAGATCAACTCCTACAAGATTTAAATGTAGCGCCATTTTGTAGATAAACGGTTATACTAACGACAATCATCAAATTTTAACATCTAATGACAAATTTTATCGAAATCCATTATCAGCCTTTTCCGTGTGAGGGAGTAAATAATATCATACAATCTCATTTCTAATATTAGTAGAATTCCTAGCAATGAATTCAATGTCACAATGTATTAAGGTGCAACCACATGCAGTCGCCCGACGCTCGTTTCCAGCGACAAATGTGGCCACGTGACCCCATTTTAAATTTCCCGCGGCTCAAAAAGGAACTACGTCATGCAGCCGCTCCTATCACGTATCGCTACATATCACGTGACCACATCGATCGGCTTACATCATGTACTCACCCATTTTGCTGAGTAATCCAATAATGCACTGTTGGTCTGCCGAGTGCAGTACATCGGGCAGCGTGCTCGCTGTGGGCAAGGCTAGGGTGTGGACTCGTATCCGACGTTCACCTGTAAATAACAAATATTAATTCTGTTTTTTACGGTAAAGCCTAAAATAATAATAATGATCTCCTACCGAATTTCGATTACGGCGGCTAATCTCACCGAATATAAATATTTGACCGACCTGGGAATCGAACCCGGAACCTCGCTATCGGCATGCGAACGTACTTACCACTAGACCAACGAGGCAGTTATAAAGCCTTAAATAATGTATGTATGTTCATCTGTACCCACACAACTTCTAAACTGCTCAGCATAATTTTGACAAACGAGGTATCGCTGGATCCATGTTGATTGCCCTTTTAATAAAATAAACTTAGCGCTCTGTTTTCTAAAACAAAGTGATGATAAAAAAAATATCATCTCTGAATAAATGAATATTTCCTCTGTAACTGCGCTGAAGCGCATGATGCCATTGGTATTGCAAGCCGCATACTCGTTCGACACCTTAGTGTCACCATCATCATAATTTTAAGAGTCTGTAGTTTGTTTTTAGAATTCTTGTCGGTGTAACCGATGCAAATTTTTCCATTCGTCTCTATCCAGTGCCATCTTGACCTCCCTATAGTGTATATATGAAAAATCCTTTTTGTACCTTTACTGCTGGTATATAGCAGGGCAGCCTGGAAGCATATCTGCTGCAGGTCGGTGAGCGACTCGTCGATGGCCAGCTGCATGCCGAAGCCCGCGTCGGGGGACACGTTGGGCAGCGACAGCAGGTCCGTCGAGCGCACGAAGAAGTTGCCGTGGAACGTGTGGATTGATACACCCCTATACAATGCATATTTACTATTCAATTCAATTCAATTCAAAAATATCTTTATTCGATTAGACTTTTTACAAAGTACTTTGAAATCGTCAGAAAGACACGATTACATAGGTTTATACATGTTACCGCCAGGTTCGGAAGGTTGCTTTTACTGAGAAGAACCTGGCAAAAAACTCAGTAATTACTCTTTAAAAACCAAAACTTACAGCTTTGAGAATACAATATAAATCATAAAAAATATATATAAGCCCATGGACAATTCCAGTGCACAAAAGCCGATATAAAAAAAAAAATTACCATATTACACACAGGTATATATTATTATAAAAGATCGTCGAAATGTATGAATACTAAACCACTTTTTTAGTACCTACAGTGACGTCACTAGCACATTTTAGTGATGTGATAACACAGCTAACATCGTTTTCCCTCACCCTTTATTATTATACTGGTTTTTCGAGATGATTTGTATTTTAAATCCAAATTATATCATAATATGATAATAGAGTTGCAGAACATTGTATTTTGTCACATAATACCAACATATTTAATTTGTTTGCGTCTTAGGATATTTTACGAAAAATATCGTTTCTAAAATGTCGAATCGATTATACTATCCGTCCTCTCTCTCAATCTCTAAAACTCTAACTCTCTGCCCCACTAAATCTTTGTCTTTCTCTCAAAAACTTCAGAAAACCGATTGGATTAATCGCTTACAAGTATCTAAGCTGCAACAATAATTTTCATTTCAATATCTCACCTAGTACATCTGACGCGCATGACGGCCTCGAACCCAATTTTCCTGGTGAGGTACCGGTTCAGAGACCTCGTGAGTTGTTCGGCCTGCCAACTGCGACTCGCCTTGAACGTCGGCATGTAATACACTGTGCCTGCGCTGAACTTACTCATGCCACCTGATACAACACAAATGTTTTACTGACAATTTTAAAACAATATTATAAACGGGAAAGTGCCTCTGTCTGTCAGTCTGTGACGTATTCAAAATAAATACATACATATGCTCACGCCTGTATCCCATGGGGGTAGGCAGAGGCCGAGATTGCCACATGCTACGATTCAAGCGAACATATTTTGCTAAAAGGTATATTTATTGCTTTACATTGGGTACAAACTTCCTATCTATATAAGTGCCTTACCAGGGCCTAAACTTCATACCAATTCATTAACAGGAATCACCATTTATTTCGGTGATAAAAGACAGTCCATACTCCAGTAATTTCCAACTGAAATCATATTTGAAAAATATATTTAATTTACAATTTGTATTCGGAACTGAACGATGGTGCAAAAAGAAAATTACGTTATGATAGTGTATGGTAAGAAATATAAATATGATGTGTGTCCCGGACTGTGTGGTTGATCGAAGACGGAGGCCGCCCCTGCTGGTGGTGCCACGCGCGCGCACCGGTCTGCTGGAGCACGCGCCGCTGACGAGGGCGCTCAACACGGTCGCTACACGGTCGCTACTCATATAGACATATTTTCTTGTTCTCTGAACGACTTCATGAAGGCTACATATAACTCAGTGAGTGAATAAATAGACTTATGTTGTTTAGTGTTTAGTGTATAGTATGTAATTCGATATCATGTAACTGTAATTTAGTATCTACACTATTACCTTTTTTTTTTTTTGTTGACGAGGGGGAAACCTTCAAAAGGTCCCCGACCGCCCTGGGAGAGGCAGATCGGGGTATGTGGGATTCTTACCGCACTAAAACCCCCCCGGTGGCCATCCTCAGTGCTCAGGGGGGACTCCGGGTACTCTGATAGAACGCACCGGTGTCCCCCCACACTTTGCCGGGGCACATCCCCGGGGCAGCTGTGACGCCGCCCCTGGAGTCCTCGCTGCGAGCCACATCGCTTGGCCACCTTCCCGGGCCCGCGCCGGTGGTCAAAGCTCCCACCCCGACCACCGCCAGCAGGCCCTCCGGCCACCTTTTAGTCGCCTCTTACGACAGGCAGGGGATACCATAGCCATATTCTTAGACCCTGGCTATTGGGTGGATCTACACTATTACCTTAGGTTAACCTGTAATGATAGTGTATGTATGTCAATAAATAAATAAATAAATGATAAGTAGTAATTATTAGAAAAAGTTTGTGGGTAAAATTCTTAAACGCAAATGTATAAGCAATCAAAACTTTAAGGTGGTCTGCCTATACCCATGGGATACCGGCGTGAGCATATGTACGTATATACTATACTTACTGAGTGTAGCCAGGTCAGAGTACTGTGAGCTTAGTAGGAACAAATCCACAGCGATTTGCGCGCCGCTACAGTCGAGAGCTATCCGCTTGTAGAAGTCCGTCGCCGGGTTCAGATGGTTCACATCCTTAGAAGAACGCGCGTTTGGATCCTCTCTGAAAATAAAAGATTCGTGATCACTTAGTTGTTTAAATAGTCGCCTGTTACACAACGAAGGTCCGTTCCAATTCCACGGAGACGTGACGTCACACGCATCACGACTTTTAGAACGTCGTTAGGAACAGGAATGTCTCAGAAGAAAATTTACAACACAAACGTATAGTGCCTGAATCGGTGACGGATTCACCATCTATCGCCTTAAAGACGGTGAAAATACTGTAGCACCTCTGTAGGTGACGATTATGATCTTCTTAAAGCATTAGTATTTTTTTAAATAATTTTTTTAAACTGTGTTAAGGTTCAGATCAAGCTCAATAAATATCCCTAACGATTAGAAAAACAATGCGTTCAAACAGACAAAAGCATGCTCGTAAATAAATAATATAGTATTAAAAACCTGGGTTGCAGCGCTCCAGGGCCCACGTTAGGTAGACACGTCTGGAATACCGTTATCCTGCCGCCCGTCGGAGCCTGTAACCACAACATATTTATACATATATATTATAGATATCCCCAGATGTCGAACCAACCTTGCAAAACATTCACCGGTTGCAAGAATGTCTAAAATATACAATGACATATCCATTGACTCTGGAGACCTTTTCAATAACAGTCTAAGAGAATTTAAAAATTGTATTATTACTAAACTGTCAAGTTGAACCACAGAATGTAGATTGGATTTTAAATGTAGTAAACAATATCGTTATGTAAAGTAATGCATGCTGTGATTTCCTATAATTGAGGAAACATATATATTGAACCTTTTTGTATAATTAGTTCTAAGCTTGTAATTATGTATTCCTTGTTGGAAGTCAAAATTAAATAAATAAATAAATATTAAAGGCTGACGTATCAGTATTGCACAGAGCCCTTGAGGATAGAAAAGTCCTGACTGATAGAAATCAATGCAGTCTAAGCGGCTGGTCCAAGACAATTAATTTTGAGTGAGTTTTATTGAAAGTACGGAGTTTGCTACTTGTCATATAAGTATTAAAGTAACTAAAGAACAACTGAGAACAGAGGCTACAGTCCAGACAACCTCAATTTGGGTATATCTACTGAAATTTACTATGCTAATACTGGTGACATCTACTACTATTAGGATTTCTTTAAAAATAAGTCTAATATCAATGTTTATTTAGAGCGTTATTTTTCCTTAGTCTTTGAACATACTTTTTCTTAATAGATGTACAGATGCCCTCACGAGATTTGAGCGCTGAGCGAAAATAGTGAAGATAACTACGCATGTTTTCGTTCGCGTCACTCCATATAAGACCAAAAAATATTACTGCCAATTCAAGGCCAGCGCTCCAAAGTCGTGACGGCACCATCTTTAAGCGTGATTTTTTGTAGTCGAGTCTTAGCTTTTGAATTTACATTTTTTATGAGTATTGTATCCCATACCATAAGTTTATAAGCAGCCTGTAGTGCAGCCCCGAGTGCACACGCGGGCGAGGCTTGTCTCGCTGGTTGCGTCGATAACGCCGTGAGCAGTTCTAACACCATCTCCCGACGCTCGCCCAAGTTCACTAACAACGACTCCGGGGATGGCACGAATACATCTACACAACAACATAATAAATAAAATAAATATGCTCACGCCATCCCAGAAGGGTCCCCGAAGGGGTAAGCAAGCTGTTACTTTGGAATTACAATACTAAAAGTTTATTTATCTATATTAACTTAAATATACATGTATTGTTACCATCTATGTCGAGCACGGTCATCTCCTTGGGTCTCGTGAGTCCGTCGGCCATGAGGTAGTAGTGCACGTGCGCGTCGTAACAGATGAAGCCGATCTGCGTGCGCGCATCGCCCGGCAACTGGTCGATGCAACTCTTCAACGTGTCGCATACCACCTGATACACCAATAAAACCACCACTTAAAACAATTTCAAACACACACTCTGACAGAAAAAACTTTACGGTAATGTTTCTCCACTCGCTACATAGATGGCGCTGCTCGCTAACAATTGCAAAGTTGGAGCACAAATACATGAGAACCTAAACCGCGCAATAAGAGTTTTCGAGCACATTGCAGTACGTAATATATACAAGTTTCCTACTAGAACAGTTGGAGGCATGACACTCACCTGGCTGGAAGATCTTTCCTTTGCTGGGGATGAGCATGATCACTCGCTCTCCCCACAACCTTACATGATTATGAGCAACATGTATAAAACTATGAGCTTTACAGTGAAGGATTGTCAAGAAACCTCAAGACCAACTGCGAGTTTTCACACTACGTCATCTATAGGCCTGTATAACTGCACATCCGACAAGAAATTCAAAGAAGTATGTATGGTATGATGCCTGATACGGCGTTGGCCTCACCATCTGTCACGTAGACACAATCATCTCCCATCTAGGAAAGCTTATTACAATTAACTTTGAGACAGAGTGTTTCACACAGATAATTATCATATACAGTACCTGCAAGTATCCAGAGTCGCGAGCGATCTGCGAAACGTCCATCAAGAAGAGATAGACAGCGGGCTGCGGTGGTCGCAGCATGTACTCGCCGGGCGCTATGAACTCTATGGTGGCCGCCTTGATCTCCGGCCGGCGGGACGGGTCGCCGTACGACTTGCTTACTGGATCGTATTGGAACTCCTCGGGCACTAAACACACAAATTAAATAACATAATAAGTCATCATCATCTCCCTGGCCTTATCCCATACATTGTTGGGGTCGGCACTTGATTCAACCCGATGTGACTGATCACCTGATTTTTATACGAAGCGTCTGCCATCTGACCTTTGCAACCCCTTTTACGAGGAAAATCTGTGATCTGGGTTAAACCAGTTGTCAGACTATTTTAGGCCAAAGATTATAAATTGGCAACCAAACACAACAAAAAAAAAACAAAAAAGTGCTCTCCGAGGCACGGAGGGAACTCGGGCGATCACCCATCCAATTACTGGCTAGGGCTACGGTTGCTTAACTTCGCAGATCGAATGATATGCGCAATAGCATCTGTGCCACAAGCTCCTCTTACTTTAACATTAAATAACATAATAAGTGCCTACTTATAAACTCTTACACGTGCCTTATATAGTACTAACTGAGCCCTGCAGTGTCACCCACGTGGATTTAGTTTCATGCTTTATTTCGCGGAACCCTAATATGTTTTCTAAATAAAAGTAGCCAAAGTTACTCCTTGTAACATTAGGTATCTGGCAGCGAAAGTCCCGTTTAATACGGTCCAGCCGTTTCAGAGATTAGCCGGAACAAACAGACAGACAGAAAACAGAGATTTTTTTTGAAAATTAATTGTTATCGTCAGTACCGTATATACTTTCATATTCATTTAGTGAAAAGCTGTTATTTTGGAATTACAAACAGACACTTCAATTGTATTTATCTGTATAGATTTATATGTAAGTATTTTACGGTGAAGGAAAACAACGTCATGCTATCTATCCAATGGATAAAATAATGAAAACATTACAAAAACTAAATAACTAATTTTATTTAGAACATGACTCACTCAATGTTATTCATTGATTGCAAATTTTGAACTCTAAAGTCAAGGTGGAAACTCATAGTCCAATTTTACTTTTGAATTAAATCAACAAGATAACACCATGTAAATATATACATACATATGATACGACCAATTAATTGTTTTTCGCTAAAAATAATATATCGTATAAAACACTTATACAATTAATTAACAATTCAAGAATTTCCATTAGTCATTGTAGAGTTTATCACACAGAAAAAACGAATCATTGAATACAATCAGACATACCTATGTTAGTCATAGTTCATTGGCAACATACACATGTGTTTATTAGTTTATACTTTAACTAACATAATTAAACAAGGAGAGAAATATATAGCTTACTTTTATTTCTGAAAAATAGATGCATCCTATGTACTATATTTGTTAACAACATTTGCTTCATTTACCGAAACTAGCTTCTTAGCAAATACACTCTAGTACATCTCTGATAGAAACGCAGCTTTAAGGATGACCGAACCGAGTCCGAGCCGAGCTTCGACCTATATCACATTTATTTTTTATGGACACACTCACGCTATACATATACCTCTCGGCAACCTAGTGACAACCGGGCAACGACAACGGCCTAAGCAACGAGCACGGTAAGGTTTAGCGTAATTTAGTAGCACGGTCAACTAGCATTACATTTATTTAGTATGGACAAACTCACGCTACCTACACATCTCGGCAGCTGAGTGACAGCCGAGCGTTGGCAATAGCCTAAGCTAGGGCCGAAATTCGGCTCGGGCCCGGCACGGTTTAGCGTAAGTCATCCTTATGACGGGTTACAACTGTAAGGGTGGTGTGGGGAGAATACTCACGGTCATTGACCCTGTAGCAGAGATTGCACTTCCACCGCTTCGCGTCGACGAAGTACACGAAGGGATTGATGTAGGTGCGACACGCGCGACATCGCACTATGCTCGTGCACTGGATTACTGGCAGGTGCTGTTAATAAATAAAATAAATCTTATATACATATTTCATACTTATGCTCACGCCTGTATCCCAAAGGGGCAGGTTATATATTACGATCCTTGCATACTTTTTTCACACCGTACGTGTTTATGATAGTTTACTTTTTAAGAAAATACCAACATTGCTTCTATGTCCTTTTTATTCTGATATGATGCACACCCACTCCTTTATAATATTATCCTACCGTAAGTATTTGACTGGTCAAAATTGCCATATATAATCTCTCTCCTATATAATGCCTACGTACATAGTTGTAGGTAGATACTTTTGTGCATAAAGTGGAAATATATAAATAGCAATTTAAAAGTTGCGTTTATTGGCGTGCAGCGCCATCTATGAAGCGAGCGTAGGAATACACTTCGTTTCATCCACATAGACTTAATTTCGTGGGTTATTATGCGGCACACAATAATTAAATAAACGTGATCTTGTAACATTAACTTTCTGCTAATGAAAGTCCCGTTAAAATCGGTCCAGCCGTTTCGGAACAAACAATTCCACAATTTTATTTTATTATTTATATTTCGGAATTACCAACAGACACTTCAATTTTATTCAGCTGTAAGTAAAAGTAATGTAAGTAATATATACTAGATATAACTAAAAAAAAAATTAACTCACATTAAGGTCCTTGAAGGGATGAATAAGAATGCCTAGAGGTAGTCTAGACTTCTGAAGGAGGCTGTTCGTCTCCGGGATACGGTTCACGGTACACCTGAAGATACTGTAACAAGAACATCATCAATATTAGGAACTTAAGTAATTCTACCAAAAGTCCATAGACAATATATAAAAACAAGCAATATCAAATGATTCAAAACAAAAAGTTTTGTTTATGAATGTGGATGGTTAGAATGGGACAGGAAGATCTCCACCCAATAGCCAGGGTCTAAGAATATGGCTATGGTATCCCCTGCCTGTCGTAAGAGGCGACTAAAAGGGGGTCGGAGGGCCTGCTGGCGGTGGTCGGGGTGGGAGCTTTGACCACCGGCGCGGGCCCGGGAAGGTGGCAGCGCGATGTGGCTCGCGCTGCCTTGCACAGCGAGGTCTCTAGGGGCGGCCCCACAGCTGCCCCGGGGATGTGCCCCGGCAAAGTGTGGGGGGACACCGGTGCGTTCTATTAGAGTACCCGGAGTCCCCCCTGAGCACTGAGGACGGCCACCGGGGGGGTTTTAGTGCGGTAAGAATCCCACATACCCCGATCTGCCTCTCCCAGGGCGGTCGGGGACCTTTTGAAGGTTTCCCCCTCGTCAACAAAAAAAAAAAAAAAAAAAAAAGGGACAGGAAGATCTAAGAAATGATGGATGGATTGTGTGGAAGATGCTATGGCTAGACAGGGAGTGAATGCAAATAATAATGATGTACGGATGATAGAGAGAAATGGAAGAATACATTGCACAAATAACACGGGATAAGGTCAGAAGGATGATGATTTTGATAAAATGATTCAAAACTGGCTTTTACCCGTGATTTTGTCTCCTAGTATAACCCTACGATACCCCATGTCTGTCCTTGGAGACAATCTGAATAATGATGAATATTGTACCAAGTTTCAGCAAAATCATGAAAACGTAGGTAGCATACAAAAAAATTCGCTTTTATGATATAAGTTTAAATGGAATAAATCAAACAATGAAAAGTTTAAATATTGTGCAGGCCGAACACTGTCTCGCGTGTGTGTACAAATATTAAAAAGCTGTAAAAACAATAATCATTTTATATTATTATACAGTTTATAATTTTATCCAAGGTCACCTTTTACAGTTGTTCAATGGTTACTTAGCAATAGTGTTTTTGTATGTAGCATATAATTTGTAGGGTGAACTGCCTCGTTGGCCTAGTGGTTAGCAAGTTTGCTTGGCGATCACAAGCTCCCGAGTTCGATTCCCGAGTCGGGTCAAAAATATATGTGTTTTTCTGCCAAGAAATTCACAATACATGCCCAGAGTATGGAAGTTGGCGGCGAGATACCTTTTCGTATTATGTCCCTTTTTTTGCGTACTTATAAAGCAAGTATTATTGCCGTCACGAGTTTTAAGCGCTAAGCGAAAATAATGGGGGATAACTGAGTATGTATATGTTCGCGGTCGCGCCACGCAAGACCCATACATTACTACTGCATTCATGGGCAACACTTAAACTCATAACGTCATCTGTAATATTCTTCAAAGTAAAGGGCACTAATATGGCACGCATCTAACAATAGATCACAAACATTTGTATTTGCCTTGACTATTTTGGAAATAGATAGAGTTATATTACCATTTTAGTTTATGTATAGATTCATTTTTTAAATTAAAATTTCACATCATATTGAAAATTTATCATTGTAGTTAAATTCACTGACAAATCTGTATCAATGACCTTCAATCTTCGTGTTTCATATCAAAGATTGTGAAACACAAGGTCTAGATAATAATTGTTCTCAATAAAAACATGCTTAAAACCCGCCAGTCATATCATAACATATGATTTTAATTCATTTTACATGATTACACAATCATCCCATCATCAATGATCAAGATTAGCATATATTTAATGTACTCCTTATTAATATTATAAATAGTAGAGTTTCTGACTGTGTTATTTTTTGTGTTTATAAAGTATTGTGTAGACTTTTACACAGCACAATATTTGTAAGACAATAAAATAGATGGTACATTCTCTATAATATCCTTGTTTTAGAACAAACAGAGCCTCTGTGTCGGGATTCACCCAAACAGCAAAATTGAATTAAGTACATCGTAGCAAGTAATTGAATAAATGAATAGAAATCATTACATAAAGCTCAATACTGTGTGACTCACCATGACCATGATCCCATATGCAAATTATTCCCTATATTTAAGCATCTGCCTGAATAAAGTGTAATTTTGTTGATATGTAAATAAATGGCCTAATTACTAATTCAAATGCATCAGAATAATCTGAGGCTGTAAGGACATACATAACTATAGGTAGCATAAATTGACGTCAAATACTAAATTGTTTTGACCATTTAAATCATGAATAAAAGAGAAAAACATACAGTTCTTTTGAACTATGTAACCAATTTCATTATGGTTTCTAAATATGAGAAATTTAATGACTTGTCATAGTCATAATACATATGCTCACGCCTGTATTCCCCGAAGGGGTAGGGCAGAGTTGTTGTTATCACAACAACACCTACTTTTCACCGAATTTTTATTAAGTGCAAACGTGACAGATGGTGAGTCTATCGCCGTCTCAGGCACTATACATACGTCTTTGAATTACTTCTCAGAAATATGCAGGTTTTCTCACGATGTTTTCCTTCACCGTAAAGCATGTGGTGTGAAATCACTGTACATAAGTTTTTTTAGTAAATCTCATTGGTACAGGCCCCACTGGGATTCGAACTTGCGTCGCTTGCGTAGCAGGCGACTGCTCAAACCCCGAGGCCACCACGGCTCTATGAGTTTATAGATAAATAAATTCGTACTATATTTATGGATGTAAATATTTTGCAAATCTGAAAAAGTAGGCCAAAGTGAAACAGAGTATGTAATAAATAATTCACTTACTCTGGACTGCAGTTGGGCGCATCAAGAAACTGATTAGCAAGTTTAATTTCAGGAGGGTCCTCTGGGTACTCGGGGAGGATGTGTCTGCACTGCATCAAGTCCACCATTTGGTGTCCCCACAGCTTATCAAATCCATGCTTTGTAACACTGAGCTGCCCCATTTGCTGGGTTAATCCTTGTGTATTATATTGCTGGGGGTGAAGAGGCTTCATTTCAGGGTGTGGTGGCATCTGGTTACCATAGTTAGTCTGTGGCATTTGAGGGTATCTGCTCTGCATGGTGGTCTTAGCTGGACCCACTGGGGGGCCAAGGTTTCCTGGTGGTCCAGCATTTGGTGGATGTCCCATTGGAGGCAGACTCTGTGGCCCCATTGAAGGTAAACTTTGTGGCCCCATTGGTGGAATTTGATTTAAAGCAGGGTTGTTAGAACCTGGAGGAGGCCCCAGTGTACCTGGTTGATGGGGCCCCAAACCCACAGGACCATTGATCTGTTGACCAGGATATGGTTGTAATGGAGGCCCTGATGTTTGAACATAGCCAGGGCCTGGAGGTCCTTTCAGTGGCCCCATTGGTAAACTAGATGGCCCAGAAGACACTGGTGGCCCAGAAGGTTTTTGTGGCCCAAGGGGCATTGGTGGCACAGAAGGCATTTGTGGCCTTAGAGGCATTTGTGGCCCAGGAGGCATTTGTGGCCCAGGAGGCATTTGTGGTCCGGTAGGCATTTGTGGCCCAGGAGGCATTTGTGGTCCGGTAGGCATTTGTGGCCCAGGGGGCATTTGTGGTCCAGTAGGCATTTGTGGCCCAGGAGGCATTAATGGCCCGGAATGAGGTCCATTTGTGCCTGGTCTCAAATTACTGGTAGGCGGACCATTGAATGGAACAGCACCACTAACAGGAGGTCCTGGTAGGGGACTATTTCTTAGAGGGCCAAGTGGAGCTACTGGAAATGGCTGGCTAGACATAGGACCTGGTGGTCTAGATATTGGAGGGCCAAAGGATGGATTCTGTGCTCCCTGTATGAATGCAGCTCCTGTAGCAGGTGGCCTCACTCCGGGAGCATTACTATAGGCACTAGTTGATGCCGGCCACTGGCTTGGGGGCAGTGCAGAGCTGGGTAGAGTTGGGGGAGGCCCATTCACCAGTGGCTGGTTGTATTGACTAGAAGGAATTATGGGAGGTGCATTATTATTGACTTGGTGTTGAGTCTGGTAGCCAGGAGGGTAGGGTGAGGACGTTGGGATAGCGTTAGATATTGGAGGCTTGGCTGAGGACAAAGGGATTTGAGGCCCATGGGGTGCTGATATTGGTGGCCTCAATGGTGAAGACTGCAAGCTGGTAGGTGGCATAGGCATAATCCCCGGCTGGTTGAAAGCAGGAGAGCTACTAGCACTCTGGTTGAAGTGGTTCACATTTTGCACAATGTTGCTATGCGTCGCAGGTGTTTGGTCCTGCTTGAGGCCAGTATATCCCGGCGGCAGCTGATTCAATGGCACTTGACCATACTGCTGATTGAACTGCGCCGTTGGTTTAGCATTCCCTTGACCTGACCCTGGCGTATTGTTGTACGGACTTGTTGGTAAGTTCGACATGGCTTGTCAATCTGGAAACATGAGATTACATTTTAACAATAGTTAAATCAACATTAGGCTCTGGTACACTTTGCAATACTTTGTATCCACAGTTAAACTGAAGTGTTTTGTTTGCACTAAGATAAAAGCTGTGATATCTGCAACGATTCTAATTAAAACACGTTTAATCAGTGCTAAAATGACGGGCGAGGGACAGAAGATAATGAAATAAACGGGTCACTCACCGCTGTAGGGATGAAGTTCTCACAAAAATAACTACACAGATCCTTTTGTATAACTATACCATTCTCACATAGTATCACAGAGTGTAAAATAACGTAATTAAAATAATACAAGGAAGAAAAATACGACCCTGACTTACGTGGCCGAGCAATTTAAAGCGCCCTCTGGATTGATTTTTTGACATGTCACGTCAACTAGTGATGGCGGCGTCCGCCATAAGCGTTTTTTTATGAGCCATAAACATCGTATATTAAACGTATCCGAATGATGTTTATTTTTGTCTGTGGTGTTTTATATAGACTGTGGCTGGTATCTAAACTTTTAGTGCTGCCAGTTTATTATTTATCCAGTGCTGCCAAAATACAATTTGATCTCCGCCTGACCGCCTTCATAGTTCATTGCCAAATGCCGCCAAGCTTAAAATTATTAATAAAATATAATAATGTGATGTAATCTGTTGTGTGTGATAGAATAAATGTTCTTTCTCTCTCATTCCTGATTATTACCCGGGTAATTAAATTAATAGGCTACTGTGTCAACACCTAACTCGCCTCTAAGAGAGTTCCGAGGACCTAATTAATGAACGGAACTCTTTGGATCTACTAAGAAACTTGGTAGCCAGAAAAGTACTTACCTACATAGGTCTATTTGTGTGAAATTCTCACGTAAAGTCTGTGATGCCCTGATAGAAATTTTTAATTCGCCTGCAATGCAACCGATGCAAGACTTTATTTCACCATTCTGTATTAAGTCAATGAACTTAAGTGCAGTGATATTTACCTTGAGGAACCCAATTTTTGTTATGTTTACCGTGTTTACCTATGAGGAGATCTGCATTATGTTTGCATGTATGTCAAAAGAAAAACCGTTTATTCCAATTAGTTCAGTTCAAAGGAGTAGACAGGTACAGGGGCCGTCACGAATATTACTCCACTACGATAACTGCGCATATGTTTTATTCGCGTCTCGCCATACACACACATACAGACACAGAGACAGACTCATAAAATGACTACTGTGCATTTAAAGTCAGCGCTCATAGCTCGTGACGGTACCTATATCTAATATTGCATGTTATAAATAATATCGCTCATTGGCATCGCACTAAAGCATTTTGTTCTTAACTAGTTTGCGCCTGCAGTTTCGACTGTGTGGCAGTAAGATTTCACATCCAAATTTTCAACCCACATTTAATTCCCTTAGTCATGACATTGAATATTATATTGTAATGTATAATTTGCAACATACTTCTGTCCAGTCTCCCCGTCGCTCGTCAACGTTCTAAGTAATTTAGTACAAGGAATGGGAATAAAACACAAAATTTAAAAATTCAAACATCTGTATTTCACGACAGTTCAAATCAAAGATTTAGTCGAAAACAAAATTTTAACAAAGTTACTGCGTCCGTACATAGTATTGATTGGATAATGCCACTGATCAAAGTAATATAGATTAAACATTAGTAGAAGATAAAGAATTAACGGCCAAACGATGTGGTAGTGGTCCTTCTCCAATCAACCGAGTACGCAGGTTGAAGCTAGCAGGTCTACACTTAACATTATTGAAACGCTTCATTCTTCCAGCAATATAAAAGTATTCAAACTGATCACATTGTTATGGCAGTTCCATGGAACCCCATGCAACACTAAACGTACGTACCAACTTGTCTATGGTACCAGCACAGCTCTACTCGGTACAACACATATATATGACATTTCATTCAATCAGTTCACAAGTGCTCTCGATTTCCATAGAATCACGAAGCGATTTATACTTAAATATTATAGTATGTATATAATATTATGTAATGCTCCAAGTAATACGCGACTATATTACACTTGCACCTCTCAGCAAAATGTCACATATTGCCCTTAACTCTCTTATACAAAACGTTAGCTTGATTCAATCTTAATTAATGAGATGTGGTTTTCCATCGTTGGTAAAAATGCAAAAACAATCACAAACAGACTAGTATCCGAAAACGCCATCGAAAGTACATAATTTCTATTTATTGCAAAGGATAGGCCACGAACGAAAGGCTACACAAATACATAAGCTCCATTTGATTTCGCGGATTTTATAAATCCAAAAATAATAAAATTTATGATCCGTAATCGATACAAAGACGAAAAGGATGAAGATCGGCACAACTATCTCAGTATTAATACGATATTTATCGACCGTCGGCGGTCCTCAACATAAATTCACAAATACTCTACATATCGATAAAAACTACTCAGTCGTTTTTATTTACTCATAAAAATATATCTTTAAAAGGCTCAAATAAAACCGGGGGTGGCCGGTTATCACTGGTGGAATCGTATCGCGGGGGAGCGGGGGGGCGGCTAGTGCACCGGCAGCGGCTTGTCGCCCTGGCGGCGCCGCAGCAGCTGCGACTCCTGCGGCGGCGACAGGCCCAGCGCGTCCTCGCCCTCGCCCTCGCCGCCGGCCTCGGCCACGGGCACCCGGCACGACGTGGTGCCGTGCACGGCCGGCGGCCGCTCCATGTACGAGTAGTTCATGGAGAAGTGCTGCTGAATGACGCGGTGCACGGCCATGGCGGACTCGGCGAAGGCGGACAGGTTGCGCGCGGAGAGCGCGCGCCGCATGTTGCGCGCCGTGCGCAGCGCGGGCGGCGGCGCGCGCCACGCAGGCGGCTGGGCCAGCCAGGGGTGCTGCAGCACGCGCTCGGCGCTCAGCCGCTGGCACGCCTCGCGCACCAGCAGCTGGCGGATGAGGTCCTTGGCCTCGGCCGAGATGTGCGCCCAGTCCGCCTCGGGGAAGCTGTAGCGGCCGTCCTGGATGGAGGTGAAGAGCAGCTCCTGGCAGGCGCGGCAGTTGTCGCCGCGCTCCCAGCCGCAGTCGGCGCCGCAGTCGGCGCGGAAGGGCGGGTAGCCGCACAGCAGGATGTAGGCGATGACGCCGAGCGACCACAGGTCGCAGCGCTTGTCGTAGTGCGCCGCCGCCGAGCCCGCGAACAGCGACACCACCTCCGGCGCCATGAACTCCGCGCTGCCCACCTGAACACAACCAAATACCGTGGCCATTCACTAACTGATATTTTAAATACCTTACTACTGGTGACATCACGAGTTTTAAACTCTTAACGAAAATAGTGTATCGTGCCTAAAAATACACGTTAAACCCAATTGCATATTCTCAGATGGTCCCAGGTCTGGTTACCATGTCCAAAACTAAAAGCAACGGATATCATACAAACTGCGTAGTTATTAATTTGGCACAACTCATATGACATCGAAACCATGCATATAGGTACCAGGTGATTAATTAACAAAGAGGTGATTTTCCTTTTGCACGCCTTTTTTGTTCAGTTTCAAACACACAGTTTAAAATTTACAATAATTATATAAGCCCGACGAGGAAGTTTACATTTATTACTTAAATGTTTAGTAAATTGCTAACGTTATATTTTGAAAACAAATTAACTGCGGCGCTAAATTAAACCATAGATAATTTTCGATATCGATAATCTGTAGATTATCGTCGCCTGTAGTCCCCACATAAATTGAGAAGGCACGGTGTAGGTTATATCGATATTACATCATGTTGCCCACATCTCTGTTGGATTATCCCAACACGTGGAATAGGTAGTAATATTTGTTTTGTCTACAAATTGTCTGGCACATAACGATGTATTTATATTATGGTTTGACGCACTTCGGCACTTGAAAGTGAAGATAAGGAATCACGCGTTTTTATTGGATGGATGGGCCAATAGGGTTGGCGCAATTTGGTTTATCTTTTTTTTCACCTACTAGAAATCATCCTTTTTTATTTTCTACTCCTGTGAGTGGAAATTCAAATTGATTGGCTACTTATGCAGACATTGTTTACTCGATAGGTACATAAACCTATTTACGTTTATCAGTTTGTTAGTCCCAGTAAGCTGATACTGTCTGATTATACATCTGACACGCACTGTTGTTGTGTTCGAGCGAAAGATATCCACGGCAGGCAGGTATTCAATTTGATATTTGTGCCAATTTTATTGTTATTTCAAAACATGTGCACGCGTATTTGGTTACATTGTCACCATTAATACTTCAATTGATATGAATCTGTATTATTTGCTTTTTTGCTTCGAAAATCACCTTCAGATTCTTGTAATTCATACTTAAATATTTATGTAACTTTATTTCATTTCAATAGGATAAAGGTCTTAAAAACGTCTTTATTTAGTCACGATTAAGATACCTTCATCATTTGTCATTGAAATGTCCAAAGGTTGTTTTTATTGCCTGTACATTTATCAGTTCTTGAAGTTATTTACCTACATTGCCATCTATTATTCAACTACCGATTGACAATCGCACTACCAAGGCTACCCTGGTACCAGATTATTTTTGATGACACCTATTGAAGTTGATAATATTGCTATTAGCTTTGATCAAAATACATTGTAAGCTTTGGAATATGGTTGATTGAACCCAAACCTGTGACGATCGATTATTATCACCTTAATGCCAAAGCTTTTCAAAGGTTGTACTGGATCATGGGGAATCTTATAGACCAGTAGTTTGCAATAATTGGGGCGCGTATCGCATCGAAGAAGATGATAATTTTTGACTCAATGAATATGCGTAACACAGCACAGCCTCAGCCGTTAGATAAGACACAGTCAATATGTGAAGTTGCTATCACTGTAAATACTTTTATTACAATACTAAGTTACTCAATTTTTTTATTGTTCTGCGAGTGGTTTGCAGTACAAACTTATACGGAACTACTAGTCTAACAAAGACACTATGACAATATGAAAAGGGTTATGGTGCTATGCAAAAATGGGATATTTACCGGCGTCATAAGTTGTGGTGTAGCGAGCGGACTGGCCAGACTGGACGTGAAGGAGATCCCACTGCCGAGGTCGAAGTCACAGATCTTGACGGGGCACAGGCGGTCACGGTGCACACACAAAATATTCTCTGGCTTCAGGTCACGATGTGCTACACCCTTCCCGTGTAAGAAGTGTAGTGCATTCGCAATCTCTCGCACTATCTCGGCGGCCTGAGGCTCGGAGAAGTATTGGTGCTCCTGGATGCGCGACAGGAGCTGGCCGCCGTTGATCTGAACCAAAGGAAAATTGACGTTATTACTATGAAGCTTATGCTCATTACCATTTCAGGCGTGCACAATATGAAACCATTATATTATATTTAGAACCTTGGTAGGTGTTATTAAGGATACATATGCATTGACTCAGTGCTAACTAAATCAAACAAATACTCAATCAACTATCTATTTCATAGAGTCTATAAAGCTCAGGCATATGGTGGGTGGGACATTATATGGCAAGTTCCAAAAAGAAGGTTAATTGGAAAGCTTTGGGCGAGGCCTTTCTGTATCGGGTTCATGACACTATGTTAGTAAAAGAGTTCGAGTCACATTTATGAGCAACTTACTTCTTATCATTATACATATTAACCTCTAGTCTAGACCATTAGCAGACAAATAATGTCCGGAGCACAATCACTTAATTATTTGAAACCTTAAATTATGTTCTAATTTTACGACTCTGCAGTTCAATAGTTTATCGGGCAATGAGGAATAGACAAAATATGAGAACAGCCAATAAACAAAGAATAATTAATATCAAAAGGTAATAAATTAAGTGTTTAAATAGGTATATTATTGTGTAATTTAGGTAGGTGCGGAAAAATATCATAAACCATATACTATCTAGAATGGATATCTTCGAATCGCGTGCGTCGGAAGTGATAACAATTTTTAATTTCGCGGAAACATGCAACGATCCGCTAAATGCTAAGATGTGTACAGTATATGATTTACAAATAATTATGCCTACTAGCAAAATGAGAAATGTTCTGAAGGAAAAACCTGTGTACCTTTGCTTCCTAAACAAAGTTAAAACTACCACAACAACGGGAAAATATTCAAGGTAGACGGAACCTGCTATAAACAAGACTTTAGATGTTTATTTCTCAAAAGAATACAAATCAGTCTGAGAGGGTATACACGATCACATTTGGTGTTAGGAGTGAGGGTAGTAATACATATTAACAAGCCCAATAGTGTAACCACAAAAGCAAACTACTTGATGTGAAATGATTTAAAATTCGTCCCAGAAATTTAATTATAATGTCCCATTATTTGAATGTCTTATTTCGACCGCTCCATGGTTAGTGTTGTTTAATTCTTAACTACTCTTCCACCAGCAAATAACGACAATAATAGCTTTAATATTAAGTCTTGCGTGAGAATATGACTAACTATATAAAAATCCAACGTGAAAGGAACGATCATTCCACACTAAAATATAAACATTTTCCATGCCTACAACAAATGCGGCTTGTTAAAAATGTATTGTTAAAATGTGGGCTAGATGTAAGAAATGTGTTATTGTATGACTCACTGAAACAATATGTGTGATATTACATTTGCGACGCATGGACAATTCGAAATGGTTACTATTATTATGGAGATTGCAGTGGAATTTTTTGTGATTGACAGCTCAACTTACTATTTTTGGCATGTCATTCAAATTTTAACTCTGACTAGAGAGTTACGTCTATAGCAATTATGGATATGTTATTTTCATAGGTGTCGAAGTTTAACATCTGCGACTACTAACAAAAGACAGGATATGTAGGTACGTGAGTAAAAGAGATACTTAGCATTATTATAAAACATATAATAACATTTAGTTGTAAATTAATATCATTGAATTGAATCTGGTCCCCACATATGAGAAAGTACTAACGTCTACTAACAATATTAGAACTTAGCTAATTGCAATTATTGGATATATTTTCATCATATGGCTGAAGCTTCAGAATTGGCGATGCGTCAAAACCAACGAAGCCATGTGGTGAATATAGAAATCCTAGTACCTCCCTATCTACGTATATTATCAAACATCATTAAACTGATGCAAGACAGACAATGAACGTGAAACATATTCATCATAATAAAGCTACTACACGATCTATATAAAATATGAGTAATACCTACACTTAACTAAAAAATAATGAAAGAAATTCCACCTATACCGTAACTAAGCGACCAAAGCGTGAATAATGTTGTACTGAATTGTGAATGAACTTATTCACGAATGGTAACCTGGCTACCGAAATAACACTGTTTTGAAGATCTTTAGATATAGAACTGGGATTCCAATAAAAATTGGTGTATAGCCTCAATATTTTACGGAATAATGGTTCATATTACACGGTATCTATGGTTCATATTTCTACTCCCCTACAACTAGTAAAGACGAACTCTTGAAAGATATTATGATGATGCTTCTCTCTATTCGTCCTTAATTGTACAAAATAGAGTAATCAGCTCACCTTCTCGAAGACAAGGTAAAACTTGTCTGTGTCCTCAAAGAATTCAATGAGCTGGATTATGTTCGGGTGTCCCTGGCAGTAGTGGAAGGTCTCCACCTCGCGGAACACCCTGGCACGGGCGTGCCCCGGCACTTTGTCAATGATCTTCACAGCAAACTCTTGGCCCGTGTAAATGTTAACGCACGTCTGTACCGAGGCGTATGCGCCTTCGCCCAATACTTCACCCGTAAGCTTGTATAAGTCTGGTGGAAAAATAACACCTCCATTATGAAGTTATATTTAAAATTGTTTGTTACAAATTTATTATACGCTCAAGTGTGGCTTAATTAACAAGCTATGTCATGCAAAAATTACACTGCAAGAATAAACAAATTTGTCACAACTTGCATAAAATGGAGATACGACACAATCTCTTTTAACTCTATTCTATTAATCTTGATGCGGACCTTAAAAATATAAATAAAACTCTGTGCGAATGACCATTTGTACCAACTTACATCCAAGTATAATGTGGATATCTGATTAAACTGACACGTATGTGATTGAGTATACTAGTATCTATCGATATGTGTGTAGTAAGTAAGTAAGTAAGGTAGCATACCTTGGAAACACGACGTGACGACGGAGCTGCCGGAGCGCTTCTTCCTGCGGCGCTTCCTGCGCGCCTCTTCCTTGCGTCTCTGCAGGTCCTCGCTGTCGGGGATGGGGACCGGCGCGGACGGCTCCGAGCCGCGGGGGCTCTCGTCCGACTCGCGCTCGCTGCCCGACTGGCTGCTGCAGCGTCCGACGCCTGTAACAATACAACATATACTATTACTCATCAAAAACCAAGATTCAAGTACTATCAGTAGAAGACGGCTAGAGATTATGGAGTAGCTAGGTATTTATAAGTACTTAATATTCACGCAAATACGCTGCTTCATCTGCAGAACACCTGTTCCATAGAGTTGGACTAAGTAGACGAACTACGCAGCTGAGTACCTACTGTTGTATACAAAAGACATTTATTTTTTCAAGCAATCTACATAGCCTTTTTAGCGGCTGAATTTCGAAACCACTTTCTGCCTCGACATCCTAATCGTTTAATGATTGTGAGCTAGATAACCTATTAGTGACCCAAGACTCGTCACTTCATAAGTTGATATTGTTCACAGGCAATTGTAGCCATAGTTATTCTTAAATTTCGTCGAACCGCTAATTTAGTATTGCATTCAGGAGTTTCTGGTTGCGCGTTTGCGTGCTGCATTGTAAACAGCAAAACCAAATGCATACGAAGTGTGTTACTCACGTTACAGTCAGTAAGTGAATAAAATTATCAGTCCTTGGCGACTAGCAAACAGGGATTTATTGACATCAATAGCTTGAGTTGTTTACTATTGCTGTTACGATATCACGGCTGATCTAAAGAGTGTAGTAAAAGAGTGTTGGCAAATCAGGCTAAGATATGATGACGGCGCAGATTTCCAACGCGAGCTCACTGAATGCATTAGTGACGTCTCTTGTTTCGCTGGCACATGAATAAAGCACATAACATAAGCTGCTCCTACCTACACATCTATAATACACGAGCCCATTTCGCGTTGACGGGACCGCTCTCACTTCACTTTAGTGACAGCCAAGTCATACTTATTGTTAAACATTTCACCACGTTAGGATTTTACATATGAAGCTCCAATGCATGTACTAACGTAACAATTGATTAGGCAATTGTTTGTGGCTTACTCAAGAGGGTATTTGCAATGAAAGTAGAAATCGGCAAATCATTACACGATTTGGAATAGTTCGATGTTCCCGGAACACAATAGCCAGACGATCAGGGAACGTGTGACGCTTGTCATCAATATTATTATTCTGACGTGACACGTGACCGTGCAAGCTGAGTTGGCAAACAAAGCCGGTTCAACGACCGTACAGCCGCACCCACCAGCGCTGCGCCGCCGTTGCGCGTACGCGCCCACGTTACGCGATCATTCGGGCCCAGCGCTGGCACAGAAGCTATCCACCTACTTGCCAGAGACCTACTACGAGGTAACTGCACGTTGCTACAACAGTCCACACTGCGGTGCATGGCCGCTCATTAATTAACCAAATCCTCGAACTAGATTCGGCTGTCACTACAGTTCAAACGACGGATTAAGACGCTCATTCTTCAAGGCTTGAGATAATCCACTTAAACACATTGTACTCGAACTTTAAGTAGGGCATGCATTACCTAATGTCCTAACAATTTAACTTACGTAGACAAACGTAAATAAATAACTATGCGTAACTACGTGACCAAGTACAGTCGAGGAGTCACGCAGTGTTCCTTCCGTATTGAGATATACTGATGACTCGTTTAGATGGTGTCTGCGTTCAATAAACGCTGTAGCAGCATTGCGTGTTATATATAGTGAGTGAAGTGATAAAAGCGAAACTTGAACATTAATTACACGCGATGAGGATGACCTCAGGCCGAGATGGTCGGCAACAAGCAAATGCGCAATAACCGTACCGATTGTAACAATCGGGCTAGAGGCACGCCCACGCATACAATCGCCCGTTTCGACATAGAAGCTTCCTGTTTATTATGTAGGTATTCATTTAATTATTCTATATTTTTACACACCTACAGCAAAGAACAACATTGTGCGCCTGTTTCATTAATGAAACCCGTGAGTCACTATAATGTTCGTTCACCTAAATAAAATGACGTCTTCCTCTAATATTCAAGACTTTCAAACATAAAACAGTGCGTAGGCCGACAGAGGTTGATGAAATCATAATGCTCAGGCGAAAAACACGTTTATTACTGAGGTTCATGCGATGCACCAAAGAAAAAGAATTGCTACCAAATAGGTGAACCTTTAAAATGGGGACGACAACTGGCATACACTTGCTATTAAATCGGACTTAGCTTTCAGTTAGACCTCTGAAATGTAATTGCTTACGGGTTTGATTTACTTGGACGCAGCTAAATGTATTAAATATGAACAATGTAACAGAACACTTGTATGTCGGTATCACATGGTAAGTACGTCGCACGACGTGACGTGACACGTAGCTCAGCAGTCTCCACGTGGCGAGGCACTTGGTTGGCAACGTGGCTTGTTATGTAAAATATATCGACTACCTTGCGACTAATTTGCGACTTACCCTACGAAATATCTAGTTTCAGGCAAAAATTTGTCGCCATGGTGTTGATACCCAATTAATGTGACGCATGCCCCAAAAAAGAAATCTTCTATATTCCCAGTGGGTGGAGGTTCTCCATGCTTTATTTCACCCAATTCGTGGTGGAATAACCAGCCTTTGCAGGATCATTGATTAACAGACATGAAAACTTTCGCGTTAATAATACTTATTAGTAGAATTTCAGTCACTAGTTTGGCACTCGTTCCCCGAGGCCGTCGAACAATGGCTGACCCAAATAGGTGGGCGAACCTGACAAATTACTCAAACAAAAGACTTCCAAATGATAATGATCGTAAAACAAAGTTTTCTGATTATACAATTGTAATTAGTAAATTTAACTTCATCGTTACATTCTTAATAGTCATTGTAAGCACTTCCGTAATTGACCCGGTCGCTATCATATCGATGTCGATTTATACGAAAGGGATATATATGCGTTCAAGATACTTACTACTAATTGAAATCAAAATTTTATTATAACTGAAATTCCAATAAGAATTATTGGTAGCTAATCAAAAACAAGCTTAGTAGGATACTTAAATTTGTCACTACAGAATTGACTGTGTCCTGACCCGAGTCAGGAGTATCTACTTTCTAATCTGGTCGGTTGGCATTAACGCCTGGCCACGAATACACTCTCTAGTTTTCCGATCGAAGGCCCATTATACTTTTATTTTATACCCTTAAGCTACTTTGAAACAAGGCACTTTCTAATTGCAATGCAAATGCTCTAAGACTTCTCACCGACGATAACTCTCCAATCTCACTAAGCCGATCGCAGAATTATTTATATTTAACAAGCAGCTACATGGAGATACTTACAAAGTTGCTATTGGGTAGGCAAATGAAGATCTGATAACAGTCATTAAATTAAATATATGCTGTTTTCGTATACACGAAAATAGTCCATACATACACAAACAAATAAAAATTATAAATCTGTTGTTTCGTCTAATATTCTAGCATTGCCATTAAATATGTATAAAGTTGGAATCCCTATTCCTAAAGATGGCCATGGAACTGGATGCCAAACAACAGAACGATAATTAGCATTATTTTCTCAATATCAACAAAGTAGGACTGACACTAAAATGTATAACAATCCTAAGATTATATTAGCACTAATTTGGTCTATGTATATAACCAATTAACACATACATAAATAACAATATTAGCTGCCATACTTATCTGATTGTTCAAAAGAACACATTTGGCAAGATCCGGTAGCACAAACAACGCACTTAAAGACACAAGAAGAAACTATACGCGGCAATAATAGAGATAAGAAAAAGCTTTGGAAGTTCGGGCACGCTCAATGTGGATTACATTTGATAGGTACAAGATAGACGACTATTTGTAAACATGGAAACGATATGAATGACGCAGTAACCTCACTCACCCCTTCGGCCAAAATGAACGAAGCGGGGAGTGTGTGTCTAGGTTCTCAACGTTGTATAGCATGCCTAGTGCTGAGGGTCCTATGGAAGCGGCAGAAATCGATGCACGAAAGGAAGGCGCAATAGGGGAATGTCGCGGGGAGAGGTGAAGTGGGGCTCTGGTACTACGCCGGAACACAGCCCGCCACGGCCAAGGTTACCCCTTTACTCGGTCGGTACCTAGACATTCATGTCTAGATAATAACAAACTGGTCCGTTATTAAAAACTCTCATTATTTAAACAGTTCTGACACCATACAAAAAATCTCTAGATCGTATCGCCAGTCATGTTTGACATCGTAGCCTGATAGGAATTTGAAACTTAAATTTAATTGAACTTTTCATCATTATCATATTCATTAAAATAAGGTTCGTAATCAGTTTATATTGATTGTACAAGTGACTTTACTTTGGTTGGTCTTTATAGGTTAGAAAAAAACCTTTAAAACTCTGTATGTAACTGGAGATCTTAAACATCAATTATAATTTTAAATTATCTATTACACATTTTAATTAAACTGCAAAGATGTAATTGTATTCCAACGTTGGTAAGTTATTAAAGAGAAATAATGCTGAATATACTTACATAAAAGCAATAACTCTAGATGAGTGCGCAGTTTTGTTTTTGTAGGTGACCTTGGCCATGAACGCTGTGGGGCGTCGCGCTTCAGCGGCCATGTTGAAATGGAACCGTAGAGAGTTAATGAAATTGCATTCAATTATCAACGCATTCCTAATACATTTGTTTTTAAATTGCACATTCGTTTGAGTTCGTAACATGTAGCGGTATACTGTATCGCTACAATTGTAACTAGTTATGAAATCGTCGACAAATATATTATCTTTACGATAATTTCAGAGAAAATCTTGATATTTTATGCAAGATTCCAAGGTACAAACTGAATACTGATAAATATGTTTCTGATAAGATAACATCTTATCTACTACAAGCTTGATTACTCATAAAGTAACCTACGAATGATTTCACAGGAATATTTCGTCAAATGCACGATGGGCTCAAAAAAGACATTCCAGATCAGCAATAATTTTAGGTAACTCTGCTAAAACGCAAAGAAACTAATATTGCTCTTTATTCATCAAAATGACGGGTTACAATCTTTTTTTTCACTTTAAGTTCAAGCTAAGATTGTATCCTTTCTTTGTTCCAAAGTTTCCAGTATGTTGGCATCTCTATACATAAACCTAGTTCGATATCTAACGTCATTTTTTCAAATTACATAATATGTACAATTTCATCACTTAGGTATTTGATACGATCTAAATCACCAAAGAAATACTTCCATCAAAAGCTTCTAGAAGTTTTGATGTTATCTTGCGTAGCGCGAATTGAAAGGATATGTTAGTGTATATTCAGATAATGAGCTTTATCAGGGTATGTAATACGAAATTGCAAAATTGTAGATGAAAATAATGTTGGATGTCCGGTCAACGTTCGCACGTTACATCTTGAACTTTGACATTAAATACCATAACCCTCTCAAATACCCAGCAGAAGAAACGTTACAGAAGTCTTGATATTTATAAAGCATTGTTCAACCAGCTGAGTTGACCTAATAAAACATGGGAACAATAAAATCGAAATTAAGTTATAAAAGGTATCAGAAGAAGTAGTGTCATTCCTCGGTCGTAAAGTTACGTGATTGTTCAAACTGCAGTATATTGACTATGGTCAGTAAGTATTTATGAATTTATATTTAAAATTCATTACAATTATAATAGTACCGCTGTAGAAGCAGAAAGTTATAGTAAAGAAAAACAATATCCAATAGAATTGTTGTCAGCAGTAGAATTTTCGATTAATAAGTTAACACACGAAAAGGAAACAGAAATAATAGTAGACACACTAAGTATTAGATTCGAAAAACTAAGGATGATACATAATGTATATCTTTGTAAGTTGAAGTGGAATATTTTTTTTAAATACAATACAAATGACTGCCTCGATCAGATTTCTTACAATAAAATTTTTTGTGGGATGTTGAAGGTAGGCTGTCATAAATCTTCAATTATAGAATGAAATAATTCTAGTTATACGACTCGTTAAGCAATTGCAAATTCTAATCTACCAGTTTTGTTTACAAACTGTAAACCACTTGGAAAGAAGCATGAGGAAGCGTTATCTACAAACATTTGTTTTACAATTAGTTCATCTTCTGATGAGACATTATAGCTTACTTACTACGTAAAATGCTTTTAAAATGGTTACCAAAATTAATAGATGTTAAAGGTGCTAACTGGGGGTATTGAGAAAATCATCTCGCCAAACAAACTACCGCTTGCATAAAAACAATTCAAATTGAACTCACCGCTATCTACACTCTCTTCGGAAACCTTCTTCACCATTCTGTTGGTTTGATGCGTTGATACAGCAATATTGATAATTTTAACGAGTAGGTGTACTACTCTTGTAAAGCCGCTTTCAAACTTGTGCGGCCGCCTTCTCGATGTGAAATCGGAACGGCGTTTATAGGCAGATAAAAAAAACGCCGAAATAATAAGATTAAAGCACCACAATCGAGAAGGATTTACGGAAAATGTGCCGGAAGGTAGTAAACAAACACTGATAGAAGGCGGAATAAAAAAAACTGGTGGTGTCCTTAGCGATCCATCCTACACACGCCCGCCCGTTCGATGTTCTGAAATCCAACTGAAGATTCGGCCGGCAGCGGCTCGCCGGCCTGGCGGCGCACAAGTACACAGCGCGCCCGCGGCCCCCGCGTACCTTCCCCGCCCCGCCCCGCGCCATCAGCCGGTTGTGCGTCGTTGTATTGTGGCCTCCCTCGAACGCGCGCATGCGTACTCACTCACACCGCTGACGTGTTTATATTTTTTGTCGTTTATATTTCTCACCCAATAGACTAAAGATGGCTTTACTACGTATATCTACATTTTGTACTTACATAAGTAGATACCAGATTTTCTACAGAACAAAATAGAGACCTGTCTATATGATAGAAATTAGGAAATTTTGAAAAACCAAACTAACCAAAAGATACGGAGGAAGTTCAGAATTAAACAAAGCATCTTGTGGCACCTTTTCATTGTTTAAATGGAGCATTACATCATTCTGAAATACAATAAATACTAAAGTAAGGTCTTATGAACTCTTATCACAGCTCAAGGGTATTGATGATGATGACCTACAATACTAATTGTTACAATATAAATGTAAATATCTAAGGTATGACGAATGATGTAATGAAAACCAGTACCAAGACAGAAGAACCAATTTGATGTCTTATTGTGTATCCATGGTACCTACCTATATATGCATAGGAGTGTTTGGTGGATGTAGTTAAAAACAGAAGGATATGGATCGAAAGGATTTCTGCTGTGGAGCGTGAGAGAGCCGAAATAGATTAGTTCCTAAGTATGGAGACAAGAAAAAGAAATATCTCCATAATTAGGATAAGGGTCCGGAAGAAGATGATTATAAAATCTTCACTGCTGATACGCGTTACAAATAAAAGTAGGTAGGTACCTAAGCAAAACAAGAAAAATATCTGTATGTTGGAGGTAGAAACAAAGCAGCGTGCGGGTATTACATCACTCTCAAATACTTATAAAGCTCCCATAAAGCTGTTATGCCCGCAATTTGGTTTTATTTTAGTATGATTCTTTGTTCGAGCGCAGGGTTATGCAATGGGAACTCCTTTGTCTTCGTCTACATCCTTCCTATGAATGACCTTCACAGAACAGGGCATTTGTTGACAAACAAAATACGGGAACGGGTGCACGACGCAAAACGCACGTGGTACGGGCCAACCGGTCCAACCGGCAACCGGCGCGGCCATGATTGTTGTCACGCCACGCCACCTCGGTTCTCCGTCCCTTTCTCGCAACACACTATACTGCTCTTACTTCAACCGAGCAGTCTCCCTCGCATTTAGCCTCGCTGGCCTACGTGACTGACAATAACAATATCATAACCCTAACAAATTCTGACGCAAGTCAACAACGCAGAATTATATATGTATGGGCTGTACCCAGACTCTGCAGAGTTATAATTAAGCTCAGCGGTAGCTGCATTTAAATATTATATTAACTATAGTTTGAATGCTGATCATTTTGAATGGTTTCCCATCAAGAGATTTAGGGATACAAAAGAAGTTATAAAACTGAATAGGATTTTGCTAATACTGGTGTGGTGAATGATTGTAAAGAAAGTATAGATAAAGAACGCTTAATTAAAGTTCATCGCACATGATGGTGATGTTGAAAGATATCGGTCATGCGATGAAATGATAATCCGACATCATGACGTGAGCTAGATCCTTATCTCCAAAACATGTCATACTAATATTTTCTTAGAACAATCTAACCACATATGTGACAGATGAAGATTGATAATAATCGTACGATACTGACAAACAGTTGGTGACATAGTGAACTCAAAGCGCAAACCTTTCTAAATAATGCGTTTCATTGAGCTAATTTAGAAATATTTTTTTACGCGTTGGATAACTAATTGGTGAAACGCTGTTATCACATCCAGAATCCAAAATTTATTCAGTTATATCCCATGGTTTAAATCCTAACAAGAACAAACCCGGACTAAATCTATGTCAATCCCTTTGAAATCCGAATCACAAAAAGATATAGAACTACTTTTAAACCAAGAATTATCTCAGGCGATGTTTTGTAATAAGGGGGATAATTTCTGGGGTCCTAATATTGCAAATAGCTACCAACTTCCCTTTGTCACGAGCTTCCAAATCAGCTACGGTTGAATGCACAGCACACTGAACTCTTACATTATTGCTGTAGATTCGAATACCCTCTTTGAAGCACGAGAGTTCAGTTAATTACACAAGCTGAAAATCGCAGTGAAATTTAGCTTCAGTACTAATTATTTTACTGTATAAGTTATTATTATATCAAACCTTTTCTCAAAAGTACACTACGTACAATGGCATCTAACGCATCGGCGTCCTCCATTTTGTAAATTCCCTGGAACAATAAAACAAAGGTGTAATCCACACTAGTTACTTACTTATTCCAAATCTGTCGCTGTTGTATGATTAAAATGTTGTGCATTTGAATTCTTACCACTTCACAAGCGCTTTTATATGTTATAACGAAATGGAACAATCTTCCCGAAGGAGCGTTTATAGCTAGTTGTAAATCTACTCGTATAATTTGGTCCCTCTTGACTCTAAGGGCAGGCCATTCGACTATGAGCTTAAAGTACACAATATAAAATACAATTTCGAATACCGCTTATATAGCTACGTGTATGCAGAGGTATCTTTTATACTGCTAGGTAGCGACTGCACTGGGGTCCGGAGATTTTCGTGGATTAATTTTTTACTCTATTCTTTGACATCATTGTTAAATGTTTCGTCGGTCACGTAGGCAAACTGCACCTGTTGCCTATATAAAGGAATTGTGCGGATTTATGGATTTCGATTCCACTCACTAGATATTATACACTTGCTTTTAAATAGGTACATGGTAACATTCAAAATTGCGTACAGAAAAAAATTCAACCGTTCATCTATGGTACGCTCCTCGGTCCAGCAAAATTTCAGAAATAGGAAATATAAAGCTAAACACCAACATAAGTACATTTTTCGGTAAGCAAAATGTATTCCATAGACCAAACCGAATACAAATTAGGTAATTGGATATTAGCGTATAAGTTTCTAGCTCTGGCTGTTTCATGCATATTCTCTCAATCTATTCAACATATTCAGAATTGAATTAAGAACATTTTTTTATTTATTAAAACAGTTGATTCGTTGTTTAAAAATCATTATCGCAACTTTAGTTACGTAACTAGCTGTTTATCGATGCGATTTACTTAGCGGTGTAATACTAAAATATGCGAGCAAATAGAAGAGCGCACAAATGTTTGTTGTGAGCTCACTTCACAGAGACATTGTGCTAGCGTAGACATACATGTGCAGATTTGTTTAGAGTTCAGTGCATAACCGATGACATACGTATACTTACTTGTACTTACCATAATTGTCGGATAACTACCTATTTACCTACCTACCTACTGATACAGGCACATAGAATATATTTAAATAGAAGCGATGATATTCCGACTGAACTTGAAAAATTATAGTAAGTAAAGAATGGTTAAATAAGTATGCAGAGTTTCTCGCAGCTTCATCCTAAAATCCTAATCCATCATTGTTGGCCTAGCGATCAGGTGCAATATTTTTTTCAAATAGTCCATAGACAGATATAGACAACATAGATAAATCTTATTTCCTATGCACAAAATAAGACTTGATTTTCTTAGGTGCCAGTGTATTTATTACGGTCACCCAATCCAAGGTTAAGGAAATATATCAATTTACATTGCTGATGTAAACTTTTTGCGTAGCTACGGTGAGAATAGTTGAGATGTTTTAAACATGTGGGGCTCGAGTGGTGATGTGGTGTCGACTACCTCGCCTATTTATGCTTTGATTGCCTTGTCTCTTAACATTCGTTAGCCTTTACCCGTGACTTTGTCCGTATAGATACAGGGCACAGAATAAATATAGTTATAATCTTTAAATGAAGATATAAAGTGTCTCCATTTTCATACAAATTTGTTTGTCTGTTTGAGCGCGTCATTCTTCCGTACGTTACGGATCTTGATACAGTTTTTATCAAACCAAGATGTAGGAGATGAAATCCGGTGGGTATTTAGCTACAAAAAAATTATATTTATAGATAGTAGAGAAAAGTCAATGTTTTGTGAGTGTTAAAAAATCGTAACTTGAATTGAAGCTAGGACGGTTGGTTAGCATGTAAAGCATAGTATTTGTGATCAAAAGCTTCGAGATCAGTGAGATTTAACGATATCTAGAATTAGTTTACTCTATACCTAAAATTAACAATAATTCCCTTGTACAGTTGATCTATGAACAAGCAAAAGACTGACGTAGTCATTATTGCATTTATAATAATTACGAGTGTAAAGTATAGAAGTATGAATGAATAGACAAAATATATAATAATATAAAGTGACATCAACTTTAATTTATTTTAGTTGAGTCAACTGATAAGTTTGCAAATAAAGTGATTGAACCGCGCAGAGGGAATCATAATGAAACGAACACAACGACCTAAACATTAGTAATTAACAAAAGAGGTAGTGCGAGCGTTTTAAATTGATTAATAATCTAATTATTGTAATAAGGTCATGTGTTCAGTGGTTAACCGCAGAAGTGGTTTGATAAACAACGTCGCCTCAACTCTGTGGTAAACACGCATTAACGACGACTAAGAAAATATGGCGTTTTATTCACTCTGATAATCATACTTAAGACCATGAACAGGTATTAATAAACTGAACAATGAATTTACTTATGCAGGTTAGAAGTGATTGAGGTCGCTAACAATTATACATCTAGAGGCACTAAATCAATACAAGATCATTATTATTGAATGACTAACTAATTAGGTAAGTAAGTACCTATTACATTCAGGGTCATGTAAAATAGATTACCAATATGTTTACCCTATAGGATGGTTGACACCAAATCGAACAGATGATCATGGCGCGGATGAGATAAATGCTGGTGACAGACTATATCGATATGATCGACAAACAAAAACCCTGACATCTATATAGATATACATTGAAAATCACTAAGTATAATACACATACATACATATGCTCACGTCTGTATCTCCCGAAGGAGTAGGCAGAGGTGTATGTATAGTACATCAACATTTCACCAGTTATGTTGTAGCCTTTGTATTGCTTACTCCGGACTGCTACTGAGAAATTACAGATGGAAAACCCAATAACTCTTTGCCCGACCCGGAGCTTAATGCCACGACAACGTGTTCCGTAGTAGCGTTTGCGATCACTGGACCAACGAGGCAGCAATATGTATTCCAGATAAACAAAAACTAGGGCAGAGAGATAGATAATATATGAGGAGAGTGGGAAGAATAAAAAAAAGCCGTTGTGGCCTTGAGGTTAGAGCAGTCGCCTGCTACGCAAGCGACGCAAGTTCGAATCCCAGCGAGGCATGTACCAATGAGTTTTTCTAAAAAACTTATGTGCAGTTATTTTACACCACGTGCTTTACGGTGAAGGAAAACATCGTGAGGAAACCTGCATATGTCTGAGAAGTAATTCAAAGACGTATGTATAGTGCCTGAGACGGCCATGGACTCACCCTCTGTAACGTTGGCACTTGATCATATTCGGTGAAATGTGGGTGTTGTTACAACACCTACACCCCTTCGGGGACCCTTCTGGGATGGCGTGAGCATATATATATTTATAGTGGGAAGAAATTTAAAAGAAATGTGAGACCATCACAGACCAGTTAGATCTTTCTAGACGATGACCAATATGATAACAATGAAGTCAAATTACTTTGCCACACTGCGTAATGTCAAGGCTAAGACGTAGGCAGCCAGCTATTGAAACACACAATAATAATAGGTGATGGGTAAATTTGCTTTGAAATTGAAATTAAAAGCGCTGAAAGAAAGGTAATTCTTTAGTAATAAGACATGTATAGTTATAGAAATATATGGTTCTACTTTCCAACCACGGTTTCGCTCGCGTGCTAAAATAAACAAAACAAAATTTTTCCCAGCACATTCAACCGCGCCCCTTCAGGACGGATTTTTTTCATAGTGGATACCTACACTTCACCAAGAACACACCGACAAATTGTCAGTTTAGGCTGTTAATTGATATTATACCAGTCAGTCATTCAGTCAGGAATTTGAATTTGATATAAATGATATAATAATAGATTCAAGAAGCAGAAATATTGTATTTATCACTATTTAAATAAATGATGCAAAATATGATGAATTAACTAGTCAATTATTATATGAACTAGTAATGGTAAATTCCTCGACATTAATAAGTGCCTTATCAGGGTCTAAACTGAATAAATCATTTTCATTTTAATTTTCTATGATATGTTTACCACGTCAACAGTTTTTGCGAGTGATAAAGCGGAGTGTAAAGACCTCAAACGCTAAGTCGTTAAGTGAAAACTAACGCCAAACGAGGTTAATAAGCTCGAAGCAAACATTGATCTCAGTTGAATACTAATTTTAGTACACGGTTCCATTAGATTTCACGCATTTCTCATTTTCAAATCTACATACAGAATTCCTGAAAATCATATCTAATAGAAGTTTGATTTATTCCTCTAAGGTCAGGTACAGATCGTATCTGGATTCAAATAATGTTCACGTCATGTTTGCAAAAATGTAAGCTTTCATATAATTAGATCATGCATTGTGTCAAGATGTTTTACATACATACATAATCACTCCTGTATGCCCCGAAGGGGTAGGCAGAGGTATTGTAATAGCAACACCAACTTTTCACCGAAGGTAATTGTGCCAACGTGACGATGGTGAGTCTATCGCGGTCTCAGGGACTATACATACATCTTTTTAAATTGTCAAGGTGTTTTATTTAGTATTATTGTCATAAATTTGTATTTTCTATCGATATAATTTTTAACTTTATTTTTCATAGTTGTTTGTAGTTAGGTAGACCTAGTGGGGAGAACTGTAAATTCTAATTATAGTGTTACCCACCGACACGGCCTCCTTATCCTCGAAGTTCAAAGACGTCAATTATTCCAGTTTACGGAAGTATAGATGATATATTTAGATATAAGACATACCTACAAGACGTTATTCAAGATCACCTGCACATTTCAAAATCACGAGGCCTGTCAAGGATAGCCAAATTAGAAATTCAAATTCCCAAAAATCTCCAATTCTATTTCTGAAGCAAAAAGTTTTTTTTCCGGTTCTTTGACCGACTCCATGGTCATGCGATGTTACATACAATATGCATTTGCCATAAAAACTAAATTCGACGGAGCTCCATTCTCAATGCAGGAGCATTTGAAATTTCATAAATTCACGGTTTTTATCAAAATTCTTGACATATATGAACATACAATCTTGTTATCCTTAATGTCAACTCCATGCTGTTATGTTACATTATCTTTTACCAACTACATTATCTGTATTCAGTGTTTAGTTGGTACTCAACAAATACTCAGAACCAACAAGGATTCGAAGAGACTTTAAAAGGAAAAGTTGTTTACGCTTTTCGATTAGTTTACGATTCACATGACTTTAGGCTACACTCAATACAATTTTAGATCGCTTTATAAATATACTTAATCAACGTGAATATCTTTATGTTATCGTGGTAATATATGTTATCATTAATCTATTCCACGAAAATTTGGACTAATTCCAATAGCTAGCAAAAATATTCAAAATTATATTGTACTATTTTAATGTGTATTATGTAAGCACACTTCCCAGAGGGTCCCTGTCCCTAAAGAAGTAGGCAGATATGATACAATTCTACACTGAATTTAAGAACTCACGGAATGGATTTAGGTATCTCACCTTCTGCTGTAATGATTGTCCACAAAGTTAGATAAGAGTCAGTCCCTTGTATTTTATATTAATTTATTTATTAACACACATCTAGTAGGTACTTTTTATAAAAAGTTAAGTTTCGATAAAAAGCTACAGCGTCAAAATTTCACGTGTCATGACTCGAACCGGGTTTCATAACGAGTTTGACCAGATTAGTGGATACGTGGCTTGTATGATGTCATCGTCATAGTGAACTTACTTTAAAACCTCTACATGCGGCCAGTTCGAGTGTGTGCGACGTTACAACTTATCTAAACAGACTCGTACAAATTAATTCTATACCCAATGGAAATTTCCATGAAGCCTCGTCTCAACACAATGTTTTAAAATTTCAAATCGAGCCTTGTTTACCCTCCTTTACCGACTATAAAACAGATAGTTTATATTATAAAAGGAAATGAATTGCGCCGTGACCACAATCCTGTTAGTTGTATTGCAAGTAATAAAAAATATTTTTTTAGTTTAGTGTAAACATGTTTTTGTTACAAAATTGAATGTCAAAAAACACTTTGCCTATCATTCCTAAAGTCGATCACGAATCGATTTCGGTCAAGGTTGGACGGCGAATAAATGAAAAAACACGGGCAAAAACGATTAGGTAGTCGGAAGAAGAGTTTGTTTTCAAAGGACCAGGTTGTAAAATTTGTGGAGAACTTTAAATTCCCAAGATTGTTAAATCATTTTATGAGATGGAACAATGATTGGATCATAATAAAGTAGATATAGTAGACTGTTTTAGTTCTGGCCCATTAACTCATGAGAAACATGGGAACTACGAAAGTGGCAAACATTCATGTGTTCGCCACAAATGCAATAATCTTTTCTAATAATATAAATTGATGAGAAAAGAATGACCGAGACATAAACATTTACGTCATAGAAACAATTGAAGTTATTGAGACAGTTTAATCATGACCATTGACTACAAAAGCCTCTGCACCAAGTATCTATTACATAATAATGTTACACTAATTATATGCACGATGACAGCATCATAATCGCTATCTATCTCGAAGAAAAACATCCACAATGATAATATTAAATGGATCTCTGATGTACGTAAGAGAGTTGATAACCTGCCACAAACGCACATTCAGATAGGGAACTTGGGTTCGGCAACGAAAACAAGCCGATTGCGCAATCTAAACCAAAATAACACTCTTTATCGCATTATTAAATAAACTCACTGTTACATTGATACTGCTAATCAAACAACCTCCTATTGACGAGAAAGCTTTCAGTGTGTGTGTAATAAATGTTATATAGACGACTAAAAATCGCAATGAGGAAGGTTGAAGTGTGCGTGTATGTGAAATAAGTGTGATAACATAATTATTATCACTTTATACATGACAAGCTTATGCATGAGGTTTTCACCCACGTGGTACTTTCATCCACGTGGTACCGTAGGTACTGCCTATGTGCCATAGTGCACCCAAAACGTTCGCACTAAATACTGGTGATTTTTCTTTTTTGGAATTCTCATGAATTGTTTCGGAGATACCTACATACATATGCTCACGCCTGTATTCCCCGAAGTGGTAGGCAGAGGTGTTGTAATCACAACACCCACTTTTTACCGATGATGATTAAGCGCCAACGTGACAGATGGTGAGTCCATCGCCGTCTCAGACACTTTACACACGTCATTGAATTACTTCTCAGAAATATGCAGGTTTCCTCACGATGTTTCCTTTACCGTAAAGCACGTGGTGTGAAATCACTGTACGTAAATTTTTTTAGAAAAACTCATTGGTACAGGCCCCGCTGGGATTCGAACTTGCGTCGCTTGCGTAGCAGGCCACTGCTCAAACCTCAAGGCTACCACGGCTATTGTAAAGGAGATACCTTTACAGACAAATTATCTGTTTGTTATAATATTATAGATGACATGTTATTTTGTTCATAGTTTGTGTCAATGACTTTTAATCCGAAATTTGCGTATCAATTGAAAATTAAAACATAAATACATTTTATCGTCAGCTTATTTTTTACACAAACATCATAATCATAGTTGTGAACTTACTTACTGCTAATGAACTTCGAAATCAAAACACATACTTAATTAAAAGTACATTTAACATGAAATGATAGCCAAATTACTTTTAATTTACAGATTTAGAATGAGTATAAATAAAAAACTATAATATTTACATAAAACACGAAAAATTCACAAGAATAACGCAAACATAAACTCTATTACAGAATATGAAGAAATTGACCTTGAACAATCCTGTTTAAAATAAGTAAATAATAAGTGGCGATTTAATCGAAATGAGTTACGTCAATAGCAGACAGGGCCTCTAGGCCACATAAGTCAAGTAATTACACACCCACAATAGCCATGTTTGGCTTCGTTATTGGGTCAGACAGAATAACTATCGATTTAGCCAAAGTTTATTAGAATGTTCAGAATTAGTATCAAGGCCTAACATAGACTATTTTGTAGATAAAAATGACGATAGCTTAAACATAATCTAATTGAAATAAATAAATTTGGAATATAGCATGTTCAGTGCTAGAGTTGTTCCGGAAATATGACAAACGGCGACGTCGGCGACAGACTCGCCAACATGCGAAGGATTTTAAGTGTGATTGATTTGCTTATCAACATATTAAGATTCATCGTCAAAGCCCCAGGTCTTGACTTAGGTTCTTGATTGTCCTATCGTGCACCTAATCTACTAACTACTCTCGTCTGTGTCAAAGAACCAAGTAATTTATAATGGGTTCAATAAGCCTTGCGATCATTCGTAAGAGAATCGCTTACGAACTGGTAATCAGTAATCTGCAAATGTTTAAGGAAGTCACAGTTCCTTGAAACTGTATGATAGTAATGGTAATTCTACCAATACATTGTATCTCTATCTGCGCAAAGTACAATTGTGCACTTCTGTATCATTCTATGCAACTATGTTGTGCGCATACGCAACATCGTTCATGTTATTTGCCATCCATGACCTGCTTATCCAAGACAAGTTGCAGCTCTGCTCTTCCATATTACTAAGCGCTGTATATCTAATACTAACAGTAAGGAATTAATTAAAAACATTATCCGATAAAGCAGTGCCGAATAGGTACTTCGTTTTCTGGTATAATGTAACAAATTTTGTGGTTTAAAATACATGCTTTTTGATACAGATAAGTAAGACAGACGGTAAACATGTCAATTATTTGATAACGGTTTTATATCCAACGTCTGTCCGAGTGGAATATAAAACACGACTATAAATTGGGTGATTATAATAAATAAATATTAAATATTATCTATCACGTGGCTAGGTGGTAATATATTGAATGCGTTGAAGGCAACGTATATGAGTTGGTGGTTGTACTATTAATGTACTTATTTAGAGCCATCGACTTTTATGAGTTGTTAATTTCCAAAAATGGCCGCTAGTTCAGGTAAGTTAATGGCGGCTGTGTTGATTTATGGGATGTTTATGTAGGCTTGTACATTGACAATGATATTCACGTACGCAACGTGCCTAATGGCTCCCGATGATTAACTAGAGTCAAGGTGAAGTGTTATGTAACGTTCACCGGTTCGCACCGCATTCTGGGTGTTTGTGTGTCTTTAAGTCGGACTTTTATTTCGTAAGTATTGGCACTTTTGTTTTCAAGTACAACAATTGTAAAAATGTAATAGCCTGTCTTGTAAACATCAAACTTCATTTCTGCTTCGGCAGACAGACTGCCCAGTACGTAAATAATAGCGGACTTCAATGTGCTTCAAGATTAGATTTTTTTATTCTGCTTTCTTTGCCGCTTACATGAGTACCGTATGGTTTCTAAACTAATCCACAATTAAGTGAATACTAAACTAGGTAGATTGCACATGCATCTAATATCACTCTATTTTTTATATTACTTTAGCTGGCTTATATAAATCTTAAGAAATCTAATCATAATAAAAATAAATCCGCTCGTTATCTATCCGCCATGCCAATGCCATCGTCTAAAAACAAAAACACAAACATGTGACCCATGAGACACACAGTTGATAAACAATGTTAAAATAACATTAGTCAAAGACTACACTGATAGCTAATCACTTGGACGACGTAACCTATACCTGTCTGAGTAAATGATAAATAATGTTACGTAAAGCATTATATACCTACATTCTACATTGGTTTTACGCGGAATTCGACGAAAGTGATGTAAATAAAAATATCGATAGCCAATGATTCGAGCGCGAAACTCGAAAAAAATGAGATTGACCTTGACGAAACTTAATTTGGAAATTGTGCAAAAATTGTCCGAAATAAAAATGAGTAACAAACAAACCGTTTACATTTTGCGCGTGATAAGATACTGTGCAAAGATAAAACTTATTCCGCAGTAAATATGTTCGCACACTCGTCAAATGTAAACAATAGAGTGTGATAAATGAGGGGCACGGGTGGACATACATTTAATGCTCTTAGCAACAATTATCATCATTTATGAAACCGTTTCAACGCTAGCAATTAATTGGAAAGTGATGAATAAAATTATGTTTAACTATTGAATTGAAAAATTATGTTTAAGTACAAAATATATTTTAATTCACTTTCTCACTATATTTCTCTCCTTTTCTACACCTGCCACGTCGCTTTCTGCATCACCCAAAATGTTACTGGTAGAAAATGCCTATGCAAATATGTATTCAAGAAGAAGTTTAAAAATAAAAATAAAATAATTATAAGGTAAACCAGGCAAAGAGTATAAATAACATTTAACACAGATTGATGTTCTTCAATTTATAACTTTCGAGTTTGGGTGGGCCCTGGCTTAAGTCTTATTTGTACTTTGCTGGAGCTTAAGCTTAAGTATTACCATTGTAACTCATTAATTTGACTGCATGAGACATTTGAAAACAATTAATCATCATCAACCCTCAATGCAGTGTAACGTAGATGAGTAAGGCCGAAAGCAGACCTTGGTTAAATCCAAAATAGCTACACTCATTTGGTAGAACGACTTCAAAGTTCAAAGGGATGTTAGTGTGTTTAACTTGCACGTGTGTGTTTGTACAACAATTATGTCTACCACATATTATTTTAGCCTTTGTTAAAACTCTTTTGAACCTTTTCAATCTAATGTTTTAATGCGTCTAATTCGTATTGTTTGTCAAATAAAAAAACGCAAAGTCACAGAAAAGAAAATGGATACTTAGCTGTAACAAAATATTTAGATACGAAAGATTTTTAATTGCTTGTAACTTGAAATTCCAGTATCTGCATTAAAGTTTATTTGAGGAAGGATGCATACAATGTTAATTCCATCTGAAGCGCAAAACTAGGACGTTTTTTCTATAACGACGACTTCTATAATTAATATTACCTATATGTTGGCGTTATTACGCGAGCCAGTTATATAATACCCAAAATTTCATTATGCAGCCGTATGACTGTTAATGTATAATATATGACTGGGATATAAAGTTTTAGGTATTACAAAATACAGGTTTTAAATGCGTAATTCCCATTCAATTTAAATCGAGTTTAGAGTATTCAATAAAATGGCAAAACAGAATTGGATTTTATACAATTAATTCAAATTCTAGAATTTATTTACCTTAATCGGCACGTGTTCATTGCAAATGTATTTTATATATATTTACCATCTTTGACTTTGCTCAGCAGAAAAGTTATTTTGTATTGTGAAATATCTGTTTTGTTTGAAAAAGAGGGGACAACTATTACGAAACACAAGTTCTTTTTCTTACAAAGGTAAGTTCGTAACCCCTAAATGTACAAAGCATGGTAATTTATGACAGCATTATATACATGATATATAACTTACGCATGTTTGAATTATTTTCTACAAATGGTACCTCTCTTTTATTATTTTAAACGTACCCACAGACAAAATACCAAAATCCAGATTATATCATCCTCATGCGGATTGCTCGATATAAATATTGGTATTATATAGACGACATAATTAAACTAGAGCTAATGCTGTCTCGGCTCTTCAGCACTTTGCCATTTATACCAACCAAATAATAAAAGGTGGTAAATTTTCGACGTTCATTAGTGCCTTACCAGGGGTAAACTGAATAAATCATTTTCATTTGCAAAAGATAATTACGGCTCCTCGGGGCCTGCACCAATAAGTTTTTCTAAAAACTTATGTGCAGTGATTTCACACCACATGCTTTACGGAGGAGGAAAAAATCGTGAGGAAACCGGCATATGCCTGAGAAGTTCAAAGACATTATGTATACCTACAGGGGCGTAGCTACCGCCGTATTTGCCGTATCAATTATACGGGGCCCCCGGGCCACGGGGGCCCCCAAAGTGTGTAAGGAAAAAGAATAAAAACTTTCTAATTTATTTTATTTCACAAATGACAAAATTCTATAAAGCAATTCCTTTTTTTCCCGCCTTAAGCGTGCGTTCAAAAGTTGGCAACACTACATCGTTATGGCGGGCTAAAATTTTTATACGGGGCCCCGACAAGGCACGCTACGCCACTGTATACCTAGTACCTGAGACGGCGATAGTAGTCACGATCTGTTAAATTGGCTTAAAAATCTTCGGTGAAAAGTGTTGCTGTTACAACACCTCTGCCTACCCTTTCGGGGAATACTGTCGCGAGCATATGTTACGGCTCCTCCTCTATATTAGATGGCTCCATACATACTCCATAAAACAAAGTAACAATTTTAAAATCATATATCATTTACTCACATGTGCGTAGGTACTTGACAATGTATTCTTCACTGATAAAGTATTCAATACAGTAAACCAGTATTAACTGGTTTAAGTACGTGAGGACTGTTGTTAATAAAAGGTTCAACAATATTGTTTGTGACAACATATAATTTATTCATTATACAAGTTATTATTGTTCTGTATTTTAATTATTTTAAAACACAGTTGTGTTAGTGTGGAGCTTTACATGACAAATGTCAATATGATTTCATGAGCAAGAAACTTAGAAAGTTGTTTTCCTACACTTATGTAGGTATTGAACGTTATAACGAGATTAGATAACACAATTATCAAGTGAATTACAGAAGATAGACAGAAATATAACATCATAAAGATTAAATACCAACATACTTTGTGATAACAGTGTGACGACGGTTTTTTTAATAAAGCGCGAATAGAATAGAATAGAATAATAGAATAATTTATTTGCGAAAACATGAGTGACAATATTGGTGTTAGGCAGATAACAATTCGTTTCTTCATGTTTTACCCCGGGGGGCGTACAAATTAAGGGATCTGTGGTTAGTAATTAACTATGTAACAAACAAATTTGACTTAAAATTAGATCTTTGTACAACAAGATTGAAATCATGAATGTTTAATAAATTGATCTCATTCTGGCGTTGGTAAAAGCTTAATCGCACAAAATAATTGTACTATGCTTTTAAGATACACATACACATGACAGAAGTTAGTATTTCAAATAGAGTGCATTTGAAATATACTTACGGCCTCTGTATTTTTTTAAATCCAAGTAAGTAGACTGTTGATATAATTATCGAATACACGCATGTATAATCTATATTTGTCTTTTATTAATTAAGAACAGATTTTCCATCTTGATTTCCGTCTTGCTTCGAGTCTAGAAAGTACATTGATGCTTTCTACTACCTGGGTACTATAAATATAAATATAGCGGTAGTTATAAGATAATTTCCAGATAGGTATATAGCGGTAACGTTTATCAGTAACCGCAACACCCTGACGTAAATATGCTATTTATTCGCCATCTACTAAAGCTCGTAAGGCTAGTCGCACACACTCAATAATGTTGTCAATGAAATGCATATTGTTTTATTGCAATATTATTGTGAATAGTGACAATAATACTGTGTGTGCGGCTAGCCCAAAGGTTTTCATAACCTACCCAAATATAGAAATTCCTGCAAATGTAAGACGTCTACGACATAAAGTTACGTATCTAAAATATAGGAACCAAATATCTACTTTCTTTCTCTCACACTTCCGTAGTATTAACGTAATCATTTTGAACATTCTGTATCTCTGTTATGCAACACATATGATTCATAGTTAGCTCATGTCCTCAAGTAGGCATACTACAATAATAACAATTGTTTGTAATGCGCCATTATCATTAATTGAAAAGGAAAATTAAACCCATGGCGTATCAGTTATTCTGATAGGTATATTATTACATAATTCTATAAATGAAAATAAATGTTTATTGCGTCTATTTTTTTAAAACGTATGTTATATGCAAACAGTACTAATTACAGCCCAAATATTGAATTCGATAATAAAACAAATTAGTGGAAAAATTTACGTAACCCCAGGCTGTTTCCGTTGATGATATTAGTGAGTTGACAACACATGCATGTGTGTGCAAAGTGGGTCAAACGCAAGATACCGACACGCATACATGCGAAGCAATGAGTGCAACAGCTGACAACGAGAGGTCGATGCCCTCGACATCAACTGGGGCATCGACCCCGACCAACCCCCTGCGAAGCAGGTGAATGAGATTGGGGCAAATTTCCATCTCAATGATGTTCCTAAATGCGGTTAAATAATGAAGTAAGTAATATTGAAATATGTATTTTTTTTTCTAAAGGTCATGGAAATGATTGAATCTCAGAGCCAACAATGGGTTCAATGGGATTGAAGATTGGTACGTATTTATCTATTTCATAGACATTCAGAACAAGAATACTAGATATATAATCTATGAATGCTAAGACTACATGATCTGGATCATGATGCAATATAAGAAATTACCGGACCGTTAGTTAAATAGGACGTACTAGATATTTTTCAGGTCACCTTTTATCTCATCGGTTCATAAAGGTACATGACTAATTTATTATATAACACGTATGTATACACTCAGAGAGGTTCTAGTGCAATTGATATTTTATCTTAATTACAAAAACGATTACGGTTCTCGCAGGTAGGATCGATTGGACAAAGAAAATCGACTGCGTCCCAAATACAGCGCACAGGCGCGCGAACGCGTTACTGGGATCACGTACGCACCAACCGACCTTGTCTGTAATTTTGTGACTCAAATAACAACCATAACAAGAATATTCCAAGGAGACACAGTGGGCCGTTGTTTCCTATAAACATCTTACTTTATTAATCAAACATAACGCATTCAAATAACTAATACATACTCATATTCCGGGTTGTTTATCGCGCTGATGTCTTGATTGTTGAAGGAAGTCGTTTTGATATAATCCAAACACAAGTAGCAATACAAGTGCCCCAATGATACTTAACATTTCAAGAATATGTGAAGATACAATATTACTTATAAATAACTCAGACAGGCTCTCAAGACTTCCTTTGATTCGACCTAAATATGCTACTTCTGAATGACACAAGGAGTAAATTAACCGACGCTTTGTATTTGGAACACCTACTTAAATATTTACTCTCAAATTGAAAAACTGATTATACCGCGGAAACTTCAACGAAATAGGGTAACGAGATTTTAAAGTTAGATTTAAAATTGATGACAGTCTTAATTTACTAAAACAAAAAGTCACATTGCCACATACAACATTGTACATACTTAGCATCTAGAGCTGAACGTGGTTGACGCAGACGCTAATAGCATTCTAAAATAAAACGTAAATAGAAATGTATGTGAATTAGCCCGACGTAAGGTGATAAACAGAATGTTTTCCGCCAATCGATGGAGTTCGTATTCGGCATTCGCGAAATATGCATTATTTATTCACACAATAAAGATGACTAAAATTCAGCCGTCTTGGTAATAAGAAGTACCTGGGCAAAATGACTACCACTGCGCTGACTACTATGCATGAAGCCTCCATTCCAAATAATCGACCGAAGCCTGGTGTCTCTACTCACACGTCATGCCTGCACAAGAATCTCAGAGGAACTTGGTCAGGCCATATAGAAAGACGGAACACAGAAGAGCTGTATTACTTATACTGTAGCCGTGACTAGAATCATAACCATTAAATATCACAAAATGTTACAAACAGTATTTGATATCGAAATGATTATTATATATTTAACTCTAGAATCTTAAGGTAGCTTAGTCATAGCATAGACAATGCTTGACATTATATAATAATTTTCAGATATCCCAGTCGCAGGTAAGTGTAAAGAAAACACCTGAACCCACTGTTCCGAATTTGAACAAAAGCAATATAGCAAACACACTCAATTATAATTACAAAAAATAATAATTGTTGAACAGAACATCAAATACACGCAGGTGACGTAAATGCGGTCAAACCAACCGAAATTAATGCAGTTCATACAATCTTAATCAATCAACGTCCTTGCCTGATATAAACAAAACAGTCTAAATTTAGTCAATACTTTCTTGGATATTTTGGCATGGAGAGCTGAAAACATCATTGAGTGTATGTAATCAACGAAAGCGATACTGTTTGGAACGGAAACTTCTGCGTATGTGCATAAAATTCAACGATCACTGACGTTTATTTAGGTATTCTGGTGTGAAAACGGTATTAGCAAGAACATTGTCTTTCTTAGGGATTAAAGCTATACGTCGATGCCGCAGTGGCAAAACAAGATGATTCTCTAAATACATGTAGGCAGAGAAATAAAGCACAAAATAAACAAACAATAATTCGTCAGCAGACAAAAAAGGCCGGACCCTTTGGGAAACTAATAGAAATTATACATACAGCAACGTATATATGTTTGGGCATAAGTTAAACAATTAATCAAATGGATTAATTTGAGCTGTCATACTTGCATCACAATAGCTTTGTACAATATTATGTTTATATGCCTACTGTGGAAAGTTTCAATCAAAGCACTTAAATTATGCGTTTTTAGAAAGAAAGAAAACATAACTAGAACGACATAATGTCAAAGTGTACATAGGAGTATTAAGGCGATTATACCTAAGCTATTCCTTGGAAATAACAATAAATGTTTTCACAAGACTCGAATGTAGAAAAAGCATACTTATTGTAATTTTATTGCAATTACGTGTGAACAAATACAAAATGATATGGAAAAAAATAAAAATCATGTAAACCTCATAATCGATGCTTATGGCATTGACGTGCGTCTTTAGATCTAACGTCAAACGATATTACGACCCGAGCAATGTATTCTCTACTAGCTAACGCCCTTGTCTTCACCCGTGTTTAATTAGGTACCCCTAATTTATCTCGATTAACAATATTGCACTCAGTGATAATGTAGCATTTCTATTGGTGATTGTTTCTAAATAGTTCCAATTTTTGGTCCTACAAATTAATTACAAACAATATTTCAATTATTTTCTCTATATAATATTATTATATTTAGATAGACACACACACACAATCAAAGCTAGTAATATAAGTATGAGCACAATAGCTGAAACTAGTAGAAACGTAATTTATGATTGACATTTGAATTCAATATATTTGCAATTAGAACAAAGCATAAATCAAGTGTACGTTTAGAAATATTGAAGTACTTATAATGTATGTGTGTATTCATTTAACCTTCTTGATCCTCTGATATTGATGATAAAGATAATGCAATAACCAGATCCAATGATTTCGTATCTTCAAGACCTCACTTATCTATGCCGTATTGTTGTACAGAAGTTCAAGATTACCAAAATGTTTTGTCGCCCAAAAAGTTTCCAGTAAAAAAGGCTTCGTTTATATTTTAGATGTCCAGACATTCGGACATTTATTGTAATTGGAGATACTGTTCTACTTCATATATTTTAATTTTAAATAATGAGCTTATCAAATACTTTCCCTGACTGTTACGTATACGCACCAACTAATAGCAATAGACACCAGATAGAGAACAAACTTGATCATTACTTCTCACATCGACTTCAGAATCCTCTCATTGGGTAACTACAGTATACGGTATGCATTCGGTAAAGACATCTTAAATATTTGTTTCTATATTCAATTAGTGTAGTTTACGTCATAATACTCATATACCCGCTTATCTTCTGCTCCTTTAAACAATTTTGTTGAAGTATGATGATCACCTAAAATTAAAATATGCTCACTGTTCTAACAAGTTACCTAGATAGATTTTTGTCTATATCAAATTGCATTCATCAATGCCTGTTGCATTTGCAATAATTTGAACAACATGCAGGCATGTAATAACTATCGCATAACCGATCACACTTGTTTCATCTTCATCCGGCAAGCATAGAAATCGGTTGCAGTATCCTACCTCCAACATTATCATACTAATCTGTGGGTTCCTTTACTGGGCAAGTTCTTCGTGCTAGTTGTGCATACGTGAAGCGCCAATTAGTGAATTAAATAAACATTTAGTTGATTGATGGTGTACGTAACAACTATTTACAATCATGATAATTTTATACAGAGAAGTTTGTATTACACAATAATTAAATACACATTTAAACTCGAAAAAAAATCGGCGAGCCTTGTACCCCATACTTTTGAGGGTAAAACAGGACCCTATTACTAAGACTCCGCTGTAAGTCTGTATATCTGTGTTTCTGTAACCGTGATAAATAGGCAGTTGAAATGTTCACAGATTATTTATTTCTGTTGCAGCTATTACCAAACATACTAAATAACATAATTAAATAAATATTAAAAGTGGCTTCCAACAACAATGTAATTTGTTAAGGTTTTTAAAAATATTGGTACGGAACCGTTTGTGAGCGAGTTAGAATCACACTTTGCCAATCTTGTTATGCTTCTGCCGTATTTATTATATGCTTCTTCGTAGTAGCAAAAAACATAAAGAGTAAATTGATACGAGTATGTCTCATTCACACGAATATGAACATATTCTGTGTTACGAACTCGTTTAACGCTCTATAAATAGAAATCGTCATTTTTAAATTGGACATGGACCACATGTTCAAACGTTCATTAGACTATCAGGATTATTAAATAAAAATTCCATAAAGTATCAATAGAATTTGCATTACAATTACACCTGATCCAATATACTACCTTCAATGAACTAATGAAAAGTGTATTTAAACCATTGAATACAACACGTATAATTTATAGATTCATGCATGTATGCTTCATAGGTTAGCTGTTAACGTGACTCATTATGGTAACTTTGCTATAGGGGAGATATGAAAGTGGCCGTTACTTTTAATGGAGCAATAATAACGTTCAAATGATAATTACAGCAACGTATATTAAAGTGAATGAATTCACCCAACGTTGATGGTACCAAGGTCAACGTTGATAAATATAATATTTAAAACGTTGAGCCACCGAATTAAACATTTATATCTTCCTTATTCAACGATACGCGTAAACATATTAATTTAAAACTAAAAAAAACTGCACAAATGAGAGTCCGTGAAGCTCGCCGAGTATTATGTCAAGTCCGTCCCAACTCTAAATCCTAAAAATGTCAAACCGCAAAATTATTTTTCATTGTGTGAAATTATCTAAAACTGAATTATTTGTGACATCGTGTTGCCTGTGTCATTTACATTTACAACAATTCGAATAAACTTGAGTATCCTTTAGTTTAATGCTTTTTATTTCAAGTCTATAATTCTACAGAGTATCAAATCCTATACATACCTTGCGGTGAGCAAGGTATGTATAGGATTTGATAACCAATCTTGGTATGATTTGATTGCACCCAATCAAAACAAATTAATTATAGGTAATATAATAGATACATTAACGTCAGAGCAAACTAATTTTAACCAGGACATGTTACTTTGCGTCCAGAATAAATAATACCCACATGGCGTTTATAGTGACGAAAATAAACAGAGAAATCATTTGAAACACTGAAGATACTTCTTACGCAAGAGATATCGATATCAAAGACTTGAGAATAGTTAATTTGGAATTTAGATTCTAAGTTGGCAAAAAATCTGTTCGAGAAACACATTAGTCATCGAATAGCAAGTCGGTAGAAAATTAAGTAGGTACATTACACAGTTGCAATTGGAGACAAGAGTTACACGGCGAAGCCAGTAGCTGAGCTGATTCCGTGTGGAAATTCAACGGGCACAGGTTGGCGGACTGCCAACACCTTTCGCCAGGTCATTCTCTCAAGAAAGCTGGGACTACTGACGCAATATGTGTAGTCTATAGTATGTAACCAAGACCGCGTGGTTTTTTACTAAGAACCCGCCTTGAGATTACGAACAGCTCGGGTGAGTGGACGGCACAAAATATTATATGATTATGTTAACGCGATCGTACCTGAATCATCAACGGTTCATCTACCAAGTTCTTTTGGCAACTACACAATTAAACTTTCCAAGAAACTTGTCTTCATCAGCACTACTCACTCGTATTATTAGGTGCGGTAGAACTATGCTATCGAATACATGATGCAACCTATTGTAGCTAAACGCGAATGTGTTTTTGACACAAATAGGGATTACGTTTCTTAAATTCAATTTTTTCCTATAGAGCCAGTCTGATAAAACCTATTATGATAAGTCAATAAATCGGTCTAGCCTAGGTGAATTATTTATCAATTTGTCATTAATTAACATAACTAATCAACCACAACGTACTGCGCAGTAACTGCCACCGAGCAAGGAAAATAACGTTTTACATAATAAATGAAGTGTAATTTTAGAGCCAATTACAGAATACAGCAGCATTGTTATTAATTCGTTCTGTATTATAATGAGATAGTTTTGTTTACGAGAAATAAGTACCCATTGTTTCGGAATGGAGATAATAAAAGTTACCCTTGTAATAATTTCTACGCCTGTTTTCTAAGATCTTAACTGACTCACTCATAATACATAGTACCAATTCCAGGATAAGACCTTAATCTTTAAAGCAGCACAACAGCCTATAAGCAAGTAGCAAAACACGATATTAATTTAAAATAATGGCTGTAATATTTTCCTTAACATGCATTATACTATCTCCAACTGTAATAAAAACTGATTCATTAGACAACACTAATTTACTACCAAAGGGACCTACTATGTTTGAGACCGCGTCTGCGATGAAGTCCAAGGGAAATATAAATATCCACAGTGTCTTTACCAACATAAGCATCCGACCATTCGTAGATCGTATATTTAGAGGATAGCTGGATATAGTGTATATTTAGCTAGTGCCGTTTCAAACCATTCGCTGCGCAGTTCGTTATTTTGGTTGGAAAAACAGCTGACACATGGCAACGAAGATCACGATTCACTACGTAACCACTAGGCCACATGGCTCGCTCTTTATTTTAAATTTTATTCTTATGATGATGGGTGAGATTTCGTGGCTTTTTATTGAAAGTGAATAATATCATGACCGTAACATTTCAAAGATCATTCAGCTAAATATATCTCGCCTTACTATGGTTTAATGATTCGTTACAACCTCGGTTTTTTCTTGTCGAACTGGAGTGGATGCCAGGTTTGAGTGGGATGACGTCGGAATGCTCAAGTTCACCATGGGAGTAATTATCCACTTGATTCAATACATTTGGACGGAAGGTCGTTTAATTCTTACTGAACTCAAATAAGGGGTATGTGTTTAAACAATTTCAATGTATCGTTGTTTAGATGGGATTGTCAGTATTGTGAAGACGGTTAGTGGTCTGCGAAATTGAAAAAAAATTCTTACGTAATTATGTATTATGTATATATATATATATTGCTAATAATACCCATGTAAATAAGTACATACATACATACATATGCTCACGCCTGTATTCCCCGAAGGGGTAGGCAGAGGTTTTGTAATCACAACACCCACTTTTCACCGAAGATGATTAGGTGCCAACTTGACAGATGGTGAGTCCATTGCCGTCTCAGACACTTTACATACGTCATTGAAATACTTCTCAGAAATATGCAGGTTTCCTGACGATGTTTTCCTTCACCGTAAAGCACGTGGTGTGAAATCACTGTACATAAGTTTTTTAGAAAAACTCATTGGTACAGGGCCCGCTGGGATTCGAACTTGCGTCGCTTGCGTAGCAGGCGACAGCTCTAACCGCGAGGCCACCACGGCTCTTAATAAGTTTTATTGCATATAATTGTCACAATTCATAAGAATATTTTTTTATGTGTCACTTCAGCAGGCAATGAATAGATGAGTGTTCTGCTTTTGAATAAACGTTGACTGTTGAAAACAGCTTACAATTTAATTGTTCTCCAACCAATGCAAATATACAGCTGGAACATGCAGTTCTCTATTTAAAAAGTGCTGTGAGTCAGCAATAGAGTAGAATAGAAAACCTTTGTTGAGTCAACAGCCATCAAAAATGCTTAAACGTGCGTGACCGATACAAACTGACGTGGTTTTATTTAGCAGTATTGTTACACGTATACATTGATAAAATAAAATGCATTAGACATAGAACTAGGTATTTTAATCTACAGATTATAAACGGATTGATATAATTATTTTTACGTGTACATTGCAGCAAATAGGAGGTTAACGACGCGAACACGACAAGTTCTGTCGCAGAATATTTGCCTCGGCCATGATACTCAGTCACTAATTGGGCTTTGCGTATTCAGTATAAACCACTACCAATAAAATTAAGTTATAACAAGCTAAAACAGTCTACGAATAGAACTCAAAACATGTTTGTGGAGCCTCGTCGGACCTAAGAGGCCTAACCTAGGCAATTATAGGCCGTACACAAAATTGGACGTGGGTGGGTGGGTACTGATATGACCGCATAGCTTATATGAAGCAGCTAAAGACCATTTATCAAAACGTACATCATCATCATAATAGGCCTCTATATCTTGACAGACGATTGTTGGAATGCTGCTCTTTCATGTACCTTCTCCCTGCTAAAACATAACCTTTCTTCATTCAGATAAAAATCAGGAAGATAAATCTAAATTCTCGCAGGGTTACGTAACCAAGTACTAGTTTTGTCGCATAGTTGGTAACATAGATATAACAAATTGCTTATTAGACACGAAATTCGTGACTACGCATAAGTTAAATGGATTAGTCACAAATCTTATTATCATTGTTGCGTGGATCGCGATTATACCACTCACATAACACAACCGAGTGACAATCGAAAAGGAAGTACATTTAATAATACCACCTTAAGAGTTCAAATTGATTGTGGAAAATAATTTACGGTTATAGTAAGGATATTACGCATATTTTATCCGCGAGGCAGCGTACATATAGACAGAGACAGACTCATAAAATGACGTACTGTGCATTAAAGTTCAGCGCTCATATCTCGTGACGGCGCCTGTACAACAGACAGTGGATAAGTAAAGTTGGACTGGTTCTAGAGATTTGGCTGGACGCTCTGACGTGCTCTGAAGCTACTGTCGGTACTATTTCAAAACTGTCTAAGAACGCATGAGATATAATCATGTCTTTTAAAAAATGAAAAAAGGTCGCTGTCACAGCATAAAGATAAGCTTTCCAGTCACTAAGGAGGTACCTTACTGCATATTTTCTTAAATAAGAACGTTTGCTCTATGCGGTGTGAGTGTTTTCAAACTTATTATAATTTAGATTGATCGTTTCGAAGATTTGAATAATGTTGGTTAAACAAGTGAAAAACGTGTACGCGAATGTCCTTACTAACCATTTAAAAAACAAGTGACAAGCTGTAAATTTGGATATACGAACAGACATTTCAATTTGATTAATCTGAATAGATATAGATATACGTAGGTATTAAGGTAAACACTTAACTATAAAATACTATTCGCTGCACTGTGTAATTTACTTACGCTGTCGGATACATGTTAAATAATATTTATATACCAGTTATCTAACTCTGATCTCCGCTTCGCCTTCCAGGCCGGTCGGACCTGCACTACCGGTAAGCACTGGCTTCAAATGGATTACCATTATAATTTGTTCCGCAGTTACATAGTTTTGTGTGTAAGGGCTGTCAATTCTACAATAATCGTTCAATTGTATTTCGGAAAAAAATTACAACAGTTAAAAATTATTCACTTCGTTTTGACGAAACCAAAATATATAAATATCAAGCTATTAGGATTCAATGCTCCCCTTAAAGGGAAGCGGCATTATGTTTTGCTTTTTAAACCTTATATATATTTTCAGTTTATTACTTTTTATTCGGAATAGATCTGGTAGCCCTAATAACGTGTAGTGAGCGCCGCACATAATCATTTGCATAGCCGGTTCTTCCTAGGCGGTCCAGCAGTGCCTATAAATGTTCAACTTGACCACAAATATGGAAAATCAAAAGCAGGTTCCAAATAGTTCAAACGCCTTGCAATAAGTGATACATAGAATATTCATTTTCAAACTGTCCATAACCTGACGCTACCAACAGAAAATATTTGATTTTAATCTCATATTCATAAGCACCGGAATAATGGAAGTAAATTATTATTTTTCCTAAGACAATGTAAACAGCTGTCAAAGCTTTTCATTCACCATTCGTTTTAATTGAATCCCATTACGTCTTTCAACGTTTATTGAATCGATCGCTTATCATCCACTTACATGCTTCATTCCGAAATACGAGTTATCGACCACATTTGGATAAGTCTTATCTCGAAAGCTTTTCCCAGCACAAAGAAGCTGCCTACCGAAAATGACGCAACTCATATCCTGTCAAAAATACAGCTCAACAATAATACGAATAAAGATGGTCACACAATAAATAATCAAAATTACAATTTGAATGAACTTCCGTTCATTATTTAAATTCGGGGCCACGTAATGTGACTGCGCAGAATATTGAATAGCCGCTAACGAATTTCGTAATTATTTAATAGAATTTAGACCCAAATCAGTTCATTCTTCCTTTCACTCAGAAAGTAAAGCAAACTCCTAGTTAAGAGATAACCAGGAATAAAATAGCCGTGCCTTAGAAAACCTTAGTGGAGTGATACAGCAGTCCCCTAAGCGTAAAATCAGGTCTCGCAATCGTGATTCTATGGACAAACAAGGCATGAGTAACAAGTGCTGATATTTAAGGTGTGTCTAGTCTCTCTGTCAGTATCTATCTATCAATCTAAGACCCGTCTATGTTACGATTTGGAAGTAAAGTTACACGGCCCCATAAAATAGTTGTACATATGCTAACCTAAACATGCTACAGTCAAAAAATCGTAAACTTCAATGATGCATACATTATAATTTTTTATTGGATTGCGTTTAATAAAGACAATAACAGATTTCAGGTAAAGCTTGGTAGGAAAGACAATTTGCCTAAGTATTTCTCAACAATCAAAAGGAAATTCGGTTTCACAATTCAATGCGAAATTCTGTTAATTAACCGCAATTTAGTATCCTAACATTAGCCAATGGATAGACAATGAAATTGAATAATATTATTTGGTTTTCCAAACTATTTACAACAAACTTCATATTCTATCTGAGTTTCGCTCGACTTTTTAGTCCAAGTTAAAGTTTCCATTTAAGTAAAAGTTCACACATAATTTCACAATCATTTTAATAGCAATTACTTTATCTCTATTCTCACCCTGATGCTACCACGGCTCTTATCATAAGAACTGTGGTAGCATCAGGGTTTGAGAAATCGTCTGCTACGCAAGCGGCGAAGTTCGCATCCCAGTCGGGCTTGTATCAGAGTTTTTCTAAAAACTTATGTGCAGTGATTTCACACCACGTAAAGGAAAATATTGTGAGGAAACCTGCATATGTCTGAAAAGTAATTCAAAGACGTATGTATACTGCCTGAGGCGGTGATGGGTCACTCTGTAACGTTGGCACTTCATCACATAGTTTTATTTTTTACTTTATCATTTTTAATGATCATGGTAATTATTGATTTACCTGAGTATAATGTAGCGATCCTAGCTGAATCGATACAATAATTTCAAGCGACCTTCCTGCACATCAATCAATTCGAATGCCAATAGCAAAGCTCGAGGCATTAGATACTTTTAGAACCGAGGCCGGTACGATACGACGACTCCATTAGCTATCACCACAGAATAGATACGAATAGACATCAGTTGCAATCGGGGAACATCACCCAACAAACCCAATGTTTATTGTAGTTATACAAGAGGTCAGTGGAAGCGATTGAAGTGTTTATTTAGGGTATGGGAAAGCGGTAAACGGTATTGAAACAAACAAGTAATAATAATTGGTTACGCGTGCAGTTCGAACCAACCAGCGGGTCACGCACGCCTTCGGTTGCGGCTGAGCTTGGCCAAGGGGCCGACGGGATGTAGTTACTAGGTACACCTACTGAACAGTTAAACTTGTTTCTTTTACTGCTCATGGGTTCACCTGTCCCAACTGGTTCTACTCACCCCGCTCCCACCTTATTACACGACAGACAGATGATTTGTGGATCTTACTGGCATAACATAGATAATTATATACAACACTAATGTGATTGGACATGTATTTAGTGCACAATAGTCCAGAAATAGCTAATGCAACCAAACGTAACGGTGATTAGCAAGTCAATAATATTGGTTATGAAAGTGAGAGTATAAATAAATTAAATGGTAACATAAGTGCGTGTGTTAAATGGCATAATAGGTTCTACCCTAATGAACGCATTAAAAACTTGTATGCATTACTCATTGAGTCCTTCAGGACCCGACCCACGTGACCGCGTTTTTGTACGGTGTATAATTTCAGTGCCAGTGTAAAATGCTTCCAGATAGTTGCATGCATTCTGGAATGCTTTGAGGGTGCATAATAAAAAGGGCATGCGAGCCGTTACCATCAAATGGAAACATTGCGAGCGGACCAAACATCATATAGAGAGAAACAACAAAAAATCTTAAATAAGATTATTATTAGTCTGAACTATAATTAGTAAATAGTTAAGAACATTGAACTAAATTAATTAAAACAGTGACTACAAATAAAATTAAAATATTGGAAGAAAAGGTATGAACTTCTCCTGTTCAAATTGTTTTTATCAATAAAGTTATGCTAAGGTAAAGGAAAAGACGGGTTCTTTCACCCGCATATGAATTAGAAGCATAAAAAGTGTTGACTGTTGTTGGAAGTAAATCCAGAAATAAAATACAATATGCTAATAGATGCCTACTTGACAGAACAACGTCAGACAAGGAGCTTTGACCGCCCTGTGCGTCAGCGATTTTCACTGAAATAGCACGAACTATGAAACTTTGGCACTCTATACCTTAGCAGGAGACACGCTCCTAATTTCGACTCTCGGATCCGGGTGAAATGTTACTATATTTAGCCTACACACCGTAGAAAGTGATATTAAATATAATGAGAAGTGTAAATAAATAAGTGTTATAAAATATTACTTACGTTGGGCCTAAAATGTATCTGGATTCTAGACTTAGGCAAGTACAATTTCAGAGGAACTGAAATTTAAATTACGGAATGCCGATAGGGTTTAAACTTAGCTTCTTCAACGTGTTCTTGATTACCTGGAACAAAAAGTCAGTTGTAACTTTGATTTCTGAACCGAATGTGCTAGAGCAATAGATTTACATAAGTTTGCATTACTACCATAATGTTGACCTGCTTGACTAAGCTTTGTTCGGTTTCTTTTTCTCACAAAAACCATGGAAGAAAAAAACTTGACGTTCTCTCATGAAAAATGCAAATTGAATACAAACGGAAAAAAAAACACTTGTCATTTAGTCTAATTTCGTGATCACCCGATAAACTGGAAGCCTTCCGTCTGAGCAGATGTCGACGAAATTTATCTTCGTATTGTAATGATATTGTAGCAATTTTTCAGTGCCTGAAAACATGGTTAAAACAATGTTTTCTGAAGATGAAACCTAGCTAGTAACATTTCTGGCTTCGAAGCCCCCTACACACAAAAATTCATGAAAATCTTTAGAGCCGCTTGCGAGATATACAAGAATTACTCCTTTAAAGGTATAAGATAGCGAATACATACGAGGGAAGCGTATGAGACTAAGGAATACTTTTTTAACATTAGATAGATGCTGGTTTATTTCAGCAACACTTCACGTCACTCTTTAGTTCTCCCTTTTACTATCTGTTGATATGGCTTTATGACCTAATGAGAAACGCGAATGGTTTGACGCAAACTTAAAACAAATTGGGCAAAGTTCCAAGGAGGCGGAATCTACCCAAACCAAAACTATCACACCACTATTTGCATGTGTGTATGGATGTATTCACTACACACCTAAAAATAGTATTAATTATCGAAAGAAATTGAGGAAATCGTGAGTTTGCTTCTGGTTTTCGTGTTTCTTTAAACAAATCGTTCGGAATTCTCTTGAACTAACCTAACACTACCACACCACGTGCAATGTTTTATCACTCAGGCTGATAGTTTATACGTAGGTGTACATTTTGTTGAAAATAATAATATTTTATCTAAGATAATGGAAAATTCATACTGGGTAATCCAGTTCCATTAATTACTCAAATGTAAGCTATTTTCATCGACATATATTTTTATCCCTTCACGTTCTAGTGAAACCGTTGGTAAAACAGTAAACATTGCGAAAAATTGAGAAGAAGCAGACTGCGCACGCGACCACGTAGATAAAATTAAAATAGATTTGGCTAGGCGCCGCGTGCGCTGGTGCTCTAAACAATGCTGGAAACTAGGTCGACAATCTGTTTGCAGTGTCAAAAATGCGAACATCACATCCCCAAAACCACGTGGCTCGTTGAATATCATATCCTACTGAACGCTAGCAGTAGGTTACCCGAATATATTGCACGACCAAAAGGTGCACAATGTTCGTATCAAGTAATTACTATTTAAAATATATATATAATGTTATTTTGTGGTGACGATCCCAAAAGAACTTATATTCCGTAAGCAGCTCTACTTATAAGTATTTTCAAATTGTCAAATTTACGGATTCTATAGAATTTACAAATCTTATAGACATGCGAAAATATTCAACAAAATTATGGTTAGTTGACCAGCTTCCATCCTACAAACTTATATCTCATACATGTGGAAAAATGAAAAACGATTACAACAACGCATAGAATAAGGAATTAGTCAAAGTGTTTACGGAATTCTTACTTTTCACAATATCAGAAAACATCCAATGCCCTTGTCAAATAATCTTCCGCGTTAAAAATGTCCACGAGAAAGTATCGCATTAAAATTTGCCAATAATTTAAAAAGGCAATTTTTATTCATGTATACCAACCAAACGTACATGGGACAAATGTGTAAATGTACATGAGACAGAAATAAATATGATGTTTCCGCGTTAATGTGCGACCGATGGGTCAAACATACAAGAGTTTTCAAACCACAGGTGACTACGTTCCCCTACATCTGTAAAACTGTTAAATCCACTGTTTCTTTTTACATATAACTAAAGTAATATCTGTTGTTTTCTGATATTGTGAAGTATTTTTATCCCATGTGACTATACCTTACGTTCTCTGAAAAATCTGTCTTACAAAGTTATGATTGGTCACTTTTTTCTCTACAAATAATGCTGCCCAATTTAGACTACATAGAACTGTTGAATAAGGATGTGGGTAGTTCATAGCACGCATGCGTAAATAAATGGCTGGCTCTTATCACTAGCTAGATGCAAGAGCTACGTACCGGAAGGTGACAATGTAAACTCAATGTCGGTTACTCTAACCTCCAAACATTGAACTTAAAAAGTAATGGGTAAGTACTAAATATTCCAATCGAAATAAAACATAATAACGTGTCATAAATCGATGCTTAGGCAAAACGTCTTCTCTGAAAGTGGGCAATTTTAAAGCAGATACCTACAGAGTTGAGAGACGAAACTGATAATTATGTTTCAGAAATCATTGCTTCGGAGTTCGCCGACATGTCACAAGACAGAAATTCAGCTATGACTTCACTATGTCGCACCATGTCATGAGTATCATGACTCACTTAGTTACACAAGTGAAAAAAAATTCAAGAATGATTTCACCGTCCTTGATAAAACGAAATTTGAAATCGTTTAAATCTTTAGGTTTAAATTCAGAAATAATTTTGTTTCACAATCTTCGCACAAGCGAACATTCGCGACTTCATTTTGCAATATTGATTTAACCTTGAGCATCTTCATCCAGGCGCGTAATGGGGTGTAGATATATTATATTTTCGACTAGTAGACAGACTACGCATCTAAATCTCATATAGTCCAGATGTAATTCTTTCCGCGTTCTTAAATACTTACGTCGTATTTAGCCCATCGTAATCTTTAGTGTTTCGAAAAACATTTTGCAATCACAGTATTTTTTATTATTTGTTTCATTTGCGCTGGTTACAGACTATATAGATGCCAATATTTCTACTATACATGTCTCTAAAAGACTAGATTCTGTTGCCCACACAAACCACTACCCACTTGTCATTACAATTTGATACTAGTTATTCGAATGTCATCAAACCCACGCAAATAGTTAGAAGCGACGGCGCCGGCTACAGCTTTGTTGGATGTAAATACTGCAACAATTCGCATACCTTAGGGTCTATACTGTTAGCAAGAGTATTGTTTAGTTAGATAATTTGGATAGTTAAGATTAATTTAATAGACTGTTATTTGATTGCCACCGTAGAAAAAAATACTTTTTAAAACGAAGTAAAGCGGTCATTTTTATTTGTGCTATAGAAGATTATAGTTTCTTATGCTTTTATTTAATATATGAGCGACGTATTAAATGCGCAGTTATCAAAATAACAACGAATACAAATAATAATAATAGGCAAAAGTCGAAGCGTGCCGGAAATGATCAGGTTTGTCCGCGACGCTAAATTAATGGATCTCTGAATCTGATTTCGTTTATTTTTGTACTCTCCATCATCAATGATGTTGAAAACTGGATTCTAGCAACTTCCACTAGTCTGACAATTTTAGATAATTTGAGTCTTATCTTTTCATAGTGAAAACACGGTCGGTGCTGTCTTTTGAAGCGTTATTTATAATAAATAAATTTTTAACTAAGCAGCATTCAATTCAAAGTAATATATTCCGACGTGTACTCCAAGAAATGGTAAGGTAATACACGACGTAGTTTGTTTTTATACCTACTACTTTTTGTTACCTATCTCACGTGCGAAAATATTTGCATAATAGAACATGTACCTATTTATCCAACACTCGAAGATCATTTTAAAGACAACCGTAGATACTTACTCTTATTACAAGAATCTATTGATATAAAATATAAGAAATAATGAAAAGTAGAATAACAAATTATTTTCAGTAGATGCGTCACAGAAAATAAAAACCGGCACAGGAGCAATTTATAGAGTAGGTAGATTAATAGTTTATCACATAAACATGCCAATAACTGGTATCAACAAGAACACATGCAGAGATTTTGGGTCAAGGCTTAGAACAATTCCAATACCTACTAAAGAGATAATTCAAGACTTATCAAATTTACAAGCAAAATTTACATGTGAATATTAATTTCGTTGCATTCGTCATAATCATCAATTGATTATTCAATGTACTCATATTTTCACGTAGGATGTAATTCAGAGACAATGTTTAAAACACAATTGATATGAGGTCAAACATTTCAAGAAGCACAGAACTATTTTACAAGAACAGAAATTTCAATATGGCAAGCTGAGGGTTTCTCGACCTATAAAGGCAACGACACTAGCAGTCAATGTACCACAGGCCATTCAAGAATATCACATTAATATACAAAGTGACCCCATGAAAAATTTACGTATTCAGGGAGTTGTTTGAAATGCATGAGGGCTAACAGACGATTCTTTTATGAGAATCAACAGCGTCCAAAGACCTCGGAGCCACATTAATAAAATCACGCTCCGCGGGAACGTGATCTATGTTCCTCCGGAATAGGTGAGCAAGTAAATGATTCATGGATTAGATATAGGATTTCAACATTAGTAGAGAATTGGAATGGAATGAAGTATAATGTGTAAGAATCCTTAATTTTCCAGCTGGGTGCGACATTTTGATATCAGCAAAATTATAGAAGACATAAAAGGAAAACATACTGAAAGTAACTTGGCAACAACAAACTTGAGCGCCGAAATATATGAATAAACGAGGTCAATGTTAAAATGGACTATCGATTTCGGATGCGGATTGTAAATACTGAATCCAATTGTACTACTTATGTGCCCCTGATGTAAGATAACGAAGGTAGGATTTATACCTACAATGTAAAATATTATAAATGCGCCTTTAGATTTGTAACAGCTCAGAACTGAATAATAAACATCTGGTTTGTAACTGATTTGTAAGTAATCTAAGCAAAGATGCCTTTAAATAAATTCAGCCAACATACAAACGTAAAGACTGCCTTCTCAATACATATAAATAGGTACTACACCTTCTTTCAAATAGTTTGTTCTCGAGTGCGTAATTAATGCAAATGCATTGAATGCACGATTCGGACGAAACACATGTAAATATCATAAATTGTGATGACTGAATGAGATTTTATGAAGGAAAATTAATTCAATTCAGGCCAAGGTTGACCTCATCGAGTAACTCGGTTAAGTAAAAATAACAATACGTTAAAATATCAGTTGTATCAAACCTCCAAAAGTTCATAAATGGCTTAGTACTTATCGTCGAGTCTATAGCGAAATAAGTTTAAACATAATAAACACTGGATTGATTGTAATTCGCTACTGATGTTGCATCAGAAATTGCACTACGTCACTGAAGGTTTACTCCAGATAAAATCACGTGAATATGAATATTATCATGTAATGCCTTTTATTTAATTACTTTAAGAAATTGTCTTAAGAGAAATAAAACTTTCTAGATAAATACAAACTAATTAAATGCCAGCATAGAACCGTTCACTGCTCAGTAAATCTCCATGTTTGCATGTCAGAGAGGCTGTTTGAATTTTAAATTAAGGGAATAGGTTAGTGCCCCAGTTTCAAAGGTCAAGTTATACTTGGTCACGAAGGTAAACACCGCCCTAGGTATTCAAGAATTGTATTTAACACTACGCACCTACACATCAAAGGATTCGAATGGAAATACAATACGATGCAATTAAAGCTACAATTATTAATGTATAGCTTTACAATATGTATTTGCATTATGAAATCTTTGAATATTTAAGTCCTTAGTAATGCCGTACTTGCTACGACCGCATTAAAGTATGTAGTTTTGTCATAGGTATATATTGTTTTAATCCCCTTAGTTTAATGACTTTAAATTACACAGGTGTTCAAAACAGTTGTCGCGTTTTTTTTTTCTTTCTGGCTCACAGTTTTCCTATGTAGTAAAGTGGAATGATAAGAGAGACACGGTAAAATTTTACAGACACTCGTTTAGTTGAACGTGTGAAGAAACACATGCGCCAAATACTTTAAAATAATCATGTCACGAGACTAAATGAAAATGTGAGGTGTCATAATATGCCAAATATAAAAAAAACGGAATTTTGTTCTCGTTCGAAGGTTAAATAATTCTACGAGTATTAAGAAACGTATGAGAACAACATAGGCTAGATAGGTAAACGGTATAGAATTGTGTCTTACTTCAGAGAATCAAACGGTATTTACTCATCTGATAAAGATACCAATCAATATATCTATTGATGCCACAGACCTTAATGAAATAGAGACTTTTCTGCACAGATATAATCCATGTAAGTGCCCACCATTTTATTCAGGCACCCTTTGCCAGTATGACATCACTATTGACTGACCGTGTTTAAACGTCTATTAAATACAACCATTATTATGTTTGACTTTGCATTTGCAATCGTCGTTATACCACGGCTTATATCATAATATTGTTTTTCAACAACACGGCCGGCGCCACGTTTTTGACGAACATAATTGCGTCTTAAAAATTCAAATTCAAACATATTTTATTATTTTGACAAGTTTTGTCTCGAGACGTAACAAAAAAAATTGTTTAGAGAAACAGGTAGGCATCTACGCATGTAAAAGTACGCAGTATTTTTTTTCAGTTTAAACAACAAACTCCGTAGCTAGTTCATGTCTAGTCCAGAAAACTCTTAATGCACAGTGTGATAATCTTAATTGAAGAGCAATTAATCCGATGATATGAAATAATGCAGGTTACTATTTAACCGAATGCTTGGAGTGTTTATCGTATGCTATATATTTTTTAACGTATAAACAAACGTTTAGGTCGTGAACGAGTTCAGGGTTCTATAGGCACGAGCTCGATCCGAAGGTGAAAGGAGGGCACTGCACCGTTCTTCGGATCTATACCCACTCTAACACCATAATGTCGAACAATCTACCTAATAGAACCGTTATAGCACTAACTGAATTGCTTCTTATACATTAAAATGCAATTGACTTAAATCGCATCTACGCAGTACAGTCCCTAAGGAGTAGGCAGAGGTCACAATAACCAATTTTTATCAAAAATTATTAGGTGTCAATGGTGACATTGTCACCGTTACTCCAGTCACTATGCATATGTTTCTGAATTTCATCTCAGGCACAAGCAGCTCGTTTAAGATGTCTTCCTTTTCTGTAAAGTTCGTGGCGTGATAGCAGTAGCACTGGGCACTTTTCTTAAGATTTCAGAAAAACTCGTAGGTACAGTGTTACAGAGCCGACCAAAATCATACCTAAATCTCTTGCACATACGGTTAGTTCTCAAGTATTTTATACATATTATGAGAGTTTCAATTTCAAAGACCATACGATACAGACAAAAAAATAATGAACGGCTTATAAGTAGCAATGTTAAAAAATACAGCCTATTAATTGATAAGCTCCGCCGTTCAATCCAGTCCACGCTTAGTCTAGATTAAATCAAGCTGTTGCTTCACATAGCACATGCCCATCGGTTTCATTGAACGAAGATAAAATCATTTTTAACTTTTTAATTTAGACTAATATTATCATTCTATTTCAAAATATTATTTCCTGTGAGAACTGGACCTCAGCCAATTTAAAGAACAGAGTTCTATCGATAGTTAAACATGTATTAGTTGCACGAAAAAATAAATTCAGATAGCCGACCGCATTGATAGTCCGCAATGAACCGTGGCAACCGAGTGGTTTGAGTAGTCGCCTGCATCACAAGTGAGGCCAGTTTAAATCTTAGGGATCTGTATGTACCTACTAGTGAGTTTATCGAAACATAAACGCAGTGAAGGCACACTTTTACAATGAAGGAAATCGTCTTGAAGAAACTTGTAATGTCTGACTTCAAATATGTAGATGTATTGGTACCCGATCAGTGATGGACTCACAATCTATCGCACTGGCCCTTCAATGTGTGTGTTGTAACACACCTACCTACCCCTTTTTAATGCACAAAATATGTGCTGATTTTTTTTAGCTATGTGAGTCTGATTATATTTCTAATGTTTTCAGAGCAAAACATGAATACAAGGTAAAGTTAAATATCTAAATAGTAAAATGTGTAGCTGCCAAAGTCATTTTTCACACAATTCTATACGCATTAAATACACAATTATATTAGTCGAAGTTTCTGGGAAAGAACTCCCCACGTCACAAGAAAATCTAGTGGTTCAAGGAAGTGTGAAGTGCTTGCCAAATGTATTTTTGGGCTTACTACTGTTACTATCGTTTGGGGCCGTGTTTCCTGCGCACGACTAATGAACCGTATGGGATAGTTTTTACATCCTACGCGCGCGCAAAGTTCACAGGAGCTGCATACACAGAGAAACTATATTTAATGTAAGTAGGCACTTACAGACATGGTGGCAAAGCATAAGGTCAACCTAATCCTACGTATAGGTTTTTGCCAGAAGAATGCCAGAAATGTCAGAGAAAGCCCGCGCGATATTAATCCCGCAAAAAATACTTTCAAGAACTCAGTCTTTAGGTATTCTTGAGAGAACACGGATATTCCCTGATTCAATTTGTGTTAGTTAACACTTGACGCAAAAGGAGTTGACACTCGGGAATCCTACCCTAATCTTGTATTCGAGGTCACATTGCTTCCGGCTTATAGAACTCAATTGAGATCTACGCTTTGACACGTTATTTCATACGCACACAACATATGCCCGGTATAAGCTGACTTCTGATTGTACTGAAGGCTTATACAATGTGAGGACAACATATACTGGATATTATGTAGTTTGATCACCGTGTATAGATACTGCACATAGAGCATGAATTAGATTAGGACAATCTATTCTATACATCTATAATTATTTTTTTATAAAGATTTTTCTCTGCCTTAAACTGCGGTATTTATGCGGTACATATGGATGAAATTGAAGCACAATCTACAATTCAACAACTTTGGGCCTAAAGACATAATAAAATACTAGTTACTTTGTAATAATATGATCATCACGAAACATCAGTGACTAATCTAATTATCTCATCGATCAAGATAAATCAGGGATGACAAATGACACCCGATGAATATCAGATGTGCCGTTCCTTTGTTCGCCATCTAGCTTTTCAGTATTTTCTAGAATATTGTTATCCATTCGATTAGATAGGCGACCCACAGGCACTTCAAGTACAGTAGTCATCACTTGAAGCGGAAAACACGCTAATAAAACTATATATTATGTTATCGACTTTATTAAAATATATATGAGGATCACAAATAATCTATCTTGATATCATTGTTTACAAATACAAATAAATATTATACTATATATTAATAGAGACCTATATATAATATTATTCATGTGTGATAGATATAATTTAAAAAATAGCGAATGAAACATTTATTCTCAAATGAATATTTCTAAATGTTTTCGTCTTACCAATTCACATAGGTAGCGATACTGATTGGTAAAATATTCAAGTCGTACTAGATATTTACTTTTATATCCTTCAATCATGTTTTTTTGTCTGTTAACAGGATTAGCAACAATTAAGTGAACGCAGCGTGTCTGTCAACAAGCCCTACAATCGTCCATCAGCGGTGCGACAACCGGCCGTGACCGCGTTCTGCTACTTGCGACTGTTCTCACTCCTCAGGGCACTAAACTGTATTTACTTGCGTAATAACATAAATCATAACACTCGACTCTCGCATCACTATTATTATACTCTGACGGATAGAGGACGATCGACATCAGCGGAATGATGAGACTAATCCTATCCTACTAATATTGTAAACGCGAATGATTTATGCATTGTTGTATGGATGTTTGTTACTCTTTCACGCAAAATCTGGTAAACGGATGCTTATATATCAGAATAACACGTACAATTTATAAAGATAATGTGAATTTTCCCAAATATAAAGATAATTCTAATCCTACGCAGACGAAGTCGCGGTCATCAGCTAGTGTAAGTATATGTGGATCATTTATAAGGGTAAAGGCTTAAAATGCATGAAATTATGAATGGATTGCGAGAAAGCATACATTTTATTATAGAGAGTGAATACAAAAAGACTGCGGATAGAGAACATCGCTGGTAAGAACATAATGCGCGACCCATACATAACGAAAGAAAACAACTCCTAAATTAACATTAAGGGTTCAAGGAAGACGATGAAAAGTAATATTGTACTCGACACACTGTCGACTAGCCGACCTGTCAAATTGAACCTTCATACTAGACTCACAAGTTCTACCGGCATCTAGTTCACCTTCTAACTATTTACCAAAGTTGACGTGTAAGATGTGAAAGTATCATAAACCTGTGATTTGTTTTCATTAGATAAGAGTCACAGCACATGACCTGATTGATGGCAACGACGATGTGAATAGCGTAAGATTAGTATTACCAATGAAACATGAACAAGAATTATACAGGATTTAAATATATATATTTTTTAATGAATGTCCTAAAAAATATTTCAAAAATGCTAATTGCGAAAAGTGTAGGAGCCGGTACATGCGGCGTACCCAATAGCGAAGCGTTTTTTACATTTATAATACAGTCTGATCTTAAAAAAATAATTTAATTTACGTCCACGACAGCCGATCGAGTTGCATCAGACGTAATTACGAGCCGACTGCGTACTGCTGTTCACCGCGAGTGTCTTTTGAAGAATCAACACCTCTCATATAATTGATATTCATACATATGACCAGTACTAGTATGTACATAATTAATTATATCATCTGGCTCCTCCAGGCACCAGCCGGAGCGACAACCGGCCATGACCGCGTTGTCGAGCTGCCAGCAACTGTCCTCAGGGCACTAAACTGTTATATACTTGCCTTGCGTAATTACTACCATATAAAACTACTATTTATGTCCTACATGGCCATATAAAAACTGAACACATTATCGGGTATTACATACATACAAGCAACTTATTTTCTACAATCACATTTTAAACGAGATCACCGTGTTGTTGTTTTATTATTGCTTCAAAGTCATATCGTATTTGTATATCTGTATTGATAGTGTACCAAACTAAAGGGCCGCGTAAGCAGGCCGAATTTGGGACCCCGAGATTCGTTAAGGGAAAAATTTAAATCAATTGGAATTTTGACAGTGGCCTCACAGTATATTTTAGCTAACTTATTATTTGTGCATCAAAACATTGGATCGTTTCAAAAGAAATGTGATGTGCATAACATAAACACAAGGCACAAAAACAAAATTGTAGTGCCTGCGCATCGCTTACAGAAAGTACATGGCTCATTTTTAGGACAGTGCACACGCTTCTATAATAAATTACCAACAGAAATTGTAAACTTGCCCTTCAATAAATTTAAAGAGACCATCAAAGGAGTTTTGCTCAAAAAAGGATATTATACTGTAAGTGATTATATTTGTGATAAGGAACCCTGGGATGTATCTTTGTCGAAAAATTATTGTATATAATCCCATTGGCACTGTACTTTTGCTACAATTAATTAATCTTAGTTTGATCTTTGCTTTGACTGGCTGGAATTTGCCATGCTCACAAATATTTGTAATATTTTAGTTATTATATTTGACAATTGAGCATTTGTGCTGTGTCCCATGGGCTTATATTCATGAGATATAAATACTGTAACCAAAAACATTGTATAATATATATTTTTTTAAAAGAGTAATTGTTGAGTTTCTTGCCGGGTTCTTCTCAACAAAAGCTACCTTCCGAACCCGGTGGTAACATTTATAATCATGTATAATGTATTTTGTGTCCTTCTGACGATTTGAAAGTACTTTGTAAGAAGTCTAATCAAATAAAGATATTTTGAGTTTGAGTTTGATACTAAACTCCTTGCCAAGCTGAGTACGAACGTGACAGATACTGAGTATATTATGCTTTTCTATGACACTAAGACACTATCTTTGTATGTTCTGGAATTCCAGGCTTATGCAGGTTCCGTAAAACTGTTCCCTGATCCCATTGAAAAGTCAATGTACTTTAAATTATGAAACCGCATTGGTACAATGATCTGCACAGACCGTTATTGGAACCCGCTCGCGTTACATGCAGGCGACTAGTTCAAGCACTCGGCCAGGAGGCGGTGCTAATGATTGTAGTTGAATTATTGAGTTGATCTATTGACGGTGAAGCTGATGCGATTTTCTGCTGTCCAGTTGTATTCATATTACGTACTTATACTCACGCCTGTGTACCCCGAAAGGCTGGGCAAAGGGGTACTTATATACTATAGTACACCTAGCCAGTTGTGCTCAAATTCCATCTAATAGGGGCGAGCCTATTGCCACTAATCCAGACCCAGAGATTATTGGGAAATTATAAATGGGAAACCAATAGGTACTTTATCCGATCCGGGGATCGCACACAGGTTCTCGTGTTCCCCAGTTGCTCTTACGACCACAGGATCAATGAGGCAGTCAGCAATCTACTAGTAGAATATTCTGACTAAAGAACATAAACAAAATTAGCATATGAACAGTGTTGTATTCACGAGTAGGTAAAATTGCTATTCTAGTTGTAAACATGAGCAAATTGAAATATTGAATGAAATTTTATTGTATACCTACTTAATATTTTATGAGTACATTCGAACAACAACGCAGGTTACTGGTACTCATGATAGTTGTAACCTCTGTTGGAATCTAGTCCCCATTACGATACCCACGCGTTGTCGAATATCATAAACCAACCACGGAATTGTTCAACCGTACTAAAGATACCAATATCGTACACAACATTCCACTTTAACTGACTAACTTTAAGGTTGAAATTAATTTATTCGAGGCGAAATGGTTAAAACAGCTCACGTTTTCTAAGCCTACCTACTCATTAATATGTATTGTTTGTATTAAAAGCGCCGAAGCTTTTTTCTTTGTTCAATAACATTGCCGATCACGCATATCATGTTTTGAATAAAAAATTGTTGCCTCCTTTGCTTAGCGGTAATGTCCGTTTAATGAATAAACGCTGATACGTAGTCCGGAATTCAATCCACAGGTCAAACAAATATGTAGTAGTTTTTATGGTTGTATTCCTCGAAGGGGAGAGAGGTGTATTTATAGTACACCCAACATTTTGACAGTTATGTTTAAGTTCCATGTAAGGGTGAGCCTATTGCCATTAGCAAGCACTAATCCACACTCCAGGATGCTTGGAAATTACAGTTGGAAAAATCCAATAACACTTTGCCGGACAGCATACATAGTGTTTGATTGTCTCACAGACACCCAAAGACTGCAACTGTCATGTTGGAATTGATTTTGGCACAACTCATTATCTTAGGTTCAAAGTAACAGCCTGCTTCTTACACATCGCTTATGGTTTGGTGTACTCTCAATACAAATAAAAAATATCATATGACTCTGAGGCAATAATAAAAAATAACATCACAGTATAGTAGTAGTGTTTCAACCATTAAAATAATTAGGCAGCAATGTATTGAATTTTCTATGTACAGAAATGTATATGGACTCTTTTTTTGTTCCTAATTTGTAAATAAGCATTATATATTAATTCTTAGGACAGTTAAGGTTCCTTAGTGAAGTGACAGCAACAAACATATTTTATAAAATACCTACTACAATAAAACAGTGATATTGATCCCATTTAAATGATTGTTCCGTTATAGGTAGCAATTGGGGCCATTGACATTGACCTCATAAATGCAGCCAATCTCCCTACAATAATCATGCATTATACAACACCCGGGGTAAACCAAACTTATTAATATTAATATGGCTATCAGTATACAAACCTCAAAAGTGTTTTTCTGAATATGTTTTATTCTAAGAATTTTTAAAAAGTTTTCCTGATTCTTGCATTATCTTGTACTGTGTTATTGTGTACCAAGACCTTTACTTAAAATAATGCCATTATAATTACTTCCCTTACAACATTTAAATAAACATACTTACTGCACAGCTCGGTAAGTGCAATAGATTTCTTAATAACTGGTTGATAGTATAAATGTAAAAAAAAATATTTATATTACTGTATTAGTCTTCTCAAAATCTATAAATGTAAAAAAACATAAGGCATTAAAGCAGAGTTGCAAGAACAGAAGACCCAACAGGATTCTGTCTCGACTAAAATTAAAGGGGGAAATTACATTATATGGTAATACTAGCTTAGTAGATACCTAATAAGGACTTCTAAAAAAGTACTATGTCTGAAGTATTATTTATAAGTCCTTGTAACTTTACGTTGTCGTAGATAGACAGAAATCTGTTGGATGAAATTTCCTTGTAAATAAAAAAGATAGGTATTTTTTTTCTGCCGATACTATGAAGCTTAAGCATATTTATTTGGTGCATTTAAGCAACGTGCAAGGAGTTATGGCGCAACATGCAAAAGTTGTAATAATATAAAAAATAAAGTATAAGTACTTACAATGTTAATAAGTTGTTTATTTTCACCCATCCTCAATTTAACTCCGGAGTCTTGGGTTCTGAAAAGCTGTAGATGTAGAAAAAATACAATTTAAAATTGAAAACCGGCAAATTCGAATTTTTGTTGACAAATAGTTCGTAGTTTTTATCTCTGGATTGACACTTGACAGCATGGTACATATTTTGGTAGGGTTGCGTCTTTGCGACCACCACAGACATAATCACTGGGAACATTTTCGTATGGTTTTCAGTTTTAAATACAGTTTCTTGTGCACACATGACAATTTTATTGTTGATCGAGATACCGACATACATTCAAATAAAACTAAAAAACGTAAGTAATAATATGGAAGAGCTAGAATTATATTGACACAAGTGTCGTGATAGTATTAACCGGTCAAAATTGTGCTCAGAATCCGATTAAATGCCGGTACCTAACCTAAACCTATTTTAATTAATTGTAGGTTAAGACTTAATAACGAAATACGCAATAGATGACTCTTGACTATAATCAAACGCAAAGTCAAAAGTCTGTTTGATATCTACTTTTAAGTTTCTTAACTAAACAGTGTTAATTATTTTAAAGTTATTCCTAATTATTAGACCTTTTGAATCGTACATAGTCGAGTATACTATGTTCTATTATTGTCTATGGCTAATATACATGGATGATTACTGCAAACATCAAATTTGTGTGTGTGTGAGAGTATGTATTCCATATTGTGTATGTGTCAATTTCTAATTTTGTTTGCGTGTGTGTGTGTGTGGCCGACTACGGCCTTCGTATTTTGTGATGATTGACTCGATTAATTTGGATTTTTGAATTAAATAAAGCTTCTACAGCTATATTTTAAGAGTTACTTATTATAACTTTAGCTACATTGTTATCACAGTTAAATTTGTATGGGTTTGATAACGTGGTGACAGCAGAAAGTTACGCCAAGACAGAATAGGTTAAGTCGCCAACTGAACGTTTGAAACTTGCAACTAAAGTTTGACAGTATGAATAGTGAGAAAAGGAATGCCCGCGGCCGAGGAAGGGGTCGTGGTCGAGGTCGTGGGCGGGGTCGGGGAAGGGGTCGTGGGAAGAAGGTGCTAAAGGTGATGTCCAGTGATGAGGACGAGTGTTCTTTGGAGGAAACCTCTCAGGAGCCCGAGGAACCGGCGACTGAAGAAATCAAAGAGGAGCCTCAGCCGACAGAACCAGCCAAATGTATGACTTAGCTCACTTTTGTATTCTTAAAATAATTTAATAACTTTGAGTAATATAATTTAGCATTCCATTAATTTGAATTTAAATTTAAAGATTCTAGAACGTAAAACTTACTCTGAATAAGTCCAAAGGCCACACACAATTAATTTTTTTTTATTATTGTCAATATCAAGTGTCACATGAAGTATGCACAAGTCCCCTGTTTTTACATGCCCCTGAAATTTGAATTTCCCATAGCATTAGTATAAAAAAAACACTCAAGACATAGTACACCTGGGAATAGTAGTGCAAGCAAAGCAAGAACATTATTTCTGTTTGAAGACTCAACATTGTGACATTTTGATTAGTCATACTGTTCCAGCTTTCTATCCTGTGTACTGTTTGCTCATGTTATATGTAATCATAATAAACTCTACATGTAAAAATCAATAAAGTTAAGTTAGACAGATTCAGTACAGTATTGGTATTTGGTATTGTAAGTCAGTAGGTCCATATTGGTCTCATACTTATCTAAAATAAAGTACAATATGTGTGTGTGAATATAAAATTGATAAGGGTAAATTATTTATATTTCTCATGTCACTATCATCCAAGCCATATTTATTTTTAAATCTCTGCAAGGTTCTAATTGGTTATTGATTTTTCCAAAAGCAATCCTACCTGTTGATTGTGTAAGTGTAGTTATGAGTTTATTGTTTATTTAATATCCAGACTGAGTGTGTTTGAGCCTAAATACATGAATCTATATAAAATACAATATTAATTTGACCAAGGGAGTATCTTTTGTGTTAAGGTGCCATTTTGGTTACAATTAATATATGAAAATTCTGTCTCTATTCATTTTATTGCAGTCAATTAGTGCTTAAGCCATTAGTGTTATTTACATGATGACATATGCCAATCTCTTAGTAGACAAAGGGTGGAAAATACCACATAATTTTTCTCTTACATTCTTTTTTTCTTATACACTCATTTATTTATTTTTTATATATATGAACTCTTCACCTAGCCACACCTTATTTTAAATTATCATAGTGTGAATAAATATTGACTAAATAAAATTGTAATTCAATGTTAATGTGAAAAGATATTTACAGGGTTGAATGTTTGCATAATGATATTGCAATTTGCGTAGTAAAGACTTGTGGACTTGTCTGTCTGTCTGTGGACTTGTGTGAATGTGTGGTGTATGCTTGATAGCCTTTTTTGCTGTCCATCTCTGCAGAATGTGTATTACATTGTGTTAACTGTATGTATTGGGCAAAATAGAGTTAGCTACAGATGTCAGCTCACCTTGAGCCATTTTGAATTTCATTTGTATAAACTTACATTATTAGGTGTGAGTTTAGTTTTTCAACTATTTGAGTTGTTTACAATATTTATAGTTATTTTTCTATTCTATGTTAAGTTATTGAATAAATGTTGAATGTATTGTAATATTAATTCCAGTGGAGGTGCCGTCAGACATATCTCAGTTAGAAGCACCAGTGTTTACAACACTGCAGCGAGGTCCTCCAGAGCCAATGCTGCGCCTAGACTGGAGCCACCGAGCCACCCTCATAGGGGAGAAAGTTCTGAACCCAATGATATACTGCTGTGATATATGCTCCAAGCCGATTCTCATTTACGGCAGGATGGTGAGTTTTATCCGTATATGCAGCAGTTAAATCAAGAATTAACATATACTATAAATTTCAATGGCACTGTTGGTTGGTTAGTAGGCCTAACTGTTACACTAGGTGTGGCAGGTTTGATTCTGTGGCACGGCAAACATTTTATGTGATGTGTATGCCTCCAGTCTGGGTGTTGGGTATGTGTTTTAAAAAAAAGTATATAAGTGTTATATCCATTGTCGGGTACCCATAATACAAGATTTGCTTAGTTTGGGACTAGATGGTGCTGTGTGATGATGTCCGAACAATATTATTATGATTATTTATACTGTTTGTTATTTATGTCACACAGAAACATGTATAAACTGATATCCCTAGGCTTGCAGTGCGAATTGTGCTGTCATATAAAAATATGTTCATAAATATATAAATGTATTGGAAAATGGTGTTGAATGTTGAAAACTTATGCATTAGCTCATGATTCCCTAGAAGAGTCCTCGAAGGTGTAGGCACAGGAATTACAACACCAACTTTTTACTGAATATAAGCTTTAAATATATTATTTACATTATTGTGCTATGCATATATATCATTAGCAATTTTTACCAAGTTTATGTCACCGCCTGAGATGAACTCACCATCTGTCAGCTTGACACCTTTGGGGCAAAGTGGGTGATGTGAACCTACCCATTAGGAGAGTCTTCTGGGAAGCAGTGAACTTATGTTATGTTATGTTATTATAAAAGATGCCTTGCTATGGTTCTTGTTCGTTCGTGAACCAAAGTAAAGCGTGGACTAGCTTTCATCTGCGGCTTTGTCGCAAATTTTCATAGTTCTGAATACATTAAAAAAACAAAGAGAATTTCATACGACCTTTCAACACCTTAGAGAATGGATTTCCAAAAATGAAGTGCTCATCTGCACTATAAAAGGAAACCGCATATAATTATATATTTGTAGATAAATAACATTAAAATGTATTTCTTTGACAGATACCATGCAAACATGTGTTTTGTTTGTCGTGCGCCCGCGCCGAGCACACGCATTGTCCTAGATGCAGGGAAAAGGTACACCAACAATATAATATAATGCTGATACAATTTTCACTATTGGGAATATATTTATTGTAATTAATAATTATTTACTATGTAATGATATGTACATGATGCCAGCTGAGTTTCTTGCCGTTCTTCTCAGAAGGCTAGTATCCGAACCGGTCGCAAATTCTTCGACATTCATAAGTGTCTTACCAGGGCCTAAACTGAATAAATCATTTTCATTTTCATTATTTAAAAGTGCCGTTGTGGCCTTGGGGTTTAGACAGTCGCCTGTTACGCAAGCGACGCAAGTTGAAATCCCAGCGGGGCCAGTACCAATAAGTTTTTTTTAAAACATGTATATCGATTTCACACCACGTGCTATACCGTGATGGAAGTGAGGAAGCCTGCATATGTCTCAGAAGTCATTCAAAGACGTATGTATAGTGTCTGATACGGCGATAGACTCACCATCTGTCACGTTGGCACTTAATAATCTTCGGTGAAAAGTGGGTGTTGTTACACCTCTGCCTTCCCCTTCGGGGAATACAGGCGTGAACATATGTATGTATGTATAACTAAGTGAGCCCCGCGGTTATACCTCTGCATAGATTCTAGGTGAAACATGGGCCTGCACCCAAGTTAGCTACCACGAAAAAGGCTTTTAATTTTAGGGTTAATACAGCCTGTTACACTCACAAATAGCGTGGCTTTCTATTCGTAAAATAATTTTCAAACTTGATTCAGTAGAGCCAAATAGTTTGAGGCGGACACCTACTGACCAACAAACTTTACCTCTTTACAATCTACTTGTGCAGGTCCTGAGGGTGGAGCAGACTGGTCTGGGCACTGTCTTCATGTGCACCCACTCCGGAACCAGATATGGGAATACAGGATGTAGAAGGACTTATCTCTCACAGGTACGTACTTTTACACTTATAATCTATCACTACGTTATTATTATATTAGTTAGGATTAAGGTAATAGAAGTGGTTGGGAAAACTAAGCTTTCATATAATAAAGTTTGAAAAATTGTCGCTACTCTATTTCTCTTCTTTGGGTACACTCAGACGAATGAAAAGCACTTCCATTTACCGAATCCATCCAATCCACCCAACAAGCAAAAACCGATCTATACATCTGTTTGTGTAGGATTGTGAATAACTGCGGTTTTGGTCACTATTAACTGTTTAATTACAATATTATATACGGAACATCTAAACATTGAGCAGCGAGCGATAGATAGTTATACAATAGGATGCACAGTACCCCTATCACGGGTTTACCGCCGTTTTCGTAATCTTTACTCGCTAGCGTCACTCGCAATATTTGTATGAGATATTTATCTTCACGTCACCGCTGGGAGTCGCTGCACAATTTCTCATACAAATATTCGACGGAGACGCTAGCGAGTATAGATAACGAAAATGGTGGCAACCCGTGATAGGGGTACTGATATAGGCAGACACACTTCGATGTTCCGGACAGTTTGTAAGTCCAAAATAACAGGTTTTCACTGAAAACATGAAAGTATATACGGTACTTATTTTAAAAAAACCATTTAGAATTTTTTCTTTGTCTGACTGTCTATTTGTTTCGGCTAATCTCCTAAATGACTGAACCGATTTTAACGGGACCTTCACTGGACATATAGCTAATGTTACATGGAGTAAATTAGGTTACTTTTATTTAAAAAAAACGTCTCAGGCACGTCATTCGTCTTTGAATTACTTGTCAGTACCCCTAGCACGGGTTTGCCACCATTTTCGTTACCACCGTGAAGCATTGTGAGAAATCAATGCACATAAGTTTTAACTTTGGTTTGTTGGCCGCTGGGATTCGAACTTGCGTCGTTTGCGTAGCAAGCGACTGCTCATACCTCAAGGCCACTGAACAAACTCAGTACAATGGCCTTCGAGTAGGTATTTGGGATCGAAATGAATTACGATGTACCAAAGAGATGAAAGTTGTTTTTTATTATACAACGAGTCTTAGTATATATGTATACCGTAGAGAATCTCTATAGCGTGATTCACAATATAATTAGCCCCATCTATCGGCATTGTTATACTACTACTACTCAAACCAAGACTCTTCAAGTCGAGTAGATAGGTGTAATTAAAAAGCGTGCGTGTTGTCCCAGCGTGACCTGCAGGCGCACATCAACCACCGCCACGTGTCGAGCGGCGCCGAGCTCAAGCCGGAGCCCGAGCCGGCCGCCTCGGTCGCTGTCGTGAAGCCTATCACGGTCAGTATACCATTATATTTTACCTCGTCTGGTAGAAGCCTCTCGCGACAAGCGAGCTGAGGCTTTTCTCGCTCAGAGAATCAGCATTGCTGTTCAACGAGGCAATGCTGCCAGCCTTCTTTCGGATTTGGACAAGTTTTCTACTTGTAATTAGTTTTAAGTACTGTTCCTTGTATATATAATTAATGTATTTTACAAAAATTCCCGCTTGGTAAGAGTTTGGTTCGCATGTGAACTCTAGCGCACTGCGCACGGTAGGCCTGGACAAAGTAACATTATCCTCGCACTTCGCTTAAAAAAGGAATACAAAATGTATGAGAATTACATAAATCACTCATTCCCGTACAATTTGTATCGCTTCTACTAGCGCAAGCGCAAGGATAATGTTACTTTGTCTAGGCCTACAAGTGCGTCACAATTATAAACTCACCTTGGCGCCCTAGTATTATATTACTAGTAACTCGCTCTCGTTTCACTATTCGCCGCAATTATTTCTACTTTTTTTAAATTATATATACTCACGCCATCCCAGTAGGGTCCCCGAAGGGGTAAGCAGAGGTGTTGTAACAACAACATCCACATTTCACCGAATATGATTAAGCGCCAACGTACTGAGGGTGAGTCCATCGCCGTCTCAAGCACTTTACATAAGCCTCTGAATTACTTCTCAGACATATGCAAGTTTCCTCGCGATGTTTTCCTTTACCGTAAAGCATGTGGTGTGAAATTACTGCACATAAGTTTTTTAGAAACCTCATTAGTACAGGCGTCGCTGGGATTCGAACTTGCGTCGCTTGCGTAGCAGGTGACTCCTCAAACTCTAAGGCCACCATGGCTGTTATATGCAATATGTTATATTTAGTACCAACATTTTTTTGGTTTTATAGGTTTTTTTTTCGGAGCCCTATATGTTAGTTAAAAATAAAGATTATAAACTATTCAATCAAAATAAATTATTGAGTTTTGTTATTCTGAAATAAGAATTTGGCGGATGTGAGTTGGTGTTGTAATTTATAAATATGTTGTGGTCAGGCGCCGGCCACGAGCGACCCCCGCGCGCACGCCGAGCGGCGCGGCGCCCGCACCAACCTCATCACCGTGCCCATACACGACCAGTCCGACACGCAGCACTACTACAATTACTACCCGGTACCAACCATTATACCCCCTTTTTTTTATTGACGAGGGGATAATTTCAAAAGGTCCCCGACTGTCCTGAGTGAGGCAGGTCGGGGGATGTTGTGTCGCCGCCCCTGGAGAGCTCGCTGTGTGCGTCGCACATCGCGCCACCACCTTCCCGGGTCAAGGCTCGGTGGTCAAAGCTCCCACCCCGACCACTGCCAGAACCACCGCCTAGTCGCCTCTTATGACAGGCAAGGGATACCATAGCCAAATTCTTCGACCCTGGCTATTGAATGAAACATTATACCCTTACATTAACCTGTTATGTGGCTGGGTAAAGTCTTACTGTTAACTTTATTAACTTTACATTGCCAAATTGAAATATCAAAACTCAAAAGTTCTTAGTACGCTCTGACGAAATATCTTGTTATGGATTTGAGTGCTTCGAAAAATATGATGATGATGATCTGTCGCCGAAATCATAATCAGTGATACTATCATGTGGTCTCATTCTAGCCTTGCTTTCAGTATAATCTAATAGTAAAGAAATATAATTGAAGTGTCTGATTGTAATTCTAAATTGACAGCTTTTCACTAAATGCAAATGAAAATATAATATGGTTCTTCCAAAAAAATCTATTGTTAATCCTCTGGTTAATATCTGAAAAGGCTGGACTGTTTTTAACGGGACTTCCACTAGCAGATTGCTGATGTTTTAAGGGATAAGTTAGGCTAATTTTAGTAACTGTGTTTCGTCGCTTCCAGCCAGCGGCAGGCGGCGCAGCGGTCCCGGTGAGTGCGGTGAGCGTTCTGCACTCGATGAGCGTACCGCCGCCCTACTACGCGCCCGCGCCTTATCCCGCGCCATACCCACCACAACCAGGTCTTCTTATTATCATACATTCATACATACATATGCCCACGCCTGTATCCCATTGGGGATAGGTAGAGATCACCGTTTATTATCTAATTTATTCTTTATACAAAAATGTGGCAAACAAGGCTACAGTGTGCCTGATGGTAAGCGGCCACTGCCTGCCTATGAACCCTAAAAACATGACCAACACCAGAGTCAGTCGAACATTATCTGGCAGCGATCTTCTATAAGGCGGTGGTAATCTCCCCACAATCCCCAATTGGGCAACTCCGAATTTCAAACGGAAACCCCAATATGCACTCTTAAGAGAATTGTATACCTAATATTAAATATTCAAATAGATTATTTCTTTGAAACATGCTTCTTAATCGATGTAATCATAAGATATGGGCTTTTTATTGGGATAAGGGCATCATCCTCCTGCCCTTATCCTGACGATGAAAGAGATCTTATCCGATGTGAATATCTAAAGATTTGTATTTTTGTGTGTATGTTTGTAATGAATAAACTCAAAAACTACTGTGCCGATTTCTACAATTCTTTCACCATTGGAAAGCTACATCATCAGCGAGTAACATAGGCATATTTTATCACCGTGCTCACACGGGAAGGGCAACTACGCGGGTGAAACCTTCGAGGCACATCTTATTAATTTCAGAAATATCATTATAAAATGTGGTGCACATAAAAGAAAGAACAATTGCTTAAATATTGTATCTTAAAATTTAGTTAACAAACCATTAATCCAATGAATATTAATAATATATATTGCAGATAGCTTAGCTAAGTGGAGAGCCTGTAATAAAGGTATCTGAATAATCATTTATTTACTCTCTTATTTCCAGGCAGCAGTATGACAACCAACGTGGGAGTAGCCCCAATCCCGGCAACGTTGCCGCTGCCCCCGGTGGGCGGCGTGGGCCCGGTGGGTGGCGTGGGCCCAGTGGGCGGCGTGGGCCAGGTGGGCCCGGACGGCAGCCGCTGGCCCGAAGGCTACGCGGGTCCCTGGCCGCCGCACCATTACTACCGGTAGCGCCTCCATAACGACCCCTATCACTACTACCGGTAGCATTGGCGTCCGAGGACTAGGTCCTCAAACCCGTACAAACTAATACGAATACCTACTACCAGTGCTAGTGGCAGTGTTGGTGACAATTCTAAAACATAACATGTTAAGTGTAGATGTGACTAGGATGTTAGTAGTGAACTAATTACTCTATGGTTATTGTTGATCCAAAATACTCTTATGTGCAAGAACTTAGCAGTGTATGCTGTCAAACAATGTTCAAAGGAACTTCTTGAAATTAAATTAGTTTTTATCGCAGAATTGTGTAGGTAAACTCGTGGACTGGAGTTTCAAAGGTAATTACTATCCAAGGAAAACCCTACAAACTAATATGAATACCTACCAGTGCTAGTGGCAGTGTTGGTGACAATTCTAAGTTGTAACATGTTAATGTGATCTGTGGAGATGTGACTAGGATGTTAAGTAGTGATCTAATTACTCTATGGTTATTGTGGATTTAAAATACTCTTACGTGCAAGAACTTAAGTCTATGCTGTCAAATAATATTCTAAGGAACTTCTTGAAATGAAATAAACTGTGCAATTGACGTCGAGTGGTGTTACTTTGAGAGGCGCTACGTCGACTATTCATGTCGAGCCACAAACCAACGGCTACAAAGTCATATCGAAAATTCTTGAAATTAAATGATAATGGACTCGATTTCCGAAAGTAATTTTGCGTCCAAGGAAACCCATATGAACTAATATGAATAATATTTATTCACTTTGGGCTCTGGTAAGGCACTTATGAATTTCGATAATTTACCACTTCTAGTGCTAGAGGCAGTATTGGTGAGAATTCTAAGACATAACATGTAAATGTGATCTGTGATGTTATATGGCTAAAATTAAATGGGTGTAGTTGTGAACTAATTACTGTATGGCTATTGTGGATCCAAAATACTCTTTTCGTGCAAGAACCTAGTAGCAAGTTATTAGATTATACTCAAAGGAATTTCTTGAAACTAAATTAATTATGCAATTGAAGTCGAGTGGCGCTACGTCGAGACTCTTTATGCGTCATGTCGAGTGGAGTGTGGTAAAAATATAGTTCGTAACAATACGCAGGATGGTGTAGGTAAACCATGGACTCGAGTTTCAAAGGTAGCTAGCTCATGTTGATTGAGTTCATAAGGATTTTTTGTGTAAGTTAGATACTAATTAAATATTGAAACTTATAGATATGCTACCTTGTCTTTATTGTTATTTATTATAAATATATTATAACAGAAAAATAAATTATGTGATTAAAACCTTAATGTTGTTTTTTAATAACATTAAAAGGTATGTACAGTTTACATTCCTCAATAGACTATAAATTTGTTTGTTACAACATTTTGTTTAAAATTACTTCATGTATGAAATTGTTAAGTCAGCCGAGATATACCTAAGCATAACTTAAGAGAAGACACAACTTTTTTCGAAATATCTTGAAACTGTAACTAAAATATTTTGTTAATGACTATCTATATTAATTATATGCGTTATAAAACTTGATATGTACCACCACGACAATGCTCTGTGCCAACAAGTGCCCCTAAAAAGTCTAGACCTAGCTGAAGTTTTTTTGTTTGCTTGAATGCGCTAATCTCAGGAACTACTCCAATTAGAAAATTATTTCAGTGTTAGATAGCCCGAGGAAGGCTGTTTCATCACGCTAAGACCAATCGCAGGTTAAAACTACGCAAAAGCTGTAAGAGAAATAATAAGTCTAGCGCAGACACAACTTGCGTTTTTTTCCTATGTAAAACAATTTGGTAATGAATATCAAAATGAGTAATAATTAGATTGGGTATTATTTATTTTATTTTATTAAACACTAATCAATATGTATTATATTTACAAAGTCTCACAACATTCACACATCCATTTGACACAATCAACAAATGCAAAAATCTGCAAAAAAATACTTCCCATATTTTTTTAACATACAACACCGCACAACTGTAAAGATATTGGATTTAATTTAAATATAAAAGGATAATTAAATGAAAATACTATTCTTTAAATTCACAGGGCCAATGCAGAAATGTCTCATTTTATCCATTAATAATCAAACCGCGACTAAGTGGGAATGCGAGGAATGTTTTTTTTAAAACAGCTCTCAAGCGAAGTATATTACTTACCTTTAAATTCGAAGAAGAATATAAACCGTCAATACTCCATAAATGCAACATAAATAGGAACAAAATAGATAAGTTTCCTTGAGATCCATAAGAAGAAGTTTTAAGTATTTTATTTCATAATAGCAATTTTATATCATTCTCGATTTCCACTTTTAAAGCTGCGTTTCCATCGAAATGTGCGGGGATACGTAGAAAGTGATGTGTGAGCACATCCCTGATGGAAATGCAACCTTAATCATTCCTGTTGTAACGATCACAAACATATACAACCAACAATAAATAAGTCATAATTGAACTGGCAAAAGCACTTAATAGCTAAACAATAGAGCAGAAAAGTATAGTTCTTAACAATGCGTAAACTTAGCATATATTGAGCCAATTAAGTGAAATACAGTAATTTTTTTGAAGTGTCAAGTTAAATTAATATAAAACCAAAATATACAGAATACTGAATGAACGAAAGGAAACTGGCAGTAACAGCAAATTAATTTCCATGTCGAAAGCTGAATAAAATAAACACTACTGGAATGTTCACTCATAATGTAATTCCCTAAAATAGGTGAAGCATGGATCCAAACCCATAAAAAAGTACCAGAAAAGGCGGATCTCTACATTGGTTGAGAATCTTGCTGTCATGTCTGGCTTATTGTATCAAGATATCTATAGCAAGATCTTTATAGCAAGATTCTCACAAGAATTGTATGTGAATGTGTGTCTGTTTCTGTCATGTTTACTATTTTGTGCTCATACATACTGCCACTCTCACAACACAAACCTATTTCCACATTGGATCTGTGAATGTCCTGTTTACAACAATTGACTGGATCATGATTGTTTGGTGATGGGAGGCGCTTGCTCGGCACCAATGTCTACAAGGGTGGCCTCGGTGACCGGCGGCGGGGGACCTTGGCTCTCCGCTTCGGAGAACTGAGGGATCACGTGGGAGGATTGCATTTTCCTTACTGCCTCCATGTTCACTTTGGTCGATAAGTTCTTCTGCCTAGTTTGTTCTGATGTCTTGGATAACCTCTCGCTTAATGCTTTGAGAGCAATTTGCCTGTAATGTGGCGATTGGTGATTAGTCATTTGTATAATAAAGGGGAAACAAGCATTGATTGATGAATTAATATTTTAACTATAATTCAGTGATAACCTATAGTTGATGGAAAATGTTTTATATTACATATATTTCCTGTTGGTATACCTTTCCCCTATTTATTTATTTAAATAAATAAATATTTATTTTGGGCTGCTACTGGGAAATTATAGATGGAAAACCCAATAACACATTGCCTGACCCAGGAATCGAAAACACAGATCTTGTGTGCCCAAGTGACCATTGTTACCTCCGCCTCTCCATATCCTGTGGCTCGACGCCGGGCATAGAGATGGTGACACCCCTAGGACTGAGCGCGAGATGCACGCGGCGCGGACTGGCCGAGCACAGCCCTAGCCGCACTAGGCAGCGATGCCCCGGCCCGAGGATGCCTCGCACTACTGGCTGTAGCACTGTTGGGAAGAAGCTGGAAAAATATGTTTATTATTAAGCATGTAAGAAACATGTTGTAAAGGTAAAGCTGCTACTTGTGTTTTTCATATAAATCTTTCAAATAGATTGAAATACTTTTTTGTATAGTTTGTATATATACTAAAATGACTATCCTCCCCATGCAACTTTGCGAGCATGGTTGTAAGATTACTGAGACACAATCTTTCTTACTCCCTTTGAATTACATGTCTCTAGGACCGGTGGCTTAAATTGTATGTTGCTATAGCAGCACACAACCTAAACCGACCTATATATAATTCAGTCTGTCAATCACTCAGTCAGTTGGGACATTTATCGATAAATATTTTATTATGTCACTATTAACATAATGGACAACACTATGATAAACATCATTTAAAATCACAGATATCCAAGATAAGATGGTATCTTAGATTCTTCATATCTTGCTGTGAAATCTAAAAAAGGATTTCAATGTTAATGTACATGCTTATGTAAAGTGTGTCACCTGACAACTGTTAATGATTAGCACTTATGCCCACAAATGTATAATGTATGCCAATGTGTTGCCATACATTAGTAACAACAAAGTTAATTTACTGCCTGTGTTACAAATAATGTAATTTGATCTTCTGTAAAACCTAAATAGACTGAGAACTTATTCAAAACCAAGTTTTAAATTGAGTGAACACTAGTAAAGTAAAAACTACATATTTAAAATAGTAAAGATATGGTATGCTATGGTAACAGAAGAAAGTGTATTAATAGTATTATAAGGGTTTGAAACATGCAGGTGATACAGGGATATCACCACTATGGGATACATGCATGAGGATATGATGTATGTATGCAATAAATCTGCTTCTATCAAGTAATAATATGTTATGCTAATTTCTGACATTTGCAGGTCAACAACCTGGGATCTTTTGTGCCATCCTAGCCCATATACGGTCTACATACCATACTTGACTAACCTTAATACAGTACAAGTTTAGACACAAGTTAAGAACAAGTACTTTTGACAGTGCAGTAGTCATTTTATGAGTCTGTCTCTGTATTTATGTATGGGGCAAGGTGAATAAAAACATGTGCAGCATCCCTACAATTTTTCATTGCACATTCTTTACTTGTGATGGGTCCAGAGGGCTTACTATCATAGGTTTACGCAGAGTATATGAAGAACATCCAAGCATTGATGTTTCATTTCAGCTCTGAAGTTCTTAATATGGGCGCTGCTTAAACAATCATAGTTGGCACCCATAAAACTATCTTGTAAACTCACTTATCAAAACTGAAATTGTCAGCCATGTCCCCTCTTGTGCCACTGCTGTGTCTCTGCCAGAACCTCAAGTAGAACCAGGAGAGAATGGTCCCACTAGCCCACATGCAAGGGTATGTGCCCTCCAGAGCTCCAAACGCCCAAAACACTATGGCTACCACCAGCAGTAGGAGTGGGATTGATCTGTTTGTTAATTTGCCTGGAATTCAAAACATTTTAATAATTACATGCCCTATAGAAACAAAAATGAATGAAAATATTCAATGTATGAAAATTGAGACGAAAAAACCAGTTTACAAAGACACTTTGTATGTATACAATGTAAAGTCAATGACCACATCATCAAAACAAACTTGTAACTTACCCAACGGAGTTTTGATCAACAAATGATCTGGCATGATCTGCTTCACCGCCACGATGACCGCGGCCAGGTACCCCGCCAGACCGTGAACGTGGATATCGAACAAGTATGACGTCTGTCCCGTACACGCAAATATCATCAGGTAGTAAAACGTTGTGAGAAATGCAACACCCACGTTCGTAAGAACGAAAAATTTGATCATTTCCATTTGACCCCATAGCGGCTCAATGAGTTTCCCACACAAACCCACTGTAACAATGTCGATAATCACCTCCCACAAGTGTATCTCGAGGAACCAAAACGTGAAAGTGGACCATAATTGAAACGAAGGAGGCAACAAATACCCTGGAGTAACACTAAGTACGTTCACAACGTCATCGGAAAACGACAAAATATAGCCTATCACAACAACTACACAAATGAATTTCACGGAGGGCGATGTGTTTCCTAACAGTGCCGCAAATTGTTGTCGTAAATACGGCAAATTACGACTAAACACTCTGAGCGCAGCCATTTTTGTGACGGATGAACGGATGACTTTTGACTGCTTGACAGATGAATAAAAATTTTTTTTTAATTTTATATCTGTATTGGATACATGTAGTTCAGGTGCAGACAATTTTATGAATATTCTGCAAAACAGTAAAGATAAGCCTATAGTAAATTGTATGCTACATAGATAAAAAGTGAGAGTAGTTTGATTTTGTAATTTATAATAGGTTTTTTTTTAAATGACTTCTAGTATAGTTTCTTCCTGTCACTGACCTTCTGTCAAAACAAAGGTCTTCAATCTAACAACATACAGATTTGATTATCATTTTCTTAATTTTGCTGCTACTTGCTACAATAGTAGCAGTTGGCAGCTTAAAGCTTCATATCAGAACCATTAGAACTGTAAATGTTATTCTTTAGGATCATTGGAAGTGCTTTATTGGTAAATTTCTTGTCGTCTCTCTACTGCCTTATATAAAAATGTTAATACTCTTACTGAATATACTCTCTTAATTATATTTATCATATAGTTGCGTGTGGTGAATTGTTCTACGGGAGGCATGAAGGCCCAGCAATGCAGCAACAGCCGATATCGGTATCTATCTCAAAAAGAAGCCGCTGCCTTGGACCAGGAGTTGTTTAATGAGTACAAGTTCAGTGTGGACCAGCTCATGGAGTTAGCGGGACTTAGTGTCGCTACTGCTGTAGCCAAGGCATTCCCTCCCCATTCGTAAGTTATATTTCTCCAGTATACCTAAATATTAAAATATTGAATCTCTATTCAAAAATATTCTTAAAAAACCAATAAATAAAGTACATATTCCTTCGACAAATAATGGTTAATGTTATTTCTTAGATGATCTCATCATCATGAGAGCAATAACTCTTGTCGGTGTAACCAATGCAACTCTTTCCATTTGTCTCTGTCCAGTGCCATCTCTTTGACCTCCTTATACGTCATGACAGATACCTTTTCTTTGACTTATCTCATGTATGTAAGCCTTGGTCTTTCTCTTCGTCTCTTCCCTTACCTTCTACCTACATTAAAAAATAAACAACCCTCACTAATTTCTTGATCACCAACATATTTTTATTTTCAGACATGAATCAGCATTAATAGTCTGTGGACCAGGAAACAATGGAGGAGACGGCTTAGTAGCAGCAAGACACATGGCCTTATTTGGCTATACTGTAGCTGTATACTACCCCAAAAGAACACCTAACCCTTTGTATGAAAATCTACTAGAACAGTGCAAGAGATTTGGAGTAGGCATAGTCGAGACTCTGCCGCCTCCAAAGAATTTGGCTGATAATTATAAGCTCCTGGTTGATGCTCTGTTTGGATTCAGCTTCAAGCCACCAGTGAGGGATGAGCTCAAGCCAGCCTTAGATGCTTTAATAGACGGACAGTTGCCTGTTTGTAGGTTTGTATCTATGGATATTTAATAAGAAATATTTCACTGAATGCACTTGAGGCCTAAAAATGCAGTTCAGAAAATATTTTAAATAATCTGGTATATCAAAATGAAACAAAGTGTTCAGTGTTGTATTTTTCAGGCTTTTTTGTTGGTGATTGATATATCTTTGTTTTTTTAGTGTGGATATTCCAAGTGGGTGGGATGTAGAAAAGGGTCCCATCTCAGCAAGAGCCTTGAAGCCAGCTCTTCTCATATCACTCTCAGCACCTAAACTGTGTGCTCAACCGGAACACATAGATAATGCCAAACATTTTCTTGGTGGTAGATTCTTGCCTCCAGGAATTGTGGCCAAATATAACTTGACTTTGCCACCCTACCCAGCACAGGACCAAGTTGTGCAACTATCTTGTTAAGTTTTAAACATAATTGTTATTTTTTGTTTTGTAAATTAAACTGGGAACTACAACTTTAGTCAAATAAGTTGTTGATTTATATAAATATGGAATAAATGTTTCTTTTTATTTCAATGGTTTAATTTACCTCAGATTTCAATTAGAAAATATGGTTAATCTGTAGAGTTAAATGAAATCATTTTACTTTTTTACTCCGTTTCAGAACGAATGAAAATAGAACACAGAAATAAAACAATTCTAAAAACCTAGTAATTACCACCCCTCTGTATAATACATTTATATTGGTAGGAAATGTTCGTAGTACATCGTAATGAATATTTACAAATTGTACTTGTAATAAATACACCTGTGTAAAAAGTAAAGTTATTTACTGGTATGACAATAGGATTAATACGTACTACGTGGCGTGATATACTTCGTAATAAGGAACGTGTAGTAGATGAAATTGACGTTTGTTGAAGTTTACATTTGGCAGTCAGTTTTGGCGCCGTTTTTTCCCGCTGCCAAATTGTGAGGTCAGCGACTTGATAGCATCGCTCCGTTTATTTGTTGAAAAATCTGTTGTAATATTCAAATTCTAATTAAAATGTAAGTAAAAATGCTCAGAACTATTCTTAGTATAAGGATTTTACAAAAAATTCTGCTTTTCATTAGTAAATTTTGTGAAACAACCTAACGGTTTGCATAGCCACTACGAGCCGTTGTAGTAGATTTTGAGGTTTTTATCAATTTTATCCATCAGGAGTGTTATTGGATTTGTTTATACAGCATTTTCGTGTTATTACTGAAACCGTTCAGCAGATATTGGGTGACTCATAAGTGTATTCACGTTTTTATTTCACTCTTAGATCACAATGTTTGAAGCACGCTTACTCCGAAGCTCCATCCTCAAAAAGGTCCTCGAGGCCATAAAAGACCTCCTTACACAAGCCACATTCGACTGTGACGACAATGGGATCCAATTGCAGGTATGTTTTTATATAAACTTTGTACATGAAGATGCCTAACCAAAATTATTTATCATGCCATCTTGTTATCTATGCTATATTTTGTGTGTACTGCAGCTAATAGTTCTGTTGAGGAAACAACAAAATATATGAGCCTTAAGGTAGTTTGCACAAAGCCTCTTTGTGCAAAATTTTTCTCAAAGGATCTTGAAAAACAACCTGTTTGAAATCAGTCGGTTTTCAACAGGTTGTGTCGAAGCAAGCAAAGTAATCATAACAATTACCAATGTGACAAGCTATACAGCCATTGTACTGTTTAGTAGAATGACTTGTAATGGCAAGTATACCCTAAGCCGCAAGTGTTCGTTTTAATCTGTTTATTTTCCTCATTTTTAATGGAAACATTAAAAGCACCCCAACTAAAGAATGTAGGAAGCTATACCTGTCCATACTAAAAAAAAACAAACTGCATGGTTGACAACATTCAAACAGATCAATGCCTATAATTGTAGCACTGATGGTGTTTAACATAGTTCACTATGTAAATAAGTAGTTCCATTTTTGTACAAAAGATGGAGCTGTACCCTTCCAAATCACGCTATTCTATGTATGTATTCTATGTAACTAAAGGAGAATCCCTTTAGTTACATATATAGTGTTCAAGTGTTCCAATCAATATGTACCAGTGGTTGAACCAGTAAATACCAGGATTACCCAAGTTATGATGTTTCATCAATCCAGCCAAGATCTGTTCCTATTGATCTCATTCTCAATAATAGCAACCTTCCGAACCTGGCGGTAGCATGTATAATCCTGTATAATTATATAATTCTGACGATTTTAAAGTACTTTGTAAAAAGTCAGCTGGGACATCTCAAGTTCACTTAGTTAAATAAATGTCTTAAGTATGTGTGTTATACAATAGTAATGTTAGTCATGATCAAACTCACACAGGTTTATTGATTTGCAGGCAATGGACAATTCTCATGTGTCACTGGTGTCCTTAACCCTCCGAGCAGATGGCTTTGACAAATACAGATGTGACAGAAATATCTCCATGGGAATGAACTTAGGAAGGTATTTAACACAATTGTATTTATATTATTTTAATAGTTAATCGCTGCAAGTGTAACACAAGGTCCTGGGTTCAATCCCCAGGTAAAGTGTCATTAAGGTTTTCCATCTGTAATTTCTTGTTAGCAGCCTGGAATCTAGATTTGTGGCAAAGCTCACCCCCTATTATATGGGACTTTGAAATACTTGGTGAAATGTAAGTGTACCTACTGGAAGTTCACTGCTGTCTACCTCTTTAGGGAATTCAGGTTTGAGCATTGCCTGCTTTTAGTCTTGTCAGGCATGGACACTGTAGTAGTGTCATGGAAGTTTGCATGGTAATGCACATCATATACTTTTTTAGTTTTGTCATTCTCTTATTTTAGAAGTAACGGGCGGATAAATATATTATACCACTTTGGAAGAGTCTCGCGCAAGTTATTCAGTTTAGAAAAAAAATATTAGATATCAATATATTTTTTTTTCTATTTTTGTGTGAAAATCAAAATGCGGTTCACAGAATACATCTCCTTACCAAGTTTCCACAGTTTGGCTCTTATAGTTTTAGAAAAAAGTAACTGTGACAAGCGGACGGACAGACAGACATGACGAATCTATGAGGGTTCCGTTTTTTGCCATTTGGCTACAGAACCAGTATTGAACTATTTGTTTTTCTGTGTGTAGTATGTCAAAAATACTGAAGTGTGCGGGTGATAAAGACACAGTAACAATGAAGGCCCAGGACAATGCTGACACCGTGACATTTGTGTTCGAGAGCCCCAACCAGGAGAAGGTGTCTGATTATGAGATGAAACTCATGAACTTGGATCTCGAGCATTTGGGTAACAATTTATTTACCACTAGTTGTGCTCACATAGAATAAAAAATTTATAATTTAGTATTTTATTAGTGTATTTTTTAAATCAATTTATTCATTACAAACTTATTTGTTAGTCATCATTTCATATGTATTAATTATTATAAAATAGTGGTCCCACCCAGCTGCACAGATAAATTACATTTCCTGTACAAATTCATCATCGCCCTGGCCTTATCCCATATGTATGGGATAAGGCCAGGGAACAATGTTGTTGGGGTCGGCACTTGATTCAACCCAATGTGGCTGATCGCCTGATTTTTATACGAAGCGACTGCCATCTGACCTGCACAACCCCTTTAACGAGGAATATCTGTGATCTGGGTTAAACCATTTGTCAGACTATTTTAGGCCTCCAACTGACCTGTAACGATTGCCAAAGATGATAAATTGGCAACCGGGACCGCCGGCTTAACGTGCAGTCTGAGACACGGAGGGGACTCGGGCGGTCACCCATCCAATTACTGGCAAGGCTTAGGGTAGCTTAACTTCGCTGATCGAATGATATGCGCAATAGCAACTGTGCCGCGAGCTCCTCTTTCCTGTACAAATTAAAAACCTAAATTCTTCAGCTGGGTATTTCCTAAATTACCTGAGTACCATAGGCATATAACTCTTTTTTATTGTTAGTCATGTGAGTTGCATTTCATTGCAGGCATTCCAGAGACTGAATACAGCTGCACAATCCGTCTGCCGAGCGCAGAGTTCGCTAGGATTTGCCGCGATCTGTCACAGTTTGGCGAGTCCATGGTCATCTCATGCACTAAAGAGGGTAAGTTCCTCATGTTTCTAGCTTACCATCTTTTTTTAACAGCATTGCCACTATAGCTTTATAATATTGAATATTAGCAGTAAAGGCAAGTGAATGTGCATGGAAAACTAATCTCTTATTGATAGCAAATGGCAACTAATTTTCTTGCAACACACATTTTTTATTACCTGTGTCTGCAGGTTCACATACGTCGAATTAATATCATGGGCTTTTGGCGGAACTCAATTTCAAAATAAAAGTAGTGTTATAAAATCGGTCCTAACTCCAGAGCTTAGCCGGAACAAACCCAGACAGAAAAATTATATATTACAATATTAGGTTATGTAAAATAATAAAATATTATATGATCTCCTCTACGTAGGATATATTATAGTGCACAAGTATGTGATGTACGCTCAGCGAAAATAGCGGGAGTAATTGCGCATGTATTTTACTCGCGTCCCATCATACAGACAGATTAAAAAAATAACTACTGTGTATTCAGGGTCCACAGTGCCTAGTGCGAGTTTTCATAAAATCGCCGTCACAAGTCATCGACGTAGACGCAGATTGGTATGTGATCACAATAATGTCATAATTAGACCGACAGACGGCGCTCTTTCGATCTTCTTCGAAATTTGCGCTTACGTCGACGCGATGACTTGTGACGGCGGCAGTGAAAAACTCGCACTAGACACTCAGGTCTTCACCCGTGACGGCACCTTTACGGCATAAGCTTTCTATTTGAAATTTCAAACGGTCACTTAAATTTTATTTATATGAAAAGATTACCGAAACTCCGAATCTTCACAGTAATCATTATTCAACACTTAATCTAAATTGTGTTCCCAGGTGTAAAGTTCTCAGCCACGGGTGACATAGGGTCAGCGAACATCAAGCTGGCGCAGACTGCGTCAGTGGACAAGGAGGAGGAAGCCGTGGTCATCGAAATGGATGAGCCCGTCACGCTCACCTTCGCTTGCCAGTACCTCAACTACTTCACGAAAGCCACCTCTTTGAGCCCACAAGTCAGTATTTCAGAAGTGGTCTCATAGCGCCATCAAATTCGGTGTTTTAAATGTTACAGTACTTATCACCCCTTGAGATATAGAGAATAGGATGGAGAACTTTGACTTTAGCAAATAAAATTGCCAACACATCATTAAAAATGATGCATTGCTCACTTCAGAAAGCAGGATTAGCCAAGTGCTCATTACCTACGACATACATACATATGCCCACGCCTGTATTCCCCGAAGGGGTAGGCAGAGGTGTTGTAATCACAACACCGACTTTTCACCGAAGATGATTAAGTGCCAACGTGATAGATGGTGAGTCCATCGCCGTCTCAGACACTTTACATACGCCATTGAATTACTTCTCAGAAATATGCAGGTTTCCTCACGATGTTTTCCTTCACCGTAAAGCACGTGGTGTGAGATCACTGTACATAAGTTTTTTAGAAAAACTCATTGGTACAGGCCCCGCTGGGATTCGAACTTGCGTCGCTTGCGTAGCAGGCGACTGCTCAAACCTCAAGGCCACCACGGCTCTTACCTTTTATCACCTTCTTATAAAAATATAAATAAATATGCTCACGCCATCCCAGAAGTGTCTCCCGAAGGCGTAGGTCCCCTCTACCTTCTAGGTAGTGTTTTTATAATAACAACACTCAACTTGCGCCGAAGTTGATTAAGTGCCAACGTGGAAGAGGGTGAGTCTCGCCGTCTCAGGCACTATACACAGGTTTCCCCACGATGTTTTCTTATTTATTTTCGCCAGGTCCAATTGTCGATGTCTGCAGACGTGCCACTAGTGGTAGAATACCGCATCCAAGACATAGGCCACATCCGCTACTACTTGGCGCCTAAGATCGAAGAGGATGACAGTTAAAATAAGTTGTACTTTTAAGTTATTATGTAACACTACTATTATGTTCTCAAAACCAGTTTTTCATCATGTTATTGTACGCATAACTAGTATTTTGGTACACTCTGTATATTGAGGTAAAATGATAATTGTGATAATGTTGAAGAGAATAAACAAAATTTTGGTATTTTTTATGATTTGTTTTTTTAGTTCATGTTGGTGGCCAACATTTATTGGAAACTAGCTGAGTTATAAATAGTGTAACTAACAAGACTTAATTTTTTATAGATAACTAGCTGTGCAAACGTATGTTTTTGGGATGGTTTTTAAGGATATGAAATAAGATGTTGGCCGATACTCAGACCTACCCAATATGCAAACCAAATTTCATACAAATAAGTCCAGCCACATCAGAGGTAACAAACTCCGCGACACGAGAAATCTCCAGGAAACCAATTTGTAGCTTAGATAATCACATAAGTAATCAGTAAAACTAAATAATTGTTGCAAATATTTATTCAACTTAGTACAATTTTATATTTAAAATCCACATCCATGTTTAACACGAGTATCAAATAATTTAATTTATGCTAAATAAAATAAATAATCACTTACACAATCATAATAAAATTATGAATGAATCTCTACTCCGAGATCAAATAAAAAATTTAATCCTTACAAGTTATGAAGTATCATTAGATTCCCACCATAATGTATACAACAAAAATATTTGAAATCCACTTAAAATAACTATATATAGGTACGTCCTGATAACCTCACACAGAATTTGTAACTAATGAAAAGAATTACTTACGAAACTTATAACCTAGTGTCCAATTATATGCAGCCACTTGTGGCCCGACTAGTATTGTTAAAACTTAAAACGTAAGTACACTAGGTGATTATAGAAAAATAATTCACTTAACTAATACACATTTAAGAAGGTTTAAAAATAAGCACAATTACTTAAAATACGAAAGGAGGGTGGGCAGGTATAGTGAGACGGAAAACATCAGTCGCTATCAAATTAAACAATTTGACAAAAGTATTGGAGAATCATTTAACAAGAAGTAGAAGTGACGCCGCGCCGAGTTAACCTTTTGACCCTCAAACAATAGCGTATATTTTTCCGACGTTTTTGTTTTTTTTTCTCAATTGGTAATCATTTTTCGAACTCAATTCAAAATACCTACATTATGAAGACTAGTTTTTGAATGCCACAAGAAAAAATATATGCATATTATTTAACGTGACATAATATTTTTATGATACATATTTGAAGGTCTAAAGGTTAAAACAGGATGCCGCTACTTCAACACCCTATGTAAGAGTGGGATGGCACGACGCTCTGCTAGTAAGTAGCTTGTTTATAAATGATTCTTCAGTATAGCGAGTGTTGTTCCGTTAGTCTCACTGCTTCCATTTCTTGGCGGAGAAGAGAAACGCGCGCTGCTTTAGAAAGAGCGAATAGTTCTGTTTGCGCGGAACGGCGCTGGCTGAACCCTCGCTGGCGGTTTTCTTCTCATTGGCGCGTTTAGAGTCTGACGCTACGTTTGCATACGCTCGTCGACCACGCCCTCTACCTATACAATAAACAATAACAACGTTGGTAAATATAATATATTATGCTATTACTATGTGGCGTAAAAGCCGTTTACAGGAATTACATACATGTAAGCGCTCAGTGAAAATAGTGGGTAGAACTGCACATGGTTATAAAACGCACTCGCGCAATACAAAACCCAAAAATTACTATTGCTCATTCAAAGTCAGCGCTCAAAACTCGTGACGGCACCTGTGCCCCTTTATTCACATCAAGATATAGGTAGTGATGGACAATGTGGATACTCGAACTCATTAGAGTGTATGTTTCATCAAAATCTATTTAGTAGTTTTTTCGTCACAAACATACATACATTCTTAAAAACTATCTCATTGGCCTTATTCCATACATTTTCGGTTTGGTGTTCCGCAATTGATTCAACCCTAAGAACATCAGATTTTACGAGGAAAATCGGTAATCTATGTTAAACCATTTATCAGACTCTCGGAGGCCTTCGACTGACCTGCAATGATTGCCAAAGATGTCAAATTGGCAACCGGGATCGACGGCTTAACGTGGGACGGAGGGAACTCGGCGGTCACCCATCCAACTACTGGCTTGGGTTAAGGTGCTTAATTTCGCTGACCGAAAGATGTGCGCAATGGCAACTGTGCTACGAGCTCGTCAAACCTATATTCACAATTAAATAAAAAAAAATATATGTTACCTGCCCGCCCCCCGCGCCCTCAGGACTCCCGCTTGGGTTCCGAAGGGCCAGGCTGCTCGTCGCACACCGTGGCCGGATTGATCAGCTGGTCGTGCAGCGTGCGAAGGTGGCGGAGGAGGTTCGACTTCACGTTGAACCCCTTGTTGCAGAGACCGCACACGAATGGACGCTCGCCTACACACACGTACATTTATACCATACAATAGGTGTACAATCGCTCCATTGACCACTATACTATGTATTATCGTAACCGACACTATCGGTGACCCTAGTTTTCGACACGTTCGAACGTCATCGCTTGACCTAGCGTTTCTAACCTTCCCATACAAAATGAGGAGAATACACAGGCGATATCGTCTCCGTAAAAACATAAAACAAACTAACCGAATCGGATACTAAAATTGCGAGTTTTATTCATTGAAATCTACTTTTATTTTTCTTTTACTATTCATATTAGTATTACAAATGGGAAAGTATCTGTCTGTCTGCTAACATATAAGGGCTACACCGCTGAACCGAAACATTTGGCTTTAGGGTATTTAAAAACAGTTAAGCTGAAAAGTCGCTGGTAAAGTATGGATGTCGTCATCTCTGATCTTCACAAACCGTTTTAGAAGAAAAATCAGTGGTCCGTGTTAAACCAGGTGTTAGGGCTTCTTCTAAAGATGATCAATTGGCGTTGATCGTTCTCAGAGATAAAATATAGTTATACATAATACAGCATGTATCTAGTTCTCTTAGGTCTAGCTGTCGCAAACTCTACAACGGAACACGAGGTTCGATCCCCCAAGTATCTGTAATTTCCCAATAGCAACCCGGAGTCTAGATTAGTGTACGGTTAACGGCAATAGGTCCGCTTCCTATTACATGCGAGCTAAACAGAACTGGTACTATAAAATACACCCTCGCCTACCCGCCGGGGAATATGGTACGTAGCTAGTATAATATATATAGATAAAAATAACGAAATGTGTTCACGCCATCCCCGACGGGGTAAGCAGAGGTGTGACAACAACACCCACATTTCACCGAATATGATATATATAAGTGCCAACGTGACAGAGGGCGAGTCCATCGCCGTCTCAGGCACTATACATACGTCTTTGAATTACTTCTCAGACATATGCAGGTTTCCTCACGATGTTTTCCTTCACCGTAAAGCACGTGGTGTGAAATCACTGCACATAAGTATTTAGACAATCTCCTTGGTACAGGCCCCGCTGGGATTCTAGCCCCGAGGCCACGGCTATCATTATATCGACTATAAAATATATAAATATAACAAACCTGTATGTGTACGCATATGTATGAGCATGGATGCGTGTGACGGGAAATTTTTGTTGCAGTGCGAACAAGTCTTGTTTTGAGCTCCCTCTGTGAAACGATTGTGACGTTTTGGTGGGGCACTGTTGTTTGATATGGCCAATTCTAGACAACCGACATCGAACGACATTTAGAACAGGGTTCAGTCACAGCTCACTTATCATTAGCCTCTTACTTATAAACAATTACACTAACCCCCTTATTACGAAACACGGCTTAAGCAAAGACTGAAAAATTACCATCCTTTTTTAAATTCGTATCATAGAAAAGAATAGAGCTACTTTTAAACCAGACTATCTTAATATTGCTTCGTAATATGGAGGTTCGTGTTTGCGTATAACTTAACCACCTCTCAGAAAATATTTTCAACTCTATATCGATTTATATAGCGTCGATTTTAGCTTCTGGTTTGCAAAAGTAATGTGGGTTAAGAGGTTTTTTTATAAGTAAGGGAGCTAATAGGCAATGCTTTGTTTCACATTCAAGGAGAAGGGTTAACATTGATTTAAAGCGAACAAAGCATACCATGCAATAATTTCATACACACTCGGGAGCCATGAATCTGGGTCACCATGTAACTAAAAATGATAGCTTATTCAAATAAAAAACAATCATAGGCTTTTTATCCAAAATAAAATATTATTTTTTAATCTTTTTATGTCAATAAGCTTTCATTTTCAATTACCAAGTTAAATTGGTGACCCGTATTCATTGGCGCCGAGTGTAGAAACATAACTGAAGTGATTATCATGAGGGTGGTGCGTGTAAAATAATATCGAGGGTAGCAAGGCACAAGTAGGTTGCAAAAAAGGGAACTTCTTTTTTTTAGGTTGGTAACAAAAATGGGGATTTGCAGTAAAATGACACATTGACTGTTGTTCGTTTGTCTAGAATTAGCCACATACATAACAATCAGATTTCAGCTATGTTACATACAATACAGTTCCAATACATCTGCCCTCTCACTTATATAATACTTAGCTAATTCTCAGCGTACTAGTAATATTTGATAATTTTTAAAAGGTACTGCTTGTAGTTAAAAGCAATCTTATAAGTGAGAGGGCAATGTGTAATAAAACATAATGTTAATACATTTATAATTCAGGATGAAAAATTATCATATGATTTTAGAAATAATGATAATTTTTCATTCTGAATATGTGTGGTTATAGAACTTTATTTCTCTTAAGAATTTACAATTCACTTACAGAGAAAGATAAGTTTAGTATGCATTTGCCGTTCCGTTAGGCGTGGTGATTTAAACATGTCAATGGTATTAAGTAAGTACATGATTTCTTAACGTTCATTAATATTTAAACATTACAGTTATTTTACTGGCTACCTATAACTGACTGACAATATTAGAAATATTAACTAATGTCATGTTACAATTTAGAAAATATGTGGGTATTCGGAAACTTTTACAAGCAAGTCGCTATGCAGTATGTGCAAGCGAGTTGCTAAGGCGGTAAAGCCTGTGCGATACCGACAGAGAAAGATGCTATGCTACTTATAATATTCATTAGTTATTATCAATTAATTGTTGAACATTGATTACTTGCCTAATAATGAAAAATCCTTTAAAATATGACTCCTTAATAGCTTTTTGAAGGTGTTAAATGAGCTTACTTATATCACCATAAAATTATGTTATGTATTGTATATATAATCTGTAATTAGGATGATTGATGTCTTACCACCTATTTCTAGAATTTGTATAATAAATTTATGTTTGATACCATACTTATATTATAATTTTTTTAGCTAGTATTGTGAGTCATACCTATGATATACTGATATTATATGTTAAAAATGAATATTACACCATTACGATTATGCTATAAGCATCTATTGTTTAGTTTAACTGGCAATCTTAGATCCCATGCTGTAATTTTTATAGTTTTAGTAATCTAACGCAGGCTTTGATTTATTAGAAGAACATAGAAGGTAAGGTCCCAATTGATAAGGCAACAATTGCAGCGTAATAATAGGCGATATTTTAAATTTTGTCTGGTTGTTTTGATGTATTTAGGAACATATATAAATGGACAAGATATCTGATTCCTACTGAACCTCATAACATCATATTAGTACAAAGATAATCATGCATAATGTCAACAAACTCGTTAATATTTGTATGAAACTAGACTCACTGTTTCGTGATTTCCGACCACATAAAAGCTATAAATATGCTCACGCTATCCCAGAAGGGTCCCCGAAGGGGTAAGCAGAGGTGTTGTAACAACACCCACATTTCACCGAATATGATCAAGTGCCAACGTGACATTGCGTGAGTCCATCGCCGTCTCAGACACTATACATACGTCTTTGAATTACTTCTCAGACATATGCAGGTTTCCTCACGATGTTTTCCTTCACCGTAAAGCACGTGGTGTGAAATAACTGCACATAAGTTTTTTTAGAAAAACTCATTGGTACAGGCCGCTGGGATTGAACTTACGTCGCTTGTGTAGCAGGACTGCTCTAATCCCAAGGCCACCACGGCTTTTTTATCAAAGGCAAAGCTATCTAAAAATTTTTTGTTCTCGTCTCTCCTTCCCAACATGCACCCTAATGCCGGCACCCATGCCTACAATCATATTGGTTTCTGCGTTTGGTTCCCACAACCATGTTTAGCGTCAATTGTTGCCAAAACATATTAGGCTTTGAATAAATTACCTTCATATGATTATTTTAATAGGTTAGTACAGAGTCCCGACCAAGTATGTTCGACTTACGATTGAATGTATAGTAGATCTGCGCAGGATTTATTTGTATCAGGCTGTAATTTATAAATACATTGTAAGGCAAACGGTATAAGTATAAGTATTATTATTATATAAGTATTTTTTTGAAAAGAGTAATTACTGAGTTTCTTGCTAGGTTCTTCTCAGTTAAAGCAACCTTCCGAACCTGGCGGCAATATGTATAATCCTGTGTAATCGTGTCGTTCTGACGATTTTAAAGTACTTGGTTTAAAGTCTATCAAATAAAGATATTTTGAATTGAATTGAATATGCACAAAGGTACATGCAGACAACATGAATCCAGTCACTATTGGCAGGGTATTATAATAAGAACGTAAATACGCGGCTGTATAAATCTCTAATACTAGCTGAAATATACGAATGAATAATACATAGTCCAATATATAACATCACCATATTTGTGCCAGAATGCCATTCATTTTGGATTTGCCGCATGTAATTTGTGATTCAATCTAAAATCCATAGCTTTAAGGATGACTCACGCTTGACTGTGTCAGGTCCGAGCAGTGTCGGCCAACTAAATATTTCATTTATCTTGTATGGACACACTCACCGTGCGGTAACGACCACAGCCTAAGCTACGGCGGAAGTCCGACTCTGGCTAGCCGCGTTATTCTGTAAGTATTCTCAGCGTCGAACTCGACGTCGAGCGTCGGTTTCCAACATAGAAAATTTATACATAATACGAATACGATAAAGTTCAGTTTCGTATCTTTGAAACCGACCCTCGAAGTCACGTGCAACGCTGAGAAACCTAACAGAATAACGCGTCCTTTAAATATAGTGTTATCACAAATATTTACTTGTTTTTCGAAGGGCCCACATTGTATTACAAGAAGTAAATAGCCAATAAATAAAAATTACAAGTCTTGGATCCTTCGAGAAATAGGCCTTGCGATATCTACAATAGTACATATTACCTAGGTTTTGAGCGTTCATTCGAGTGCATCTTGTGCGTACCCATTGGCTATGTTCAATGTGTGGAAAAAAAATGTCACAGTCAAAACTCTTAATCAGTCAAAACAATTATGACCAGTTCCATTGGCAAAAGTAGGATTTTCATTAAGAGAGATCAAAGAGTTTTGACTACAACATATACATGACCTAATATTTATAGGATATGTCACTATTAAAAAAAATATATCTTAATAACCTGTTGGAGATCGAACTCGCCAAGACAGACATTGATGAATTCAAAGAACTAAAAATGTCTTCGTAGCCAACAGGCACAAGATGTTTAAAATACTTGATGGCTCTTGAACATTTGGCAGCAGCCGATGGAGAAAAAGGAGGTTTCGTACATTCGTTTAGACCTAGTAGTAATGATAAACGAATGTACGGTATTACGTCGAGATGAAAACTGCTATCACCTAGCTGCCACTTCGGAGCGATCAAATAATTTGTTATAACACATTATAGTATACTTTTTAAACAAAATTAACTATAACTAACCTGTCTCAGTGTGCGTGCTCTGTATGTGTCTCACCCACTCGGCCGGGTTGGGGAAGTGTTTCTGACACAGATCACAGCGGAGCAACGCCATTGTTTCTTCTGTGTCGTCGCTCTGTTCACACAAGGTTACATTTTCATTTATATTCCTGTCATACACTTACAGATGTAGCAGGGTTTCTCCACTCGCTACATAGATGGCGGTACTTGCTAACAATTGCAAAGTTTGAGTACAAATACACGAGAACCAAAATCGCGCAATAGTTTTCGAGTTTTCGTGCGCATTGCAGTATATATACAATTCCCAACAAGAAGAGTTAGAGCCGCGGTTCCCCAGGCATGACTGAATGGAAGATACATACATATGCTCATGCCTGTATTCAGTAGGCAGAAGTGTTGTAATCACAGCACACACTTTTCACCGAAGATGATTAAGTGCCAACGTGACAGATGGTGAGTCCATCGTCGTCTCAGACACTTTACATACGTCATTGAATTACTTCTCAGACATATGCAGGTTTCCTCACGATGTTTTCCTTCACCGTAAAGCACGTGGTGTGAAATCACTGTACATAAGTTTTTTAGAAAAACTCATTTGTACTGACCCCGCTGGGATTCGAACTTGCGTCGCTTGCGTAGCAGGCGACTGCTCAAATCTCAAGGCCACCACGGCTCTGACTGGAAGATCTTTCTGGTTTAACAGATTGTTGAAAAGTTTGTAGCTCGATTGCAATAATGATCCCATCAATTAGATGTGTGTGATAGATGCGAGTACAGACCGCGGAGCGCAGTTTCCTCTTGCGCGCGGTGGTGTTGTCCCTGGCGTGCGCCTGCACGTGGCGCACCCAGGCAGCCGGCACGCTGAACACCTCCGCGCACAGCTCGCACGCCAGCGGACTGAACTATGATAGATGCGAGTACTGACCGCGGAGCGCAGTTTCCTCTTGCGCGCGGTGGTGTTGTCCCTGGCGTGCGCCTGCACGTGGCGCACCCAGGCAGCCGGCACGCTGAACACCTCCGCGCACAGCTCGCACGCCAGCGGACTGAACATCTACACACAACACTAATGTTCAACAATAACTAGGAAAATTATAACAAATATTTGTTACACCATAAGAACTCAGGAAGACAAAAAGGTGCAGCTTCAAGGTTGAGCCAAAAATCTGGCACACTCTAAAGTACGACGTAAGTAATATCAGAGTGAATTAAAGTTTATGACAGTCTAGCCAATGGGATGTATCCATTGTCACTTTGTTTAAAATTTACTTCACTCTAATGATCAAGAGAGCTGCATGTTTGTCCACTACATTTGTACCATAAAAAGATATGCAACTCACCAAGTTATCCTCATCGATATCGACGTCGTCCACCGGTTCCGATTTAACGCTCATCTCGGCTTGGAACATCTCTGCAATGGATCGCTCCTCTTCTTCTATACTACTCGCGTCCCACTCTGGCTCATCTTTCACTTGAACTGTGGCAGTTACCTCCGAGTTGCTTTGCCCCAATATTTCTAAACAAATTTTATATTGAATACATTTTGAGTTATACTGAACTTTTGAACGGATTTGCATAAGTTACTGGAAATTATTTAGAAAAGGCGCAAATAAAGCGTTTCATTGAAAATATGCTCCGTAATACTGTATATAATACAGGGTCTGGACTTAATGAGCCAACATATTTGATACAGGGCATTGGTTCCATAAAAAAAATCCTTGTGGAAGTATAAACTTACACAAAGAAACCACAAAGTTAAGGGATTCTTCATATATTTCTAATTTGATTTGAACTGCCAATGACTTATGGTGAAAATGTTCCCAAGTCTAAGCCCTGTATTTCAACATTTTGTTAAATTTTTTCTGATCACCTGTAATGAATCAGTTAGGACTTAAAATGAATGTATCTGAAAAAGCTGAAGCATTCATTTTAAGTCCTAACTATCATAGATATAATATATTATAATCCGCCGATATAATCTTCAGATTATTATACACTTCTTATTCATAGGATATTGAGTCAAAAACTTACTAGATGTCTCTGAAACATTATCCTGGCTATCCTCAACATCCTTAGGATCATCTGTGTCTGTGGTGGCATCTGTCTTTTGTCTTTTACCATATTTCCGTTCAGGTTGCCGGATCCTCAAGACTCTTGGGGGTGGAGCTTCATCAGCAGAATCATCTGCTATTGTAGTTGTTGCCATAGTAACTGTATTTGTAGCATTTGATGAGACGGTTGCTGTAGTCACTGTTGATGTGTCGGAGTTATTAGCTGTCGGGGTGACCAGTAGCGTCTGACCTTTAGGTGCCCCGGGCCGCAAGCCGGCCTGCCCTCCTCCTTCTGTGGTCTTAATAAATACCAGCTTAGGTGGACCAATGAACATCGGCCTGCGGAGAAAAAAAATATTTACTATGTTGTACCTATTTTCAATAGGTACACATGCTTTCACTAGTTATGACCGCTCAGACAAAATAGTGGAGGTAACAGCTCACGATCGCGTCGCACTATACGGTCAGATTCATAAAATTATTACTGTACATTCAAGGGTGCTCCTAACTTGTGACACTATTTAATACCTTTTGTAGAACATATCATTTTAAAAAATCAACAAAGAAATATCTCCGTATAATCTAAGTTACCAAAGAGGTGTGCAGTCTTGAGGGTAGACAGCTACATTAGTTAGTACATATAAACAATAACAGTGATACTTCCATATTGCCTATATTTTTTAAAAGAGTAATTTCGATTTCTTGCCGGGGTTCTTCTCAACAAAAGCAACCTTCCGAACCCAGTGGTAACATTTATAATCATGTATAATGTATTTTGTGTCCTTCTGACGATTTGAATGTATTATGTAAGAAGTCTACACAAATAATGATATTTTGAACTTTTGCCTGCTTTATAAAACACTAGCAGACCTCACACGGTTTCATCCGTGTAGTTCCCGGTCCCGTGGGAGTACAGGGATAAAATAATGCCTATGTTACTCACTGATGATGTAGCTATCCAATGATGAAAGAATTTTTTAAATCGGTCCAGTAGTTTTTGAGCCTATTCATTACAACCAAACAAACAAAGTTTTCCTCTTTATAATATTAGTGTAGACAGCACATCACCTCCACACCAAACCCACCCATGGAGCATTGGCAACCAAGAACACACCAACTGGTTGGTGTTAGCAACATTTGGGCACAATCAACTGTAAGGTGGAAGTGTGATTATACCTGTGACCACCTGGTTGTTGAACCGGATTAAATGCTTTGAGTAACTTGTTGTCATCCTTCTTAAGAACTAACTTAGCATTTCCATCATCTTTTTTAGTTGTGGTAGTTTTGTTGACAATGGCCGAAGTCTTCTCAGCAGGGGTGGAGTCACCCCCCGCCTCATCAGTCTGCCTCCATAGGCCCCGGATCTTGAGGACTTCGCCAGCCTTCAATACTGTGTCTAGGATATCATTTGATACTGTTGTTTCACCTGCAAATACATAACTTGTTGAATGAAAAGTTATCAAGATAATTTTGTACATACATAGTAGATTATGAAGTATATTTCCAAAAAAAATTTTTTTTCCTATTTATTATGATTAAACTCAAAAACCACTTTGACTTAAAAAAACCTTTCACTAATACATAGGCATAGGACCATGCAAGCAATGCTGCGGACAGCATTACAGGTGCCATCATGAATTACGAGCGCTCAGCGAAAATAGTGGGGATACTGCGAGTATTTTACGCGCCTCACGCCTTTAATGGTCACTGCTAATAAATCGATAGGGCATCTGTATGTTATAATCTGTATCCTTACCTTTGTACATATACTCTACAAGAGTCTTCAAAGCTTTCGTGGAGATCTCAGACGGGAGAACTACGTACAGCATACCGCCCATGCGATTAACTGAGCGCTGCCCTTCGAACAGATTGCTCAAATAAACACTGCATGAGCTCAGTATGAACTTGTGCGCGGGTATCTGCGAGCCATCCATCGTGCACAGCACCACGTCGGTGAACCGCTCCGAGCGGAGCAAAGCCGCCACGGACCCATTCAGATGTGAACTGTGCGAATGCCATTTTAACTGGTACGTGTCCGTCGACGTCATTTTTGCTGTTATATCCCCGCCATCTGCACCACAAATTCATAAATCAGAATTTTAACCAACTCATTTATAAAATATTACTATTTGACAATGAATACATAAATATTCCAACTTTTAATAATTCACAAACAAAATCAAGTCAACACAACACAAAATCAATCATGTTTATCTATTTTTTTTACAGGCTTATTTTTTTTTATTTAACGAACTTAATGCTGGGGAACAAAAGTAGAGACAATTTAACTTCCGTCCGGTTTGTTACGCATTCAACTTGCCAAAATCGAACGTACGGAACCCTAAAACACCAAGGAGAAATATTATCGAAAACAATAAACGTTTGTAAAAATCAATAAAAACATTTGCCTTATCACACGGAATATTTTCACCTGAAATGAACATCTCAGAACCAGAAAACCTATTTACCACGTAAATAAAATTAGTAATGTTATGTGAAATATTAAAGGAGGCGGAGAGATATGGTTTGTATTAAAATTTAAATTATTGGCCTATTATTGATACTCAACACAAAAAGCTAGGAGATCATCCGATGAAACTCTTCCCATTTCCAATAATTACTATTATTACGCATACTATTATGCATACTATTATTCGCAAGGATATTATGATAATGTAAACTCATTAGACATGTAATAAAATTCACGCGCACTGGAAACGTCATGAGTTTTGGATTGATTAAAAATTATTCACCCCTTTTAATTGTAATTCCGTACCTATGTTATGGCAAAACGACATTGTAGTATTATAGAGATATACTACCGACTGAAATTAGTTTAGGCCAGCTTGGGCATTTGGTAAAGTTGACAAGCAAGCGTCAGACCAATCAAAATTCCAAGCCAATGTCACGCGCAGTTTTGGAATTATATTTCCCGGACAAGTTCCAGTAGCTGATAAATAATTGATTGTATTTATTTTAAATTAGTATAAAACGAATATTTGAAACATATAGGTATTTTAGGTATATAGATATAATATACGTCTTTATTGGTAAAATTATTATTAATTTAAGTCCAAGCGCATCTATCTGCATTTCCTTGAAGTAAACAATATTGAACAAACGAATTTTGTAGCTGCAAGTGCAACAAACTTAAAAATAAAATACCCACCTGAATTTATGTTTAATCAATAAAATCAATAACGTTAACTAATATGAATTCAGAACTAAGAGGATGCTTGAAACATGCTTACAACATAAGAAAACACATTATTGAACTATTATAGCACAGTTTAAAATGATGATAAATGCAAAACGCGCAACCACCGCGTGCGACCCTCGAGTCCGGTGTGCGGCGGCTGCGGCTACAAAAATCGATAGAATTCGTATTGATTCGGGGCGAAAAGCGGGGTTGCGCGTTTATCTCATCGATCCAAGCGTCGTGCGCCGTATTCGCGCTGCGAGGTGCGCGCCTGCGCCATGTAACGAGGGGCGCTCGGCGCCCGCCCTGCCGCGGAGCGCCGCCACCCTGTTCACGCGCAAATTGCTTTTATTCCTTCCAGCTAGCTAGCAACCATTATTATAATACACACAACTAGTTACCCCTATAAAACATTGACTTATTTTTTATATCCAACGTAGGTTATACAAAAAATTTAATTGCAAATAATAAACGTATTTTTAAAATGCAAGTTATAATTACTAATGTTTGCAAATGCAATGATCTTTCGATAACCTTCATTTTATAGACATTCGTTTTGGATTTAATTGAGAAAATTAAAGCTAAGTTTTCAAGCGAAACTATATACCTACCTACCTTATAGGTTCAAAGTTTATACAAACCGACGCGAATATTAAAAATTGATAAATTTTCTAAAGTAATTTCTTTTGATGACAATCGTTGTGATTACACGGGGTGTAAAATTTAAATGTATATCTAATAGATAAATAAAATAGAAATGACTATTTGTAAATCCAAAATAACAGCTTTTCACTAAATGCATATGAAAGTATATACGGTAATGGTATAAATAATCCAAATTCTAAAAAAATTCACTGTGTGTCTGTCTGTTCCAACTAATCTACGAAACGGCTGAACATTCACTAGGAGATAGCTAATGTTACAAGGAGTAACTTAAGCTACCTTTATTTCGTAAAATTAGGGTTCCGCGGATTACACATGAAATTAACTCCACGCGGGTAAAACCGCGGGGCACAGCTAGTTTTATTATTAAAACGCAATTGTATGTAGATATGAGTTAGATTCGGTCTTCGGGATCTATTTGAGTACAGTCAAGTGTAAAAATAGTAGCTACTCAAATTCTTTAGCCTAGCCTAAAAAGCCTAAAAAAATACAGACATCTTAATTTTGTTTAATTTGCAGAGTTACATATTATAATCATACATACGCTTAGGCTTCCGATTAGGGGGGAACCTGTATTACGTTTGGTTAGGTATATTAATATGCGCTGTGCACCATACAAGTGCGATTTTTTTTAAATTAAAGATGTTATTCTTTAAAATTTAAAAAGGTAGAAGTCAAGTCAAGTAAAAGAAAGGATTAAGGCTTTGAGATAGACAAAGATAAAGAAAAAATATCTGGGTTCGATAACTCAAATCAACGCTAGATGAAACATAAGTTTTCTGTCCATCGCTGAATATAAGTTCTTAAGCCGTTATATCGTATATAATCATTCTCAAAGAATGGCTCAACCACAGCAATGTATACGTGTAAATACCTTCGCTTCTCGACCCAATCTTTAGGTACAACAAGTGTGTTTCGTAGGATGCTCTCTATCGCATTTGCTAAAATTCACACTCCATATTAAGTTCTTGCTCACAGTGGAAAATAAGAAATAGACTCACGCATTAAGAATATACGAAGACAAACGATTAACTCATAGAGGCCGTAGGTCGCTAAAAACCTTCATTCGGTGTTTCAATTAAGGCGATGAAATCTGCCATCTAGCTATAATAACCTTGGAAAGTTTATTTATGCCCGTTGCCATGCCAAGCCTTCCTCCCACATAATGTACCTACCTACCGAAGTCCTATTTCCAGTCACGTGGGTAGTAGAGCGGGAGGAGCTACCGTTGATCGCGTGCGCAGACATTATTGATTTCTGCGAGACCCCACACCACATATACTTATATCCATCTATGCCTACACATTATTGTGAGTTATATATACTTAGATACGCTTGCAATCATTTTATCGATCACTTCCCCTCGGTCTCATAAATTATTATTCTAGCTAGATAGGTACGTACATGTGCTTCTTGATTATAAAGTTTCGTTCCTAGCGTTGCACGTATAAGGTACCATTAAACGACTTAGTAAGGTCACCCTACAGTTTTCGATACCTAAATTTCCATACCCCACTATCAATTTTTTCTGTTCAATTACTTATTTATTAATTTCAATTTCCTAACAGAAAGGTCAGCTATCATGTAATTAATACAATTGGTATTAAACATGTACCTACATATTGCATTGGTTGTTTCTTGAAATTACAAATGTCTGAATTTGGTAATTGCGAAGCAAACTAGCATGCAGTACAACTACTTGTAATTTAAGTCTATTAATGTAATACTTAGAGCATTCCAGCCCTGTCGTGGAATCACCCACACACTTTCTATTCTAACTGAAGCGGAAGCATTCTTTGTTAATTCTGGAAAACATATTAAGCAAACACTTTAATCATAAAGTACACTTTGACGAAAAAGTGTGATTTCGTTTATTCGATCGTCTGTTGGTAGAAATAGCTCTTATCGTCCAAATATGTTTCTAATAATCTTATATGAAGGCAAATTAAAAATAAGACGTGCGTGTTAATGTGATGGTAAATTATCAATAACTGGTTTATTTACGAGCCTAGATTTGTGAGGTTCGTATATGTACCTTCCTTATAATATCAGTAAATCCGAGTCGCATCAGCTTTATATAAGTGGATCCGACTCGTTGGACAACTATATAATCAACAACCAACAAATCTAAATCTGCATATTCAATTGAAAGTCTTAACCACGGTCATGGCAGACTAACTGACTGACTAAAATATCATCGTGCAGTTTAACCGTTGATCCGAGAATCTTGATATTTGCTTATTTTGTCCTTCGTGAAATTATTGTAGGTATCCATTAGGCAAAGGTAGTGTGAAATTCTACTGCTAAGGGCGTGAAATGGCGGGTTGAATGTTTTGTTAAACATTATTCTCTAGTTCGAATACAACGAAGGCGAACAGCATAATGAATACAATTGACAAATTTGGAAAAGTAGGTACATGATGGAATAAAAACAACATCATAAATTTAGTTACTCACTAGCCGTGCCTAGATTACATTTCATGGGTGACCCACGGAATTCTTATGTTTTTTTTATAATAGCCTAAGTTACTCCTTGTAACATTAGTTATCTACCAGTGAAAGTCCGGTTGAAATCGGTTCATCCGTTTTGTTTCATCCGGAACAAAGAGACCGACAGACGGACAGACAGAAAATTATATTGTTTTTTCTTTTCAGTACCGCAAAGCTGTTATTTTGGAATTACAAACAGACACTTCATTTTTATTGATCTGTATAGATATAGATTACTATTTAACTACATAATATTCGTAACATACCATCCTTACGGAACCCAATCTTCTTGAGATTGACTCGCACTTGTCCAGTTTAAAAAAAGCCTTCAATTAGAATATATACTGCAACTCTTTTTTAATTTAGATACAAAAATTAATTTACCTCGGTAATATATCTTTAGAACAATTTTAAGAATGGTAATAATGTCATTTGCTAAAGGAAACACATAAGTCTCTACCAATTCGCTACACGATAATTCTGTGTAATATAGGCTAATGTTTGCAATTTTTTTGTATGACTACAAAAATATACGGAGATAAAGTGATTTTTTCTTTATCTATGATGCATATAGTCCTTACAACCATATATAATAATAACACTACAAAATATTAAGGTTCAACCTGATGGAAGCCGCTCGACGCTCGTTTCCAGCGACAAATGTGGTCACGTGATATGTAGCGATATGTGATTGGAGTGGCTGCATGACGTAGTTCCTTTTTGAGTCGCCGGAAATTTAAAATGGGGTCACGTGACCACATTTGTCGTTGAAAACGAGCGACGGGCGGCTGCATGTGGTTGCACCATTATTGTCTGACAAAGAAAAAAAATCACTGACTGTCTGATACGACGTGACGTATGTCATGTCATGTCATTGAATGATTGCCCGAGTGTCATATCATAATCATATCATCTCATCTTCGGTTGTTATTCGGTGTTTTGATAATTATAGTTTATTATTTTTAATGCATTTTTGAGTGCATTGGTTGTAATTTCGGCATCAGCAACTCGATAATGAATCCGCAAAGTAAGAGCACTTCTTTATCAGCGGATCTCAATAACTTTATATTCGGAGTATCGAGAAGGAATGCTCAAAATGCTCCCGAGTTAACCAAGGTTGGGTTAACACTTTTGAAGAACTTCCCAGCGGCACGGGATGCTGTGTTTGAGTACTTTGCTATGGTGTTTCATGATGCAGTCAACGTTTCCATCAACCAAGGAGAATATGAGGTAGTAATTTGTTAATTAACTTAATATTACAAAGTTTAGTTTATCGAAAAGTATATACACACGTAAATATGCTCCCGCCTGTATTCCCCCAGGCGGTAGGAAGGGCTGCACCGAAGATAAAATGATTAAGTGCGAGATGGTGAGCCTGTCACCATTTCGGCCAATATACACATTATGTCTTTTGAATTACTTCTCAGACATATGGAGGTTTCCTCACGATGTTTTCCTGCTCTGCCACATGCTTTACAAGTGGTCTGAAATCACATTTAATAATTTAGAAAAACTGATTGGTACAAGCCTGGGATTCGAACTTACATACCAGGCAACTGCAAAAACACCACTGCATCCATGGCAAAAAAAATTTTTTTTGTTAATAATAGTCTCACTTTCTTTAAGTCATCCAGGTTTTTTCTCAGTGAAATAAACATTCATAATCCTTAATAGTGCTGCCATGGCATAACTAAAATGCCGTTATCTGACATCTGGTCTTTTATATACTTTTAATGCTATTATAACAAAAAAAATACTATCTATCTGTGTTTCCGAATTTTCAATACCTTAAATAGTTTTGAAAATAATCCAAGTAATTAAGTCATTAAAAAGCCACATTGGGTTAAATTTTTTTTTTCAATGCAACGGTTTTGGTAGATAATGGCATTATAGATATACTAAGGTAGAGTGTGTCCTTGTGACTATACAAAACTGACATTTGAAAGTATGTTGTAAGAAGTCTAATGAAATAAAGATATTGTCATACACATACTTTTTCTGAAATATTTACAGATTGATTGAAAGCTTTGTCTCTTTTTATTTTTAGCAAGGTGACTTGAGTTCAAGTGGTTCTCTGGAAAGTGTGAGCATGATAGGGCCCGAGCTGTGCAGCCTGGGTCCATCTTGGGCACCATTCATCGCTCCATGGTGCATTAGTTTGATCATGGATATTGCTACTAAAAAGGCTAATATACCTAGTAAGTACTTGCAATGTAATTTAATACAATATGATTTTTACAGCAATTATGGAAAATTTGTATAATCATGGTTTTCCTGTATGGAACAGATCCTTTCTAGTATATTCATCTTACATAATTAATATAGACATTTCTGCAAATCAGTTCCTCAGTTGATTGTGTTGTGTCCTCATGTTGGATGACATTTTCTCTTAGTTTGCATGATATGGACCTTTGCTACCCTGGGCCTTCTGTTTGAAACTAAAACCATTAAGGCTGTTGGTTCAAATCCACCTTGTATTCATATTTTTCCTGATCTATACAACTATACAGATAAAGAAAATTGAAGTGTCTGTTTGTAATTCCAAAATAACAACTTCTCACTAAATGCATATGAAAGTATACATGGTAATGACATAGAACAACCAATTTTTAAAATTTTACTCTGTTTGTCTGTCTGTACAAATTTACCAGGACTTTTACTGGTATATAGCTAATGTTATAAGGAGTAACTTAGGCCACTTTTATTTAAAAAAACATATTTAAGTCTATGTGTATCAAAGAAAATTCCTTGCAGTTTTAAACACTGTAGAATATGTTTATTGAAAAAATGTTTTACTATTAGTAGTACCAAATGTGTCCGGTAGTTGTTATAATAAGATAAAAGCTGGAGAGCCATGGTGGCCTCAGGGTTAGAGCAGTCGCCTGCCACGCAAGCGACGCAAGTTCGAATCCCAGCGGGGCCTGTACCAATGAGATTTTCTAAAAAAAATTATGTACAGTGATTTCACACCACATGCTTTACGGTGAAGGAAAACATCGTGAGGAAACCTGCATATTTCTGAGAAGTAATTCAAAGACGTATGTATAGTGCCTGAAACGGCGATAGACTCACCATCTGTCACGTTGGCACTTAATCAAATTCGGTGAAAAGTGGGTGTTGTGATAACAACACCTCTGCCTACCCCTTCGGGGAATACAGGCGTGAGCATATGTATGTATATGTAAAAGCTGGATAATAATATTGAATTGTTTCAGATACAACACTCCAAAGCACAGATCCAGTAAGAACGCTATTGGATATAACAACACAGAACTTAACGCTGCTCAATCCTGATGAAAGAGCAAAGTGTATCGACATGATGCTGGGTAATTAACTTCAGGCTATTTTGCTTATGATTAACTTGCTACTCACCATGGGTTAATATATCAATCAATCAGTCATTCAAAACTATAGCATAGATAATTTTAGGCCCTCATATACATTATGAGGGGCTTATAATACTATATAAGCTCTCATGATGTGTATTTTATCCACATGAGTGACAAATTGATCCTTTCCTCCAGCCTTCCTTCATCTACCTGCAAATCTAATCTAATCTAATATATATAAAAATTAATTGCTGTTCGTTAGTCTTGCTAAAACTTGAGAATGATCGGACTGATTTGGGTTATTTTGATATTTATATATTTGTGAAAGTTCGGGGAAAGTTTAAACGGTGAGAAACATACACAATAAGTAAGAAAGAGTGATACAAAGTTCATCAGGTCAATGTGTATAAATTCTGCATAGTATAGGACTAGATGGTGCTCTGTGTAACTTGTATTTATTATTAACTTTTCATTGATTGGTTGACCTCTGTATGTGCATTGTAGTGTTATTTGCTTGTTTGTGTAACATATACTTATATATATTTATTGTAAACGTGTGATTGATGGAGTGAGTTGTTCCATGTGTGTAGTGTCGTGGGCATGTTCGTGGGCGGTGGGCTGGGTGGGCCGCGCCGAGCCGGCGCTGGTGGCTCCCCGCGCACTGGCGCTGGCGCCCGACGCGGCCCGCGCCGTGCTCGCCCACCTCGCCAACCACCCCCCTGCGCTGTTTCACGTTCGCGCCGCCCTTGTCGACTTGTTTCATGTGAGTAATGATTATTGCAATTTTTTTATAATTACTTCAAAGATGGTGCGAATGTGGAGTTCAGTCTTTGAGGCCATTGAATGAGAGGAATATTTCTTCTAATTTGTGTTCTTCTAATTGAAGTATTGTAGTACCTAAAAACAATGAATAATGTTTTGTGATCAGTTTTATTTTGGAGCAAGTTTGTTAACCACTCTTTGTTAAAGAAAATCTATAATCAACCTGTATGCTTCTACGGTCTCCTTGTTTCACAATAGTAAATACTTATTCATATGTGTTCACAGGAAGCAATAAGAGAAGATAGTAAACCAGAAAAGAAACGAGATGTGATACCTTACTTATTGAATTTAGCATCTAAATCTGACATAGTGCTGAAGGCACTCATACAAGACATTGAGAAAACATGTAAGTGTATATTATGTTTATTCTGCACGCACCTGAGCTGATATATATAAATATATACAGGGTGTCGGAGAAAAAGGAACAGATGTCTTCTAGAAGTTGTAGGGTTTTATGAATATATCACTATTTTGAATTCGTAAAATATCTTGCTCCAACGATAACGTAGTTATAGGCTATGGTTGCTATAGGCCGAAGAGCTCGCGGCCATAAGTGATTGAATAAACGCGCGGCTGCGATTACCTACATTACGTACGTGGTAATTCGACTTGTAAAGTTAAGGGGAAGGTTACTGGTTTCGAAAATTGGTTTTATGGGATTATGTCGGGAACTATTAGTGAGAGAATAAAAATAAAAACGTAGTTAGATTTCACGTGAATTACTCCGTTACCGCAGATTTTTATGCGAAAATAAGGTCTTGATATGGTCAAATTCGAACTTCAATTACTCAAAAATGGAAGACGATATTTTTGTCATAATAATTTTATTTGCTTTCTAAAATTATATCCTATCACATATTTTAACAGCTGTCCTATTTTCGCCGACACCTGGTTTAAAGGTTTTCAATTTGTTTATATTTTGCTAAAAACCTATAATATAATTTTAAATATTATTATTATACTACATATGCTCACGCCTGTATTCCCCGAAGGGGTAGGCAGAGGTGTTATAATCACAACACCCACTTTTCACCGAAGATGATTAAGTGCCAACGTGGCAGATGGTGAGTCCATCGCCGTCTCTGACACTTTACATACTTCATTGAATTACTTCTCAGAAATATGCAGGTTTCCTCACGATGTTTTCCTTCACCGTAAAGCACGTGGTGTGAAATCATTGTACTATAATTATAATTTTAAATATTCTCTGTGTAATAGTGAGTGATGAAGTGATGGAGCGACTAAGTGCGTTGTGTTTGTCGCAACGAGGGAGTCCATCGTGGGAGGGCGTGGACCCTCCGCTGCTAGTGTCACTGTTGCTGCGCGCTGACGTACGATGTCTGCTGTTATTGCTGAAGCACGCACACAACAACCCATTCTCTACGCATTTGCTCGGTAACACTCAGTGTATATAATATTAGCTTACTACAAGCAGTACGGAATCTAGGAACGCGTGTATCTACGAGTTTTGATTGATTGATATTATAGACATTTTTCTAAACTTCAAATCAACATTACCTTGAGTGTAAATATTTATTTTAAAATCAATTAGTGCGAGCGGGGCCTGTACCCGGAGCTTTCCCAAAAACTTATGTGCAGTGATTTCACACAACGAGTTTTATGGTGAAGGAAAACATCGTGAGGAAACCTGCAGATGTCCGACAAGTAAATCAATGACATAGTACCTGAGACGGTGATGGACTTGCATCTGTTACGTTGGCATTTAATCATATTCGGTGAAATGTGGGTGTTGTGGATACAACACCTCTGCTTACCCCTTCGGGGATCCTTCTGGGATGCCTTGAGCTTATTTATTTTATTAAAAGTAACAACCCTCACTCTCATAGGAACTCACGTTCCTATTCCAAAAATTTGGTCTATATTCCATACTTCTTAGTAAGCTTGTAATAATTAAATACTGTGGTAACAAACAGTACACTACATTATTACTTTCAAATTAATTAAGATACTGTAAACAGTAAAGGTGCAACCTGATGTAAGCCGCTCGACGCTCGTTTCCAGTGACAAATGTGTTCACATGATCTGTAGCGATACGGGAATGGAGCGGCTGCATGGCGTTTTTCCTTTTTGAGTCGCCGCAAATTTAAAATCACGTGACCTCATTTGTCTCTGGAAACGAGCGTCGGGCAGCTGCAAGTGGTTGCACCTTAAGTTTACTGTTGGGCGGAATGGAGTCGTTAGGCTAGCTATATTGGCAACCTTGCGTCAATTTAAATTTTTACTATTATATTTACACACTGTAAAAAACGCATGTAAATAATTCAAACGAATTAGTTAATCTACTGCCTAAGTTTCGTGCCGGTTCTTCTCAGAAGGCTAGTTTCCGAACCGGTGGTCAGTTATGTCACGTTCATAAGTGTCTTACCAGGGCCTAAACTGAATAAATCATTTTCATTTTCTTACAAAATTAGCTCAATTATTCCATTCTTTATAAGTACCCCTATTACGGGTTTGCAAATCGTAATCTATACTCGCTAGCGTCTCCGTAGAATATTTGTATGAAAAATTGTACAGCGCCTGTTAGGTGACGAGCAAAACTAAAATATGTCATACAAATATTGCGGTGACGCTAGCGAGTATAGATTACTAAAACGTTGCAAAACTCGTAATAATGTACGTGACCGCTTACCATCAGGCAGATAGTCTATACACTTTTTTATTTTGAAATGTTTTTGTAAGTCGGGGGTAAAGATTTTCCTCAGACAATTATCAAGTACGTAATGTTATTGCAGAGCATCTCCTACAAAAGTTGGAGTATGAGAGTTTGTTCCCTGATAAAACGATACCTTTGCTGACCAGTGCCGCTGAAGAGATCAACCTAGTGCGAGGGAAACTGCTCGTTGGTAACAAGCTGGAGAAGTATTCGCTGGCCAGGATACTTATATTAGTCAGTAAGTATTTACATAACCAATTATTATATTTCACACCACGTGCTTTACGGTGAAGAAAAACATCGTGAGGAAACCTTGATATGACTGAGAAGTAATTCAATGACGTATGTAAGGGTCTGAGACGGCGATGGATACACCATCTGTCACGTTGGCACTTAATCATCTTCGGTGAAAAGTGGGTGTTGTGATTACAACACCTCTGTCTACCCCTTCGGGGAATACAGGCATGAGCATATGTATGTATGTATTATTATATCTATACAGATAATTTAAATTGAAGTGTCTTTTTGTAATTTTAAATTAATAGCTTTTAATCTTGTGTTTTGTCTGACTGTCTGTCTGTTTGATCCCGATTTTAATAGGACTTTCGATACGTAATGTAAAATGTTATTTTGGGTGACTATTTTTAATATAAACTAATCGAATTATAAGTCTTTCTTAAGTTTTCAAAACAAAGCTTTTTTAAACTTATTTAGGCTAGCAAGTAAGAAAGGCTAATTTTATTAAAAAAAAAAAAATTGGGTTCCGCAAGCCACCCATGATATTAAGTCTACGTGGATGACACAGTTTTTTTTTTTTTTTTTTTTGACATGGTCTCTCGCAGTTGGTAGGGGGGAGTTACCTCCACTGCTTAACCGGACTAAAGGGCGAGACCCAAGGGCCTCCAGCCGAGCTTAAACTTAAAAACTAAGCAACACAGCTAAGGGCACCCCGGTGCGTGGTTCGGACCTCGGCTTAGGGCGTTGCTGGGGGATGAGCTAGGGAGCTGGATCTGAGTGGTATTATTTAGGGACATGTTTAAGGCTAGTGGCTCGGCGCGCGCCGGCCCTAGCAGAGGACGGGGGGGACGATGACGTAGAGTTCGCGACGAGCCTCGCCGGCGAGGACGGAACAATGGTCGGTTTGGTGTGTGCTTTTGAGACATTGCTTGCTGAAGCAATGTGATATCGTCGTCAGGGTCAATAAGGACATGCCTCGGACGGCGTCGGGTGGAGGGATGACACAGTGGGGCAAAGCTGTCTATATTAGTTCGCTGCCCCGTTAGTCTAGTGATCGCAAGTGCTACTGCGTAACACAAGGTGCGAGGTACGAACTGTTAAATGGTTGGCTTTGTCTACAACTTCCAACTACAACTTCCCTGTAGCAGCCTATAATAGATGGGAGGGACTTGAATATTATGCAATTCCGACGCACTGGCCAGATGGCGAATGGACCTACTGGGTGTATCCGAAACCAGAATACTACAAGCTCTTCCCCATGGGCAAGAATTGCCGGCTTGTTCAGGGAGTATTTGAGGAGTCAGGGCAAGGGCGGCACAAAAGATCCCAATGGTCGACGTGTTTCCGGGCAACCGGACCCAATAATGCCACAAACAAGATAAGATACGATAAAAATTATTGGCGAAATAAATAAATTTCACTACAAGAACACCTCTGCCCATCCCTTCGAGGAATACAGGCGTCAGATACATATATCTTTACTAATATTATCATTGAGAAAAGGTCTTTGTCTGTCTATCTGTTACCTTTTCAACGCTAAGCCGCTGGATTGAAGTCACAGAAGAAAGCTTACATTTTTTCATTTATTTTATTTCAGGTTACAACCTACCATCAGAATTCGTGAACACAATAAGTTACCTACTCCAGTATTCCCGTGATGACACAACCCTAGCATTACTAGTCCGCATCATTTCGGGAACGATCACGATGCACACGCCGTCAGACTCGCCGGACATCAATATGGACACGGAGAGATATCAGAATAATATTAAAACAGGTGTCGAGCACGCGTTGAGAAATGCCATGATATCTGATACCGAGATCAAGAGTTGCTTCATCGAGGGAAATGTTCCCAAGGATCAGAAAACTTATTTGCATCACTTCTGCTTGAATATTATTAAGCTATTGAGGTAATGTAAATTGCTGGAATTAATTAAGGTCAAGGTACATTTATGTTTTTTTCCTTAATGCTAAGAAGAAAGTTCACAGCCTATTTACACCCAGTTATCTATATCTGTACATCTATACAGATAAATAAAATGGAAGTGTCTGTTTGTAACTGCAAAATGCTTTTCACTTAATGCATATGAAATTATATACGGTACTGACTTAAAAAAAAAGTTTTCAATTTATTTTCTCTGTCTGTCTGTTCCGGGTAATCTCTGAAACGGCTGGACCGATTTTAACGGGACTTAAACTGGGAGATAGCTGATTATATAATGAGTATCTTAACTACTTTATATCTTAAAAAAAATAGTATCATAGTTTTTATTAAATATAAGCCGTGGTGGCCTCGGGGTTAGACATACATACATAAGTTTTTCTAAAAAAAAACTTATGTACAGTGATTTCACACCACGTGCTTTACGGTGAAGGAAAACATCGTGAGGAAACCTGCATATTTCTGAGAAGTAATTCAATGACGTATGTAAAGTGTCTGAGACGGCGATGGACTCACCATCTGTCACGTTGGCACTTAATCATCTTCGGTGAAAAGTGGGTGTTGTGATTACAACACCTCTGCCTACCCCTTCGGGGAATACAGGCGTGAGCATATGTATGTATGTATATTTATTAGATGGGAGAACTCTAACCGCGTCCACCAACTCCGCACCCGTCCGATAAGTCGCGCAGTAGAAGCTAATTTGAGCCGCGTTGGCGTTGCTTTGAGAGAACGGTGCTCTTTGCTGCGGGAACGACCGGCCTGCACTATGGCTTCACTTGACGAAATGCCTACCTGCCATGCGCTGGCTGAGGTCAGTATTATATTGGTATCTAATACATGCATACATATAAATATAGTTACATGGGCGTCATATATATAGTCACAGGCAGACAACACCGTTTGCAACATGTTACGATCCTTACATAATTATCTCGCTTCATTCACAATATTTTATTTTATTAAGTTTACATAAGCAAAGTTATCAGACAGAAAACCAAGATTTATTTATTTATTTGAAATATACATTTCGAACGGCCTGTAACAAATTACACAAAATATTACACATTATATATACAGTTGACAATACATCGAATTATATACACAGCATATTTTAAAAATACAATCAAACATTCGCCTCGCAATACTACAGACATGCCGACATAATCGTCTGCCATTCGTCCCCAAACAAATCACACTCAGAGTGTGACTCCAAGAGCGTTGAGCGCAGAGAGAGTACGAGGGACAGGAGAGTATGATCGCGACTTAGTACGACCCGCCGATATCATAAACAGCCTGCGTTTCCTAGCGCGTGTGTCAGGCACAAATATTTAGCCAGGTCTTCAAGTAATTCAGATGTTAGATGCCCTCACACAAGCTCTAAAATTGAAATGGAAATGGGCAGGTCACGTAGCGAGACATACAGACAACAGGACAATCAATACTACAGGTGGATACGATAGGTGGAAAGGTGAAATAGGCAAAAGAAGGGTAGGGAGACCGAAAAGACGATGGGCAGACGATATACAGATTTTGCAGGAATGGGATGGCATAATATCGGCAAAGACAGAGATGAGTGGAAACGGCTGGATACATATCCAATAGTAAACTAACTTGCACTAACATTAGACGGTAATCAAAGCACCAATAACTAACCGAACACTAACAATCAAATACCAACATTTGAAATGTTAATCAAGGATAAGGAAATACAGGCTCCTTTTTTTACGTTTATATTTAAAAAAAAGCTATTCTCCGGCTCTACCGCCAAGTTGGTTTAAACTTCTTGATATGGTAAGTAAAGATAGGGTTTGAAGAGGCCGTGGGTTGGATTCCTGCCTCATTTTTCCTAACCTTAAGATATCCATCTACTACATTCAAATTAACTGCTTTCCACTAAAAGCATATGAAAAACGTCTGTCTGTTTGTGAATTTGTGAGTTCAAACAGTAAGTAAACATTACTCCCGTAGGTTTTGGACCGAGTGGATATGTCTGGCACGAAGGCACCGCCGCCTAGTGTGGAGGCCATCTTGAAGGTCGTCCAGGCTACTGTTAAATATTTCTTCCGGTGCTTGCACGAAAAAGGTATTTTTGTAAACACCATATTTTAACAAATTTTAATTTTTTTTAACTTCGTGTCTTATCAGCACTTCTTGATGTTTTAGATATTTATAAAAACTAGTAAGGCTGTATTTGTATCATAACAGAATATTTAAAGTTTTGATTTGTTTTGTCAAATACAATTTTATGTCTTGAAAGTGTATGTACAGAACTTAAGCATAGATTTTGCAATAAGAGTAGGTAACAAAGAATAAAAGATTTCAACAAAATCATTGCATAAGCTACAAAATGCCTCGAATATGTTCTCCCTATCTTATTAAACTTGTCAATGATATCGCACCATCAGAACAATAGAGGCTCAACTTAAAAATTTGTGAAAATAATTATGTTAAGATAGACCTCAAAATAATTATGTTAAGATAGACCTCAAAATAATTATGTTAAGATAGACCTCAAAATAATTATGTTAAGATAGACCTCAAAATAATTATGTTAAGATAGACCTCAAAATAATTATGTTAAGATAGACCTCAAAATAATTATGTTAAGATAGACCTCAAAATGTATTTCTACACATAGTTTAAAAAAATATATGAAACATTTTTTTTTTATATTTTTATAAAATACATGGTAGTCAATACTGGTAAAATAATTACTGCTTAAGTTATAAATTCAAAATTGCCGATTGCTATTTCCAAAAAAAACGATTATTGAATTGAGTCCCTTTCGTTCTGAGGGTGCGGTATGTAAAATTGAACCCTAATAACCATTTTTTACGTAGATATAATGGACAAATTCCTGGGCGTGCAATCAGCGTGTAGACTCCTACGCAAGTTGTGTCTTCATAGCAAGTTGGCTCGAGCTGTGGCGTTGCGAGATTTGTTGGAAACGGCCATGTTTAGAGAAGAAACCGCTTTCGGCAGTCGGCCAATGTTGGTCGCCAACCATCCGCCCAAGGATTGGTCGAGCGAAGACTTACTCATACATTTAAATCAAAAACATGTAAGTACGGGTTTTAATGCCTGTTGCAAACGTAATGTTACCACTTAATCATATTCGCTGAAATGTGGGTGCTGTTGTAACAACACCGCTGCTTACCCCTTCGAGGACCCTTCTGGGATGACGTGAGCATAGCGTCCCCTCTTCAACCCCTTAAAAACTTTGTTTAAAACAAGACTAGACAAACTCGGACTAAAACCACCCCTTTAGAAATCAATACAAAAAGAGATGGATGAATTGAACAATGATGAATGAACTTATAAACCAAGAATTATTATAGATGATGTTTTGTAAGGATGAATCACAGAATCCGGTGTGAAACATGATATGGCTAGGATGCGAGTGAATACAGAAAAGACGGCTAATAGAGAGACATGGAAGAGAAGAACACATTGCGTCGACCCCAAATAACATGGGATAAGGGCAGGCGGATGATGAAGCATTATTCCTAGGAATAATGCTTCATCATCCGCATTCCAATTACTCAGGGTCCGTCTAAGTCAAGCATCTCATCAGCATGAGTTGTGAAGAGTACATAACTCTTGTCCGTGAAACCGATGCAACTTCTTTCATTTGTGCTTGTTCAGTGCCATCTCTTTGATCAATTGCCACTACGTGAAAGTAACTATGTTATTTGTTGTCAGGGTCCAATAACCCAGCTGACCCAGAGCCACACGTCCGTATTCCACGCGGGTATTATTGGGAAAGGCGTGCGACGGAATACATCAGACGATGCAGACCACATCCCTCCTATATTCACCACCAACAACGAACTGCTCATGGCTGCTGTTATGTCTTGCATGGTAAACATTTTTTTTTAATTCTAAACTGAAATTTAATTATCTGTTATACTTATGTTTGGAAGAAATAGAAGCTACGAAACAATTCACAGATCAAATTTACATATGCCAAATACGTCTGTGGACGAATATGAATTAATAAGAAAATCTACTGATATGAAATCTCCCAAAGAGGCAGTATCTTCTGTGAGGGTTGCACTGCAACATCTGAGCGGTTTGAATTTTGAAAAAATCTTCATTATTGCCTGTATCACATGAGGAGTATGTTGAGTTAATTTTGTTCCGTCCATTCTTATAGGTATCAGTCAATAACTTTTTCCTTTTTACTATTAGGTATAGTGTTATGTACAGTGATTTCACACCACGTGCTTTACGGTGAAGGAAAACATCGTGAGGAAACCTGCATATTTCTGAGAAGTAATTCAATGACGTATGTAAAGTGTCTGAGACGGCGATGGACTCACCATCTGTCACGTTGGCACTTAATCATCTTCGGTGAAAAGTGAGTGTTGTGATTACAACACCTCTGCCTACCCCTTCGGGGAATACAGGCGTGAGCATATGTATGTATTAAGTATAGATTATTCCAACACCCAGTGATTGTTTAATAGGATGGCAACAGCGGCGTGGTGGAGGGAGCTACGGCAGTGTCGCTGTTACTGGTGGAACTGGTGTCGCCTGACGTTATGTATAACGGGCTGCCGTGGCCTGATGAAGATTTCACTAAGGTATCGATCATGAAGCATGCCTCAGTCCTGAACTATATCTATATCGCACCCTTAGAACGATAGGCGCTCAATTCAGGAATGAAATGTTTTTGGAAATTGCAATCTAGATCGGCCGGCAAGTAATTATTTTACTAGTTTTGAGTACTATGAGACTTTTTTTATATTTTTAATGAAAGTCTGGGCTGTGTTTTGTCTATAAATGAAAAAAAAACTGATTTTTTGAAGAACTGGGGGTATATATTTTTATCTGAGCCCCTATCGTTCTGAGGGTGCGATATATCTAATATATAAAATTCTCGTGTCCCTTTTTGCGTTGCCATATTCCTCCGAAACGGCTGGACCGATTTGTATGAAATTTTGTGTGCAGATCGGGTAGGTCTGAGAATCGGCCAACATCTATTTTTCATCCCCCTAAATGTTAGGGGTAGTCCACCCCAAAAAAAAAGGCAATACAACGTATGCCGGGCACAGCTAGTCTGTCTATAAATCTATACAGATAAGAATTAAGTGTCTTAAGTCATTAGTAAGTGTGTATACAGGTAATCCTGACAGCCTTCAGAAAAGTAGGAACATCTCAATTAGATAAAAAAAAGATAAAAAAGATGCTTCCCGCGTGGCCATTTCAGTTTGGTCCAGTTCTGACAATGACATCCATTATGAAAGCCATATCTTTGCAATAACAAAGTATGGTTTAAAGCAACACTAGACCTAACTTGGTCTTAACCTATGTGTATCTCTTTTGCAATTCGTATCACAGAAGGAGTTGGAGCTACATTTAAACCAACGACTACCATAGTCTGTTCTTATTGTCTAGGAGGAGCTCCTGGCACATTTGTTTTTGGCGCATATCATTCGATCAACAAACTTGAGCAACCCTAATCCTAGCCAGTAATTGGATGGGTGACCGCCCGAGTTATCTCCGTGCTTCGTAGAGCACGTTAAGCCGTCGGTCCCGGTTGGCAATTTATCATCTTTGGCAACCGTTACACGTTAAAATAGTCTGATAACTGGTTTAACCTAGATCACAGATCTTCCCCGTCAAAGGGGTTGCAAAGGTCAGATGGCAGTCGCTTCGTATAAAAATCAGCCGTATCGGGTTGAATCAAATGCCGTCCCTAACAATGTATGGGATAAGGCCAGGTAGATGATGATATCTTAGTGTAATAAGGGTTTATAACACGCGCTAGGAAACACAGGCTGTTTTCGATATCGGCGGGTCCGTACTAAGTCGCGATCATACTCTCCTGTCCCTCGCACTCTCTCTGCGCTCAATGCTCTCTTGGAGTCACACTCTGAGTGTGATTTGTTTGCGGATTAATGGCAGACGATCATGTCGGCATGTCTGGAGTATTGCGAGGCGAATGTTTGGTTGTATTTGTATTTTATAATATGCTGTGTATATAAATCAATGTATTGTTTACTGTATATATATTGTGTAATATTGCTACGTTTTGTGTAATTGGTTACTGGCCGCTTAAAATGTATATTTCAAATAAGTCTTAAACTTTTTTTTATGTTGTTGTGCACAGCAAGTGAGTATCGAGCGTGAGTTGTACATGCGCGGTGCGTTGGAATCGTGCGCCGTGGCCCGCGCTGCGCTGCGTCGGGCTGCGGCCGCGCGGCCCGCGCTCTGCCTCGCCTCGGCGCTGCTCCGGGCCACGGCCGCCACGCTGCTCCACAGACTTAGAGCACTATTAGGTAACGCATACGCGTGCTTGTGTGGGGAGAGCGACCGATCATAATCATCCTCATCAAAGGGAAGATATTCCAGCCAGAGGGTCTAGGGAACACCGGCTCCAACTTTTATAGTTGGAAACTTTTATAAATACTGTAATAACTGAGCCGGGAGTGGACGGGGATAGCGAGTGCAGCCGAACTCTTTCGTCTCGCTAGAAATAGAGAGGAATACTCCAAATTGACTGCCAGCCTTCGTTAATCGGAGAGGCACCTTAAGAAGAAGAAGAATAACTGAGCGTGTTTTTCTGATTCTCTTATTTTTGTACTAAAACTTGCAATTGTTAGCGAATAGCGCCGTCTATACAACGAGCGAAGAAACTCTGCTACATTTTCAAGAACAATACCAAAATTCCAACTATGATCGTTTAAAGCAGCGTGTGTTAAGAACTACGAAGGTTTAATGTAATTTAATATTAGTAAGGTTTAAACTAAGAAGTTTTGGTTTAAGGTATAGTATAGGTTCGGTCATAGTTGTCCCCCAGCTTTTGTTTCATAACTGAAGATAATTTCAATTTGCGGTTAACTATATCTTTGACAGATGTTAATTCATGCCTTAATCTCTCTCTCCTAAGACTCTAAATCCTTGGCCCAAACCACAGATAGTAAATTATGTTAATCTGAACATCCAGATCGGCACACGCAATCAGCTGAGATGGCGCGAGAGAGAGCGGCACTCAATGAGCTGTTGTCTACAATGACGCTCGGTCAGATACTGCCGCATCCACTCTGCCACATGCTCGAGTTGGCGCCAGAACTAACAGCTAGCGAGGTAAACACCATTTTTTTATATAAAAGTGTCTTAAGACTCATTGCAACATTGATTGGGATGTCACTGAGCATCTTGAAATTCATTGAATCCTTTGTTATTTGTTCTCAGATAGTTCAAATGCTACGAGATTGTCTATGGAACTACACCCGAGACCATGTTCCCTCACCAGCGTTGTTCACTTGTGACGCTACAGGTAATTTACTTCCGTGCCGTGTGTTACTTTCGAAAAGTTACGCTTAGCTTTTTTGGAATTCAAATGGATAACCAAAGTTTTCTGCGTGTTGTTATTAAGAGATGTAAGAGTGGAATAGCGGTTTCTTGGGGACATGAAATTTATTATAAATATTTTTTCATTCTTCCAGGACTTCATTGGCGCGACCCATCTACGTGCAAACCGCCTGCTATCTATACTGATACACTCAGGGTCATTATACAAAAGAGAATTTCCAAACTTGGGCACTTGTATCCAATTATGTTTTTGAATCTCGAAAAAGAAAATTGAAATAAGATGTTGTATTTGTTTGTACATTGTGTAAATAAAATTAATTTTGTAATCGTTAAGGTAATTAAAAAGTATGGTTTTATTCTCCTATTTCCTAAAAAATTGTTTAGTAGACGCATGTGATTTCTTCATTAGACTAGCAAAGAAATTATTATTGCTTAGTAGAAATATTTTCTATAATGGTACTTAGGATAGTTGGTCCTAAAATGTAATAAAAAATGCATCTTTATTTTCTGAAATACAATTTACCATAGCTGTATGGGCTACTATCCCTTTGCTTGTACTTCGACTTTTAAAACGATCTTAGTCATGTCAAACTGACATATCAATGTCATTTGAATTCAATTTGGTTTCTCGTTTTGGTTGGTTGGCTATCTTGATTTGATTTGTTTGTTTGGAATTTCGTGTAAGAGAATAGTAAGGAATTGTATAATTTGAATTAAAAAGATAGTCCCTTAACACAACACAAATGTCTGCTGCAGAACCGGCTGACGTAAAACCTGAGGCAATGGACACGGATTCACGAAAGCCAATTTGTTTGATTATTTTAGGTTAGATTCTAAAACATTACGTACGTTGTAAAAGTTTTAAAGCAATTTCAATGAACTTATATTCTTAATTAGGTATGGCTGGTGCTGGGAAGACGTCTTTCACGCGCCGCCTGGCTGGCAAAGTCACGGGGGGCTCCAGGCCGTATCTAATTAACTTAGATCCTGCATGTCGAGAAGTGCCTTATCCGGCTAATATTGGTATGTATTACTGAAACTAACTAACTAACTCACAATTCAGACCTACAGCGATATTCAGAGCTTGCACTCGTTGCTATGAAGAAATATGCTGTTATATTATCATGATAAATTATACCTTGTCTTGATATGCCACCTTGTATGATATGATAGTTTATTTAAAACATATTGGAAGGAAAAGTAGAAAGAAAGAAAGGAAGAGGAAGACCCAGGATAACATACATGAGACAATTTAAGGTAAAGGTGTGTCATGCTGTATAAGGAGGTATGATGGCACTGGACAGAGACAAATGGAAATTGCATCGCTTACATTAACAAGAGTCACAACTCTTAAATTTATGATGATGATACCTTGTCTCAAAAATAAATAGCCTTGAGGTTTTATAATAAAAGTTTTGATGAATGATTTCAAATGAAACATGTAAAAAAATAAACTTTATATGCAACATAAACAAATATCAATTAGTACATACTAGAGTATATATTGATACTTTTAACATTAACTCAGTACTGCATAGAGCAATGCTATTTGGCTTTATCTCAGGACTACTCATTAATTGGACAAGGTGTAGTCTGCTTCTTATATTGGCAGTAAATTAGCAAAACTTTTTATTTCCTCAAAAGGTTCTGCAACTTTTATGTAATTATAGATCTGAGATTTTATTTAGAAAAATTAATGAGCCTTTGTAAACTAAATAGACCAGATGAGGCTCCCACATTTGATTGATTACTGGTTTGAACTTTTAACTGTAATATATTCTTTTCTTGTCAGATGTAAGAGACACAGTGGACTACAAGGAAGTGATGAAACAGTATGGCCTGGGACCTAATGGAGGGATAGTGACGGCCCTCAACTTATTTTCCACAAAGTTTGGCCAAGTTGTTGAGTTGATTGAGAAAGCAGGGCCCAAGCATAAATATTGTATTATTGATACTCCAGGTAACCTTTTTTATTACCTTACAATTACAATAAAGGACACCATATAGAAACTTTTCCCATAATAGAAAAAAAAATTATGTCTTCTCATATAAAATGCAAGTAGAAAAAAAAATAGAATAAAAGGAAAAAAAATTGGACGTGTCATTTGGACTCGAATTGGGTTATAGCCTAATTTCGTTATCACCCAATAGGCTTAGCCCCACGTCTGAGCTATCATCACTTCACAAATGTTGGTGAAATTTTGCTTCATATTGTAATGATATTGTAGCAACTTTTCACTGCCTGAAAACATGGTTAAAGCAATGTTTTCTATAGATGATACCTAGCTTGATCAATGTTTCCCAACAAACCCCATACAAACAAAATTTCATGAAAATCATTAGAGTCGTTTCCGAGGTCCAGATTTGTATATGTATATACAAGAATAGCTCATTTTAAAGGTTATTTGAATTTTGCATCTCTTCTTGGATTCCCTGATTGTGTGGGCTACCAATCAGGGAATCAGTTCATCATAAACATAATGTATCTTAATCATCAGGTCAAATAGAAGTGTTCACATGGTCAGCATCAGGCACAATAGTGACAGAAGCCCTCGCCTCGTCGTGTCCCACGGTAGTTGTGTATGTGATGGACACAGTGCGCAGTGTGTCACCGGTCACCTTTATGTCAAACATGCTGTACGCCTGCTCTATATTGTATAAGACTCGGCTGCCTTTTATTGTTGTTATGAATAAGGTGAGTTATTATACAGACAAGAGCTATTAGATTTACTAAAATATATTTTTTTGCCTGACATATTCTAAATACTTAAAATACGAACACAATGTGGGACTTGTGTCCGTCTGCAGTTGCTCTGCCAACTGAGCTACTGGTGATCACACCTCATGTGTCGAATTTTTCTTTCCCTTGCGCCATCTGTTGGTTTGCCATACCAAACTTATTCATTAAGGTTTTTAGTTTTGAAGTGCAGTTGTAAATGCAAACTAAAACTTTGTGGGGTGATCAATTAAATTAATTCCTCAAGAGAAATCCCATCCCAGACTATATGTTATAGTTTGGGATTTAAATGCTATCTAAATCCTTCCATTCCCTTCCAGACAGATGTAGTAGATAATGCATATGCTGTGGAATGGATGAGAGACTTCGAGGCGTTCCAAGAGGCCTTGGACGCAGATGGCGATGGTGATACTGAAGGTGGCAACACTTATATTGGCAACCTTACTCGCACCATGGCATTGGCTTTGGATAACTTCTACACGGACTTGAGGTGTTGTGGCGTTAGTGCACATACTGGAGCTGTGAGTATTTGTAAAGGAAATTTATTACCCCAAGGTATTAACATGTTTAAAAGTTAAATATAGCGTTAGTCCAAAGTAACTTTTCCATGCAGACAGAAGCCAGTGTATTTGTATGGTAGAACATACCATTGAACAAGAATTTTATGCATTGCGTTCTATTCACTCGTCTCTTTTATTTAATTAAGTATTATTATAAACCTCTTAACATTATATTTTTCAGGGGATTGACGAATTCTTCAAACTGGTAGACGACGCAGCGGTAGAATATGAAACGTGGGTATCATGAAATAATGTTTTTTATTTTTTTATATTTGTCATAAGACTTAAATTATTTCATTATTCAAGTGACTACAAGGCAGATTGGTTGAAAATGCGAGCAGAGAAGTTAGAAGAACAGAAAAAGAAGGAAGAAGAGAAGAAACAGGAGAATACAGGTAAGTACATACTACATACATCGAGCTCTAGGCCGGTAGTTACTAGCTAATAGTAAAATTAAATAAATATGCTCATGCTATCCCAGAAGGGTGTCCGAAGGGGTAAGCGGTCCATCGCCGCCTCAATCACAATACATACGTCTTTGAATTACTTCTCAGACATATGCAGGATTCTTCACGATGTTTCCCTTCACCGTTAAGCATGTGGGTGACATCTTTATAAGGTTGAATGACATTGACATTGGTATAAGGGCCTTACCATAAGCTCTTATTACCATCATAGTTCCACAGTGTGACATTGTCACTTGTACACTTCATATAATATATTCCTTATAGTCTCATAATAAGAGTAAAACCATCATCATCATCACCCTGGCCTTCTCCCATACATTGTTGGGGTCGGCACTAGATTCAACCCGATGTGGCTGATCACCTGATTTTCATACGAAGCGACTGCCATCTGACCTTCGCAACCCCTTAAACGAGGAAAATCTGTGACCTGGGTTAAACCAGTTGTCAGACTTCTTTAGGCTTCCAACCGACCTGTAACGATTGCCATAGATGATAAATTGGCAACCGGGACCGATGGCTTAACGTGCTCTCCGAGGCACGGAGGGAACTTGGGCGGTCACCCATCCAATTACTGGTTAGGGTTGCTTATCTTCGCTGATCGAATGATATGGGCAATAGCAACTGTGCCACAAGCTCCTCTAATAAGAGTTAAATCTTCATGGCAATAAGAGGTCATGGATAGAATAGAATAGAATATTTTATTTGCAAAAACATGAGTGACAATATTGGTGTTAGGCAGATAACAATTCGTTTCTTCATGTTTTACCCCGGGGGGCGTACAAATTAAGGGATCTGTGGTTAGTAATTAACTATGTAACAAACAAATTTGACTTAAAATTAGATTTTTATACAACAAGATAAATCACCAACTGACATTTAAGAAATCGTTGATATTGTAGAAACATTTTTCAGATAGAAATAGTTTGAGGCGCTTCTTAAATAATGCAAGATTTAGTTCCTTAATGGATTGTGGTATTTTATTACATATTTTTAGAGCCATCGAAATGATGCTTTTGTGTACAAGCGCTGTATTAGCTTTATTGACACATAACCTGTTTAGGTCCCGTCTACTGCGAGTATCATTTGTTAAATTGGCAAGCTTCTCAAAATAGTGAGGGTTAGTTTTAACAAACACGCCAACTTCGAAGATATACAAGCATGTTAAGGTTAAAATTTTATACTTTTTAAAATATGGCAAATAACTATCTACTGCTCTAATGGTATTTAGTCTTCGAACTTGCGGCTCGTCTAGTTAATAGTGCTTAATGTAATGTTGCAGAGCCAGTGGTTGGTAAGCAACTAGTGGAGGAAGTAGGTGCCGGTCGTGAGCTGAGCGATATGTATTTGAAACATCCCGGAGATGACAGCTCCGAGGACGAAGACGGCACTGAGGACCCACATCCCGACACTGGTAACTTTTTTTCGTACTATCAAAGCCCTCTGACCTCTGCTTCACTTGTACTGTCAGAAGGTATGAGCGATCAGCGAAAAATTACTATGGTGCATTCAACACCAACGCTCACAATTCGTGACAGCACCCATATAAAATTTAAATGATGAGTTCTAATTTTGTGTTGGAGGGTGGCAAGTACTGTTATAAACTGCTTCAGTGGGTAGCCTACGCCAAATAAGTTGGGCTTTAAAAAGTAGCAGCGTTTCTCAGCTCGTTACATAGATGGCGCTACTCGCTAACAAAAGAGAACAAATACACGAGAACCTAAATCGCGCAAGAAGAGTTTTCGCGCATTGCGGTATATATACAAGTTTCCAACTAGAGCAGTTGCCAAGCCCAGTCCAGCTCCTTAGCTCGCGAACCAGCCCCACTATGGGGCGCCCTTAGCTGTGTTGCTTAAAGCTTTACGCCTGGCTGGAGGCTTTAATTAGTCTCGCCATAGACCGGTTAAGCAGAAATAACTCCCGGAGTTCAATCTGCAAGAGACACTACATAAAAAAAAAATAGAGCAGTTGTAGCCGTCACCAGACATGTCACCCGCCTGGCTGGAAGATCTTTCTTTTGCTGAGGATGAGCATGATCACTCTCTCTTCCCACAATTATGAATACAAGGGAATTTCAGCCTTATTGCTTGTACTAAAAAAGAGTATTTTCTTTAATTCCAGATGACAAACCACAAGATGTAGCAATGTTCCAAGAGTTCATTCGCAAACACGTGAAGCCTAACAACACTGAGAATACATAACAAATCTAGCCTAGTTTGCCATTCAATAATCAAGTTTAATACATTGTGATAACTTTCAAATTGTAATGTGATCTGTCATGATGAAATCATGTGTAAATATAATTTTAAGGGAAGCACACATCGACCCGACTTTGTTTCAGTTTGGAATATAGATTTGAATTTTATGTTCACAAAATCACGGATGTTAGTGTTTGCAACCATATCATGAAGATAATAAGGTTGAAATTGTTTTTAAAAGTAATTTCTACCTTGTGATAAGCGTAAAAATAAGAGTATGATTTGCGCTAAGCGATTTTCATTTACACAAGCAAAAACTATTTTTATTAATTGCCGTATAAGGCTAATATTGGTAAACTACGACGCGAGCTGATCCAAAGCCGGTTGGATATAAAGTGCCTTGTATAGATTTGTAATAAAACAATAGAAATCGAACTAAAACGTGCTTTTATTAAAACAGAGTGATGAACACAACCTTTTTGTCCCTTTATAAATTAAATTAAAATTATAATTAAACCTGAGAAATCCTCATTGTGTTCCATAAAACAAATACAGCACAATTTGTCAAAGATATAAAATTATCATCAAAATTAATGATATAAACACATATAAGATATAAAATAAATAAATAATAATCCTATTTTTCGCATTGTGAATTTTAATTAATTGTTTTAAAATTACGTACATTCTATAACCAATAGAATCGCTTCATTTACTGAGTTCAGCGCAGTGATTCCATTAGTTCTTAACAAATTCCCTCACTACGTATCTCTGGTGGAATCCCACCTTGTAATTCTCAAACTCAAAATATCTTTATTTGATTAGACTTTTTACAAAGTACTTTCAAATCGTCAGAAGGACACAAAATACATTATACATGATTATAAATGTTACCACCGGGTTCGGAAGGTAGCTTTTGTTGAGAAGAACCCGGCAAGAAACTCAACAATTACTCTTTTAAAAAAATATATATTATACAATGTTTTTGGTTACAGTATTTATATCTCATGAATATAAGCCCATGGGACACAGCACAAATGCTCAATTGTCAAATATAATAACTAAAATATTACAAATATTTGTGAGCATGGCAAATTCCAGCCAGTCAAAGCAAAGATCAAACTAAGATTAATTAATTGTAGCAATGTTGTAATGGGATGGAAAGCGTAATCTGCAATGAGATAGGTCATGTATCTGAGATTAATACCTATTTTATACACGCTAAGTCAATTTCGTATGACGGACATAGAAAATTCACATCAGATTTAACATAATGCAGGTACCGTCATGAGTTATGAGCGCTCACCTTGAATGCGCAGCATTAATTCTCTGTACTAATTAACCCAGTATTTCAGTTGAGCGCTCTGAAGTCCTGACGACACCTGAAGCAGGTTATAGGTAGGATATTTAGAAGGGCTTATTCCCAGACATCCATGATGTTATTACCGCCACATCCACGGCTTTTTTTGGTATACAAATGAATGCTCACGACATCCAAGAAATTGTATTGTCGTGGAGGTTGCGGGAATTTATGTATGAAAGTTTATTTTTCAAAATCTATGGGCTGTGGGTGTCTATGAATAAGCCTTTCGGAGAATGGTATATAGAATAAAACCTGTTTCCAAATATTAAATAGTAGAACATGGAATCCACACTTTGAAGACATCCATACTAAAGTCATAATGTCCTTTTCAACGCTAAGCCGCTGAACTGTACCCCTATCACGGGTTTGACACCGTTTTCGTAAACTATACTCGCTAACGTTACTCACAATATTCGTATGACATATTTTAGTTCTGCACGTCACCGTTGGTAGTCGCTGCACAATTTCTCATACTGCCGTGGCATAACTAAAATGCCGTTATCTGACATCTTGTCGAACATTACATTTTATTGTCACATAATACACGAAATGTGGAAAACTATCGGTCTGTGTTTCCGAATGTTCAATACCTTGAATAGTTTTGGAAATAATCCATGTACTTACCTCCAATTCTCAAATAGGTGTTGTCATTAAAAAGTCACATCGGTTTAAATTTTTACCGCGGTTGTTATTCAATACAACGGTTTTGGTAGATAACGGCATTATAGGTATATCACGTCAGCATACTAATATTCGGCGGAGACGCTAGCGAGTATAGATTACGAAAACGGTGGCGAACCTATGATAGGGGTACAGGTTTCGTTAAGGTGCAACCTGATGTAAGCCGCTAGACGCTCGTTTCCAGCGACAAATGTGGTCACGTGATATGTAGCGATACGTGATACGAGCGGCTGCATGAGGCCGCACCTTTACAGTGTAACTGTACCTATCTTTATAATGTGTTAGTCACAATGAACCATTACATTTTTAGTACCAATCAGTATTAAAACTACTAATCACTAAAGCGAGTGTTAACTTTATAATCACAGTTGGTAAGGTAACTGACTTAAAATATCTGTCGATAAAACTTTTATATTCTGACTCGATTGGTGTGCAACATAAATACACACAGAAAGCCGGCTTATTAAGCCGAGAATCGACACGATACACATCACTACCCAGAGTTTGGATAGTCTTCTAACCCAAGTGTTACTTCAAAGCGAGATGCTCTACGTCTATATATGCGTGCGTCTTCTACAACCAATGTATGCGAGCTGACATTCTGTGTGTATTTATTTTGTTCAAGTATATTGTATCACAAATAAATTCGTTTGGAATTGTCAACTTATATTTTTAAGATTTCAAAATGGCTTCTAGCCATCTATATCACTAGAATTAAATTTACTAAATTATACAGTATAGTATAGTAGGTATGCACAAAACATGTGTTCATATAGCTATGAAATAAGTATAATAGGATACAATGTAATTTGTATACTAAACTAAAAAAAATATTAGGTGTCAACATTGAAAAGTCATTGGATACCACAGCCTCAAAAACGATTGAGAATAATGAAGGAATTCAAATTTATTAAAATTCAATAGCAAAATTGTATCAAAATCAAATGTCTATTCAGAACAGTCATATCAAAGTAAGCTGCTTTGTTTGTAAATGTTAAGTACAAAAATCATACTCCTGATGAGTGTCGCTTCTACGTATTGTATGTATTATACTTCTGTTACTATAAGCAGAGCTCTGGCATAGTTTAACGTCGTTTATTTGTAGTAGTTAGCTATCTTCTCACAAGATGGCGTTGTATTGTTTCACATCTCGATGTTAAGATTCTCCTTTATGTACGTATATATTTCAGTGACAAATGTCATGTGTGTGGTCAAGGCTAAGTATGCTCCGACTGATCCTGGCTCCCAGGCCTATTTTTTCATACAAATTTGGTCCTTCGAGCTGAATCTTCCGGTGTACCAGCTTTTGGAAGCCTGAAGAGTTCAGGTCAAGCCGCTGATTTGAACCAGGCGGGGTGCTCAGTGGCGCCGGAGCAGTTACTAATATAACCATGTAATCTTGACTCAATAACATTGATAAGAATTTGCTCACCATAGTAGTAAATATTTAAATTCTGTCACCAAAGCTCTATTATGGTTTAAATGAGAGCTGTCAGCCCTCGTACTAGGGGCTGTCCATTAATCGGAAGTTCGAAAGAATATCACAATGGGTGTAGTAAGATATCACGTGTATACATTATTTTTCTTCAAACGCGCGAATTTAATTTTAAAAGTGGCGTGCAGCTTTTCTCGGCTTGCAGTTATTCTGTTATTTGGACGCCGAATATATGCGTAAACATCATGCTTTACATTGTCTAAACTGGGTGCTATATAAAGATCTATGTGCAGAGCATAAAAAAATAACAAAACCTAGTATGTAGTAACCATAAAATACACGTGATTTTGGGTAGGGTCTTGAACCTCACCACGTATCACCAAGGGGGGGCGCTGACACCCCTATATGATGATATACTTTTTAAGTACCTATTGGGGCCATCTGTACCATAACTTTGAGGCACAAATTAAGCATCGCTTCTGTTTTATTCTTTGAGCTGTGAGTGTTAATTGTCAATAGTGTATCCATTGTCGATATGATGGGTAGTGCAGTTTCCATTGGTCGCTGTGCTAGGAGCCGTCCCCCGACCGGCCCGTTCTAAGGAGCCGTCGGCTAGATGCCACGCGGGCAGATACGATAAGCAACCACAGCGATCCTTGTAGCTTAGCGCTGGATTCGGCCATGTGTTTGACGTGCTGCCTATCGATGTGTATCTGGAAAGAGGAACAGAAAAAATAATTAAAAGAATGCGTAATATATACTCATTCTTCTAAAGTAATAAGTAAAGTGTACAGAAGTGACAACTTATTAATAAACGTCGGTCAAACAGTGGACAAGCAGAGGACGTAAGTATGATGGTGATTATTTATTTTTATTTCTTTATAGCAACCATAGCCTATAACTACGTTATCGTTCGAGCTAGATATTTTACGACTTCAACATAGTGATATATTCATAAAACCCCACAACTTCTAGAAGACAACTGTTCCTTTTTCTCCGACATCCTGTATAGTAGTAGTAATAACTGCGCATGCAGTTTCGCGCTCTTACTATACAGGACCTAAAAAAATACTACTGCCCATTCAAGGTCAGCGCTGAAAACTTATGGTACAGCCTGTGATTGATTACTAGGTGTTACTTACCCTCCACCCAATAGCCAGGGTCTAAGAATATGGCTATGGTATCCCCTGCCTGTCGTAAGAGGCGACTAAAAGGGGGCCGGAGGGCCTGCTGGCGGTGGTCGGGGTGGGAGCTTTGACCACCGGCGCGGGCCCGGGAAGGTGGCCAAGCGATGTGGCTCGCGCTGCCGCCCACAGCGAGGTCTCCAGGGGCGGCGTCACAGCTGCCCCGGCAAAGTGTGGGGGGACACCGGTGCGTTCTATCAGAGTACCCGGAGTCCCCCCTGAGCACTGAGGATGGCCACCGGGGGGTTTTTAGTGCGGTAAAAATCCCACATACCCCGATCTGCCTCTCCCAGGGCGGTCGGGGACCTTTTGAAGGTTTCCCCCTCGTCAACAAAAAAAAAAAAAAAGGTGTTACTTACCCTTTATCATATAAGGTACAATAGGGCACTTTCTGCTCGAGCACGTAACTCCATATCTGGTGGTACGACCAGTTGAGCAGAGGCGACACACGTAACATTTGCGGCCAGTTCGCGTCCGTTTGCTGAAAATACATGGTGTCAAAACATTAAAAATCATCATCCGCCTGCCTTTATCCCATGTTATCTGTGGTCGCCGCAATGTGTTCTTCTCTTCTATTTGTCTCTATCAGACATATCTGTATTCACTCAAATTCAACAATATCTTTATTCGATTAGACTTTTTACAAAGTACTTTCAAATCGTCAGAAAGACACGATTACATAGGATTATACATGCTACCGCCAGGTTCAGGTTGCTTTAACTGAGAAGAACCTGGCAAGAAAATCAGTAATTACTCTTTTAAAAAAATATTTTTTTCATCTTTGAGTTATACAATATGAATCATAAAAAAATATATATAAGCCCATGGACACAGTTCCAGTGCACAGAAGTCGATATAAAAAAATAATTAAAAACTAAAAATAAGTACTAGGAATAATTGTGTAGCTTGAGATGACCAGCCCCCACTAGCAGCACCTGTTTACAAGTATGACGAGGATGCCAGCCATCGCCCTCCTCAACCATTATAGAGGGAAGTGAGCGACCCGTCATCCTGACGCCGCCGCAAGCAAAGGCATTTTAGTGACATGCAAGGCATGACAACTCATCTTTCACACAATCCATCCATCGTTCCTTAGGTCTTCCTTTCCCCTTGTAAAAATAAAGTTGTGAAATAAAAACCAATTGGTATTATTCCGAAACTACACTTCAACATACTACATAAAAGATTCTCACCTGCTTGAAATTCAAATGTTCACTATAAGGATCCGTCCGCCGCGTGCCCATAAGGCACACTTTCAATTGGTCGTCATCAGCCAGAAGCCTCTGTAACGTCGCCTTCATATCCCCGTCCGTGACGATCAATTGTACACCATAATGCTGTTTCACTAACACCACAAAGTCTTCGATCTCTCTAAAAGGCCCGCTAGTTCTAATATAAACTACTTTTAATTTCTTAGACACGTCCTCGCTCTTGTATAAGTCTTTGAGCACATTTATTGTGATATCTAGTAACACTGTGCAGTCTTTGCCGCCATTGAACGAGAGGAAAATTTCTTCTAATTTGTGGTCACTGAAGCATTGTTTTAGGACCTGTTAATAAAATTGTGATTTGAGATAATACCCTTAGGTAAGTACTAGGTATACTTAAAGAATCAAAATTTTAAGTCAACATGTTCTTCGATTCAATAGCAAACGATAATATTCAGGATGATGGTGGGGGTGCAAGTGGGCCAAAGCCTGCAGTGATGTCACACCACGAGCTTTATGGTATCTGAGATATTAAAAGAAATCAGTCACGGTGAATAAATGGGTGTTCTCAAAACCTTTACCGACTTTGCTTGGGGGCCCTTCTGGGAAGAATATAATATTTTTTTTTAATTCCAGGAGGGTCCTTGGTGTTTTAGGACACCCACTTTTCACAGAAGATGATTGGTAATTACCAACATTACAAAAGGTGAGTCCGTCGCCGTCTCAGACACAATACATAAGTCTGAATTATTTCTCAGACATGTTCCTCACGATGTTCTCCTTCACTATTAAGCTTGGGCCGCTGGGATTCGAACTCGCGTGTCAGGTACACAAACCCTACGGGCACCACCATCATCCAGTTGCCCTTATCTTATTTTATTTGTGGTCGGCGCAAAGTGTTCTAGTTCCGTCATATCTGTATTCACTAGCCATATCTATCACATAATCCATTCAATCAAAACCCCACGACCATCGAAACCATATTTATTTCAAAAACTAGCCGTGCCCCGCGGTTTCACCCGCGTAGATTCATTTCATACTTAATTTCGCGGAACCCTAATATCAGCAATCAGCCAGTGAAAGTCCTGTTAAAGTCGGTTCGGAGATTAGCCGGAACAAACAGACAAACAAAAATATAAATTGTTTTTTTTTTATGTCGATACCATGTAATACTTTCATATGCATTTAGTGAAAAGCTGTTATTTTGGAATTACAAACAGACACTTCAATTTTATTTATCTAAATAGATATAGTCACCTGTTCAGTCTCTTGTAGAACTTCAGTGAAATCTGGTAGCTTCATATCGGCGACCTCACTTTTCGGCTGCATTGTTGGCAATGCTCTGCGGCAGAATGAAACAAAAAATGTTCAACTAGCAATTTAACTGGTATTATAACGCCACAAAGTTACATGTGCCTGCGGATAATTTTAGAACTGACGTTACTCATTGGAAAACGTTGACTATACACAGACAGCGCTCACCTGTAACCGTTCACGAAATTTGCTTGTGGTTTATGTTGTGTATTGGTAAAAATTATACTTGATTAGCAGGTATATATGTTTGTATGTTCGTTTAATATTAAGTATTATACCTGATTTTTGCTTGGCCTTGTTTCAGAATAGCTTTTTACTACAACTAGCGATTAGGTAACCTAACATTAAGAGCAGGACCTTGAGCCTTATTATATTAAATTCAATGAGATTTTTTGTTTTTAATTGAGTTTATAAAAACCGTGCTGGCCGAATAGTTTGAGTGGTAATCTTTATGTTCGATACGGTGAAGGCAATGCTCTGAAAAAAAAAAACAATTACGTATCTATACTCAGGGCTGGATTAACCCTATCGGGGCACCTAGGCAATGTTATTCTCGCGGCCCCTATCCCACCTTATATATTTTGTAATAATATATTTTCCCCCACTTGTTCGCGGGCCCCTTGGCAGATGCCTACTTCGCCTTATGAATAATCCTACCCTGCCAGTAATCCTACTGACTACCCTTTCTGGATTTAGAGGTCTGGAGGCCTCGTAAAATAATAGTTTTTCTTAAATATTAGCTAATAAAGTTTGATAAGGTTTAAAAAAAGGGTTTTTTCCGAAGTATTTATTGTGGAGCACCCGGGACTGAAGCCGTTTTCTGGGACCGCATGGGCTAACTTACTTACGCGTTAGTTAAAATATCATGCGTTTAGAAGGTTGGTAAGCACTAAAATACTACAACCAAAGCCAGGAGGAAAGCATAAAGAGCCACGTAATTTATCAAACTGAAGGAAACAATAAATTAGACATGCGCGTGCAAATTCAACCTATTTACACAGCCGATAAACGCTTCATTTGCATGATGTATGAATATTAACTTCCCCTAGTAATTAGTTCTTTTATGTAGATAGCTTAGTATATCTACTATCTATCGATTGTGGTGGCCTTGAAGTTTTGATCGGCAGCATGTCTTGCAATTCGCGGGTTCGAATCGGTGTTTTTTCAGATGTCTATGAATTTTTCAAGAATATGATGTCACACCACAAGCTTTACGGTAAAGGAAGACATAGTGCGAGAGCCTAAGCGTTTGAAAGATAAGAAATACGATTAGTTCGTGAAGTCGCTCATCAGATACTAATATTTTAGATGTTTTGACAACTATTCCTAACCCTTGGGAGATGTGGGAAGGCGAGAAGATATATGTTATAAATTATTTACGTACCTATAATATGTAGCATTGTATTGAATAAACAACAAATGCAATGTAATATAATGGTTTTGAACTGTAAGACCTATGTAGATAGGGTACATTGTTATCTAAGGACACTCTTATTATAACAGTGCATTTATTTCTAATGTTACGAGTGAGAATATTCTTATTAGAAAATAATACAAACATAACTCTAACTGAATGAATAAAAAACTGTACCATACCATACCAGGAAAATACTATGATATCACATTTGGGGATGGTAAAATCTAATGCCTGATAGATGTTTGAAATTTAATGAAACCATATTCTATGAAAAAAAAAATTTATTGCACAGGTGTTATTTTCATGAAAAAGTTATAATTTTTTTATTACCACACTTCATTAAATTCATATGTATTTTGCTAGGCTAGATCTCTGGTTATGAGTATATCATCGTTTTCTGTAATTACTCGACTGTCTCTTATTTGTGAGTGATTAGAAATATTGTATTGATATACTCTTCAATTATTTATCATTTTAATATATAGTATGATATTTTTAAATCAGCCTTCAATAACACTTTTCAGTGTTTCATATTGTACAGTTCAAAAAATATATGTGTTTTTTAACAGTAACATCATACAGATATAACAATGGTATCAAATACTTAAATCAATAATTATTATAATAGCACTTTTCGAAAACTTCCAGTTAAAATCATGTCATCACTAATCACTCATATGAACTATTCTGTCTTTTTAACACACACTTTCTTTATAGGTGGTTCACAACACTCTTTTGTCGAATCAAACAATACCTTCTTATTTAACCGCAAAGTAACTCTCATCATTTCTTTCTTCGGTGATACATTCCTCACATCAAAAACGTCCAGAATATCATCATATATGTCACATCCAATGTTTTCTATAACCATTTGCTTCGCCACTGGGGCAGGGTTGTCTCCGATCGCAAAGCAGTATACGTAAACTATTATTTCATGGTTGAAATTCGTCATGTCTTCTTCGATCAAACCTTTGAAATGCTTCAAAAATTCAACAGCCAGTGCAGGCAAGTTCATTGTAATGTGTATTTTGGCTCCTTCTTGAAGCTTTTCACTCCCTTTACAGTACTCCATGAGCTTATTTTTAAATATGTCGCATATAAAATCCTTACCATCAAGATTATATGACTTAAAGTATTTTTCGTTAATTTTATTACGCTTTGCACTGTGGTTCAACCACTTGTATGAGTCTGGGTTTAAATCGTTGGCAAAAACATGGATTTTGCGTTTAGCTGCCGGCACCGCAAAGGGACCAACACCGCAAAATATGTCGAATAGGATATCACCTGGCTTTAAATAACTTAATATTCTCGAATGCTCCTGCCCAAGTCTTGGGTTCCAGTAAACTTTTGAGAAATCAAACTCAAACATACATTGGTTTTCCTTTACAGTCACAAGGAAATCTTCGTCTCCCGCTAACACTTCCATGCTGAAGTTACGGTAAGTATTATCAATAACATTGCTCTTGTTAACAACTGTTTTGCAAATCTTTATTTTGTCCAGAAGCACTTGGCCAATAAGGCGGCGATACTCCAACAAATGGTCTTTTAAATTTAGGTGAACAATGTGTCCAATTTGAGAGAAACTGCTCACTATTTCTTCATTTTCTGGCAACACTGCTCTGAATATGGGTTCATATCTCCAGTTTTCATATGACAGGTGTATATCTTTAATTTGGAAGTTGTTTTCATTGACATTATATTCATTCAATTTGGTTTGATCTTCTTCGGAGATATCAGTCCATTTGTTTACTATTTCTGGATTTAAATGTATGTACTTTTTAGGTGTTCCAGGTTCACTGTCTTCTATATTTTGTATGGGCTTGAAGTTTTCTAACTTGAGGAAGTAAGGCTTGCATACTTTGGTAATTTGTCCTAACTTTTCTTCGCCTACTTTCAGTACTGGAACTTGCACCGTACGGAGGAATTTCTCACGATCAAGGTCTTTCATACCTCGTACACCCGAGGGAGTTAACACCGATGTAGAAGAACTCATTTTACGAAAACACGCGCGGATGTAATTAAAAATCATAGCAAAACCATAATAATGATGAAATTTTTGTAATACATCGACATACTAACCTAAATCGAGGTTAGAACCGATGTTTATCTCCCACACAGCAGTAGAGAAAAATACTTTTGAATGTTTTCCAGCCTTTTTGATAAATTTTTCACACAATATTAATTTATTTTTAATCAAAACTATTCAATAATTTCTTTACGAAATATCCAAGTGAAATTTCTTCCTTCAAGTCAATGTAATGTACTAACTGTAAGTGGCATGACACTTGTCACTTATCAATTTGACATATTGTTCTGTTTGACACTTGACATAAGTTGTTTTTTTATAGCGTTCTGTTTTAATCAGATTTTTGACAACGAGGAATCCAATGGGTTCCTCCGCAAGATTTTTTTCTCAACAATCACTTGAAATTGGCGGAATAGTTTTACTTAAGCTCATCGCCATTAAATAAATAAAATAAAGAAGAAAGAATCCACGTTAATTAAGCGATTTGTATGAACCGTTTAAAAATGGATCATACTTAGTTCACCAATAACCACAAATAACATTAATTTGCAAAAGTGAGATGTTTCACTGAGGGCGTATACGAAACGAGATACCAGCTTGCGAAATTATTTTTTTGGCCATAATACTTCTTAGCATATATAAAAGTCCAGCCGTTTGTTAATATTGTAAACCTATGGCCACAGCACGTCGCACAAACTACTGAGTGCTTAGTGAGAGTTTTCTTAAAATCACTGTTGCAAGTTATCGCGTTGACGTAAACGCAGATTTGTATAGGTCAAAATAGTGCCACCTGAGGGCCGACAGATGGCGCTGTTTCGATCCTATATAAATCTACGTTTACGTTGATGCGGTGGCTTGTGACGCCGGCAGCAGTGAAAAACTCGCACTAGGCATTTATCTAATCGTATCTTACTAATACCGACTCAACTGAATAGCGATCTAAATCGCACGATTGAGTACTGTGTATAGGCTTACAACATGTAAGCAACGATATATCAGTACTTATGCGTAAGCTCAGGAGTTCTCACAAGGGGTATACAGAGGTATGATGTCATTACCATATTTTCACCAAAGCTAACTGGATAAATAATGATTGTGAGTTGTGACTTCAATTATAAGTTATTAGAAAAACTCATTGATACAGAGCTATAGCGCTATATACATATACCCTCTATACATATACATATATATCTCTGAGATTTGAACTAGCGCTGTTTGGGTAGCACGCGCGTCGTGCCTACTCAAACCACTCGCTCACCGTGGATCTATTTTATTGAGATAGCCAAGCTTGGCAATGAGTTGCTCACTCTTCCATTAAATTGTACTAAAACATGTAAAAAAAGTAACCGGGGAGTTTGTTTCTCCATTTCTTCTCCTGACAGGCTTACATTTGTAAACGGTGGTAAATTAATCTAAGTTAGCGTAAGAAAAATGACGTTCAATGAGTGTTCCAAGTGAGCCTTATGTTGAATAAAACTTTTTGATTTGATTTTGATTATTGTTCTTATGAATATTCCTATGTCCTGTTATATGTAACTAACAAATAATAAGTCAGACATTGCTACTCGTAATCATTAGTTCGAATTACTTCCTAACTCACAGTAGCAAAACTCAGAAGGAACCCGATTTATTTGTGTACAGTTTTTATGCGAGTTTAGTAATGACTAAGTTCGACAGTTTGGGATTGGGAGTTGCAAAACGCTATTACAGAACACAATAAAATGCTTCCCGAGTCAACTACTGTTTCCAAGTTGTGTTAGTTCCTGTTAGATTTATTCATGGCACTCTAATGAGAGTTGAGCTCACTTGAACGGATTTTATCACATTTTGTTCAACGGATAAATTACCTACTTTTGAAGGTACGAAATTATACATACATACATACATATGCTCACGCCTGTATTCCCCGAAGGGGTAGGCAGAGGTGTTGTTATCGCAACACCCACTTTTCACCGAATTTGATTAAGTGCCAACGTGACAGATGGTGAGTCTATCGCCATCTTAGGCACTATACATACGTCTTTGAATTACTTCTCAGAACTATGCAGGTTTCCTCACGATGTTTTCCTTCCTTCAAGCACGTGGTGTGAAATCACTGTACATAAGTTTTTAGAAAAACTCATTGGTACAGGCCCCGCTGGGATTCGAACTTGCGTCGCTTGCGTAGCAGGCGACTGCTCATACCCCGAGGCCACCACGGCTTTTTACGAAATTATTTGTGGTATTATTGGGTCCGGTTGCTCGGAAGCACGTCGACCCTTAGGATCTTTTGTGCCGCCCTTGCCCTGACTCCTCAAATACTCCCTGAACAAGCCGGCAGATCATGCCCATGGGGAAGAGTTTGTAGTCCTCTGGTTTCGGATACACCTTACCCAGTAGGTCCATTCGCCATGTGGCCAGTGCGTCGCAATTGCATATTAGGTGACTCATGGTTCGGCTTCTGATTGACAGTACCTACACACCACATCGTCGTGTAGTACATACGTACCTATATATGAAATTGAGAATTTATAGAAAGTTTATACAAGTGCCGTCATGAGTGTTGAGCGCTGGCCTTGAATGCGCAGTAGTAATTTTTGGGGTCTTGAATATCGCGAGCGCGAACAAATACTTACCTTAAACCTGCACTGTGACTGCATTTGTATGTTATAATACTTATGTCTGTTACTAAATCACGCTGTAACGCAACTGCGGGAGCTTTATTCAATGTACCTACGTACAATAATATACTCATAGGCACCAGATATTTCATTCCCAAGAATTCACCAAGTTGACGTAATGTTATTAACATTTTCAACAATACAATCTAGAACCACATCACAGCTGACGTCACCTTGGTGCAAACAAAGTGGATTATCACGGGCACAGCTTTGTGTCATGGTACCAACTAGATAGGTCAACTTTCTGCGTGAGTGGTGCGCTTGAAATAAACCTCTAGCTGCAGCGTTATTCTGTCAGTGCCGAACTCGACGACTAGCGTCAGTTACACCATAGGAAATTGATACATAATTGATAGACAATAAAGTTTTTGTATCTTTGAAACCGACACCCGACGTCGAGTAGGACGCTGAGAAACGTTGCAGAATAACGCGGCTGTACATCTAGTTTCTAGCAATCAATGGAATACTTACCTATTTGAAAGTTTAAGGCTTCTAATTTCATCGTAACAGAAATAAACTGTAAATGTAGATGAAAGAGATGTCCGTAAGTACAGCTTTGAAATAACTTAGATGCACGTCGACCTCTGGAGTCTTTATTCTCTGGCCTTGACCACCCGTTCGCGGTGTTCTTAAAACTAAAAATGAGACACTATAATGCAACAAAGCTAGTTTATATGAGTAGGTAAGTATCGTTACGATATTAATGTTGGTTAAATGAACTTGTTTATAGGTATTCATGTTTGCGGTAACGGTTTGTGAAAGTTTTTTAATTTAAATTTGTTCTACCCGAGTGGTTACACAATGCAACTTAACATTGTTTGGAGTGCAATTGACGTATTTCCGGCTAGCATTTTGGTTTGTGTAAAATTGGTTTTCTGCCATAACTTTGATTGCGCGAATAGGGAATTATTAAAAATTTTTGCCTGCGCGTTGATTTTACCAATTTGCGAGACAATTGTCACAAATTTACGAATGGAAATTAAAAAAGCAAACATGGCGACCGAGCAAACATTGAACATACGTTCGTGAAATTAATTACCTAGGAACATGCATTTCAAAAAATGTTTTATTATGCCAAAAAGGAAAAAACGATAAATAGGAACCTATTTAGATTATCTACGGTATAAAAATCTAATGTGATTTTTTTGCGACAGGAATAGGGCGGCACGGAATGTAGAATAAAATGTATGGATTCAATTATGTATTTTAACTACTAGCTTCTGTCCGCGGCTTTACCTGCATATTATTATAATTGAACCTTGGTTAACAATATTGCTTATGTTACGTACTCGCTGAAGACGCTAAGCTATCTAAAAGTGAAAGAAAATAATAATACCAGTTCAGAAGTTTTTGAACAAAGTGGTAAGAAACAAACAACAGCCTTTCATCAAAAAATGGGCTATCTAACACTGAAATATTTATTCATACAAAACAAACTCTTCAGCTTTTTATATTAGTATAGATATTAGTATAGAGTATAGATGTAATCATGCTAAAACAAATCAAATATTGTATTTAATTTGGTGACTTAGCAGATCCGAAAAAGAAAGAAAAAATATTTATTTTCTCGCAAAAAGCAAATTTGCAAAAAAAATCACGACTTGGATGGAATCCGTTCAATCTATTATGTAGCAAAGGCACAACACTGAATTAGCAAAATACTAATACAAAGCTTTGACAAACCACTATGTCTCGTGTTCCAAACTTAAACTAAACCTAGTCATAACTCAAATCCATTTATAAATTTCGTTTATATAAAATCCCTTTAGTTTTAGCTATAGTTGGGTAAAGTTGGAGATAAATTACTGTTGTTTATTATTGTATTGACCGGCAGAGGTCACGGCGGATACTGACGAAGGTACAGTGTTGATTTAGGTCGAAGAATACCAATGCCTACTCTATACCTAGTGGTAGTAACTTTTACATTAGCGCGACAAATTGATAAACGCCCGCCGAACTCTAAATAATAAACGAGGCTCAAGGTAGCCTAATGTGTTTTTGTATTGAAAATGTGCGCAGGAATTTATATGGTAGCTTTTATGTGGTTTCTAAACTGTAAGTTTTATTATTGTACTAGCTGTGCCCTGCGGTTTCACCCGCGTAGATTTAATTTAATTCCCGCGGAACGCCCCTAAATGTTTTTTAAATAAAAGTAGCTGCTTGTAACATTAGCTATCTGCTCGTGAAAGTCCCTAAGGTAAAATGGGTCCCGCCGTTTCAGTTATTACCCGGAACAAACAGACAGTGAAACATTTTCAAAATTCGGTTTTTTAAGCCATATATGTTTTCATACGCATTTAGTGAAAAGCTGTTATTTTGGAATTACAAACAGACACTTCAATTTTAATTATCTATATAGATGTATAGATCCACTGCTAATACTCATACACTAATGAATATCGAGGCATTTAAAGGAATAAGCTAGTTAGTTCCGAACTTATCCTGAGGCAATAGAAAAACCGGAGGTGTATGGAGACGTAGATAAGACGTAAAGTGATTTTTTTATCACTGTTAGCGATTTACAAACGTCATGGCAATTGCCGTCGGTTTGGAAAACTAGCCTTCTAAGATGAACCGGCTTAAATTACCATGAGCGTATTAAGAACTTTTGAGCTTTGACGATTCATTTTTGTACCATACAATTTAAAATCAAAGCTTCATAATACGTGCTTCTTAAACGATCATAGTTGGCCCCCAGTACACTGTTATTAGAAGTACAATTTTATTAATGTTATGATAGGTAACTACTTAGCATAATTCCATCTCCGAGTAGACGGAGAGTGCAAAGCACCAAACCGCTTTCGCTTCATTCAAATCTCTACAATCTGAACACATACGGCGATTGCACGATATCTTTATTTACCCGTCTTCTGTACCCTACCCCTACCCTACCCCAGTGTCGCTGCACAATTTCTCATACAAATGTTGTTGGAGACGCTAGCGAGTATAGATAACGAAAACGGTGGCAAACCCGTGATAGGAGTACCGAAAATAAATTGCAGTCAAATAAACAATTTCAGAGTACTGTCAGATGTTTTATTTACCGTTAAATATGCCATATCTGGCTCTAATACGCAGTATATCTTGAGGAGCCGCTAACGGCCGTATAATGATGTTTTTATGATTTTCGCAGACATCAACACGCCTCCATTGTCTCACACCGTGTGATTTATTTCCAACATGTGCGATGTTTACACTCTCAGGGGAATGTCAGAGATTGCCCGCAGTTTTTTTAATACCTGAAGCAATTTTATTGGAAACGAAGCTAATTCAAATAAATATCAAGGGATTTATATCGTATTGGACCCTAGTTTACTGATGTGTAAACTTGTGTAAAGCTAAAGAGTACACTTAAAAATCTTTGCTTCACATGACGATGATGATGCTGATAATGATAATGACTGTCTCGTTGGTCTAGTGGTCGCAAACGGTACTGCATAACACGGAGTCCTGGGATCTCTGAGTTGGTTACAGTGATATTGGGTTTTTCCATCTGTTATTTTCCATTAGTAAAGATATACCTAGTTTATTAGTGCCCTGGTAGTATAGTGATAGACTCGCCCCTACTTACCTAGTAAGCATAACTGGCGAAATTTAGGTTTTATATGAGTGCACCTCTGCCTGCCCCTTCAGGTAATGCAGACGTGAGCATATGTATCTTTGGATTTGAACTGACGTCACATGCGCGGTCAAATACTTAAGCCACTAGACCACGATTTTTTTTCCATATACGTAATACAAGGGTTACCAATCACGCTCTGAATTCCGCGAACCAACAGTCTGTTTGTTGAGTTCGGAGTAAAATAAACATTTTATTGTTTTTAATTTACATACGCGTATCATACATTACGCTTATGTTTACGTAAACACAATGGAAATGATTTACTTTTACGACAGACGTCCCTATTACGATCTTTTATTAAGTTCACAACAATCCTAACGAATACAACAGGATGACATTTTTATGGCGAAATCAAACATTCTAAAGAATTTTATTCTGTATATCTGAATCTTCAAATATTCATAAGACTTTTAAGAGGATATAGTTTCACTTACCGCAAGTATTCGGCTTCGGCAATGTTTTGAACAAGAGTTTGCTAAATTCTTTCTATGTGCAGTTCTTGTTTGAAAACCTTAGGTCAGATTTGTTGCTGTCGCTGAAGGGTCTCCGAAGGGATATGCAGAAGTTTCCATATTGAATCCTCGTGATGGTTTCGTGTGAAATCTTAGTAATGCTCATTGGTTGCCTACTGACCGCTGGTAGATGAGCTCGCGTCACTTGCATACCTAAATCTTAGAGTTACCACACTTGATCTAGTAACAACGACGTAGTAAGTTTAATACGCAAGAATACAGAACCAACCGACATTGCTGTTATTTTCATTTGGTATCGCGTCGCGTAAAGCTTTTACCTCACCTATAAAATGTGACATAAACTCCACTTCAAATTGAGAAGGGAGTGATTTTTTTTGGTACGGTCTGTTTAAACGGAGGAATTCAAGGCTTGAAACTCATCGCAGCATTTGAGCAAATGTTTGCCTAGCTCGATATTGCACACCAGGCCGCATGTCGCTTTTTGCTCTCATTCTCTCACCGCGCTGTTTGATATCAACCCCTGTTTACAAACATAACTCTGAATGTTTGAATGTTACTGCGTGTAATGGTTGGTTTAGTTTCCAATTGGAAAATATAGATTGCTAGCTTTAGCTTAACATATCATTCAAATATTACTAGTCTATTTTGTAATGGGTGAAACGCGTAGACTTAATTTAGTGGTGGGAACTTCTTTTGATAATTTTTAATTAAAAGTATCGTAAGTTACTCCTTGTACATTAGATATCTGCCAGTGAAAGTCCCGTTAAAATCAGCCCAGCCGTTTCAGACAGAATTTTTTTTTATGTCTGTACCGTAGTTATATATCATAGTATGCATTACGTGAAAAGCTGTTATTTTGGAATTACAAACAGACACTTTAATTTTATTTATCTGTATAAATGTATGGATTGTAACAATCAATATGATATGTTATATAGGTATTTAAGAAGGATCATCTGTTTAAAATTATTTGAGAATGTTTTTGTTAATGTTTGCAAGAATCTACGCTTGAGGTGAACCTTAGCTGTAACAAACTCCCTGCAGGCCATTTGTACAGTTAAATGGACCTAGAATCTGCGACCAAAATCAACCGAATATGGTCAGGTTTATTGCCATAAATAAAATAAGATAAGACGGCGAGATGCCTCGAATTAGGTGATTAAATAGAAATCATCTTAAAAGTTTTGCGAGTTGTCTGAATCACGAAAATAGCAGAAACATTATAATATTACTTCTAACTTTGTTCCGAGACAAAGAGTTTCTTTGTCTTCCCTCTGTACTTTGTAATGAAAATCGATGAAAAGGACTGTATATATTAATTGTACGAGTATATGTTCTACTCATATAAGATGTAAGGAGTAGCAAAGAAGCCCATAACAAATTTCACAAATATCAGTCATTCCGTCAGGGTTTCATTGTTTGCCGAGTAACCATGGAAATAACGGAGCCTGCGCAAATATTAGATACGTGACAACCCTAGGGCAGTCTTATTTGCCGATACTTTAGACCGTGATGTTTGCAGAACCTAGGAAAATATATGACTACGATGGCCAAGACTTATATTTAGAACTGAGCAAGCTTATAGCGAGTTTTGCACTGTTTTTCTTTATTTGTATGAGATACATACATATGCTCCCGCCTGTATTCCCCGAAGGGGTAGGCAGAGGTATTGTAATCACAACACCCAATTTTCACCGAAGATGATTAAGTGCCAACGTGACAGATAGTGAGTCTATCGCTGTCGCAGGCATACGTCTTTGAATTCTTTAATTCTTAATTTAAAATTCTTTAAAAATTCTTAATTACTTCTCAGGAATATGCAGGATTCCTCACGATGTTTTCCTTCACCGTAAAGCGCGTGGTGTAAAATCACTGTACATAAGTTTTTTAGAAAAACTCATTGGTACAGGCCCCGCTGGGCTTCGAACTTGCGTCGCTTGCGTAGCAGGCGACTGCTCAAATCTCAAGGCCACCACGGCTCTTTTATTTGTATTTTTTTTCTATCTTTATTTGTATGATATATTTTAGTTATTGCCTTATTATATTCTTAAAATAGCCGTCGCAAGTCACCGCGTCGACGTAAACGCAGATTTGTATGGGCTCACAATAGTGTCATCTTTAGGTCGACAAACACCGTTATTTCGATTCTATACAAATCTGCGTTTACATCGACGCGGTGCCTTGTGACAGCAGCAGTGAAAAATTCGCTCTAGACGCTCAGATGAACGTGGCCCCCATGAATCCCTTCTCGACGATTTCATTGATTTAAGGGTGAGAATTCAAATAACTTTATCGGATTTTGTTGAGAGTTGTAACAAAGCTTATGAAGGAGATTAAGAGGATTTTAAGCGAGGACCGGCATCATTGCGTCTCCCGTTTTACAGTAGATCCTCGTCTAGGGAATGCAAAATCCACCCACCTTTCAGAAGAATACATATACATACATGTTCTCACACCTTCCCCGGAGATTTCATACCAGTTATATTTAAGTAGCATGTGATAGGGGCGAACTCACTGTCATTAACCAGGTAACTAATACAGACTCCTGTTCAGAAGTGACGTAAACAAAGCAGGTTCTATACTAGCGGAGGGATGTTATACCAAGACTTGTACGCATCGTACCTGAAACAACCTCTAAAAGCGGCTGAATAATGTCGCTGCGTAAGCTTAGATGCACATTGTCGCCTGACTGAGGACATACAAGACAGTTTATCATACGGATATATCGGTACTTGATGAATCTAAACAGTAGACGTCCTAGGTGGAGTTAGCGACGGTTGTCCATTCTCAAAGTTTAGTGCCTGTTTAGGAAAGGAGTAACATGACTCCGGTATAATATCCTAATAACATACATACATATGCTCTCGCCTGTATTCCCCGAAGGGGTAGGCAGAGGTGTTGTTATCACAACACCCACTTTTCACCGAATTTGATTAAATGCCAACGTGACAGATGGTGAGTCTATCGCCGTCTCAGGCACTATACGTCTTTGAAATACTTCTCAGAAATATGCAGGTTTCCTCACGATGTTTTCCTTCACCGTAAAGCACGTGGTGTGATATCACTGTACATAAGTTTTTTTAGAAAAACTCATTGGTACAGGCCCCGCTGGGATTCGAACTTGCGTATCAGGCGACTGCTCTAACACCAAGGCCACCACGGCTCTTCCTAATAAATAAAATGATAATAATGATCCAACGAGGATTAGCCATGTGCGCAGGAGATATTATAGTGCACAAGTGTGTGCGCAAACACAGGTGCACTCTTTATTCCCTCACTCTCATAGTCCGATGGGAGGCAATCCGACACGACCGGAGAGAGATCAGGCGTAGGACCAACGGTGCAACGTGCGCCCCGAGGCATTGGGGTGGAAACACCGCCAATTTCCAAACTCCGAGCATTTTATTGTGAATTTCTTGACAGAAAAACCCAATATATATTTGACCCGGGACCTCGTGATCATCACGCGAATTTACTAACCACTGGAGCAACGAGGCAGATAAAACATATAATATAATATCCTACTGATTGGATGACTACGATAAACAACAGTCAATGGATAAGTACTACTGTAAAGTTGTGGCAAACGGTGGTCTCTGCCTACCCCCATGGGACACAGGCGTGAGTATATGTATGTATGTTGAATGCGAGATTTTCTTGCACACACTTACCTTGCTTCCTCCAAAATCAAGCTCCCAACACACTTCGCTTAAATTGGACGCCAACGGTGCAGAGCCAAATATTTGGGAACGCATATCTAGCTCTGCTCTACCATTCTCTACCGTGTTTAATTAAGAGAAAATGTGTATGTACTATTTTAATGGTATACATATGTGTATAAGCTGTGCCCCGCGGTATCAGCCGCGTATAATTTATCTCCGGGGTGTATGGGGTAATAACTGTAGCCTAAATTATTTATATCATTAAATCACGCCTTGTATTCCCCGAAGGGGTAGGCAGAGGTATTTCAATCACAACACCCACTTTTCTTCGAAGATGATTAAGTGCCAACGTGACAGATGGTGAGTCCATCGCCGTCTTAGACACTTTACATACGTCATTGAATTACTTCTCAGAAATATGCAGGTTTTCTCACGATGTTTTCCTTCACCGTAAAGCACGTGGTGTGAAATCACAGTACATATTATTTTTAGAATACTCATTGGTACAGGCCCCGTTGGGATTCGAACTTACGTTGCTTGCGTAGCAGGCCACTGCTCAAACCTCAAGTCGACCACGGCTCTTTATAAATATATATAATAAATATCTTCAGTTTATAAGATGCCACTACTAAGGGAAATAATAGCACTGAGTTAAGTTCGTTTTTGATTGCATACAGCTTCTGTGTCATATCGCTTCGCCATGGGGGTCATGAAAGCAAATAAAGAATGAAGGGTCATAAATCCGAAATGCTTTAGAACACGTACAGAAATATACTTTGTTCCTAAGAACTAATAAAGGCTTTCGAGACACTCATCTGTACTCATTTAATTTTTAATTTCGTAAATCACACAATCAGGCAGCAATTGGAAATGCATGTAATAAATTACGCAGCCGAATTCAATATTTGCTCTCACTCCGGTTCGGAGTTTGTTTTCTGGATTATGCATCCGTGAAATGGGTTTATTTGTCTCACAAATCAACTTTACTGGTCTGTGTAATGCGCATTGAGGAATGACAATTCGAATATATAAACAAGTCCACTGGGTGCTGCGACCTCTCTAACGAAATTTGTCAAGTAGTCATTCCTCTCGACACATGAAGGCTTGCAATATCTTTGGGAGTCCAAATGGAGTGCCTTTGGGCCATTCGAACTTGGACTCAAAGCTACTACCCTTCGAAGGACCCGGTGGTCGAGTTGGTTGGTTAAGTATTTGAGGAGTCGGGTATACCATTAAGGGTGGCACAAAAATCCCAATGCTATCGGTAATAGCCGGATCTACACAATTTGGATAAAATATCTTGAGATCTGCTATAGCTAACACGATATTTCATAAGTAATCTCCGCACACTTTCATCACCAGAAGGACAGAACACTATAGTATATAATTTGCCATTTTCTACGATCTTCATCAAATATGTCGTGATCAAGCAATCCTAATATTGTATTCGTATTTTCCAGTGAGTTTTTCCGGCATACGACCTATGTGTCCGACTTAATTACGTAAGACGTTTGGATCTAACTTCCAACTATTTGGACCACGATGCTTCCTATCATCTTGGGCAGTTGCTAAAGGATGGTTTTGCCTTAACCGAACTGGTTTTGTCCGGCTGTAAGTCAGTTTCATTCTGGTAGGATAGATAGAGAGATAGTTGTAAATTAATTTACGAGTTAAAACTAGCGTTGGATATCTAGTTGTTAACTGTCCATTGTGTTGGTAAACAATGCGTGGAAAATACGGGTTTGGGTTAGCGTTTTTATGATTTGTGATGCTGCGAGAAATTCCATTGCAATTGGAAAATTGTATTGCATTGGTAGGTAGTATCACGACTGTACATTTCTGATTTAATCGAAAAACTGTTAAAATACCTTCTAACCGACATATAAATTGCTAGTGTTGTGAAGATATAATATTATATTATGATTCCATCGTTATGATAGCAGTATGTGTACCATGATATCGTGTTCCAAGGATCTCTGAGCAGAACTAATATTTGTGTTGCAAAAATACCAAGCTAGAAGCCTTGAAGCATACCGCGTCATATAAAATTCCATTTCCTTTCAGTAAATAACATTATCGTACACGAGCTGACACGTAAGTGATAAAATGTCCTTTAATGCGATGAAAGTTAATAATAAAATTGTTGAGTTGGACGCACCGCGGTCAGTTTAGAACTATTCGCAGTTGAAAGGGTGGAACTTTGTGTTGACTCTTCATAAATATTAAACAGGCCAGGTTTGTACAAAACTGCTTTATTTCAAACTGAACACAATGCATTGAGGCTTTTTTATTGCTTTCAAACGCGATTATCAATTTATTTATCTGTAAATTAATTATTAAACAAAAACTTAAAACTATTTACACGTAGAAAACTTCGGTGTCTCTCAGGATCGTGCCAAGAAGGCTGGCCACGTTGAATAGCAATGCTGATTCTCTGAGCGAGATAAGCGAATAATTTCGTGCCATTCGATGTATTATTTGTAAGATCGTAAGAATATCACGATGACACATAATTATTTTCGTTAAATATTGTGTTGATCTTTGCTTACCCCTTGTGGGACCTTGTGGGAAGTCGTGGAGAAATATTACTATTATTTTCCGTGAGCATTTTGTTCAATTACCAATTTGTCCAATTACCATTTTGTCCAATTACCATTTCGTCCAATGTTTTTTGTGTTACCTTTGGTAACAGTGGATCAATTACTAGTGGATCAATTGAAAGACAGCGAAGTTTTAGTAGCATTGAACCTGCCCTGGAACGCTTTGGTAAAATTGTCATGAAACTGCTATGTTGTCGATCATTACAAACCCTCAACCTTAAGCTAGCTAGGACTTCATGGGGTGCAAGGCCAGGAGACCTCCTCGTGTGCCCGATCCATTGTTTGTCCTAAGGATACGTCCGAGGGAACGACAATGGCTTCGGGACGGTGCACCCTGGACGTCGCCGACAGTCTCTTCGGGGGCCTCCATCGAGTGACTTAGCTCCTCGATGGCGATCCCTGGGGACACTGTCGTCGATGACCAACACCTGGCACTCGACGCAGGTGGCGGAGGTGGAATTCGCTCCTTGGGCGTCTCTGTTCAGCAGAGATGACAACGGATGCGAGCCTGCGTCACCCATTCCCAAGGCCCGGCGTGCCTATGGGAACTAGACCTTCTGTCTAGGGCTGGGGGGTGATACCCAGTCAAACGTCAGGGGGATGGGGAGGCACTCCGAAAGGGGTGCCCGGGGTTGACGCTATCTCGCTCGTCACCCCGTGAATGCCGTAATCACCGGCTCTTCCTTCAACGATTCCAGTTAGCGAGGCTGGATACGTCGGGGAGTCGGTGACCGGAGAGGGCTTGCCTTAATTGGCCGGCCTGCGAGGAGCAAACCTCTATAAAAATCCGACAGCGAAGTCGTGAAAACCTGAGAGGCCCTGGGCCACCTCTCAGTATGTAAGTCCCCCATTGTCGGAATGGGCGTCACCCGGCAATGGTCTCTATTTCGTCCCACACTCGTGGGAACAGTTATGGAGAATACTTTTACAAAACCAATGACGAAGGGAGGAGAACGAAAAGAGGACGAGGGAGTTAAATCCCAAGACGGACAGGAGATTACGGGGGAGAAGCAGCCGCTGACCCCCGTAGTAGTGGTGGAAAGCTGCAGTAATGTAGCGGTGGCGGTGCGTACAAGGTCGCAGAAGAGGAGCAGGACGAACTCAGGCTCCTCCTGCGGTGAGCAGAAGGCCGCCAAGGTTGGTTCGGCGACGCGTGGGCGAGCGCGCACAGGCGCCGCCGCCGCTAAACCAATAAGGGACCGGAGTGGGCGCTTCATCCGGCCACCTACACCGTGTGCGGGAAGCGAACGCGAGGAGGACAGCGACGCGATGTCAGATATGTCCCTCGTGTCGCTGACCTCCGGGGAGGCAGACGCTGCGCGCAGGACCGGCCCTTCAGGGACGAGCCGCGCGGCGTTCTTGAAGGACGTTGCGGACGACCTGTCCGACTCAGAATTGGCCCTGACTAATACCAGGGCCAAGAAGAAGCTGCCCTCGGTGGAGGAGCTGATGAGGAAGATGGAGGAGATGCCCACACATGAGTTGGGCACCCTCATAAAGGAGCAGCAGACGGCGGTGGAGCGAGTGGCGGACAGGTCGAAGCACCTAAAGGGCAACTTCGTGCACCAATTGCGTGTGAGTGCACGAAGGACCGAGGCGGCGTCGCTCGTCCTGGCGACACGTACATCTGCGGGCGCAAACACCGAAAGGTTAGAGCGCGAAAACGCGGAATTGCGCTCGCAGATGGCGGCTCTCTCCGCCAGGATGGAGAAGCTCACCGAGGAGCTCTCTGCCCTCCGCGGGGCGGGCAGGGGAGAGGCCAGTGATGCCGCCTCGGCACTGCCGTCGGGGGTGGAAGACCTCACGCGCGCCATCATGGTCCAGGTGGGGACCATGATGAGCGCCCGCGTTGAGGCCCTGGAGGAGAGGCTGCTCCCGGAGAGGCGCATGCGTCCCCCACTAGCCGCGGATGCTGGGAGAGCGCCCCAGGCGCCCGCCGGGCCATCTGTGAGGCTGGAAGCCCCAGCCTCTCAGGCACCCGCGCCGGTGATCCCTGGGCGCAAGAGGAAGGGAAGGGGGGGTAAGAAGAAGAAGGGGAGGACACCGGCTGCCGTGGCAGTGCTGCCGGCTCCTGCTCCTCCCTCAGCTCCTGCTCCTGTCCCAGCTCCGCGAGCTGTACAGGTCCAGCCCCCCCAGGTGGCCTGGTCCACTGTGGTGGGGCGTAAGGCCCAACCTAGGGCTGGGCCGAACTCGGGGTCCTCTCCTGCGGTGTCCCAGCGGCCGGCGCCTTCAACAAGGCCCCCGCCGCCGCGCAAACCGGAGCGGGCACCCTCAAAGCCGCCAGCTACCGCAGCGATCACGGTGACGATCCCGGAGGGATCGGATGTCACGTACGCTGCGGTGATGGCGGCCGCGAGGGAAAGGATCAAGCTCACCGAGCTTGGCATTCTGTCCTTAAGGAACAGAAAAGCCATCACCGGTGGGCTGATCCTGGAGGTGTCCGGTCCGGACTGTGCCACCAAGGCCGACGCGCTTGCTAGCCGCATGCGCGAGTCCCTCTCCGACATGGGCGTGCGTATTGTGCGCCCTGTCAAGATGGGGGACATGAGGGTGATGGACCTCAATGAGGCCATCACCCCCCAGGACGTGGCGGCGGCAATCGCGGAGGCCGGAGGCTGCGCGGCGGCCGATGTAAAGGTGGGGGACATAAAGCGCCCCTCCCGTCTGGCGCTCGGGACTGTGTGGGTCCGCTGCCCACTCACCGCGGTGCGCAAGCTGGTTGCAGCCGGGCGCATCACGGTTGGGTGGGTATCGGTGCGGGTTGAGGCACTGGAGGCACGGCCTCTACAGTGCTTCCGGTGCCTCGAGATCGGCCACGTGCGTAGCACATGTCCGAGCTCGACGGATCGGAGCACCATGTGCTACGCATGTGGCGAGGCGGACCACAGGGCGAGTGAATGCACTCGCCCACTGAAGTGCCCGCTCTGCGCGGACCTGGGCCGGCCCTCTGGCCACAGGATGGGGGGCAAGAAATGCTCTGCCCCTCGTGGCAAGAGGGGCCGTAAGCCGGGTCCCGCGCAGCCGAGCGGCACGGGTCCGGCTCGGTCGGGTTCTGCCCCGACCGAGGCGGCAAAGAAGGCCCCAGCACGGCCTTAAGGCCCCATAGAGCCCTGCAGTGCAACCTGAACCACTGTCGCGCGGCGCAGGACTTGTTCCAGCAGTCCGTCGCGCAGTGGTCGGTTGCACTGGCGGTGGTGGCGGAGCCATATCGCGTCGTCCCAAACCATCCTCGCTGGTTTGGTGACGACATGGACTCCGTCGCCATATACTGGGGTGGCGGTAGCGGCGACCCTCCCTGCTCCCTCATTGAGAGGGGGCTGGGATACGTCGCCGTGAGCTGGGGCCGCATAGTCGTTGTGGGCTGCTATGTCTCCCCCAACTGTACCCTCGCCGTCTACGAGGCGTACCTGGACGGGGTGGCCAACTGCATTCGCAGATGTCTGCCTCGTCCCGTGCTCGTCCTGGGCGACTTCAACGCTCACTCTCGTGAGTGGGGGAGCGCCCGGGATGACCCAAAGGGGGAGACAGTGCTGGAATGGGCGGCGGCGCTGGACCTCCGGTTGCTTAACCGGGGGTCCGTCAGCACCTGCGTGCGCTGGCAGGGGGAGTCGATCGTGGACCTTTCGTGGGCGACTCCCCAGGCAGCGCGCATGGTGACGGGGTGGAGAGTGGCGGAGGAGATGGTCACACTATCCGACCATCGCTATATTGCGATGGATGTGGCCATCCGCCTTCCCCGCCCCGACAGCCGCCGCCGTAGCAGCCCGCCGCGACGATGGTCTCTCAAGCGGCTCGACAGAGATCGTCTCTGCGCCGCAGCCATCGTCGCGGCCTGGCCTGAGAGCCAAGTGGATGGGATCCTGCCCGATCCTGAAAGGGAAGCCGCCTGGTTCCGGGACACGATGACGTCCATATGTGACGCGTCGATGCCCCGGACCAGACCTGCCAAGCCCCGGGCCGTGTACTGGTGGTCGGAGAGTATCGCGGAGTTGCGCGAGACGTGCCTCCGCGCCCGACGCCAGTACACGCGTGCCCGGAGAAGAAGGCGAGCCACAGCCGAAGAGTTGGGTGGAGCCTACGTGGCATACCGAGGCGCCACGAAGGCGCTGCAGGCAGCTATTGCCAGCGCCAAGGCTCGGTCGTGGGATGAGCTCATCGGGGGACTGGAGAGGGATCCATGGGGCCGCCCGTACAGGATGGTACTGGGCAAGCTGCGCCCGTGGGTCCCTCCGTTGACGGAAACTCTGGACCCGGCATTCGTGGAGAGGGTCGTAGATACCCTCTTCCCCAGGGTCCAGAGCAGTCCCGCGCCCCCTCCTTCGGAACCGACCATCTGGTCCGAAGAGATGGGGGTGACGACCGATGAGCTGGACCGAGCCGTGAGGCGCCTCGGAGCCCGAAACACGGCACCAGGCCCCGACGGAATTCCTGGTCGGGCCTGGGTGTTGGCTCTACCCAACGGACTGGGGAACAGGCTGCGGCGGCTGTTTGACGACTGCCTACGCTGCGGCGTGTTCCCCAGAGGCTGGAAAGTGGCTGGGTTGGTTCTCCTCCATAAGGATGGAAGACCCGCGGACTCTTCCTCCGCGTATCGTCCTCTCTGCCTACTAGATGAGGCGGGTAAGCTGCTCGAAAGAGTGTTGGCTGACCGCCTCAGTACGCACCTGACGAGCGTCGGGCCGGACCTGTCGGAAGACCAGTATGGCTTCCGACGCGCGCGGTCGACAGTGGACGCGATCATACGCGTCCGAACACTGTCGACGCAGGCCGTATCCCGGGGCGGTGTGGCGTTGGCAGTCAGTCTTGACATTGTCAACGCCTTTAACAGCCTGCCCTGGGATGCAATATGGGGGGCCCTGGTGTACCACCGCGTGCCCCCCTACCTGCAGCGCGTGGTCCGTGCCTACTTGCGCGACAGGTGCGTGCAATATGTGGGCGGAGATGGACGACTCCACCGGAGGGAGGTGTACTGCGGGGTCCCACAGGGATCGGTCCTAGGGCCACTCCTGTGGAACCTCGCGTACGATGCGGTCCTGCGGGTCGACCGCCCCGACGGCGTTAGCATCGTCTGCTATGCGGACGACACGCTGGTGCTAGCCGTCGGGGCGACATTCGAGGAGACCAACCGGCTCGCCGAGCTTGGCGTGGCATGCGTCGTGGAGAAAATCCACGAGCTGGGCCTTCGGGTAGCGCCGGAGAAGACCGAGGCGCTGTGGTTCCACAAACTCCCGAGGGGGAGGGAACCACCCAGCTCGTCGGTTCGCGTAGGTGACGTGGAGGTCCGGGTGGGACGGTACTTGAAGTACCTAGGTCTCACCCTGGACGGACGCTGGGGCTTCGAGGAGCACTTCAGCCGCATGGTCCCCCGGATCAAGAGGGTAGCGGGTGCATTGCACAGACTGCTGCCCAATCTCGGGGGGCCGAGTGAAGGAGTCCGCCGCCTCTATGCGGGGGTCGTGCGATCCGTGGCTCTCTACGGAGCACCCGTCTGGTCTTCCAGACTGGGTGTTAGGCGCTGCAGAACTATGTATAATAGTATGCAGCGTCCTATGGCCATCCGGGTCGCACGGGGGTACCGTACCCTGTCTTTTGAGGCGGCCACTGTCCTGGCGCGGTTTCCGCCCCTGGACATCCTGGCGGAGATGGATGCTCGTGTATACGACCGTCTCCGCCGGGCGGACGGAACCGCGCCTCCTAATGCGGCTGAAGTGCGCAGGCAGGAGCACCGACGTGCGCTTTTGGCGTGGCGGGAGCGGCTGTGCGAGCCGCAGAACGCCCGCCAACGCGCTGTCGGTGCAATTTTGCCGAGCCTCGGGCCCTGGCTAAAGAGGAAGGACCACGTCACCTTCCGGCTGACGCAGGTACTCACCGGACACGGGTGTTTCGGTGAGTACCTGAATCGGATCGGTCGCGAACCGACGGCGCAATGCCACCATTGCGGCTGTGACCGGGATTCCGCACTGCACACGCTGGAGCAGTGCCCAGCGTGGAGCTCGGAGCGTCGAGTCCTGGTCACCAGGATCGGGCAGGACCTCTCTCTGCCACGCGTAGTGACGGCTATGCTGGCAGACAGAGAGGCATGGAGGGCCGTAGTCTCCTTCTGCGAGACGGTAATGTCCCAGAAGGAGACCTCCGAGCGGGATCGGGAGAGAGCCGATCCCTCTCGGAGACGACGGCGACGGCGGGGCGGAGGCAACGCACGCCCCGGTCCGTCCACCCAATAGCCAGGGTCTAAGAATATGGCTATGGTATCCCCTGCCTGTCGTAAGAGGCGACTAAAAGGGGGCCGGAGGGCCTGCTGGCGGTGGTCGGGGTGGGAGCTTTGACCACCGGCGCGGGCCCGGGAAGGTGGCAGCGCGATGTGGCTCGCGCTGCCTTGCACAGCGAGGTCTCTAGGGGCGGCCCTACAGCTGCCCCGGGGATGTGCCCCGGCAAAGTGTGGGGGGACACCGGTGCGTTCTATCAGAGTACCCGGAGTCCCCCCTGAGCACTGAGGATGGCCACCGGGGGGGTTTTAGTGCGGTTAAAAATCCCACATACCCCGATCTGCCTCTCCCAGGGCGGTCGGGGACCTTTTGAAGGTTTCCCCCTCGTCAACAAAAAAAAAAAAAAAAAAAAAGCTAGGACTTCATAAACATAATTGTATTGTAGAATTGCGTGGTATATTAATTCACACAATATCCGTGAAAGAGCCAGGCTCTCTGTTCTCTAATCCACTCCTGTCCGCGTCTTTGCCCGCGTATTACTAGCCAGTTACTCAACGATGTGGTATTTTTATGATGAAAGATTGAAATCGATCCACTTGTTTCCAAACCTATTCGAAACAATCAAACAAACAAAGCATTTTTATAATATAAGTATATAAAATAAATGAGAGTTTCATCTGAGACACTACCGAATTTGATAAAGTGTAACGGGCATGATATTAGTCCCTAAATATTTTGAAATGTTATTTGATTGGTCAGATTGAGGAGCTCGTGGCTCAGTTGCTATTGCGCATATCATTCGATCAGCGAAGTTAAGCAACCCCAACCCTAGCCAGTAGTTGGATGGGTTACCGCCCGAGTTCCCTCCGTGCCTCGCAGAGCATGTTAAGCCGTTGGTCCCGGTTGCCGTTACAGGTCAGTCGGAAGCCTGAAATAATCTGACAACTGGTTTAACCCAGATGACAGGTAAAAGGGGTTGCGAAGGTCAGATGGCAGTCGCTTCGTATAAAAATCAGGTGATCAGCCACATCGGTTTGAATCAAGTATCGACCCCAACAATGTATGGGATAAGCAGGGCAGGGAGATGGTTATTTGATTAGTCAAACGGCGTTACGAAGATAGCTCGAAGTCTATGAGCTCGTAACAGATTGATGTTAAGTGGCAATCTTAGGATGTCTATCCTCACAAGGAAGTATCAGTTTAAAGCTAACATTAAAACCGCAGTTATATGTAAATAGGACGTGGAACGAGTCCCGTTTCTAGATCATCATACTGATCTAAGTTTCGCGTTAATATTTCCTTATTATGCGAACAAGCTGAATTATATCTATTTTTAGCAATGTCAACCAAGTGGACAATTTGTTCGTTATCATGCCCACACAGAGGCTCCCTGGAAGAGTAGATGTGAAAGCACTACCATCTAATCAAAGACATTTGGTGCCAAGACAGTGGTAAATATCTCCGTACCAAAGCTTAAGTTTTGTTTAATCGGCGACGTATTTTTCGCATTTTGTATGGGAACGTAAAACGTCTTACACTCGCCCTTAGCGGCGAACTAACCTAACCTTATTAGAAGATTGCCCAAATGAATTTACAAGTGTAATTGATTCAAACAAGCATTTTTTAAATAAGTGGCTACGAATTCAGTTTTTTAAAATTTGCAATGTTAAAAATTCTAAAGATAGTCGAGTATGAAAATGTTGTTGGTCAATATATCCATTCAATAAATAATATTGTCTATCCATGTATATAAAAGAATGTCGTGTTAGTTACACGATTTATAACTCAATCTCCGTTCTGGCTGAAAATTGGTAGGGGGACAGCTTAGAACCAGGAGAAGGACAAAGGAAGGAAAATATACTTTTTATTCTATTCTCGTACAACACAGTAAAGTCTACGCGGGAGAAACCGCGGGGCACAGCTAGTTTTTAAGATAAGAACATAGGTACTTTAAGCCCCCTTGTGATGGAGACGAAATTAAGTGTCTTTACTACTCACAGTATAATCTAAACGTCCTTTATTAAGGTTTAGTACAAATATTTAATTTTATTCGTAGTAACGTTGCTAACCAGCATTGTGTAGGCGCAAAGCGCAAATTATACTTTTGATGGCTTGGTTATTTAACATTTTCTTTTGTTAACTAAGTACGTTTGTTCTTTATGAGTTATTATTATTGTAAGACTTATTCTTAGTTTGTAGACTTTTGATAACGGTGCTTAACGAATCCAGGCATTAATAGGTCGTTACTTGAAAAATCATTGCCCTATTGTAACCTACGTAGTAGACAAGATAATTATTATCCCGGCCAATGTAAAGTAAAGATTCGAAAAAGTTCCAATTAGGACATTTTTAAATGAGATCTCTATACTTATGCGCTTAACCTATATTTTGTGTTATTTGTAAACTATATTATATATCAGTCAATTTGTTACGATATAGCAACCCTCTAAATATTGTCTATACCACCTGTCAAACGTCATGTCAACGTTCTGTCACATGTGAAACGCATGACATTTCTTCTCTGTATATTATGGTTGAAATCCAATATTTCAACGCGCATTAGAAACTTCTTAGTTCGCTCGTTTCATTTTATAGCAACAAAACGTAACGTCAAAGCTTAATAAAGCGCGCTTAAATAAGTTAAACGGAGACCGTTTGCGCTCAAAACACTGGCTTTATAATGGTCGATACTTTTCAGGGCATGGCATCAGCTGGTGGTACAAATCAATTTAAAAAAAGAACCCTGACCTTTTAATTTTTTTTTCTTTTAAAGTGCAGTTGTTAAAGGCTTATTGGATGGGGAACATAAGAAAATGATCATAAAAAAAATTAAAAGAAAAAAATTATGTTATATGTTAAGGTACTTGTGATGTATTGTTAATTGATTGTTGTGACAAAAATGTTCACCTAAAAAGTCTAAACCCTATATTTGTATACTTCTGAGTTATAGTTAGGTAAAATTATTTTATTAAGCTTGTTCCCTTTTAACAAGAAACTGAAATACTCAAATCCCTTTAAGCTCAATTTAGCGATACAGTTTAAGTTTAATAAATTGTGTAATAAGTTTCTCTTTCGTTAGCTTTACATGGTTAATAAAGTTTTCTTCGTTGAATTACTGTGTATTTCTTGTGCAAAGCACATTGTGTCTTAATGTAACGATAAATAAGGTATATAGTGTTGTGTAAATATTCCCAAGAGAGCATAATCTGGGGGATTAGTGAGCACTAAATAACAACTACACCGCCTTTCTTTCTACCCTTCATATTATCATGCTATTTGCGAATTATTATTTTATTAAACACGAATAAGGTATACTTTGTGTTGTTGCTATCATACTAATATTATAACTGGAAAAGTTGTTATGTTTGTTTGTTGGTGGAAATTTGAAATGTATTCATCATTTATAATTATATAATATGGATCCAGGGTGCCTGTGATCGTTTAAGTAGCGCGTATTAAGAACTTCTTAGCTTTGACGTTTAATCGTACGGTACCGAAATGAAACGGCAAAGCTCAGAGCCATGGAAATAAAAATGTGTATTAATTGCCAATATTAATAATAATAAAATAAAACTACGATCCCCATTAAATTTGCATAAATATAAATTGCTTTCAATCACGAATCATCAGGCGTGATGTAGGTACGCTTATATTCAGTTTACTCAAATCTTTTAAACTTTTTCTTTGAGTAAAACACGAAATAACAAGCATAGGTACGAGAACTGATTGTCCAGACCACGCAATGCCGCACTAACCGGGGCTGGAGCCCGGTTATAACCGTAACCACAGTAAAGGGAATACAGGTCCGTCCACTCTCACGCCAATTACTGTTCAATGAGAGTATGTGATGGCCAATTATTTTTCGGTACAATTCATTTGCCATTCCACGCGTTGAGGTTGGCTCCAATGTTTGCTCATGTTGGTGAACTATTTGTGTTTGACCTGTTGTACTTGATTGGTTGTTGCGAATTGATTTGTGTCCACGGGGTTTACTTTGTAGGAAATGTCTTAACGCGTTTACTGCTAACGACGCGTATGCGCGTCCAACTGTTCGAGAATTTACGAAGAAGTTGAAATGTTAGCAGTGAATGTCTTAAAGAAAACATGCGTCCGAGTTATTCAAAGAGGAATCAGTTTCATAGACGAATAGGTATTTTCGAAATGGTTAGGAAAAATACGAACCCGAGGCGGGGTGCAAACCGTGCAATTGCTCTTCCAACTGAGCTCTCGTCATTTCACTTCACGCGCAAAATTTTTGATCGTCCTGATTTTTTCGTGCGTAACTAAAACATACATACTTATGCTCACGCCTGTACTCCCTATAAGGGTATGCTCAGGCCATCTCAGAAGGGTCCCAAGCAGAGGCGTTGTAACAACAACACCCACTTTTCACCGAATATGATGAATTGCCAACGTGACAGAGGTTGAGTCCATCGCCGTTTCAGGCACTATCCATATATATTTGAATTACTTCTCAGAAACATGCAGGTTTCCTCACGATTTTTTCCTTCACCGGAACACACGTGGTGTGAAATTGCTGCGCTTAAGTTTTTGTAATAACTCATTGGTGCAGGCCGCTGGGATTCGTACTAGCGTCGCTTGCGTAGCAGGTGACTGCTCAAACCCCATAGCCACCACGACTCTTTTCTCTTAAATTGAAATGTAGATACAAGCAAGGACAACCTAACCATGTACCTGGGAATGCAGACGCAGCGTTGATTGAGTTAGCAGACGCCGTAATTGTCGCAGTACAGAACGCATCCAAACACGAACCAAATAGTGCTTACATTGACTATTAGCCCAATGGAGCCTTATATACGGCTGAATATATGCGAAATACAGGTGTATCATATATTTATCTACAGAGATATCAACATATGCGTAGGCAGAGGTGTTGTCACAACAACGCCCACTTTTCACCGAAGATGATTAAGTGCCAACGTAACAGATGGCGAGTCTATCGCCGTCTCAGGCATTATACGAGTACATACGTCTTTGAATTACTTCTCAGACAGGCAGGTTTCCTCACGATTCACCGAAAAGCACGTGGTGTGTAATCACTGAAAGCGATAATGTCAGGAACATTAGTTTAGATACAAAATATTTTTGTGTTCCATAGTTTACTTATCGAAGAAGGCTTTGGGTTTTATAACATCACGCTGCAACCAATACGAGCGAAGTATCAATGGAAAATCACACAAAAACGGGAAAAAATATTTTTAATAATGTATTATAGAATTGTTCCTCATTAAAAGTTCTTAAAACAGTCCGCGACAGCATATTATGTATCTCTTTTACTCACTACAACATTTTTTTCGAAAACTTTAGCGGTAGGTACTTAAGCTCAGTTAGTAATTATATAACATAGGTGGAAGTCAACACTACTCTAATCAGGAATTTTATCAAGCAGTTAAAACACACACATTCAATATAGAACCAGAGCCTTTTTAAAGCTCGTTAAAGATCCAGAAGATTTAATGTAGGGTTAAAAAAGAAGCTCTGAAATTCTCGGAAAGAAAAGTTGGACTGAACTAAAAAAACATTTTGTTTGTGAGGACTTGTCACTGGCCTGATTTGCTACTTTTAATGAAAGAGTCATGACTTTTCCAAGCGAGGGCATTTTGTAAATACAAGCATCTTTTCCGAGTCCAATTAATTATCATTCTTTTATATGAAAAAATAAGGTATCAAATCCTAACGAACAGTACCCCTATCACGGGTTTGCCACCGTTTTCGTAATCTATACTCGCTAGCGTCTCCGCCGAATATTAGTATGAGAAATTGTGCAGCGACTCCCAGCGGTGACGTGCAGAACTAAAATAGCTCATACATATATTGCGAGTGACGCTAGCGAGTATATATTACGAAAACGGTGGCAAACCTGTGATAAGTGCACAGTATGGCACGTGAGCACGCAAATTGAGAGCTTTGCGAGTAGCGATTCAACTGGAATCAGTAGGTATTCTAGGCAATTGGGTAAATGGTCACGTGTCAGGTAAAGGCACGGGCCGTAACGTATAGCAGCTGTTACGATACTGCGGGTAGGCCGTACACGCTCAGACCTAGATGCACTAGGCACGTACCCACTATTGAAATGATTTGCCACCTTACTGGCCTACCTGGCTAGTGTAACATATGTTATGATAGTAGAAATATTGTATTGGAGGATTATAGCCGATTATTTTCTGATTGAAATGCAGCTTCTGTCCACCTGAACTGCTACTAGAAAAAATGTTTACAGTGATTTGGCACCTTTTGATACTTGAGTAGGTTAGAAAATACGAACAAATTTGAACTTTAAAATTGGTTCATTACGATTTACATTTACTTACCAAACTTACCAAAAAGCTACGCAGATGTCTTTAACTTTTATACTAAACCAGTTGTCACACTTTTGCAGGTTTCTGGGGCCTTACCATGAGCTCTTTTGTTGACATTATAGTTTCACCCTTACTAAGAAACAGTTGTGTTACCATCACACAGCTGCTGAGCTGTAATTTTAATAACAGCTCATGATTAAGCCCCTGACACAGTTTGAGAGGACATCTTGTTCCATGAGGCATAGAAACGAACAATTCCGTCTTAATTTAATGAACAATCCTAGGAATCATAATTCAAAGAGATTAAAGCACTAGTACCTTCCATAACGACTACATAAAATACTGCCCTTTTGAACACAGACCTTAGTCTGGTCACTCAAAGTAATTATCCCGCGGAGCGGCAAAAACTTGACATTATCCACGCTACAATAAAATTATCAGTAAGCCGAAGCTCGCAGGAAATTGGACCATTTTTGTTCGTCGAGACCATTCCCGGTGAACCGTTTTTGCTTGAATCTAGCACTTCAAGGCTCTCTTCGCTTACCTTGAAGGCTTTCTAAATTAAACTTTGGACTTTAACATTCGGGGAATAGACGTTGTTTTCAAATGTCAAAGTTGGGGCTGCATTCTTTGTACATCGAGTGAAGTCCAGTGTATCGCCCGGCGAGATGCGACTCGCTCTTGTGCACTTAAGATATGTGCTTAGGGTTGAACTGATTTATGAAATTTGTGGATTAAAATATATTTATCAATCATAAACAGATTACAACTGGAGAGGGTTGTGACAGGAGTTTCTAGCATGAGTAATGAACTTATCAGTTTGTGAAACAAAATATCTTGTGCAGGGCAGGATACATTTTTAAATAAAATGTAGTATGTAATGTATGAAGCCTGAGTTACTTCTTGGAACATCAGCCATTTTTGCAAGTAAAAGTCCCATTAAAATATCGATATGAAAAGACTGATAATAGCTTAAAAAATATATTTTTTACGTCATTAGGGATACTTTCATATTGTAACCAGAGGATATTTAAATATCCTCTGGTAAAAAGAGTAGTTTTTATTATTAATCCTAAGGTGCAAAAAGTATCAAAATAATATTATTTCTTATAAAGAGTAGCCAACAACTGAGTAGTATAATTATTATTATTGATACAGTTTTTACTAAAGTATTATATTTATAGATACTATGCATTTTGTACTTAGCAGGCTTATGAATCGTAACCAGAAGTGACGCGAAGGTGGATCGCTAGTATCAAACAAATTGTTTTTCATTGAAACAACATTACATGCATTAGGGACGTGATACTTTTACCCTCAACTTCCCAATGACCCCTTTCAAATCCTTACTTATCTACGTACGTAAGTACAAAACGTCATCACATCAACCCATGTACATATTAATTCGGTGGCAGCCCTACCCTTAGCATGTAGCAGCCGCGCGGAGTGAGTCGGGTCGTTTCTCAGTCGGATGCACATTACTGTCTCACTGCGATCCTACAAACAACATTACACTTTTATTTTAACGTTTACTTTGTATGTTTATGCATGTGTTTGGCTTTACTTTCTCGGTTACGGCTATTAGGTTTTAGGAAGAGCTCTCCAGCTCAACCTCCGTAGTACATTAGTAGAACCGTTTTGCAACTGTCAAAAGGTGTTTAAAGTCATGGTTGATGGTATTCAAAGATGGATTAAGGAACTCACAGAGCACTCACACACAGGCAGAATTAACTAAACATTAAAAGAACAACATCTCACAAAATGATAAGTAAAGTTTTTTTTAATATACTGAATAGAATTAACACTAACTGTAAAAATATGTAATTATCGGCCTGTCTATTGAATAGTTAACGATATCTCTCAGTCGTTTGCAGGTTTCCTTTCGTTTTAGGGTACCGCAGCCGAATGGCAAAAATCGGAACCCTTATGGATTCTTCATGTCTGTCTGTCGGTCCGTCCGTATGTCACAGTCACATTTTTCCGAAACTATAAGACTGTTGAAATTATAAGACTGTATTCTGTGAACCGCATTAAGATTTTCACACAAAAATAGAAAAAAAACAATACAATTTTTGGAATAAAAAAAAATTATTCAAACCAATACTTGGGCATAACTCTTCAAAAAAAATATTGAGGTTTCTACTATCACTTTTTTCTAAACTGTTTGATACATCGCAGACTACTCAAATCACTCGGTATTTATAATTTTGCTGACAGATCTGTTGCTTTTTCTACCTTCATACATTGTTCATATTCCCTTGCTTACGTAAAAACAGCTGATATTCTTGCAAGAATATAGTGGGGATAACTGCGCATTTGTGCTCATATAGGGAGTGCCCTATACAAGACTCAAAAAAATACTACAGCGCATTCAAGGCCAGCGCTCATAACTCGCGACACCTGATATACCTTTATAAAGAAAGAGGTACGTTCTTAATTTGCAAACTTATTTCAATAGCACGCGCAATAAAATCCCATGTTTATAGTTAACCAGTGTTATATAAATGTCTCAAACAGGCTTTCCTATCCCGGATACTATTAAAATAGATGTGGGTGATATCGGGCATAATTCGGTTGGGATCGAATTTTATGCGACGGTACAGGGTGCGGTGTAAATTCCGCGCGGTGAGGTCACTAGCCATTGCTGGCACTCGCGCCACCTTCCCACCAATGGGATTGCATGGATCCCGGGATATTGTTTTCTATTCAATTCAATTCAAAAATGAAACTCAGTTCGAATACAAACAATATATATCTATACATCTATAGAGATATAAAACTGAAGTGTCTGTTTGTAATTCCAAAATAACAGCTTTTCACTGTATGAAATTATACAAGGTACAGACATAGATAAAACAATTTTTTTTCTCTGTCTGTCTGTTCATTCTTCTGTCTGTCTGTTTGTTGTAAGGAGTAACTTAAGCTATGTTTAATTTGAAAAAAAAGTTGGTTTCCTATGAAACCTCCTATGAAATGAAGTCTACGCGGGTGAAACCGCGGGGCACAGTTAGTAATATATAAAATAATAAAAATATATAAAACTAAAAGTTGGTACTACGTATAAATACATAATTATACGTAGTACCTAATTGAGACCATAGACCACAAGCAGCACCTGTTCACAAGTATCTCATATTTATTGTTTGTGATATCTATTATTACACTTTATTTAATTTTCTAGCACTGAGAGAGCGTAAGTTCTTATTGTTTCTAGAATTGATGGTCCAACAAAGTACTAAATTAATATAAATGGTAGGGCTTCAACTTAATAAAACCTTGTTTCTATTTTCCAAACAGTCACAATATACGAGTGTGACCTTTCCAATGTTTATTATTCATTTATATTTTGTTCTGTAGTTCTGTCGCTTGCTATGCAGTAATAATTGCAAAGAACAAATTACTGGATTTATGCTTGAAAATTAAGTAATAGCCTTAGTGAAGTGAAAGGCGTATCCACAGTAACCGCACGAAGGCGTATATATCCAGAGTGGCACCTCCCGAGCTCATCCCTGGCGACCGCCAGACATTATTTATACGCCGCCGGTGCCCTAACGTGACATATTTTAAAGCGACCGTTTTAATAAGTCGCCTTTAACCTGTCGTTAGATCTACTAAACAATTGAACGGGCTTTAGATTAAAAACAATATTTAATGAAATTACTGCGTTGGATAAACTCTAATTCAATGGTTTTGTGAAGGATTTCTTTAACTAAATATATATAATTCAGACGTGATAGAGAGGAAAAGGAAGAGAAGAACACATTGCACCGACCCCAAATAACATGGGATAAGGGCAGGAGGATGATGATATAATTCAAAGGTGACTGACTGACCGACTGACATAGTGATCTATCAACGCACAGCCCAAACCACTGGTCGGATCGGGCTGAAATTTGGCATGCAGGTAGATGTTATGACGTAGGCATCCGATAAGAATTTTGATTAATTGTGCCCCTAAAGGGATAAAATAGGGGATGAAAGTTTGCATGAAACTGTCAATTTTAAACCGATATATTATATAAAACTAAACCTACGCGGGTGTTAGGAGTTAATTTTCGGTAAAAAAAAAACAATATCTTACCATAAAAGATTTGTTTATTTAAGTACAATATATTTTTCTTGAAATTAATAAATAAATAAATAATACTGAAACTTACCATCTTCAAATAGTATATAAAATGAAGTCTGAATTGAAGTAACAATTTTCATGCAATATTATTTGGCCTGTCCGAACGCACCGTTCTTCTAAACCACGTTACAGATCTTGATACGGGTTACTGCAATGTTTCTTACATTGAGGCTTAAAAAACATATTATATTAATAGATAGTAGAGAAATAAAATTATTAAATGAAGTACATGAAAACCCTATTGCGTAAATGAAAATTCGTAGAAAAGCTCTTTTACACGGAAGCTTACGCTGTCATGGCGCTAAAGTACCAATGCTTTTTCTCTCTTAATATTGCAGCTGCTCAACTAAGGACTAGAGACGCTGTGAACATGATTAATAGTGTCACTCACGCATCGTCAACCTTATAAAGAATGAAATCACTCTGCCAACATAGTAAGAGACGAAAGGGTTGCACTATAGCTAGCAGTGCCTCCACTACTTCCCTTCCTTAGAGCATTGGGAGCCAACAATGATTGTTTAAACACCGCGTATTAAGAACTTCTTAGCTTTGACGTTTAATTTTACGGTACCAAAATGACGTCAAAGCTCAGTTCTTAATACGCTCTGCTTAAACAGATGATGGTAGGCTCCCTGGTGACTCCATAGCCACACGAATACAATTCTGATTCTGAAATCTGGAACGTGCAAGAGTAGGTCTCAGTGCAATGATGAGATTTCATTGTCACATCTACTGTATCCAGTGTAACACGAACATGTAGGTCGAGCTGAGCCCACAGAGACGCGTCTAAAGTAGAGAACTTTACAACTACAGCTCTGCGATTCACATTTCTGCCAATGTCTTGTTTCTCAATCGAATCTTGCATCCCGGCGGAATACTATTTCTTTGTCATCGCGCTAGAGCGTCTATTCTAGTGGAAGCACGAAGTACATCTGTGTTGGGTCCCGGCGCACCTACATAACTTGGGAGGATTACCCTCGCCACCTCCTAAAATCTAAAGCTAGTAGCATGTGTTGCTAATTGATGTATTCCCGGGGAATAAAAACTGCTCGATTAAGAGTTTCGACGCACGGCCCTTTGTTTATACCCCCAATATGGCAACTTTATACCCTCTTGCATTGTTTACTTCTTTTGTTTAAAATGAAACAACGGAAAATATCGCCATCTTTATTGGCTCCAGAGCGGAATCGCTTTTGTTTTTGAACTTGGAAAGTTTGAACCGGAGTTGATAATTTAAAGCGGCACAAGCCTTAAATCTCGCACACTCGAAATCTAGAGCAGTTCCAATGATTTACACGGCAATAAAGTTTTTAATCCCAGGGTACATTCCATTAGCGCTGTTACGTTTTTAATAAGCGGGGATTGAGGTGAGCCGCTCAATTTCTCTGTGAAATTGAAAAAGTTAGGCGACAGCCTCCACAATTGGCCGGGATCGGGTAATAGATATTAGTGGCCATTGTTCTTATAACTACCCATTGAGGCTTTTGAGTAAGTAAGCAGATGTTTCTCTATGTTTATTAGTCTGTAGAACTTTCTCAAGATATTGAAAAATCTACCAAGATATTAGCACTTCTAAACATACACATAATATCTACGGGCATTAATATGCTTAGAGCCTCTTATTTTATTATTAAACTGTTTAACTGTGACAATGAAAATGGATCCTACACTAAGTAAGCATTGTGGCAAATTTTGAACGAGAGATCTTTTTCCGTACAAATGAAACTCATACAACTAGTTTAGTACAAACAGAGCCATTACAGGTGTTAAGTTATATTGAAGTTTTACGTGCGAAGTGGATTTGTTTATAAACTTCCTGATTTTAGTAGAACAGATACCTCTGTTCTACTTTGGATTGGATAAGTTTTGGCAAATAGTTATTTCAATCAGCTCAATCTCGTATTTTCGGATAAGAGTATTTTTCATTGCTAGTCTATCGACTATAATCTGGGCTCCGAAAATGATTTTGTCCCATTCGGTGTCGAGACCCTTGGTCCGTGGGGTCCTATCGCTATAAGGCTTTTTAAAGAATAACAAAAAGGTTAATCGACATCACAAGAGACCGAAGAGCTGGCAGCTACCTCAGTCAAAGAATTAGCCTTGTCATTCAAAGGGGGAATGCTGTCAGTATCTTCGGAATCTTGTCTACAGGGACTCCTTTTAATAATAAATTTTAGTTATTAGATTATATTTTTTCTACCCGACTAAGTATCAAATTTAATAAACTTGAAAATATAAATTCGACTATGCGAGTATCCAGAATACTGGATACTCGCATACTCGAGGTATTCGCATTCTGCATTCCGCCAGTTACGTTTAGTCCCATGTAATAGGCATGAATTTGGACGAATCATAGCATGTGGCAAACGGTGGTTCTGCCTGCCCCCATGGGATACAGGCGTCAGTAAATGTATGTCATTGGGGTCGAGCCTATTTCCATTAACCGGCCACAAACCTAAAAGAGGAAAAACCAGAAAAAAAGTCGTGTTCTTCAGTAGCGTTAGCGACAATTAAACCAACGAAGCAGAAAAAGAGCTACGAAAAAAAAGAGCTTACACGAAGAGAAGATAAAAAAAGAAACAGTACCGTCCTCTTGTCTTACCTTATGTTACGGAACTTGGTAATTACATTTTACAGTTACTTAGGAAATATGCTTAAGTAAAACAAGCTCCACTGCCACTAACCAAGAAAATGAAAATGAGAACGATTTATCCATTTAAGGCACTTTGAAAGTCGCTAAAAAACTACTCTCTCGGAAACTAGCTTGCTGAGACCGCCGGCAAGAAACTAAGCCGGACATCTTGTGTCTTTCATCTAAACAATAAAAATATCAGTGTAGGTACAAATAGTTTCAACAAATTGGAGGCAAGAATTACAAATTATTATGTGATGTAGGCACACAAAATACCTAATAATGAACATGTCGAGATGAATCGACGAATGCCATGCGCTTCAATATAGACGCACCTTCCCTTAAGTAAAACAAATTATGAAGATAACATTAATTAATCAAGTGTAGGATCCATATCTCGAGCATTATCACTTATCAGTAAAGTCATAATTTAAATATTTCTGACTGCATTTGTAATCTACATGATATATTAAGATGGAAGGTTTTGCCCTGGGCTTAGTTCAAGTTTGAATTTACGATATTTGTTTTAATAATATTACAATCTTAAGGTCGATTCCAAATTATTATGCGCCACATTGTCAGTTAACATTTTTGGTGAATGTGGTAATAATTATTGTAGTACATCTGCTTAGCCTACTTAGTAACACCTTCAGGGGTCCCAGCACGATCTCTTATTGATAATGATTATTGGACAGGTATATATGACGTATATAACTATGTCACTGTCACAAAGAACTGAAGGTCAAGGCGTGATGATATATATACATTGTACATTATCAAATCGAATGGATCGTCTTCATCCTCAACGCTCATATTCACAATATTATAGTGCCGTACGCAATCCCCTCGAGCGCAAATCCCGCGCTCTGTTGATCTCGGTACAACAATACAAAGTTTGCAGTAAACAAAGTAACTTATAATAAACTGGTTACCCGAGACTTTGGATATAAAACGACACGAAACAAAGACTTGGGCTGACAGTTAGAGACGATCCCGACGTGTTCCGATAAATCCCGGGGGTAAACGGACGTGTCATAACGAAAGCAACAAGTTACAATACAATACTGTGTATATTCGAAGCTATTGGAGTAGAATAAGAATTGAATTTTTGTTGTGAAAAAAGCTAATTGTCATCTGTCACGTTGACAGCTTCGATGAAAACTTAGTGTTTTCCGTACCTCTTTACGGTCCTTGTGGAAAAACGTAAAATAATAATACGTTCAACATTCAGAAAGTGATTCTAGATTTACGCTCATTTAGGCGATGTTCTCTCCTGAATACCCCTCTGTGTACTGGTTATCAATTCTTGTGTATTACCGATGTTACGTTTGGTGTCGTAACTTTACCGGTAATGGATCCCGGGTCCCGGGATCGACAGGGATATAATGGTACCGCCATCCACTCTAATATAAAATGAGTTATTTAGTTTATACTCGCGTAAGTCTTACATACTTATATATTACTAGCTGTGGCCCGCGCTTTCACCCGCGTAGACTTAATTTTATGGGTGGCCCTCAGAACCCTAATATTTTTTAAAATTAATAGTATATCAATATATTACAAGGACCAGGTGGAATTCTTACTTACCTTGTTATGCGCGATTAAGGAGCTGCCTTGTTTGCAGTTCTTTAGAAGGACAGATACATTATTTTTTAATTAATTAGCAGTACAAATTTTAGATTATCAATTTCTAAGTGGTACTATAATACAATGTCCATTTCTCTCTAATCCAATGCAATGAAATACCACAACCTAACCTAGCTATCTAAACTTCACATGTAATTCTAACGTAACTACAATTTGCTTGTTACTTAATGTCGAAGCTGCCGTAAGCTGTGTCAACCCGGCTTAATTTATTTCGACCCCTGGTACATTTCGCAGTACATCTCTGTATTTCCACGTAAACATTTCGCCAGTAACCTGTAAACCAATGTGAACCATTTAGCTAAGTGTTTCATGCAGACCGTGACTCCATTTAGATATTGAAAACTCCTGAACCGACCAGTGAATGCTATTGGCAACTTATTCTATCTACGTACATCTAAATTGGTTGGGTATTTTTTTGGACTGCACTCTTGTAACTGGACCTAAATAAAATGGAGGTCGTAAAACCTATTTAAAGAATTTAAATTTTGGCCTTGGAGATTGAGCAGGCGTCCCCATGAATCCCAGCGGGGTATGTACTAATGAGATTTGCTTAATCAATTCGTGGCATAGCCGTGGGTCGGTTTGTGTATACTGAAAGCCAGAATAGCTCAGCCTCGGTTTAATACACGTCACCATCGAGGAAGGAATGAGGAAGCGAGTCTATTTGCGAGGCCTCCCACTTGATGAGCTTGACCCCGCACTACTTTATACCACTCGTACTTATTTAATATCAATGCGAAAATTACTCTATGTGTCTTTGGAATTGAACGTCCAGGAAAGACTTATATCTATACATCTATACAGATAAATAAAACTGAAGTATTTGTTTGTTTTAAAATTACACCTTTAGACTAAATGCATAGTTATGAAAGTAAGTATGAGGAGTTCGTGGCACAGTTGCTATTGCGCATATCATTCGATCAGTGAAGTTAAGCAACCTTAGCCCTTGCCAGTAATTGGATGGGTGACCGCCCGAGTTTCCTACGTGCCTCGGAGAGCACGTTAAGCTGTCGGTCCCGGTTACCAATTTATCATCTTTAGCAATCGTTACAGGTCAGTCGGAGGCCTAAAATAGTCTGACAGCTGGTTTATCTCAGATCACAGATTTTCCTCGTAAAAAGGGGTTGCGAAGGTCAGATGGCAGTCGCTTCGTATAAAAATCAGGTGATCAGCTGCATCGGGTTAAATCAAGTGCCGACCCCAACAATGTATGGGATAAGGCCAGGGGGATGATGATGCATAATTATGAAAGTATACACTGTTTTGAAATTAACAACCCAATTCCTATTTTTTTTCTATTGTTTAAATTAAATCTGCTCTCTCAAAACGACTAAGGAATCAGATTGTATACATGCAGTATAATACCCAGAGAAGCAATAACATTGAATGTATATTACTAAAGTTGAAGACTCAACATATTTATGTTTATTTCTGTAAAATGGGATGGAGTGAACTAAAGTAAGCTTAATTACTTTTAAACAAAGACTCTTCTAAGTAAAACTGGCAAAGAGATACAAACTAGTTCGTTACAAAGTCGCCTCGGGCAGATTTCTATATCCTCTACTTATTTAGAAATAAATGTTTATATCTGTTGCTAACAGCCAACATATCAAAAGAGTAAGGCGGGTATTTATGTAGTAATTTTTATTGTATATAAGTAGCTAAAAACTAATTACAAGTAGAAAACTTGGCCCAAATCGGTGTCTCTCGGGATCGTGCCAAGAAGGCTGGCAGCATTGCCACGTTGAATAGCAATGCTGATTCTCTGAGCGAGAAAAGCCCCAGCCCGCTTGTCACGAGAAGCTTCTACCAGACGACGTGCAACCTCTTTGAAAAGAAAATTTTATTAATTAGGTAACTTACACTTATTACAAAAATATTCAAATAGTTACATAGTATTCAAACATAATTATTATTCAAACACGCAAAATCGTTTGTTTCCTCGAGGCTGAATTTCGACGGCACTCAGATTCGGCTACGAAGAACAACGTGTCCTTGAGGCCAAACTCATGCATTCATAGGTAAAGTAATATTATAAACAAAACAATTACAACATATTATTAGCCATTGTTCGTAAAAGTAGATAATAATATATATTATCTTAATCCACATGATATTCACAAAACCTAAACATAAATTAATTCCCCTCATCGGTAGAGTTCGTAAAATTCTGGATTATATGCAGCAATCGGTTTATTGGATTGGTTGGCATTGTATGAAGAGATTTAAGTGTATGAAGCCACTCAATATACTTTCCAAACCATATTTATAACCTCAGGTGCTGTCGAACTCTTATGGTGACTTTAGTTCGACTTATTGTAAGGGACGGATGATGTGATGTGTATACATCTGTCCCTGTTAATCGTTTAAATAACCTTTGAAAGTCATCAATATATATCCTTAGAACTGCTGTTGCTTATGGGGGCTGGTCATCTCAAGCTGCAATTTTTATATCGACATTTGTGCAACGTGTCCATGGCCTTTTATATTTTTTATGTAATTTATTTTGTATTATTCAAAATTGATTTTTTTATTTAAAAGAGCAATAACCGAATTTCTGGCAGGATTTCTCTCACTAAAAAGCAACGTTCCAAACCTGGCGGTGATATATGTATAGGTACTTATATACCATCATGTCGTTCTAATGATTTGAAAAAAACTTTTTTGAAAATCTCAAATAAATATATTTTTAAAGTTGTAACCCGCATGCATATTAATCACCAAAATAACTCCTTCTTTGTGAAACAGCTTGTATACATATATTAACAAACTAGCTGTGCCCTGCGGTTTCACCTGCGTCGATATAATTTAAAGGAATCCTATTTAAAAAATAAATAAAGGAGCCTAACTTACTTCTTATAACATTAGCTATCTATTAGTGTAAGTCCCGTTAAAATCGGTCCAGTCGTTTCGGACATTACCTGGAAAAAACAGACAGATAGAGATTTTTTTTTAATTTTTTATTTATGTTATTACCGTATACACTTTCATATGCATTTAGTGAAAAGCTGTTATTTAGGAATTACAGACAGACATTTCAATTTTATTTATCTGTATAGATGCATAGTATAGTTACCAAATACAATATTAACCCTTCCGCTAATAATTCTCTCAGAACATACAATTAATCGGCAAATTGAGTGTTTAAGTACCAATCAAGGAAGTTGGGGTCCAGTACCGCCCCCGAAGGGTTGTCCAAGTGATACCGTAATTTATTGTGATATATGAAGATATCGATATATTAAGGAGTTGTGGAACTATTAATTTCCATGGGGTGTAACATAGGGAAACTTTCTATATCACTATGAATATGTTACACAGATTGCTTCCATTGGAGCCAAAATATTGTTCACATATTAATCCAAATCAAACACACTTTTACTGAAATCTACTTTTTTTACAACATACATATGATCGCGTCTGTATTCCCCGAAGGGGTAGGCAGAGGTGTTGAAATAACAACACCCACTTTTCACCGTAATGCCGTCTCATGCACCATACATACGCCTTTGAATTACTATTTCTCAGACATATGCAGGCTACTTCATGATGTTTTCCTTTAACGTAAGGCACGTGGTGTGAAATCACAAGGCCAATGGTTTGACACCCCCAAACAAATACCATGTAACATCAGCTATAAGTATCTGCCAGTGAAGCCATTACTTCAATTTCTTCATCATCCAAATACAATAGGTATTTAGATGATGAAGTTTTAAACAAAACTGAGTCTTCCACGATACAGAACTCCTTATCCTAATATGAACCGGTAAGTAAAGTATTCTTACATATGCTCACGCCTGTATCCCATGGCGTCCACCGTTTGCCACATGCTACGATCCTCACATACTTTTTTCGCTTCATCCACATTCATGCATCTCTTCATACATTTTCTTCGGTAAGTAAAGCATTCTTAATAATGGGTGAAGTGCTTTTAAGTCTGTTCGTTCTCTGTCCAGCATTTCTGAGAGATTTTATTAGAGACTGTAATTCGGTACTTTAGGTATTCTAAGTACGTGCCTTTTAAATCAGTCTGCGTTCCATCTAAAGTTAAGAACCCTGAGAACTCGTACGAGCAACGTTTGCGAAATACATTTGATTAGTGTACAATATATAAATGTAGGTAAGTTGTAGGGGAGAATATGTCAGAAAGGTTAATAAACAAGTAAGATCACGTTCCGACAATTTGCCGAGGTACGGAGTCGCACAAAACTTTCCATGTAACGAACCGATCCCAATTGCTGGCCGTTTAAACGGCTTTACGTGAGGCTGTCTGCGTATATTGAATGAAAAGAAAAAAAAAACTTTTGTTTATTGATGCGTGAATGTCAGCAGAACTGTCACTACGGTTGGAAATAGAATACGGGAACTGAGACAACGTATACATAAGCTTACTACCAGCAGTATGGTAACTACGACCATTTTTTGAAATTAGAACGATTGGTTTTGGGACCATGGCGGTTGTTATTGTATTATAAGTAAATGTTAAGTAAGTAATGTAGATTTATCGATTCAAAGTTTTGAAAACTTTCGGTAAAACACGGGGTGCAAAGAATCTCGTAGATGCGTTCGTGTGTTAGTGCTACTATGGTGACGATACTGCTTGTCTTAAGCTAATATGTATACTGTGACGTGGGTCGGTTATACTAATGATATCAAGTTTGAATTTGGGAATTTGGAGAAACCTTCCAAAGCATAGGTCTTCTACATCCCTCTCTGTTCTCCGGAGCATAGGGATTCCGGTATATATAAACACCATACTGATTGTATTAATTTACGTGCAATGTTGCTTAGAAACAACTTACTAAAACCGAAATAGCGAGTAATTTCGTTAGGGAAGTTAATTTATGAAAAATATATTCATCTTTGCTGTTTCAAGATCACCCTATTTTTAAATACTCGACGTGAACTGTTAATGTTATGGTAGAACAACTTGTACTATATTTCAGTCATGCATACTAATATTATAAACAGTAATATTGTACGAATTGCAGTGTATGTTTTAGTTGCATTCTTTGTAAGTAGATGGCGTGAGTAGTAAAATAGATCGCGCTATTGAAGTTTGTATTGCGTTACATAAATATGTCTACCATTGTGTTATTTTTCTCTTCTTTGACATAACATTATAACAAATCTTTGGATGTGAACATTAGTTTTATTTAGTTCCCGCAATCTTCGGAATGCCAGTTTGATCCCCCAAACAAATATAGAGGAAATACTGATATGAAAAAGAAGATTTGTAACGAATTAGCTTAAAAAGTACTAGCCCAATTAAAAAAAATATTTCACTTCTTGAATGCTATTTGCCTATTATGCCATAATCTGTCTCGTGTGCACCTGTGGGCTAGTTAAACGTCACTGTCGGTCAGGACTGTTTTTGACAGCGAGGAATCCAATGGGTTCCTCCACATATTTTTAACAATTTACAAGATGTTTTTCTCAACAATCACTTGACATTGGCGGAATAGTTTTACTCAAGCTCATCGCCATTAAATAAATAAAGGAAAGGAAAGGAACGTCACTGTCACTGAATCCGCGGGCGGGAAAGTGAAGTGAAAATCACGAAGTACGTGAGCATTGTCTAGCCAGTGTTAGTGATTGTGAATATAAATTATAATAAAGGTACACAGCTATATCATTACTGATATATAGGTAATATTTTATCCCCGTACTCCCACGGAAACGGGAACTACGCAGATGAAACTACTAAAATTGCACGATACAAACTCCTATGTAATTTCAAATGGGTGTATTGAAAACGAATCGCTCTCGATACGGCATTCACTTCAATAGTAATGCACTGCGTGTCCGGTTTTGAGGCTCACTTCATGGGATTCCAATTGCAAAGAGCACGTGATGACGAAGACTTTATTGATACTATTTCTATTGTTATAAGCTTCAATTTTTCAATGCATGAAGTGGCCATGAAGATTCGTAACAAACAGTTATTTCTATGTGGGGATCGTATCTGTTGGCAGATGGAGGTCTCTGCCTACTATAGGATATATTGTATGTATGTATCATATTAAAACATATATGAACCTTAAGGAGTAGGCATCGCTTCAAAGTATTCATCTCTTATAGTAAAAATCGCTTTGTCTTCGAAGGAATTTGAACATAGGTGTTACAGCTCACTCTATGTACAGTGATTTAGCTTATATCAAATTATTAATTAAATTTAACTCATCAGTAACCGATTCACGTAATGAAAATCGTAAGTCGATATCGTATTCATTACATCAAAGAAACATTGAAATAGCTCTGGGGGCCTACTATGATCTTTTCAGCAGCGCGTATTAAGATCTTCTTAGATTTGACGTTTAATTTTACATTACAAAAATGGAACGTGAAGTTCTTAATACGCTCTGTTTAAACCGATGATGGTAGGCCCCCTGTTATCGTCGCAAAAATGTCTAAACAAACTACGATTTCGGATCATGTGAAAACAACAAATTTGAGAGGATTTCCATAGAATGGCTTTAGTTGTTTAACGAAATTTCGATCGTTTGTTTTACGTGAATCGGGGCACAGTACTGCCAACGTTTGACCCCTGTATTCAACGTGAACCATTGTGAGATGCTCAAAGACTCCCGACGAATGAACACTCGAGTGACGCCCCTAGGTCTATATACTTACGCACGTCTATAAATGTTGGGACTGGTTCGACAAGGGATAGGTGTCGTGAACACGTTTACGATTAGCAAGACAAGGTGTTACTAGTAACGAAGCTAGGAAAGTCTAGGTGGACAGGTACAGAAGTTTAAATTTTCCGTTTGAAATATCTGCGAGTTGTGATAATTAACATGGAACAATAATAAAAAAAGCAACATTATTTAAAACACACATACCAACATATATAGTTCTATACTTATACTGATAAATAAAATTGAAGTGTCTGTTTGTAAATTCCGAAATAACAGCATTTCACTAAATGCATATGAAAGCATACACAGTACAGTATAGAAAATCCAATTTAAAAAAAATCTCTGTTTGTCTGTCTGTTCCGGCTAATCTCCGAATCGGCTGGACGGATTTAAATATACCTGTAACATTAGCTATCTGTTAATGTTACATCTTTTTTAAATAGGAGTAACTTAGGTTACTATTATTTAAAAAAGCATTAGGATTCTGCATATCACCCATGAAATGAATTCAACGCGGGTAAAGCCGCGGGGCACAGTGAGTAAAATAAAATATTTCGTTAGTGAATTCAGCTTTATTTGTGTATTATGCTATCACACATTGTCAGATGTACCCAAAAAGCGGGCCTAGTCGCGGGTGAAAGATAGTAAATTTAATAAATATAAAATTCATGATTAAAATGCTGATGTCCCAGATTTATAACAGCCTATTTTATAATAGACATTCCTGACTCTTGTATAGAATGCCGGTATTAAAATGTAGCATTTGAAAATGAAAAAACTCTTAATGGTCGTTACGGGACATTCCTCTCATGATACAATACTAACCGACCGTAAAACGCGAATGATTTACATAAAAATGAAAAGCCAAATGTCTATGATTTTACACGAGTTTAAATGGTGTTATAAATCAAAACGATAAAACTTTTTATCTGATGTCCTATATCGGAGGACAGGTGGGAGTGAGCCACAGCTTTTTGATTGCATTACCAAATGATTTATCTGAATTTAAATACAACTTTCAATGTTATAACTACTTAAACTCATAAGATTACACTTAAATTTGGATGTGATTATGATTTTCTGATTGAAAATTAATTTAGTCTCTTCAAATATAATAATTAGGTACCCGTTCGTCTTCTGTCTGATAAGAACCGCTGAGAAACTAAGTCAAGAATCTCTATTAACATTACATACATACATTTGCTCACGCCTGTATTCCCCGAAAAGGTAGGCAGAGGTATTGTAATCACAACACCCACTTTTCACCGAAGATGATTAATTGCCAACGTGACAGATGGTGAGTCCATCGCCGTCTCAGACACTATACATACGTCTTTGAATTACTTCTCAGAAATATGCAGGTTTCCTCACGATCTTTTCCTTCACCGTAAAGCACGTAGTGTGTAATCACTGTACATAAGTTTTTTAGAAAAACTCATTGGTACAGGCCCCGCTGGGATTCAAACTTGCGTCGCTTGCGTAGCAGTACACTGCTCAAACCTCAGGCCACCACGGCTATATTAAGTATAGTCATTATCATCATCATCATATCAGCCATAGGAGGTCCACTGCTGAACAGGATTTCCACCTCACCCGGTTGGAAGCGGCCTGCATCCAGCGGGTCCCCGCGGCCTTGACCAGATCGTCCGTCCATCTCGCGGGGGGACGCCCTACGCTGCGTTTGCCGGTACGTGGTCTCCACTCGAGAACTCTACTGCCCCAGCGGCTATCAGTCCTTCGAGCAATGTGGCCTGCCCATTGCCACTTAAGCCTGCTAACCCGATTGGCTATGTCGGTCACCTTAGTACGTCTACGGATCTCCTCATTTCTGATTCGATCTCGTAGCGAGACACCAAGCATAGCTCTTTCCATGGCACGCTGAGTGACTTTGAGCCTATTCAAGAGGCCTACAGTTAGAGACCACGTCTCGGCACCGTAGGTCATCACTGGTAACACGCACTGTTCGAAGACTTTGGTCTTCAGACACTGAGGTATTTCAGATGAGAAGACGCTGCGTAACTTCCCGAACGCTGCCCAGCCGAGTTGAATTCGCCGTTTTTATTATTTTATTTATGTTATTAAGTATAGTGTTAATAAGTAACTGAGTAAGTAAATGTAGGTAATTGTGAAGTGAAGGAAAATGAATAAAATTGCGAGTAAGCCTGTTTACTTCCTAAGAGATATTCAATGATGTAAAACTTTACTGATAGAACAGAATAGGATATTTATTTATTAAACCATATAATTTGTTCAAAGTAGTACCGTAGAAGCTAGCATATTTCCCTAACCTTGAACCACGAAATAGTGTTGTGATGGTGAGACTGTCGCTGTTTCTCAAACACATTTCAAACTGGACGATTTTCTTTCTATGTCTTATGCTTAGGATATATATTATGAAAGGCCAAGGCGATGATACAGATTTTTTTATCTATCTATGTGCATTAACTAACAAGTCAGCATATGCTGCTGGATAATGAACCTAAGATCTCGAATTCGTAGTATGGTCAAGTCAAATTCATTAACCGGCGACGCGAATTGGATATAGTAAATTCTCCTTTGTAAGGTTAGAGATAAATTCCTTAATTCAACTTATAGAAAGCCGGGCGCCCCCGTAACTCCACTTCTACTTTGCTCAATAAATATCCATTAAGCCGTCTTACGTAACGCGTACATCCTACAAGGTACACATGCTCCTCTCTTCATTTGAGCCGAACAGTCGACAGGGCAAAAGTAGTTAGCCAATAGTTTTGGCAAGGGCCCGTGAGAGGAAACCATTCATATTGAGTAATGTTTCCTAGCTGCCCCTTTATTACGTACCTCCATTCTGCTGGAAGACATTTGTAGCTAAAGTAGCAACGGTTCGACGCCCGACGCTACGAATTAGCCTTTGTTACTTATCTATTTTATTTTCACTTACAAATATTTTTTGTTAGAAAATAGAACCGAATGTGCCTTTATTTTTGTGATAGAGTTGCGAATAAAACGTGATAAACCACGCACTCTGGTATGTAGATAAAAGTACCTTGACCGTGCACTAATCGTACCGCGCGCATACCCACTGTTTCATGTAGGCAATGGCAGGCATTGGTCTAATGGGATAAACGGCTGCTTATTGCAAGGTTGCCACGCTCGGTTCCAGGCAGTCCCGGGTCGCGGCCCACTCCGTCGCTACGCCCGCCCAATTGCCTCTAATGACACCACTCGAACGTATCCGGCCAATAAACTCTAAGACAAGAGGATCCTTCAGTCCGATTCCTCACTCCTCGTTACACTGTCCTGCTTACATTTGTATTGTTTGGATCACGAAATAGTGCTGTGCGAAAGTGACTGTCATGAAATAAACATCCAATGCACAAACGGAGTTCTAAACATGGCGTTCAATAATCGAGATGTTGCCGAGCACTTTAGGTGAAATCAATCTACTAATAGTAAAGATGATCGATTAAATAGTAGCTGAAACACGCAATTCGGACACCATGAACGGTATAAGCACATCGGCTGACAAGCCGGGTGCAGGCACTGAGATCCCGGTGAAAGCGGAGGTAAAAAAGTCAACTGTCCGCGACAAATTGATGCAGATCAAGGCGAACATTACCGTAGAGCCGATTATAGCGTGCTATATCATGTCCAATGTATTTTCCGGGCTGGCTGTGCAGAACTTGAATCTAGAAAAGGCATGTCGTGTGAACTTGGGCTACAACGACGAAGTGTGCACAGCTCTGAACCGGCGACAAACAGAGAACTACACGATGGAGGAGGCCGAAGTTCAGAAGTTGACGGCTTCCGTTCAGGCGTGGAAAAACATCGTGCAAACGGCGTTTCCGTGTATCTTGGTACTGTTTGTCGGCTCGTGGAGTGATAAAACAGGAAAACGAAAAGCGTGTATACTGCTGCCTATAGTCGGGGAAGTGTTGTGTTGCACGAGTTTCATTCTAAACACATATTTTTTCTACGAATTGCCCCTGGAGGTCACGGCCCTTTCGGATTTGTTTCCGTCGCTCACAGGCGGGTGGATCACTGTGTGCGTGGGGGTGTTCAGCTATATCGGTGACGTCACCACCAAGGAAATGAGGACATTCAGAGTAGGGGTGGCCAACCTGTGCATGTCGCTGGGGATCCCCATTGGGATGTCCCTCAGTGGTATACTACTGCAGAAGATCGGATATTACGGGATATTTTTAATATCAAACTGCTTGTACGTCACAAGTTTGATCTACGGGTATATACGGCTCAAAGATCCTGTTATATCTGAAGAGCGGCAAAGGGTATGTTTATATTACTATAGGTCTTTAAAAAAAATATGCTCACGCCATCCCAGAAAGGATAAGCAGAGGTGTTGTAACAACAACACCCACATTTCACCGAATATGATTAAGTGGCATCATGACAGAGGGTGAGTTCATCGCCGCCCCAGGCACTATACATACTTCTTATTACTTCTCAGACATAAGCATGTTTCCTCAAGATGTGTTCTTGAACGTAAAGCACGTGTCGTGAAATCACTGCGCACAAGTTTTTAGGAAACCTCATTGGTACAGGCCCCGCTGGGATTCGATGGGAGTATAAAATGAACGCAGGTCAAAAAGGCATAGAGATACATATGCGCAGAGCTCGACAGCCCGTTTAGTTCAATGTCTAAGTGATAAATTGTTCTACGCTCGGTACGTAAATTCGAAGAAGGGGGACATCGTAACGCAATCAACGACGTTACTCGAGGCTCCGATAGGTGGCAGCACCAGGGGCTACTATTTATTTGCGACAACTATCTACATTGACATCAATGATATCTATATCTACATATACTGATAAATAAAAATGAAAAGTTTGTTCGTAATTCCAAAATAACAGCTTTTTACTAAATGCATGAGAAAGTGTATACGATACAATTTTTTAAGATTTTTTCTATATCTGTATTTTTGTTCCGGCTTGTTTTAAAAAAAAAAACCTTTTAGGGCTCTGCGGGAATTAAATGAATACTAAGATAACAGACTAACTTAGAATGGCCCGATGAAATTATATTTCAACACCCTAGTGACATAACTACATAATAAACCTGTTTGGGGGGATCAAACTGACCTTCCGATGATTGAAGGAACTAAATAAAACGATGGTTTACATCCAAAGGTTTGATATTATTATAAATATGTATACAATGGTAGACATATTTATGTAACGCGATACAAACTTCAATGGCGCGATTTATTTTACTAAGCTCACGCCATCTACTTACAACGAATAGAACTAAATATACTCATGTATGATTCGTATACCTACTGGCACTGAAAGTAGCTCAAATAGAAATAAAATGCCTTAGGACTAATAAGTATTATTGTAATGTATAAATGTAGTGTTCTATTGTTTTAAATAGCGTATTCTAAACCGGAAAATTTCAGATACAATACATATTTATAAAATATTAGAGACGCTAGAGGTATCCGCGATCTTTATGATAAATATCGATATAAATTCAGCCGTCAATCAAATGGAAAATCCATATTATCCTTACCTTTATTAAAAATGTCGAACGGGTCTCTATGTGTTGGTTTTGTGTCCCCATGCAAGCCCGGTCCTCCAGCGGTCTTTCTATTGAACCAAAAAATATGCGAGAAATATAAATATTGAAAGAGATAAATAAAATTGAAATGTATGTTTGTAATTCCAAATTAACATTTTTTTATTATGTGCACATGAAAGTTTTTTTCCCCAGTCTGTCTATTTGTACCGGCTAGTTGAGGTTTCAAGGATTATCTTAGGGTTCCTTGACATATAGCCACCCATAAAATTTAGTCTATGCGGTTGAAATCGTGGGGCATAGCTAGCAATTGATAAATTAGTAATGTTCTGCCGTCATCACACGATTTTAAACTAAGCAAGCCCAGACGGCTCCAGACAATGGATATAATACTTACATACTTTTTTTTCAACTAATTACTTATTATGACAAACAAAATCTTTGGCCTGAGGCGAGAATCGAACCCGCGTTACTAGACAAAAAGAATGCCCTTTAGAAACTTATTATTTCTTCAACTAGACTACATTCGAGCTAAAATTAGGTTCAATAAGTATTTCGTGAAAAACCGTTCACAATTTCCCATGAGAGTGATAAAATGTACCAATAATATGAAAGCGAAGTATTAATATCATGTGAACGATATTTCTGCGTTTGGTTTAGGCTTTCTTTAAGAGATATAACATTCATTCGTATTTCCTTAGGATATACGTTAAGTCAGGCACGTAAATGCCTTTCAGCCCTTTTTCTCGGAATTCCACTCAAAGTAATAATGTTATCTAAAAAAATGTCGAATGTAAATGACTGTGACTATATGGTTCATATTTGGAGCTAGCTTATACTAAAACATCTATCATCAGATTGATAAGTGTAATTCTCTATTTCCACATTGTGCTTTCGTTAGGAGCTTGAAATATTTCACTTTCTTACAATCGACAATTACATTCTCCGCTTAATTTTATACAGAACTCACTTTCGAATTAAAAAAAAAAAAACTCAGAACCAGTGACAGATACACTACAATCCTATTAACTTTATCTCCAGGATCAGCCAGTGGGTTGTCGAGGATGGGTGTGTTCATTCTTCGATGCTCGTCACGTCAGGGAGACCCTAACAGTGGCCTTCCGCACTGGCCCCAAGCGGCGGAGACTACGCGTCTCCCTACTCATTGTCGTCGTTTGCGTTATATTTGGACCGCTACATGGTAAGCTTTTGAAAATTATCACCATAATAACATTACCTAAAAAACGATGGGTGGATTGTGTGAAAGATGATATGACTGGATAGTGAGTGTATATAGGTATGACAGCTGATAGAGAGAAATGGAAGAGAAAAGCCTTAGGGCAAGAGGAAGATGATGAATATTATCAAAACTTCAAACTAGTAGAAGGAAGGTGGCAAATAAGGGTGCTTATGGTAAGCGGTTACTACAGTCTACGAACCAAACTTCCTAACTTAAATATGTTCGTCTCAAAAAGCACCATTTTGATGTAAAATCATACTGTGGTGCTCGGCATGTAACGAATTAAAATATTATGTATGTGTGGGGGAGCTAAATACTAAATATAGTGGAATGAGCTGCCATCCTAGGGTTGACACTAGCCAGCTTCCGACTTTACGTACGATATTCCATTGCATCGGTAAGTAGTACGCGTAACATCTCTTACTGCTCAGTGCACCCCTTGTTTGAGTTTCACACTACATTAGTAGATTATTAGACTACGTTTATAAATTATTACACTAAACATGTGAGGATTCAGACGACTGGGACCGTTAGCTAACTGGAACCGCGTTCACAGATGCCTGATTCGTTTTTATTTATTTTTATTATCAGACGTGTGGAACCATTCATACTTTTATTAGCCTCGTAGCTTCTTCGATCTTATACAATCCTGTGTAATACATTGATGCTGATTATGTATGTGTTTCCAGATTAAAAAATGCTATCAGGCGACTGGGACCGCGGGCCCAGTTCTTAGTGGGTCCAGTCGCCTGAATCCTCAAAAATGTTATGTGATTTGCAGGTGAAATGAACGTGCTGTACCTTTTCATGAGATATAGATTCAATTGGGATGAAGTGCAGTTCAGTATGTTCTGTACCTACAGCATTCTTACTAACCTTGTAGGTGAGTACTATACAATTTCAACCTTAACTCTATAGCTATATGTTTGATTTTAGTTAGTCTTGGACAGGTAGGATAGTTTTCACAAAGTAACTGAAACATTTAAAGTGTTCAAGGTAACGTAGTATAGGGCACCCTCCAGCTGGACGGTTCGATGACTCGATGGTAGTTCGACTACTGTCGTTTTAATGTTACTGTGCGAGAGAGTGAAATTATCAGAGGCACTATCAGTGCTGGCTGATTTATGAGATATTTCTAATATTCAGCGCATAAATATTCCAAGCCCTCTTAGTCTATAATTTGAATAAGAATAAATATAATATAATTTCGTAGAACAAAGTAACGCCTTTATAACTTCACTCGCTTTTCACTAGAAAAAAATGAAATAAGTCACTAGCCTTTTTGTATTTACTATCAAAATTCAGCAATAATATCTGCCAAGTTATATGAATAAAAATTCTATATCATCTTAAGTCTTTATAAGCCACTTATGCCGTTGAATCACGTAATACCAAAATTGCGAAAATGTATATTGGATTAGAATTTCAAGACTTTCACTGTTCATTTAATGTCAAGACTGTAATTCAATTCTCCGTCTACGTGAACTTATTGGTCCCAAGAATTCTGCTAAGTAGTAAGTGTTCAAACTTTGAAATTGAAAAAACTCACGACCATGCTGCATAATGAAGCTAACATTTTTCCAAGGGATTACCATCATAACAGAATTACTTTCTTAATCTATAAAGTACATTTGAGTAAGCTTTAAACTGAACTGCCTCGCTGATCTGGTAGCTCGCTTCTACAGAACACGTATACCTGGGTACAATCCCGGGTCGGGAATGTTATTGGGCTTTTCAATTTGTGATTTCCCAGCAGCAGTACGATGTCTGGATTAAATACTCGGTAAATGGCAATAGGCTCGCCTCCATGGGACTTAAATACAACCAATGCCTGCCCCCTCTGGGGAATACAGGCATGAGCATATGTTACATAAATATGCTCACCATGCTAAACATTACCTATACAAGCTACCCAATAAATAACAGCTAAGGAATCAGGAGTCATCTCGTCTCACAGTTATTTAGCGAATACTAGTTTTTACCGCCACTTCATCAGCGTAGAAAATGGTTTCCGGGTGTGTATCATTCTGTAACATCTCCCCGGCTAAGCCGAACCTTTTTTGTTGAAATTAAGTATAGAGATCTGTGCACAAGAACATAATGATTCCCTTTGTTATGATTACTTATTACATTCGGACAAATTGCAAGACCTGTATACACAGAAAAAAAGCTGGGGGCCATCATCGGATTAAGCTTAGCGTATTAAGAACTTCTGAGTTTTGACACAATTCAAAATTCGTAGCTAAGAAGTTCTTAATACGTGCTGCTTTAACGATCATAGTTGGCCCCCTGATGATGTAATAATTCAACTACACTCAATTCTCGCAAAATTTCTTCACTCTATAGTTTCGATCTCATGGGGATCGATGGTCTATCTTATTGAAATTAAGAATGAATGTGGTTTGGCAGGAACTCTGTTCTCGATCAGTATCTTCAGCGACTTCATGAAGCTAGACGACACTCTGGTAGGCATTATCTCGTGCACCAGTAAGATCCTCGCCTCCTTCATATTTGCCTTCGCTACAACTACCATTGAGATTTATATTGGTAAGTTATTATTTTATATGCAATGTTACTATTCTGCACTGACGAATATCACTGGTCAAAGTATAGGCTTTAAATTTTTGACGTTGACAATATCGCCTGCGTATTTTTCTCATTTTGTATGGGAACGTTATAACATGCCTCCAGCGGTGAGATTAGGAATTTTACGTCTACCGACAAAAAAAGCGCAGAACGCAAGGTCAAGATGACATCGAACGTGTCAACCTATACTTCGGGCACTGATGTCAACGAGACAGATGGTTAGTCCATCGTTATCCAGGCATGAGGGCACAAGATGCGAATTTCAGTGTTCCAGTGGGTTTGACCCATCTTTACGTCTTTTAAGCTTTTTAGGAAAAAACATCCGTTCAACATATTCGTGTACAACTTAATTTATTTTAAACTGTGTATGCCCTTTGCTCAAGATAGGTAAACAAGCATAGAGGAGGCGCACGGTCATTGAACTCGCAAGTCGAAGCGGAGTAAATTTAGCGACCCGAGTTGGTTTTTGCTTATTAACTTAAAAAAATACGTCTATCATTTGATTGCTTAGTGCTCTTATCATGTATACAGGATGTCGGAGAAAAAGAAACAGTTGTCTTCTAGAAGTTGTAGGGTTTTATGTATATATCACTATGTTGAAGTCGTAAAATATCTAGCTCCAACGATAACGTAGTTATAGCCTATGGTTGCTAAGGGCCGAAGAGCGCGCGGCCTATATTACGTATACGGTCAACTTGTTAAATTAAGGAGAAGGTTAATGGTTTCGAAAAATGGTTTTATGAGATTATTTCAGCAACCATTAGTGAGAGAAAAAAATTAAAAACGTAGTTAGATTTCACGTAAATAGCTTTACGTTACTAATACTAATAATGTCTTCATATGGTCAACTTTGAACGTCAATTACTCGAAAACGGAAAAAGATATTTTAGTGATAATAATTTTATAAGCGTCCTAAAATTATACCCTATCACATATTTTAACAGCGATCCTATTTTTTCCGACACCCTGTATATCGACCTACATGGTACCAATGCAAACCCCACGCCCTTTATAGGTAGACTTGAGTTGAACTTACGTCGCTGGCATAATAAGCGACAGCTGAAATCAACTTGGCTGCACCGTAATTAATAACGTTAATATCTAGTACACACACACTGTGTGTTTCCAGCCAGATAAAATGACGAGTAGTTATACGCCCCTGTAATTATTTCACTTGTTACAGCGCCCTTGGTGGAGATTTTCAACGGAACTTCATTTATCGCGATGCGCTCTATAGCTTCCAAATTGGTAACCAGCGAGGAACTAGGTTGGTCTATATTTATATAGTTGTATTTACTTAGATTGATGCCAGTGACACTACTTCTGGGATCAAAGATTTTTTCCTTCAATCCGGGTTGGGCAAGGTTTTATTGGGGCATCTCCATCTGTAATTTTCCAGCAGTAGTCCGGAGTCTAGAATAGTGCCCGGTCAATAGGCTCACCCTCTGCCTACCGCTTCGGGCAATACAGGAGTGAGTATCTATACATATATATAGGTAAATAAAATGGAAGTGTCTGTTTGTGATTCCAAAATAACAGCTTTTCACTAAATGCATATGAAAGTGTATACGGCACTGACGTAAAAACAAATTTTAAATTTTTTCTCTGTCTGTCTGTCTGAAACGGCTAGACCGATTTTAACGGGACTTTCATTGGCAGATAGCTAATTGTTAAAAGAAGTAACTTAGGCTACTTTTATTTAGGGTTCTGCGGGAATGAAAATAAATCTACGCGGGTGAAACCTCAGGGCACAGGTAGTATGTAATAAATTGAATGATGAGTAAATACTATTAGGTATATATTTGCTGTCAATATTAGCTACGCGTTACTTTATAATATTTGTTCAGTTAATCTTGGTATTACGCCACAATGCGATTGCGGTCGTGTCATGTAGAAGGAAAATTATTAACTCACGTCATGAAAGTACACTCATAAACTACATTTCACATGAATAATAGTTTTACACATAGTATTAGTAAAATCATCTATCATACATCTACCTGCAGATATATAAAATTGAAGTGTTTGTTTGTATTTCCTTTAAATTAACAGTTTTTTGAAATGCATACGACATTATATTCGGTAAATTATTACCTAAAAATAACTATTTTTGAAATTTCTTTTGTCTATTTGTTTGTTCCAGTTAATCTCTGAAACGACAGGACCGATTCTAACGAGACTTTCACTGGCAGATAGATGATGTTACAAGACTAATAATGTATCTACACTAATATTATAAAGAGGAAAACTTTGTTTGTTTGGTTGTAATTAATAGGCTCAAAAACTACTAGAGCGATTTCAAAAATTCTCTTCACCATTGGATAGCATCATCAGCGAGTAACATAAGCTCCTACGGGGACGGGAACTACGCGGGTGAAACCGAGTGAGGTCCGCGAAACCCACGAAATTAAGTTAACGCGGGTTAAACTGCGACGCGTAGCTAGTCAATAATATCTAAATTCATATTTTATACATTCACTTTATTTAGTGCAAGTTTGATTTAAATATACTTGCAGTAAAATACAAATATAAAACAATAAAGTATGTATTTATTATGAACGAAATAAATATTAATCATTATGTATGTATTTTAGTATAGGTTTCTGACACAATGTGCTACATGATTCATGCTTAAAAGGAATATGAGTGGATTATATCTATTTTACTATTGGAATGTAATAGTCTTTCTTTCATAAAACAATCGGCTTTGATCGGGTGCCAATGGGGCGTCCATTCATTACGTGAGCCATTCAGGGGGTCGTTCCAAGTCTCACCCAATGTCATGTGGGGGAGGGTTGGGAGGGGGGTTCCGGCTTGTGTCACGTGATTTTTTGCGTATGTGCGTATTTTGTATTTTATGTGTACGATTTATCATATTTTAGAAAAAATATTAGGTAGTCAAGATCCTTGATGAATGACGTGTTTAATATTTTTTCTTTTTCTCCAATGAATTAAATTAAATTAGATTAAAACCTGACATCCATAGACGTATACATATAGCGTTACGAGCCTTGAAGTAGTCATTGTTTGTTTCGAGCGAGCGCCAACAAAACCATGAACCCTACCCCAAGTATAGAAGTTTTGATATTGACATTGCGTCTTAGCGTTACCCAAAATGTGTTGATCCACCATCTTAAGCATTCAACCATAGCACGCTTACGCCTTATCAACACACTTTGAGCCACGCCAAAACACAAGGCCGTGATGACGTTTAAACGTATTTAAACCTACTTGGGGCACAGTTCTCCCCATTATTTTCGCCGAGCCCTCAAAACTCGTGACGGCAGTTAGGACCTACCATTGTCAGTTTAAGCCGCGTATTTAACGTCAAAGCCAAGAAGTTCTTAATACGCGCTGAAAGACGATCATAATTGGCCCTTCTTTAATAATATTCAATGTTGGCAGGCAAAGTGAACTCCTTGTTCGGGTTGGCAGAAGCGATGATGCCTCTAGTATACGGGCCGCTGTACTCCAGAGTGTATATGGCGACGCTCAGCGTGCTGCCCGGGGCTGTGTTCCTACTGGGAGCAGCTATGACTGTCCCCGCTGTTGCTATATTTGGGTAAGGTTTTTCTACACATACATACGCTCACGCCTGTATTCCCCGAAGGGGTAGGCAGAGGTGTTATAATCACAACACCCACTTTTCACCGAATTTGATTAAGTGCCAACGTGACAGTTGGTGAGTCTATCGCCGTCTCAGGCACTATACATACGTCTTTGAATTACTTCTCAGAAATATGCAGTTTTCCTCACGATGTTTTCCTTCACCGTAAAGCACGTGGTGTGAAATCACTGTACGTAAGTTTTTTTAGAAAAACACAGGCCCCGCTGGGATTCGAACTTGCGTCGCTTACGTAACAGGCAACTGCTCAAACCTCAAGGCCACCACGGCTCACCCACCTACATATTACTAAAAACCAATAAAAATGTTCAAAAAGGAAAAAAAATAATGTATGCAAATTGATACTTAAATTTAAAGTACTTAAAAATAAATTTATAAAGATTATATCTATTTCTACCTCCACTCTAACACAATTTATTGAAATGTCATCAAATACACAATGCCATTCATCTACAGTATTCTACAGAATGTTCTCACATCGTCAAAGTCAACGCTCAGTTATTTCATAACAAGTCACGAATAAATCAAAAAGCGAGTCTAAAACAATGGATGTTATACATTAATGTATTATTTTTAAACCTGAAACTATTCAAGTTTGCCAGGTAAAAAAAACACTTTTATATTTAACTTAAAAATTCATTAAATTATCGAATATAATAATAATATTTTTTTCATCATACACAATTTTCTTTTAATTTGAAAATTAAAAAAAATAATTTTCACATATATTTTCAACCAGTGTTAGATAAAAAAGGAAAAGATTTTGAAAGTTATTATTTGTTATATTTTTGATAGACATTAATTAATTTGAGATATATATATAAATTAGATATAAATAATGATAATGAATTATCATAATTATATCACAAAGACAGACGTCATAGGGTCCAACTCCTTTTTTAAATGAAGTATTATCGCGACCTATTATAAAACCACAGATAACCTTAGGAAATTAGTAAATCACTGAAGGTTGAGAAATAACAATAAAAACTTATTCCGTATAAGTAATAGGTATTTAAATTAAAAAAACATTATCATCGCCACGCTAAGTGACTGATTACAATGCCACAAGTTGTAGGGAGCGTTCAAGTGTTAACTATTCCATTTTGTGGCATCTGGTACAATCATGTACACTTGGATTAAGAATAAAATAAATCAACAATTAAAAAATAATTGGACTATTACCGCTTTACCGATTTTTTTAAATATTATTCATTAAATCAGTAAATTGGTTTATACTTAATGTGAAATTAAAGGTAATTTTAATTAATGTTTTGCTGTTAGACATTTCTGAGCAGAAGTTTGGGTTAATATTAAATACATAAATATCTATAATTTTGAATGATTAAACATATATTGAGTAGTGTAATAAAAACCAATGGGTGTTTGTTGATGTTAAATGTACATAATAATATTTTATAATTACCGTCGTAAATAAAAACTCCACCAAATGAAGATCTCTCTCTCGCCATGAAGATTTTGATCGACATCAATGACGAGCAAAAACAACTTTTAGCCACATCATGTTACATTGCTGCTTTTGATTAAAAATGTATTGTGAAAATGTCCGTGTCTTAGCATGGATTTCAAAGTAAACATTTATTTATATATTCGTTAGAATAACCAACAACTGTTAACTAAAATTACATTCAGAAAAAACAAACAAAATTCAGAGTCAGTGCAACAATAATTTTTAGGTAAACTCCCCATCAATAAAAAAATAAAGAGGAAATTTTCGTATTTTTGTATGTATGTTTGTAATTACTAAACTCAAAAACTACTGAGCCGATTTCAAAAATTCTTTCACCATTGGAAACTTACTTACTTAAAAAAACTACTGGACCGATTAGAAAACATATTTCAGTAATTGATAGTCACATTATCAGCGAGTAACATAGGCTTTATTTTATCCCCGTACTCTCACAGGAATGAGCCTATGTTAATAAATATAGCCCATGTTACTCACTGATAATATTATCAATTATTGAAATATGTTTTCTAATCGGTCCAGTAGTTTCGTTACTATTCAACATACCCACATAAAAATGTTTCCTCTTTATTTTTTTTAAACAATCCTAAAGTTTATTAAGTAACTAATAAGTAGCTATAAACTAATTACTAGTAGAAAACTTGGCCCAAATCGGTGTCTCTCGGGATCGTACCAAGAAGGCTGGCAGCATTGCCACGTTGTATAGCAATGCTGATTCTCTGAGCGAGAAAAGCCCCAGCCCGCTTGTCACGAGAAGCTTCTACCAGACCACGTGCAACCTCTTTGAAAAGTTGATGAGCATCTGGACCCCAAGGCCCCAGAGTTCCTCTTTATAATATTAGTATAGATATAGATCTATGTAGAATTGCAAATCACAATATTTGCTTATTATGATTTGAAGAACTGTTTTATTCAACTGCAAGATTTTATGTATTTCGCGTCTGTCTTTGTATGTGTGGTGTTGTGCATATTTTTGTATATAAAAGTAACAGCCATAGCAATAATATTCGTATAGATATGTCGGATTTATGAGGTGTCTGCCTTAGCGGACTGATTTTACTGTTTTGTTATGATCAAGTCATACATAGCCAAGCACATAGTATATATTTTAATGACTGTTGGAAAAGGGTTAAACATGTATTTTTGTATTTTGTACATATATTTTGTGTAGGTATTTATGTAATGCGTTATTGTTGATTTGGCTGGAAACTTCTGTTAGTGCATTTTCAAGTCAGGCAGTTTCCAAAAATGGATTATGGTGTTCTAGTTCCCGTCACGAGATAAGAATATACCATAGAATGTGTACTCGTCATTTTATGAGTCTCTGTCTATATGTATGGTGCGAGGCGAATAAAAGCAGGGGCGGTATCCCCACTATTTCTCGCTGCGCGTTCTTTACTCGTGCCGGGACCTTTACATAACATTCTGAAAAAAATATGCGTCCAACGTCGTTGAAAAACATTAAAATAACATTAATGGATAAAAAAAATTGTTCAACATATTTACCTATTTACTTGCACCCCATGGGGTACTTAAGCATTGGGACATTTGCGTTTTATTTCCTCTGGCTTTATAATCATAGTAAAACCCAACTACAACTTAATATACCCAACAAAAATATAATTACTCACAGGAAAGTGTCCATAAAAATAATTTATTTCGGGAATTACCTACTTTTTATCCGTACACTGGTGATTTAATTAAAAACAACAACTTTATGAATGTTTTGATTGATTATGATAAATTATAATTCATTGTGTTGGGAAAAAAATAAAGCAAAATTTTCTATTAAGTAAAAAGCTTTACTTACAAATTTCATTATATCCAATTCTTCTAAGTATTTTGTCATTTGTTGTACTTAATATGTACGCCAATAAAAATGGATGGATGTTTTCTGTTCAAAAAGTAATTAATTAAATATCTCTCTAGATGCCTCTAGTCTTATATGCCACTAGCGGATGTCACGCGGTTTCACCCGCGTAGTTCCCGTTCCCGTGGGAGTACGGGGATAAAATATAGCATTAGATGTTATTTGCTGGTGAAGTAGCTATCCATTACTGAAAGAATTTTTCAAATCGATCAAGTTTTGGAGCCTATTAAATGCAGAAAAACAAAAAACAATCAAATCTTTCGTCTTTATAATATTAGTGTAGAGGACGTATCGATGAAATCACGATAATGATGTTAAATACAGATTTAATTACCATTTCTTACTATATCATAACATTGCTTTGTTTTTATAGGTTTTTCGCGCTCTATTCTCTGCCTATCCCTTGGGAGATTTAGCGTGGTTTTTAAATGTGTGTGTGTATTATGTATTTGGATGCAGTTAAAGCGTTTGTGTGCGTGCAACTAAAACTGTTACATAATTTCATACTTCCACAAGTATTTGATCATCATAGTTCGAGTAGGTACGACTAGGATTCTATAAAACAGTTTACATTCATTATTCCATTCATATTTGACCGCTTACCAGTACCGGTTGTTTCCGCACCATCTTTTCGCTGCGATAGAAATATAGAATTTAATCTAACAAGTCAGTAAATAGTATTCATTAATTGCAGGTGGATGTATTTTGAACAAAAGGAGGATAACAAGACCATAGACGAAACTGAAAACGCATAGTTAACGAACTCTAGAGTGTAAAGTATAAGTGAAAGTGTAAAGGACATTTAAGAACGTGTTTTGTTAAAGGAAAATGTTTAAATAAATGGTGTCAAGCTGTGAGCAGTTCGTGTTGTTATTGTAACAGAGGATGCGTATGACAGATCGCGTTGTTTGACTTCAATATCGGTCGTGTAGAGTTTATTTTCGATTTCGCCAAGAGTGTTTGTGGACGCATTAAAGACTGATATGGCAACATAAGTGTGTTTGCTTACATAAAGCTGAACAATACGACTAAGGCTCTGAGCCTGCGTCAACGTTCACCACCAATTCAATATTAGATTGTATTTATTTTGCTGTGTGGATGTGCTCTCGGCTCCAACAACAATGTCGCCGCATTTTGGAAATACGTGACGGACCTCTAAGGTATTGGTTACTTCTTATTTATAAACCGGTCTACCAAAAAAAATAATTGTGCATTTTTAAAATAAAAGAACGCAGAATCTTTCACAATGGACAAAACAGAGAGGGGAGAAGAGAAGCTCCCTAAGGAAGAAACAGAAGTCTTGCCGCTGAAGGCAGAAATAAAAAAGGATCTTAAAGACATGACCTTTTTAGAGAAAATAAAATTCGTGCGGTCAAACATAACGGTAGAACCAGTTTTGGCAATGTTTGTTATGCCAAGCGTGCTTGCGATGTTAGCGACTCAAAACTTGAATTTGGATAAAGCTTGTAGAGTAAACTTGAATTTCGGTGACGAGGCGTGCACTGCACTCCGATTGAGGAAACGAGCAAACCATACCTTCGAAGAAGATGAAGTCCAGAAGCTGATAGCTTCCGTGCAAGCATGGAAGAGCGTGGTGCACACTGCAGTACCAACTCTCCTCATGCTGTTCATTGGAGCATGGAGCGACAAAACTGGCAAAAGGAAAATCTGTATGCTTATGCCAATCTTTGGGGAATTTATGACGTGCATGTTGAATATTATGAACACGTACCTTTTCTATGAAGTCCCCGTGGAATTCACTGTGTTTATGGAGGTCGTGTTCCCTTCCTTGACGGGAGGTTGGTACACTATGTTCCTGGGTACTTTCAGTTATTTAGGAGATATTACTTCTAAGGATACCAGGACTTTCCGTATGGGGGTGCTGAATTTGTGTATGACAGTCGGGTTCCCTATAGGAATGGGCCTGAGTGGGGTTCTCCTGAGGTACCTTGGATACTATGGAGTGTTTGCCATATCTGCTAGTTTCCAGTTCGCTAATTTCTGTTACGTGTTGTTCTACATTGAAGATCATACTTGGCTTGAGAACAAAGACACTGTACGTATTTTATGATAATTATATTCTAAATTCTCTGTTAAATGAGAGAATTTTTGTGATTTTTTTTTTTACGAAATATTTTATTTTTTACGTTGTTTTTATTGAAACGCGACCTTACAATAACGATGCTTTTGAGAGAATTGTTATCGTCATAATTATCATATTTACGCGTGTATGTTTAAGGTCAAGAGAACGGGCTGCACAGGATTTTTCCTTGAGTTTTTCGACTTTAAAAGTATAAAAAAAACTTTGGAGATTGCCTTCAAGAAGGGACCCAATAATCGACGTTTACGGATCTGTCTCATTTTAATGGTTGTATGTTTGACATTTGGACCAATGTGGGGTATGTATATAACTACTTGTTATTATTTAATAGCTATAGATAAATATGAGCCGTGGCGGCGGACTGATTTGAGTAGCAAGCGATGCAAGTCCAAATAAAAAGAAAAATAATATTGGTTCAGTGATTTCACACTACGAGCTCAACGAGCAAGGAAAACATTGTGAGGAAACCTGCATAAGAGAAAAGAGATATTGCCATCCGGTGCTTAATCATCCTCTGTGTTGTGACATCTCTTACCCCTTCGGGGAGTGTTCTGGGCTGACGTGGTCATATGTACCGATATATTTTTGTTGAATTTCATGTTTTATTTGATTATCACAGTCTTGTTTTTCACCTCAATCAGAAAGACATCAGGATAGAAGAATAGTTAAGGCAATGAACAACTCAAGTAACTCTTGGTCTCTAGCTGTACATCATTGGTAGTTACTTAAAGCGTGACAGGAGTCTTTGAAAGTTTGAAAACTAGATTGCGAAGATAATAAATAGTTTACGTTTTGAAATATAACTTTTCAGTTAATTATATAACTGAAGAGTTTGTTCCGAATTTGTCTACCTCTTTTGGGACCTTTCTGGAAAGAAGTTAGTATATTTTTATACTGACTCGTTACTCTCGAACGCTATTTAAAGATACGAGGTCCAATCCCCTAGTCAGCCAAAGTGTTATTAGGTTTATCCATCTCTAATTCCCTAGTAACATCCCGGAATGGGGATTAGTGCCCGATTGGTGGCAATAGTCTCGCCCCCTATTAAATGACATTAAAACATAACTGGCGAAATGTACTATGTATACCTCTGCACACCCTGAAAGATAGGCGTGAGTATCTGATCTTCTTTTTTAATTCAAGAGTTTTGCTCTAGTCGATGGAGCAATTGCTACTCCTCATTTGGGCACAATCCGCGTCCTGATACGTCACCACACCAACTTTCTCCTTAAGTTGCTCCATGTAGTTCTCCTCGGTCTTCCTCTTCCTCTCTTCCTTTCGATTTTCTCTTCCAGTACTAGCTGTATTAGAAAGTCCTGTCGTATCAAGTGCCCAATATTCTTTCCTCTTCTCATTTATCACTTCCACACTAATGATGTATTTTAACACGGGTAGAAAGCAGGACAGTTTATATCCATAGGTATTGGTAAGAGGATGTCATTACTCGTGAGGGACTAGTTTATGAGAATGACAAACACGTTTCATGGTGCATTGCGTTCCTGACAGAACAACGCGACGAGATTTTACTCTAAATCAAATACCGCATGCATAGGGATACCATAGTGTATTGAAATAATAGGGATACATATAATGATACATTTTTATTCGATATTTAATGGCTGTAAGTTTCTAAAACAGTAATTACTCACTTTCTCCAGGCATACTGATAAACTATTTTAATTATCTGTAACGATAAATGGATTTAATAAACCTAACAATTTTTTCAAACCAGTTCGACATTTTATACATTTTGTAATGGTTTCATAATCATGCACATTATTGGATACACTTGCAGATGTCATGAGAGTGCAGTCATAATAACAAAATTTTGGTATGAGAATAATATTTTGGAATATTATAGAATATCCCCCAAAGCGCTCTTAGCTGGCAACACTGATATGAATGTAACCATGTAACGTGTTCCAGCGATTTACAGTGCTCCGATGTCAACCACTCACATCGCTCGGAATTAAATAATTGACGATCCCAACCTATTTGAATTTTGATGAATGAATACTGACGTGTACGCACTATGTACAAATTGATGTTGCGACTGTCTCACAAAATGAGAATTTACAGAAGGTCAGCTAGGTGGACATACATATACCGCATACGTATATGAGCAATGCCCTTAAGCTAAAGTAGGTAGAGAAAGAAATTCTATTCTAACAGGCCAAATAGGCGCAAATTGTCATTTGAGCAAAATTTTTCATTTAAAAAAAATATTCTACATTTTTATATCAGCGGTTCTGGAACCAGATCCTCATACTACGAATGTACGAAGCCTGCCTCTTGTGACCTCTTTATTGCGTCGGCTCGTTTTAAACTTACTAATAGCTCATAGCACAGTTGCTAACGCGCACATCATTCGATCAGGGAAGTTAAGCGACTTCATCCGAGGCCATTTGGTTCAACCTTACCTCCAACATAGTAAGAAACGAAAGAGTCCCATCATAGCTAGCACAGCGCCTGTATTCCTAGTTGAGTACTGGCAACATTACTCAACTATAGGTTAGTCGAAAACCTAAAGGAATTTCAATTGGTTATCGCAGATTACTGTTTTTACTCATAAAAGCGGTTGTGAAAATCAGATGAATAGCTGATTGGATTGAATCAAGTGGCGACCCCAACAATCTAAATCCAAATGCTACGACTGGAAGTTGGACTTGCAACGAATGTCGATCAATGTAGGCCACCCTTTAGTAACCTTTTTATTCTGTGACTGTATTGTGCCTATTAAGTGACATAGTGTGTGGGCATGAAATCGATTTGAAATGTTTCGATTGTTTTCAAACAACATATTGTTAACGATATTGTTTATCAATAATATCAATTCGTATATCACCTAGTTTATTTATGTTCTTTTGTTTGTTCGCTGGAGGACAATGTTAATGGTCGGTGACAGACCCTAAATGGTATTTTGTTTAGTTTCCTTAGTAAGAAACATATTTTTATGAAATAAGTTCAATGTTAGTAATAACTGTGGTAAGAATTGGCCTTTGATTGAAAATACTGTATTTTGGTACAAATATAGTAATGGTAGAAATTATGCAGCGTTATGTCTGGAGTATATAATGGTCCCGAGCTGTGGTGGCCGTGAGGTTCGACGCTAGTTTCGAACCCAGCGGGGCCTGTACCAATGAGTCTTACAAACTTATGTGCAGTGATTTCACATCACGTGCTTTACGGGAAACGAAAACATCGTGAAGTTTCCTGCATACGTCTGTTAAGTAATTCAAAAACGTGTATAGTGCCTAAGACGATGATATCATAGACTCACCATCTATCACGTTGGCATTTAATCACCTTCGGTGAGAAGTGGGTGCTGTTATTACAACAACTCTGCCTACCCCTTTGGGGAATACAGTCGTGAGCATATGTATTTATGTATGTAATGGTTACAGGTGAGCTCAGCGTGATGTACATATTCGCTCGGTACCGGTTCAACTGGGACGAGGTCAAGTACAGCATCTACTCCACTTACAGCCTCATTACACACTCAATCGGTGAGTTTTATATCTAGGGCCTTACCATGAACTTTTATAAATATTATGAGACGGATCCGTGACTGAACTATTACTGTAACCACTATGAATAAATACCTCAAAAGACGCTGTGCTACACAGGGTCTATCCTTAAATGTAATGTGTCCATGTCTTCTGTACTAGATTTAAATTAATATTTAAAGTTACTCGGGAATTACCACGGAAATATTTTGAAAATAACGTACCTCGACGTTTCGATTGTAATACAACATCTAAAGAGGGTAGAAGAAATATATACCAATGTTTTGGGGCGGCTGCGAAGACGGGATCGCCGATGCCTTTAATTTGCTTGCGACCACGATTGGTGTAACCCAATCGAAACGTTTGTTTTCAAAATATTTTCGGAATAAGTACCGAGTAACTTTAAATATTCTGTACTAGAATTTAGTTAACATTGTGGTTATAATTAATAGAATTGTATTGTAGAGAGCTCACGGTGAGGCCCCAATATACCAGGATCCGGAATTAATTTGCCAAGCATGTCTTTATTGATATCTCAACTAAGACAAAGGCAGATTTTTTTTACACAGTAAACTTTCCTACCCTGGAAGCTTCAAACTTAAAACAATATCTGGAATTACTTTCTATTAATGTTTAAATTTCTCAACATTACCCTAGGGGACAGACGTCCATTCAGGAAAAAAATTACATCCGACCATATGGCCCTGATGTCAACATTTGTTTACACTATTTTATTCCAAGAGATGTTTCAGGTACTCTGTTCTCCATAAGTGTGTTCAGCAGAAAGCTGAAGGCCGATGACGCAGTGCTGGGAATGATATCCGCTACCAGCAAAATATGTGGCGCTTTGGTGCTGGCCTTCGCACGAAACGACTATGAAGTTTATTTATGTAAGTTTCAATTAGCCAAAATTAAAATAAAGATATCCTTAGTCACACTCACTTAAATTATTATCACTAATAGTAGGTGTTATCGAAACGTTACATGATGGGGGAAGTGACCTTACCTCTAGGCTCCACAGGAAAGCTATAAAGTAATTAAAACTGTCTAAGGTTTTGGTTCAAATAAAACTACCTCATAACGTTTACTTATAAATATGTATAGAGAAGAAAATAACACTTGTTTTATTAGTGTTTATCCTCAGACTTTGAGTTCAAATCAAGCACTGCGCCATTACAAAGAAGCGACTACAAAAAATCCTTCTCCTCCAATGATATTAAAAGTGTAGACAAGTTACGCGCTTACAAAGCGAATGAAAAAATGTTCCGTACTCATAGAGTAACTGAGAACAGAGACTATGCGCGCATTACTTTTGTTAGAACTCAACAAAAGTAATGCGCGTGATGTCTACTGTATTTACCATCAACCAACCTCATATTATAATATACTGAGAACATATTATAATATAATAACTTAGTTTTGAACGCAAAAAAAACAAAATGCTTAAAATTTACTTTACCTAACGTCAAACCTGTTCCGACCAAAATTATGATCAATGGTGAAGAACTGGATATTGTGGAGTCAGTAGTTTTTCTAGGTGTAACACTCGATAATAAACTTCAATGGGGCCCACATATATCTAGTCTAGCTGGGAAACTCAGCTCAGCAGCATATGCAGTTAGGAAAGTAAAGCAATTCACTGATGTAGACACGGCACGCTTAGTTTATTTTAGTTACTTTCATAGCGTTATGTCGTATGCCATCCTGCTTTGGGGCAAAGCTGCCGATATAGAAGCCATATTTATTTTACAGAAAAGGGCTGTAAGATCAATCTATAACTTAGGATCTAGAGCATCTTTGAAGGAAAAATTTAAAGAAATAGGAATTTTAACAGTGGCTTCGCAGTATATTTTAGCAAATTTATTACTTGTACATAAAAATATTAATTCTTTTCAAAAGAAGTGTGATGTACATAATGTCAACACAAGGCACAAAAATAAAATAGTAGTACCTACACACCGCTTACAGAAAGTCCAGGGATCATTTTTAGGGCAATGTATACGCTTTTATAATAAGTTACCTACATGTATTGTAAATTTACCCTTTGATAAATTTAAAGAGACTGTAAAATCTGTATTACTTAAAAAGGGTTATTATACAGTTAGTGATTATATATGTGATAAAGAAACTTGGAATAATGTATTACCAGATAAATATTGTAAGTAGTCTCATGGACACTGTACTTATGTTACAATTCTTAATATTTATTAGTTTTGATCTTTGTTTGACTGGCTTGAGTTGTCAGGCTCACTAAAATGCCTTTGCTTGCGGCGGCGTCTGGATGACGGGTTGTCCACTTCCCTCTATGATGGTTGAGGAGGTCAATGGCTGGCATTCACGTCATACTTGTGAACAGGTGCTGCTTGTGGGGGCTGGTCATCTCAAGCTACGCATTTAGTTATAAGTAGATGTACTAGATTTTTAGTTATGTTCATTTTTATCGACATTTGTGCATTGGAACATTGTACATGAGCTTACGTTTTTTAAATTATTTATTTTGTATTCTTTAAATTGTATAATATTTTTGAAAAGAGTAATTACTGAGTTTCTTGCCAGGTTCTTCTCAGTAAAAGCAACCTTCCGAACCTGGCGGTAGCATGTATAATCCTGTATAATTGTGTCATTCTGACGATTTGAAAGTGCTTTGTAAAAGTCTAATCGAATAAAGATACTTTTGACTTGACTTGACTTGAGGCCTATGATTACCACTCATCATCAGGTGAGCTGTATGTTTGTAGGCTTACTCTGTGAGTTATAAGGAAAGGTAGCCTATAGTTGAAAATGGGAACCCTATTCTTCAGGTCTGGGCTAAATAGCTGAGTAACATTTCGATAAAATTGTTTCAGCTCCTCTAGTGGAGATTCTGAATGGGACAGCTACTATCGCTCTGAGGTCAATAGCTTCGAAACTGGTATCGTACCAAGAGCTTGGTAAGTTTAGCAATTGTCTTCTTTCTGTACTGAGTGGTAATGCAAGTGCCTAATATTGCGGGAGCAATATCAGTAAATATTATTATCAAAAGACAGATTAATAATCACAAATTGATATGATTACTGGGGGGGAGTGAGTGATTATGCTCATCCCCAGCAAAGGGAAGATCTTCCAGCCAGCCGGGTGTGGGGAACCGCGGCTCTCACTAGTTGGAAATTCTTCTATTCTAGTTGGAAATTTGTATATATTTCGCCATGCGCTTGATAACTTTTATTTCGCGATTTAGGTTCTCGTGTATATGTACTCATACTTTGCATTTGTAAGCGAGTAGCGCCATCTATGCAACGAGCGGAGAAACTCTGCTATATTATCATCAATAATGAGGACTTGTGACCTTTAAAAAAAAGCTTAAAAACGTATAAATGTATGATATGTTGATTCGAATAAAACTTGCAGGTAAAGTGTACTCCCTATTCGGTGTAGCAGAGACGATGATGCCCTTAATATTCGCGCCCCTCTATTCCAAGGTGTACATAGCCACCCTACACGTGCTGCCTGGAGCTGTGTTCCTGATGAGTGTCCTCGCTACGCTACCAGCACTTTGTATATTTGGGTAACAACTAACCAAACGCAGTTACACGTCCTAGGATATTTACTTTTAAAAGAACAAGCAATAAGCGAGGTCTGAGATTTGTTTTTAAATTAAGAAAAGCTCTGCTTGTACCTACAACTTTTCAAAAAAAAAAATTATAAGACGTAAAGTTTTAAGGTTTTATGGAGGCGATAACTTATGAAAGTACTAATCCGATTGTAAAAATGATTTCATTTAAATTTAGAATAGACATACCCATACTTAATACCATGTGGGCGAAGCCGGGGCCTAGTATACAGCAATATTTGTCATACGAAAAATATCGTGAGGAAACTTTGCATACGTCTGAAAAAGAAAGCAACATGCATACGGTACGCCTGAGTAGAAAATTAAGAGTGAAGCCATCTCTTTGAGAGATCATTGAGCGGTGGCGTTGATATGCAGCGATGAAGGGCCCGGAGTTAAAGTGACAGACTCATCATTCTTTATAAATAGTTATAACCCTTTATAGATTTATAGATATCATATAGATAAATGACGAGCACATGGCACAGTTGCTATTGCGCATATCATTCGATCAGCGAAGTTAAGCAACCCTAGCCGGTAATTGGTTGGGTTACCGCCCGAGTTCCCTCCGTGCCTCGGAGAGCACGTTAAGCCGTCGATTCCGGTTGCCAATTTATCATCTTTAGCAATCGTTACAGGTCAGTCGGAGGCCTAAAATAATCAATCAAAATCAGGTGATCAGCAACATCGGGTTGAATCAAGTGCCGACTCCAACAATGTATGGGATAAGGCCAGGGTGACGATATAGTAATCATGATAATTGTTCCCAGATGGTTCTACCACCAGCACAAGTTGGATGAGAAAGAGAAGAGGCTAAATGTTAACACGCCGCCGGCGCCTGCCCAGCCTGTAGCCACATGAAAAATAACATGACAGCTTAGTGTTGCCATTTGTATTTATGTTATTATTAATGTTTTAATTTAATTAATTTTGTTGAGCGTGTGAATGATTTATTAAGTAGAGTTAGTTTTTATCATATTTATTATTTACGAGTTTTTGAAATGGATATTTTATTTGAGTTGAAAATGTACTCCTGGGAATAATATGACCGTATCTTTACAAATACTATACCTACTTCTATTTATTTCGAATAGATGGCCTATTACTCGGTCACTATTTCTTAGGAGAAGTAATCCTTATCATCATTACGTATCGTAATACATTATAAACTTCCTCGTAATTTCCTATTTGATGGCGAAAACTACATAAAAAATGTCCGAGCAAGTATACTGCGGGCAACTTTGACCATAGATATATCGCACCCTCAGAATGATAGGGGCTTAATTCAAAAATACTATTATTTGAAGTCGTAATAAACGATCGTCTGGTTTGAACTCAGGCAGCAATTATTTTACCAGTTTTTAATACAATGTATATATTTTTAACGTATAGTTTAGGATGAGGAGGTTGTGTCCTGTTAAAAATAATGAATTATTATAGACACTTACGTAAAACATTTGAGTTCGTTTGATTCGTCTATATTTTGATCTTAATATAATTATTTTCGTAAATTTTTGAATTGATCCCTGTTCTTGAGCGTTCTGGGGGTGCGATATATATAGATAGATACTGCACTATGACGTCACTGGAGCAGTGAATATAATACGCATTCAAACTTCTGTTGGGGTTGTCGGTATTAATTCGTCGACTCTACAAAACCGCTGGCAGAATGTGTAATTGTTCTAAGCCCCATTATTTAGATTTAGGCAAATCAGTGCGCGCAAAACATTGCTTTTCACTTACACTGGTGTCGTTTGTCACAAGTTTTTGGTATCTCGTGTCTTACTCGTATATTAGGCTGGTTTAAGGGCTGTTGCGTAGTTTGACTGCGAAGCTATATAGGTTTTTATACATATAGTATGCCCCACGAAAATGGTGAGAAAAGACTCACCATTTTCGTGATGTCGAGTATTAATAGAATATGAGGAATCTTCATTATACATTTCATTTAAATCCATCCAGCGGTTAGATTAAAGAAGTAAACAACTAACATTGCATGTAAATATATATTCCACTATCATTTTTACATATGCATGCTGATACAATGAAAAAGAAAAATATAATAAAAATAAAAATTATAAATAAAACACGGAATTTAAATTAGTGTCATTGCATTGCATTTTATACAAAATGTGTGAGTTAGGTTCTCGTTTGTGAGTTAAGGAGAATACTATTGCTACAACTAAATGAATATTAACAAATGATAAAAGGTATGTGCCGTTTGGGGTTGAGTATTTGGGGATGGGTCAAGTCACCTGAAGGCTTAGCCAAGTGTCACAATCGCTGTTCGAATAGAATGTTAAATGTATGGGATTGACATTTGTTTTCGTATAGTAATTTGTCCTAACGTATCGAACTTCAAATTGGTAGCCAAATGGCAATAATTCACGCTAACGTCGTGTGACGTCCGACGGTCCACGTCCCTAATGACTGTCTAGCTGGTTCTTACTACGGTCAGAGGAGTGGATCAGCTATCCAGGGCCTGTAGACAAATAACATCCTCACGCTTCGCTAGCTGTAACGATACAAAATGTACGTGAATGACATATGTCACGTGACTGATTTCCATACATTTTGTATCATTTCTATGAGCGCAACGCGAGAGAATATTTGTCTAGGACTACAGGTAACGCACCAAGTTTGTCTGGCACCATGCCTGCTAACAAATATCAAAATTTTGTGTTTTTTTATTTCTAAGTTCAGTCTTGTGAAAATGATTCAGGTTTTGACTAAAATAAATTATAGCAAGCTACTAAAACAAACATTTTAAAATCAATTTAACGTAATCGTATGAAACTTCAGTAAAATACCATACTGTTGATAGCGTCACTTTATTCAAGATCACTCTCTATTAAATAATTCATAAGTAGTTAATATATATTAATAAATAATTATACCTCACTTTTAGCTAAATGAAGCGTAGCTTCGCTCAGTCAAAAGTGGACGGTGAGCCTAACTCAACCGAGCAAATATTACCATACTCGGGGGGAGTTAATTAACTTCCATTCTATATCTCTGATTAACTTCGTCTCCAGTGTCATGCAATTTAAATTAAGAATATTTATATTACCTCCAAATTCTAAACTGTTCAAATTTTGACATTGGGTCTTCAGGATCGTGGAATATTGGAGTGGTTCGTAGTACAATTATTTATTCTGTGGTTTGTTTGTTTGAATGGAATAGCGTCCCTGCCTAGTCAAACAGAGATGTAGTCGTCAAGTTCCTAACCTTCCGAAACTACTAGACCGATTTGAAACAATATTCTACAAATAAAATAAATACATTGTTTGTAAAAAAAAAAAATTATACAAGGTGTTGGGGAAAATAGAACAGCTGTTAAAATATGTTATAGGGTATAATTTTTGGAAGCAAATAAATGTATTATGACAAAAATATCTTCTTCCGTTTTCGAGTAATTGACGTTCAAAGTTGACCATATCAAGACCTTATTTTCGCATAAAATCAGCGGTAACGTAGAGTTGTTCACGTGAAATCTGACTACGTTTTTATTTTTTTTTCTCCCACTAATAGTTCCTGAAATAATTCCTTAAAACATTTTTCAAAATTATTAACCTTCTCCTTAAGTTGAATTACCGCGTACCTAATATAGGTAAACGTGCGGTCATTCAATCGTTTAAGGGCGCGAGCCTGCTACGTTATCGTTGGAGCTAGATATTTTGCGACTTCAACATAGTAATTTAGTCATAAAACCCTATAACTTCTAGAAGACAACTGTTTCTTTTTCTCCGACACCATTATTATAAGGAGGGAATATTTGCCTGTTTGTAAGTAATTGAAGTGCATTTTTGCATTTGGATGAACGGATCTTTCTCGAAAAATGCTTTATGGAATTGGTTTTCAGTAATGGACACAAGGGTGTTTTAGAAATAAAAGTGGTAATTTTAATTTTTTCATACTGGTCATAAAATGAGTTAAAGAGAGAGAGAGATTTTCATTAAAGAGTTGATCGTTGTAAAGCGCCAATTTTTTTACGCTGATTTTTTTGGGTGCTATGAATAGATCATAGATAAAAAATATGTTACGTGCATAAAAAATGTCGCCAGTCCACAATCGCATATTGTTCTTTTTATTTGATTTGGTTCTAAATAAAACTATTTGGAATTGCACTCGGATGTAGGGGAACATCAAAGGACCAATTAAAGCGTGCCCGAACTAATAAAATGGTCCATCTGACAGTTAAAATGGGCAAATCAATATAATTCATTTATTCTGTGAAGCGGCTGAAAAAAACCTGCAAATACAGGGGTCTGAATTCCGAATATGACTTTATCTTAGAGTCTAGATCCTTGGTCCGTGAGGTCCTAGCACTATTAGGCTTTTTAAAGAAATAACAAAAAGGTTAGTCGACATCACAGGAGTTAATATTAGGAATTAATCTTGCCATCCAAAGGGGGAATGCTGCCAGTATCTTCGGAACCTTGCCTACAGGGACTCCTTTTAATAATATATTTTAGTTATAAGATTATATTTTTTAAGGTTTTTAGTTATTAGATTATATTTTTAAGGTTTTTAGTTATGTTACTTATTCTATTATTAATTAAACATCTTTTAAATCTATCTATCTCTCTATTGACAGCTATATTCCATACAGTATAATTGTAGTTATCTCTTTGTTTTATATCTAAACATATTTGCACTAGCTGTAAGGTTATGTTCATGGTCGGGAGGGCCGTGGAAATGAGGATACACTTCAAACTCCGGAAAGCAAAGAGGTTTTATTAACGTGAACTTAAACTATATACATAACAAAAAGAGCGCAATGATAGCAAGTTCTAAAACAGGACAACTCCATCTTGTGACAAATAAAGAAACAAAAATCAAACTTAAACATACTCCCCCCAAGGACGGAATAGTCCTTAAAATAACTTAAGTATAACAAACACAACATCTAACTTACAACAAATTAATAAAATTCGATCCTCCCCATACAACCCTTGAAATGCAAAATATATTAATATCTAATTATTCGACATGTAAAATAATTAATCACGATAACAATGAGAGATCTACGATAGCTCGTTTAAATGTGGACTGTAAAATGTGACAGTTGTAAAAAAAATACAAATAATTAGTTTCAACTTAAGGTTTCCAATAATTAATAATAATCATCAGTGCTATTGATGGGTAATAGACACAATTTTGAAGTTGGACGCTGAATTAAGGAGTCTTTATAGCGTAAAGTGACAACTCGAGTAATGTTATCTTTCCCGGGATGTAAATCAACTACTCTACCATACAGCCATGTTGCAGGAGGTAAATTGTCCTCTCTGACTATAACCACATCTCCGAGTTTTAACTCAGTAGTTTTTGTATTCCACTTATACCTTTGAAAGAAATTAAATAGGTATTCTTTAGACCATCTTCTCCAAAAAGTTTGAAGCATTCTTTGAGTGAGTTGCCAACGACGCAAGGTCCCCGTTGAAAGAGCTTCATAATTGTGATCTGGGGCAGTTAGTAGGGGTTCTCCGACTAAGAAATGTCCAGGAGTCAACGGAGCAATGTCGTCGGCGTCACTGCTGGACATGGGTCTCGAATTAAGACAGGCTTCAATCTGATTTAGAACTGTAGCCAATTCTTCATAGGTAAGTGTGGAATCACCAATCACTCTACGAAGATGGTGTTTAGTGCTCTTGACCCCGGCTTCCCATAGTCCACCAAAATTCGGGGCACGGGGGGGTATAAAGTGCCATTCTGTGCCATTGTTAGCTAACGCCGAGGCAATTTCGTTAGGCATTGAGGATCTTTCCTTTGAAAACAACTGCTTTAATTCCTTAGCAGCTCCAATGAAATTGGAACCATTGTCACTCCATAAGTGATTGCAACGACCCCTTCTAGCAATGAAGCGTCTAAATGCAGCTAGAAAACCTGCTGTAGTGAGATCGGACACAACTTCAATGTGAATCGCACGAGTACTCATACAAACGAAGAGACAAATATAGCCTTTATAGGATCTTTGACCTCTTCCTTTAGAGAGCCGAATGTTGATAGGTCCTGCATAATCAACTCCTGCGTTCAAAAATGATTTCCCCGCAGTAACTCGACATGGCGGCAATTGTCCCATTAATTGAGTCCTCATCCGTGAGGCATAACGAATACAGACGATACAATGATGTATATGACTTCTGACTAAGTTCTTAAGTCTAAACATCCAATATGTTGAACGAATATGACTACAAGTTAGTTGTTGTCCTCCATGCAAAGTTTTCTCATGTGCATCAGCTATTATTAGTTTCGCTAATTGAGAATCACCTGAAATTATGAAGGGATGTTTGCTATATTCAGACAAATTTGCGTTCTCAATACGCCCTCCAACACGAAGTAAACCGTCTTTATCCAATAAAGGGTTTAATGCAATGAGTTTACTGTTTTTATTAACTGTCTGTCCTTTAATGAGACTTACTATCTCTTCCGGATACAAGCTCTTTTGATGCATTCGAATGCAACCTAGTAAAGCCTTTTGCAATTCTTGTGCGGTAATATAGGGTAAAGGCTTGTCCTTGTGTGAATCAGTAGACTTCAAACGCAAAAAACGACGACAATAAGCTATGATTCGCACAAATCTGCGTAACGAAGAGAATTGAGCGCTGAGATCGGCCCCCTCCTCCGTGGATGTGGCATGAACCTTTATAATTCTTTTTTCTAAATCAGCTGTAGTACAAATAGAACTTGGTTTGACATATTCTATCACATCATTACGAAGCCAATTTGGACCAGCTTTCCAAAGTTCGTTGTCCAGTAACAGAGTCGATGTTATTCCTCGGGAAGCACAATCTGCGGGATTTTCCTTGGAGATAACATATGACCACTGAGACGAGTCTAAAACAGATAGTATCGCCGAAGTTCGATTGGCTACGAACGTTTTCCATCGACTGGGGTGATCGCTCAACCAAGCTAACACAATCGTCGAATCTGTCCAAGCATGTATATTTTGTTTATCAATGCTCATTACTGTAGCAACTTCAATTAACAATTTCATAACTAGCACGGCCCCGCACAATTCCAAACGTGGAATTGATAGTTGTTTAATGGGGGCTACCTTGGTCTTGGCAGTCACGAGCTGTGATTTTATGTTCCCTTCTGAAGAAATACATCGTAGATATACTGCAGCAGCATATGCCACGTTAGAAGCATCGCAAAAACCATGCAATTCCATTTTTATATCACCATGAGAGGTTTGTAACCATCGGGGTATGTGAAAGTCAACTAATTTCATTAGTTCTTGCCTATAAAGTTCCCATTCACTCAAAAGGTCATCAGGTAATCTAATGTCCCAATCAAGTCCAGTTAGCCATAATTTTTGTATGAAAACCTTGGCAGTAATTATACATGGAGCCATCCAGCCAAGCGGATCATACAAACGACAAATTTCAGAAATAATGTTCCTTTTAGTTACTGATCCAGAACGTTCCGATGCCATTTTCACCGTATAATTAAATTCATCAGTCTTACGGTTCCAGGTAAGTCCTAGTATTTTAGTAATATAGTCTTCTTTAATTTCTTTATCTACATCCTTATCTTCCAACCTTTCCAACAACTCGATTCGATTACTAGTCCATTTCTGCAACGGAAAACCACCCCTTTCCAATAAACTGTTAAATTGCTTATACAATTCCACTGCTTCCGCTTCTGTTTGGACACCTGTCATCAAATCGTCCATATAAAAGTCCGAACTTACTCTTTCAGCGGCCAAAGGAAAGTTATGCCCTTCGTCTACAGCGACTTGTTGCAGAGCCTTGACAGCCAAATATGGTGCGCACGACGTTCCGAAAGTTACTGTTAAAAGCCTGAAATCTTCAATATCATCCCGAGGATCTTCCCGCCATACTATTCGCTGATAGTCTACATGTTTCTCGGCAACCTTCACCTGCCTGTACATTTTTACTATGTCAGCTGTCAGGCATATGGGATGCAATCTCCACCTCATAATCAAATGTCTTAGCTCCGGTTGCAATCTTGGCCCAACCATCAGCGTATCATTTAACGAGACTCCATTGGCACTTCGATCAGATGCATTGAACACCACTCTAGTTTTGGTCGTGGTGCGGTCCATCCGAATTACCGCATGATGTGGCAGCCATACCTTTCCTTCTCCCCCCTTTATACTCTCTCCCTTTACTGTCTCCATATGACCAGTGGTTAAATATTCCTTTAAAACTCCGATATAATCTTTTTTTTGATCTGGAACTTTTTGCAATCTCCTCTCCAAACCTAGCAACCGCTTTACAGCGATAGTTCTTGTATCACCATATTTATCTACCAATTGAGAATTTTTACGGAATGGCAATTCAACGACATAGCGTCCAGATTCGGTTCTACAAGTAGTTTCATTGAAATGTTTTTCACATTCTTGTTCTTCGGGTGTTAACAATATTTTCTTCATTGAGTGCGGCTCAGATTCAATTTCCCAAAATATTTTTAATAATTCATTATCTTCTACTGTATTTTGAGTGTTCACATATATATTATGACAACAAAGCCCTTCATTGTCGTTTACCTGACCCGACAATATCCATCCAAGATAAGTATTCTGCGCAATCATCACTCCAGAGGGATTCTTAATCAAACCTTCTTGCAAAATTTGGCAATACACCTCAGAACCCAATAAGATATTTATTTTATTGGGTGAATTATACTGCGGATCAGCGAGTGGAATAATCTTTAGTTCTGTCCAACTGGGCAATGTAAACTTTTTATCTGGTAAGACAGAAGTAACTCTTTTCAGTACATGTGCCTTAATTTGCAATTTGAATGTGGGGTCATGAAGTGACTGTATATCAACTATAACCATATACTTTGAGGTTAAGCCACTTTGACCTCCACCAACACCAGATATACAACTCCTTGCGGTGATCTTGTCTAGTCGTAAGAGTTGTACAGCTGCTTCAGATATGAAGGATGCTTGAGAACCTTGATCAAGTAAGGCTCTCAGTGTCTGCGAATACCCCCCCTTGGCCTCAGCACGAACTAGGGCTGTGGCCAATAAGGTTTGGTTTGATGTTGCACCTGTAACAAAGTGATTCGCAATATTGCTGCTCTCATTCGTCGTGCAAGACGATTCCGGTTCCTCAATCTCCTGGTCAGTCCCAGGGGCTTCCGTCGCCACTGCGACTGTATACAAACTGTCCGGACCATGGAGTAGTGTATGGTGTCTCCCTTTGCAGATATGACACGTAGTTGGCACCCGACAAGTTCTTGCCGAGTGACCGCTGGCAAGGCAATTGAAGCAAAGTCTCAGTGACCTCACTATATCCTGACGTTTACTGACCTCTTCCTTGGAGAAGTCACTACACGAATATAATTTGTGATTTTCAGAACAGTGAGGACAGGTTACATCGGTTGACACATGTAGAGACTTGGCGTTACTAGGAAAGTTATTTGGAATAAACTTAGATTTCAATCTTATAGGCTCTACAAATTCCAAAGCACGAAAACGACATTCTAAAAACTCTTTAAATTGGCTAAAGGTAGGAAGCTCTTCACTAGTTTTATTGTTAATAAATAATTCCCATTGCTTACGTGTTTCAGCGTCCAACTTCAGGCTAACAATATAGATAATAATAATGTCCCAGGTATCCACCCTTATATTTAAATTTAACAATTCGTGAACACATTCGGAAGTAGTATCTAACAACTCCTTGATACCATTAGCTGTTTCAACATTCATGATACGTTGACCCAACAACCGTTTAAGAATACAATTAGACATGAATCGCTTGTTATTATACCTATGTTGCAACAAATCCCAACACTTGTTATAATTAGCCTGAGTAATAGGAATATATCTAATATATTGTTCCGCTTCACCCTTGAGTTGAGTTTTTAAGTAATGTAAACGTTGTACATTATCTAAAGCAGGATTATTATGAACTAATGAGATAAATAGATCCCTGAACGACAACCATTCAGTATAATTGCCGCTAAACACAGGTAAGGAAATCTGAGGTAACTTAACTAAAGAAGTAATATTACCGTTGGACGACGATGGTTCGCTGCTTTTGCTTGACGACGACGGCGCAGCTAACGGGGTGATGGAACTCAACATAGCCTTTAACTCACCCTTGTAGGTTAGATATATCTCATACCCAGTATCGAACACATCTAGTTCCATGTAGCTACTTTCGTCCAACACTTTCTTATTATAGGTCCCTATTATATTTTCATGATTGAGGGTAAACTTCTTAAGTATCTCTTCAAGACCTTCCAATCTTGCCGCAACGTAACCTTCTGTCAGTCTATCTCGAGGAGATTTTTTAAAGTTACTTCTACCTCTTTCAATTTGCTGTTTTAGATCATCCATTACTCTAAACTCTGCCTCCATCTCTTCCATCTTTCGATACTTGATAATTGAAATTGAAATTTATTTTACGTTTTTAATTTCAATCTGACGTATTTTTTTCCAATCTGACTTATCAGTCACAATGACAATCTTTAAATATATATTTTTTTTCGTTTTCGAATTTCGAATGTCAGTTAATATTCTGACATGGGCTTTCCTGTTTCAATTTTCTTCTTGCACTTGCGCACTTACCATTCTTGTGTCATTTACTTACTTCGTCTGTCCGCCGCCAGGGGGCGTTCATCTACTGCCTTCGTCCGCCGCTAGGGGGCGCTATTGGTGCAGTCGCTTGCTTTATTTCGAAGACACCACTTTTATTGCTAAATACTATCCGGCTCGAAGGACCTTGTTCATGGTCGGGAGGGCCGTGGAAATGAGGATACACTTCAAACTCCGGAAAGCAAAGAGGTTTTATTAACGTGAACTTAAACTATATACATAACAAAAAGAGCGCAATGATAGCAAGTTCTAAAACAGGACAACTCCATCTTGTGACAAATAAAGAAACAAAAATCAAACTTAAACAGTTACATATTCAAATTTTTTATATATAAATAGTGTGCTTAAGATGAACAATCCGGATTTTTCACGGTTTTCACCATATTTATTCAGTTTTTCCGTTCCCGAGCAGGGCAGGGGCTTTATATAAATATAAGTAATATGGGCATATTTTTTTAAATACGATCATTTGCTCCATTAAGCCAGCAGGTTGTCAATCTCAAGGCTTTTATTATGTACTCTTTTATTTGCTGTCAAAATAATATAATTAATAATATGTCGTTGTGAAGTTATCAAAAATGCCGGTAAAACAATCGAATGACGTATCCGCGATCGGCCATGACGTGGCACCTCTTAGTGTCGTTACGTCTATTTCGCTTATATTCGCATAGATGCCTGTGTGAGTGTGTCATTTCGAACGATTTGTTCCTAGATTACTAACTGATATTTAAACTGTAACAGACCTATATCTCCAACTTCAGAAGATCGTAGAATAACGCAAACTTAGAGTAGTGTGTATTGAGGTATAACGCGTAGATACGATACAAAACAAAAATACAAGAGGAGCTCGTGGCAAGGCAGCGAAGTTAAGCAACCCTAACCCTGGCCAGTAATTGGATGGGTGACCGCTCGAGTTCCCTCCGTGCCTCGGAGAGCACGATAAGCCGTCCCGGTTGCCAAATTATCATCATGGTAATCGTTACAGATCGGTCGGAGGCCTACAATAGTCACAGATTTTCCTCGTTAAAGGGGTTGCGAAGGTCAGATGGCAGGCGCTTCGTATAAAAATCAGGTGTACAGCCACATTGGGTTGAATCAAGTGCCGACCCAAACAATGTATGTGAGATGATGGGTGTTACAATACAAATAGCACACAAATAAAAATTTGCTTTTGCGATATGTTTGCGGCCAATGTCCATTAACTAAATTAAATAAATATTTCTGTTTAATCGCTATGAAATAAAGCTGCGGGCGCGAATTGGGGTTCAAAACTGGAGCTGGAAATGTTATTAAACTAATCAGTTTGTGCATCCAGCGCTAGCTTCTGTTGTAATTTGGATTTTATAGCTTTGGTATTAAGGTGTTATCGTTTTTGTTCCAGTAGACCTAAAGTAACATTATTCAACTTCAACAGAAGCGATATAAAATGTATGGAAATGACATAAAAAAAATGAATAGAAAAAAAAAATTAATTTCCATACATTTTGTTTCAATAAGCAAAGCGCTTGGATAATATAAGGAAACATGTTATAAATTATACTGAAATCAATCAAAAATGTCAGATCAATGTTTACAAAAAAAAAAACTAATGCTTCTTAACTCGATTTGCGTAAGGTCCTTATTCCAATATCATTGTTGGGACACATTTATATACATTCTCACAGCTCATGCTCTGTTTTTCCGTTGTTGAACAGTAACAATGCGTGACAACCTGTATAAAACCAATTATCCCATCAACAGTGAAGCCAGTAAATTATGAGACAACAGAGAGCGATAATTCATTACAAAGCTAGAAAACAGATACGTTAGCTCGTAAATTTGCCCTTAGCACGCGTTTTCCCGTAAACATGTATTTATTATGAGCGTTATATGTGAATTATTGCTTGGACATAAGGATACAATAAAAAGTTATACTCGCAAAATTCCCTTAAAGCCGGGAGCATTCGTTTCCCGAACGAGCACTTGAGCGAATCCTAGCATTTGTTTCGCAAACTCATGCTCGCCTCGCGAACTCTAGCATTTGTTTCGCAAACTAAACGCGTGCACGTCGAAAAATTATATTAATAAATTTTAGAAGTAGAGCTCGTGAAGGATATGCTTGGATTGCGAAAAAAATGCTATGATTGCAAACATACTTGCAAAGCGAATGCTTGCTGTCCAGAAGTCAATTAAGCATTTACATCCTTAAAATATAACGATACCAGCATTGAAAATAAAAATAATGTTATGCTATATGTATAGTAACGAATACATACGGCTACGCTTACTTATACGTCTCTATTCTCAACTACCCATTTGAGGTCCATTCTAGGAAGGCGACGAGATATATAATGATGCTAAAGTAAATAGGTATTAAGCATGAACTAGAAAACTTATTAACTACTTCATTAGCGTACTTACCTTAATATATATTTACTGAATTCAGGCCACAACTCCTGAGCAGAGACCAGTATGTAAGCAGCTTATAGAAACAATATAAAATGTATTTTTGATCTTTGCTTTGACTGGCTGGAATTTGCCATGCTCACAAATATTCGTAATATTTTAGTTATTATATTTGTCAATTAACCATTGGAAATGTGTCCATGGGCTTATATATGGGATAATACTGAAACCATTAAAATTGTTAAATATATTTTTTTAAATAGTAATTATTCAGTTTCTTGCCGGGTTCTTCTGAGCAAAAGCAACCTCCAACGAGCCTGGTGGTAACGTTTAGTATCCTGTTTAATGTATTTATGTTCTTCTGACGATTTTAAAATACTTTGTAACAAGTCTAATCAAATAATGATATTTTGAATTTTGAAAATTCATTTCAGTCGAATCTATCAGCGCAAGCGCAAGAGAAAGTTACTTTGTCTAGCCCTAGGCGGGTCTACAGACTATTAACCAATCACCCAGGAACTAATCTAAGTACCATTAATAAGTAAATACTTTAAGTCATCAACTTTAAACCGTCAATCGAATGGATCCCGACAGCAGTTCCATTTAGCGACACAAAGGCGACATCCATCGACTCCGCTCGGATACACGTCTCACAAAAGACCCAGCTTTCAACCGAGATCGTTAATTATTTTCAAAACAGTATTTAAAATTTGAATACCTCATTAAGATACGCACGAAGCTTACATAAAGGGTTTTGGAATAACACAAAAGGTAATTTTCGCTTATTCATTAAATGTAATTAAAAGGGGCGCGATAATTATGGCGGCTCCACAAAATTTACAACATACAAAGTAACGTATAAAACATATTATAAGTTTGTGTACGTGTTGGCTCGTTAGCGCGTCGGTGTTTCTCAAACTTTCGCTGCGGGTAAAAAATACTTGGCTATACCCACAAGACGCATAAATCTTTATTCCAATGGTTGAACATCTATCAGCAACTTAGGAGCATTGGGTAAATTTTCCATACATAATGTATTTAAACGTATAATGTTACACAGTTTGATCACACACACAGTAATACGTACAAAGACATTTTTTAATTAAAAGTAAGTTACTCCTTGTGATATCAGCTATATGACAGTGCGAGTCCCGCCGAAATTGGTCCAGCTGTTTTAGACATCAACCGGAAGATACAGACAGACAGATAGATTTAATTAGTTTTTTTTTGGTATAAGTATCGTATAAACTATCAGTAGCAATTAGTGAAAAGCTGTTAATTTGGGATTACTAATAACCACTTCAATTTTATTTATCTGTATAGATTTCTCAATAAACACGATAATATGTGAATCATTCGCTCTGCTGATGGATATAAGATATCGTGATTATGATAACTAGGACAAACCGACAGGCTAAAGAAATATAGTGTTTCTGATAATTGCCATAAAATATATGAGTGAATCTATTCATATATGTACTACAAACATATTTACATATACAAGAAAAAGTATTTAATGTATCAAATTTCTCCAGATTGTGCCAAGAATGCTGGCAGTATTGCTAAGCTGAATAGCGATGCTGATTCTCTGAGCGAGAAAAGCCAGAGCTCTTGTCACGAGACGAAATTAATCATAGAATTATTATCAATGTATTGCAGGAAGTTTATCAAGTACAGATGCAATAAAACACTTTTAAAACAATGTTTTACAGCTTAATCGTCTAATATACCTCTTATCAGGTAAATTAATTTCTGTCAACAAGCGTACTAGCGTATTTGAATACGAAACTATTTTAAGTCTTTTGACGTGGATACAACGCAATTATGAGACATATTATTGTATAGATGACTTGCTTGAATCCTTACTGGAACTGGGTAACGAACAATATATGTATTTTAATATAAACATATTTATGGAAAACATTCACAGAAGGAACTCGTGGCACAGTTGCTCTTGCGAATATCATTCGATCAGCGATGTTAAGCAACCCTAACTGTAGCCAGTAATTGGCGAGATCCCTCCGTGTCTCGGAGAGCGCGTTAAGCCGTCGGTCCTAGTTGCCAATTTATCATCTTTGGCAAGCGTTACAAGTCAGTCGCAGGTCTAAAATAGTCTGACAACTGGTTTTACAGATCACAGATATTCCTCATTAAAGTGATAAAAATCAAGTGATCAGCCGCATCGGGTGACCGACACTTGGTACCAAGTGTCGGTTACAACAATGTATGGGATAAGACCAGGGAGATATATTATTGAAAACATTATGAAAACATGAAATAATCATATTAAATTATCTTTAAGGACTCGGCCTCTCGGAGAGCCGATGTATCAAGGAGTATGATACTTTTATTTAAAAAAAGATATCCTCTAAATAAAGTCACCGATGAAGATAAGTTTGCGCGGGTAATACCGCCGGGCACTAGTCGTAATAGCTTCTTTCAATTACAACCTAGCCTACCCCTTTGTGAGACAGACAAGAACATGTTATGTATGTATATCTCCTATTTTTCCCTGCAGTGGGGTTGGCTGTATAGGGATTATTTCATAGATATTTGTTGGTATCATATCGGTTGATATTTTCATAAAACACATCTAAATATTTTTCCGAAGCTTTAAGCCTTTTCTTTTAATGGGACTGCCTCTTGTTTCTCGGAATTCGTATTTGAGGATTCGTTCCGTAATTTGTCCTTCTTGTGCTCGAAATAAAGCCACCTGAAAAAGGATAAAAAAGATGAAAAGTGGACACAAACATTTAATTATTAACCGCTGAATACATTTTTAGAATTCGGCCAAAAAAATATTTTTGTTTTGTAATCAGCATTGTTGCATTAGTCGTAGATTTGATATATTTCTGTATAAATCAAAGAGATTAACTTAGATAGATGTACAATTTATTCAATAACATCAATGTGGAAATGTTATCTTTGGAATGACTTATGTCTAATACAATAAACTACGAGAAAAATAAAAATTATAAATAGAATTTAAATAAGTGTCTGCGGGAATGGTGCCTAGTAAGCTGGTTGCGTTACTTCGCTGGATCGCTAAACTAATCCTCTGACCGAGGTAAGAACCAGCTCGACGGTCACCAGAGACGTGAACCAGGAGTTTTGAAAGATCCTTGGCCCCAAAGTCTCAACCCCAAACGGCAGAAATATACAATTATGACTGATATCTGCATATTTCCGCCGCTTGAGGTTTTCTGCACACACTGCCGCCGACCCTGCTTGCTTCAAAGTAGAGTTTAAGTGGCAGCGAGCAAGTGTCCACACAGGTCGCGTCCCACACAAGGGGCCTAGCCGACACTTCGATTGAAATAGACTTGTTATTCTTTGATTTATCTAAATTAGACTGGATACGACACATTAGGACTGCATCGAGGATTTTGGCGAAGGAACTGGAAATGGTAATTCCATTAGTTAGTATTCTTAACTGCCGCGCTGCACGTGGTTAGTCCCAGTATCAGGGCAAAATTATGATGTAAATTTGTGTTTGTAAAAAAAACCTTGATCCTGGTTACATTATTATCCACAGTCAGGTTTTTATTTCTGTTTTATGAGTTCCAAAAATGTTTAGTACCAATCAATTGTTTTGTGAGAAATAAAATAGGTACATACGTAAATATCCCAATCGCCGGAATTGTCAACAGGGCCCCCAGTAAGAAAACAGCCCCGGGCAACACGTTGAGGGTCGCTATGTACACCCTGGAGTACAAGGGCCCATACACCAGAGGCATCGTCGCCTCCGCTAGACCGAACAGCGAGTTCACTTTACCTGGAACCATATAGAAACGTCTGAGTACTGTTCCTCCTGGGGGCCAACTATGATCGTTTAAGTAGCGTAACTTCTTAGCGTTTTCGTTTAATTTTACGTTACCCAAATGAAACGTCAAAGCTAAGTTCTTTGCATAAACGATCATGGTTGGCCCCCAGTGTTAATAACTCATGATCAAGCTCATATGAAGTCTCAGAAATAAAGGAATATGAGACATACCAAACTCTTCTCCGCTCACCAGCTTGGTGGCTATAGACCTCATTGCAATAAAGGACGTCCCGTTTAATATTTCTAGAAGCGGTGCTGAAATCAAGATTAGAATACACAATAAGCTTTTCATCCATGCATAGATGCATCAGTGAAATCAATAATCCAAGTAATATCAAACTACAAGTCTATAATGCTACCACGGGAGTTTGAGCAGAAGCAGTGATTAAGGTCGCATCGAATTCTATGAAATTTTGATTGGTGCCTGATTTGGTACCCGGGACAACATTTTTCCCCTTATTACAAATATCACTTAAATCACTTCTTGCTTTAAAGGTAAGTTCTCTCTTTTTTTGATACGGATTTCGAACAAGATGGACATAGTTTTAGTCCGAAAGAATTTCCGAAATCGAAAGAGTAGTTTCAACGATTACCTCCTCCTTAATAATTTTACCTCTTTATAATGCTAGTATAGATTGAATGCCTATATTAATATTTAATATTTATATGGTAGTTCGTTCCATAAGATAAGATAGTAGTAACGATCTTGTTCTAAGTACATGCATATACACAAAGCATTCGTTGTTCGGTATTATTTATAACTAATATCAAACAAAGCAAACATTCACTAAGGTCAATTCAATATTGTCTCAACCTTATCGGTGATAAGGTTGAGATCTACTCGATTATAGATATATACCTTTTGTGATACGTATTAATTACTAGTTTGTTGACTTTAACCGACGTTTTTCATTGTTTTAGCTGGATAGCTGGATAATCGAACATTATTCGGTATTATCATTAACGTTTTTTTTTAAATGAAACCCAGCTAGATTGATTTACCCCCTGCATACAAAATTTCACGAAATTAATTAGATTCGTTTTCGAGATTCTTTGTTTCGAGATTATATACATACATATGCTCACGCCTGTATTTCCCGAAGGGGTAGGCAGAGGTGTTGTTATCACAATACCCACTTTTCAACGAATTTGAGTGCCAACGTGACAGATGGTGAGTCTATCGCCGTCTCAGGCACTTTACATACGTCTTTATTACTTCTCAGAAATATGCAGGTTTTCTCACGATGTTTTCCTTCACCGTAAAGCACGTGATGTGAAATCACTGTACATAATTTTTTTAGAAAAACTCATTGGTACAGACCCCGCTGGGATTCGAACTTGCGTCGCTTGCGTAGCAGGCGACTGCTTTAACCCCGAGGCCACCACGGCTCGAGATTATATATAGGTATGTACAAAAATTGCTCATACATATACTAATCGTACACTGGCTATATGCACTTCTAGATTCGAACCCAAGCTTGGTGGATACAAAAAAATCGTGATTTTACAATAATATTCGGGATAGGAATTGTGCCTGAACAGAAAGTCTGAAAACAACACTTCCATTCGGTCTTCGATGTATCGATACCTTGTACACCTACAGTACCTTGCTTGTTACTGGTTATTTATTGTAAATTCAATTAGCATGCAGGTATAGATTTCAAAGTTAAGCCGTAAACATTATAAAGTGTTTCAAACTTCTCGGCTACAGTTCTGTTGTGGAGTTAAAGTTTAGTTGGTTCACAACGCTTGCAGTTCACGTCTACTGAATTAAATCCGTGTTGCTGGATTTATGTGGATTCGGCAACAGTTCAATACATGCAAATGTTGGAGCCAACGTTTGGATCATACAAATGGTAACTTGTGACGTTTGGATCAAATATTTAATACTTTATTCTTAAGAAAGAGAGCCACACGTGACCACACATCATGCGTCGAATATTTCCTTCACTTGTTTTTGTGGTTTAAGAATTTAGGCTAATCGCTATGAAGGTCGATACGCGAGCGACAGAGCCGACCACAGCACGCGCACACATTGTAGCGCTGAGGGGCTTGGATTGGAAATTATGGTTATAAAAAGTATTACTTAAGTTAACAAACTTACCTAAGTATATTTCCAGATTATTCCTCGCAAAAGCGTAAGCGAATGACGCGATGATCTTGCTAGTGTTAGAGATGATTCCCAGCAATGTGTCATCTAGCTTCAAGTAATTTGTGAACAGGCTTATTGAAAAAAATGTACCTAGAAATTCAAACTAATCAATCTACTACAAATATAATGAATATCATCAATGACATCGTATAACACACAAAATATAATTCATATTATCTATTCATGTTCTTTTGACTGACGAACTAAAGGTTAAAATTCATTTTTCCGTAGAGCGTATTAAGAACGTTAGTTCATTTAAAAACAGTCCAGTACTTTTTGAGCCAATCCCTTAAAAACAAACTTTCATTCTTCTTCATAATATTAGTATAGAAGTATAGAACTAAGATGACTAAAAGTCAAATACTAATAGAATAACAATTTCTCGCAACATACCTATTAAGTTAGTGACGATCGAGTAAGTAGACCACATACTGAACTGAACTTCATTCCAGTTAAACCTATATCTGGCAAATAGATACATTATGGTGAACTCCCCTGAAAATAACAAAATTTTTATTAATTTTGTGGTTTTGTCCTCTCCATTTTCCGGGAGAGTTTAAAAGCCACCGAGGGATTTAGACGAATTTCCTTCTATTGTGGAAAATTATTTAAATTAGGCAGATATTAATTTTGTACAGGGTCCTCGAGATATATTGGGCATTCAAATGAGCAAATTGATGTCATTTAAAAAAAATGGATTATCCACAGTTGCTTTGTGAAAGGCACTTTGGAGAACTAGGTGTTGGTTTTGTTTGGTATAATCAAAATATTTTTTTCTTTCCTTATGAAATTCTAGTAGCGCTCTAGGGGCTTAAGATTAACAACGGAGAGACAAAAATATTCATATTTCTTATTAGTGTTAAAATATTTGTGACATTTAATAACTTTTCTGGGATTATGAAGATCAATCCCACATTTTTTTTGTCAAAAAGTAATTGATATCGGATGAATCCAAACTCTCCACGAATCTTGGTTTCATTGACTGCGTATAAATAGGAGACTCGAGACGGGACTCGAACGCGTGCAGTTGGCACGGTACCTTAGCTACTCATGCGTCTCGTTTTTGCGGTTTAAGAGCCACATTGCGCCATCTATTGGCTGGATTAATAACTTGAAACGCGTGTCATGCATTAAAAATCGAATACTCATTAAGTCCATAGTTACCTTGCATAGGTCCAAAAACGACGCAGACCACAATGAGTAGCAAGAAAACTCTCAGTCTTCTATTCCCAGGTCCTTTTCTAAAGGCCACTTTGAACGTTTCCTTTACAAGAGCCACATCGAAGAATTCCGTAACGAGTCCAACACAACTAGTTTTCTGGAAAGTTTTACAGACGCTTTTACCGGTATCCAGACTTCTTTACAAGTAACTGATGCTTTTGTTTATTCATATTATCCTCAGCTATTATAAGTAGGTTATTTTCTTGACATCTGCTTATAGCCAATGGGTTGAAATTTATTTGTCCAAGTCATCGACATTAACATACAGCGTAATATTGCTAATTTTCTAGACATCCTTGCATTAAAAGAAAAGTATAATATCTTGAGAAAATTTAATGATTATAAATATGCTCACGTCACGTCGGCAAGGGGGTAATAGCAACACCCACTTTTAAACGAAGGTAATTAATTACCAACTGCTACTTTATAATTTTGCTAGTTATCAATATACATTGATTCTGGTACTTACTTTTTCTTGCGGTTTCCTCTTAGGATCGTCCAGATAGTAATATCCATATATCAAACTAAACGAATACAAAACGGCTGATATCGAAAATACCCCATAATAACCCAACCAATGTAACATGACTCCACTAAGAGCACTTCCTATGGGGTATCCTAAGGACATGAACATATTCACTAACCCAACCCTGTAGGTCCTATTCTCATTAGTCGTTATATCACCAATGTAACTGAACACACCGATAAAGTTAGTGAACCAGCCACCGGTTATGGCTGGGAATATAGCCTCAGTCAACGCTGTAACTTCAACAGGCAGTTCGAAGAAGAAATAAGTATTCACTATGAAACCTATGCAGGATAAGAGTTCTCCTACAATTGGTATCAAAATACAGGCTTTTCTTCTACCAGTCTTATCACTCCAAGCGCCAACGAATAGGATAAGGACTAAAGGTATCGCTGTCTGCACAATGTTCTTCCAAACCTGTATGCTGGCAGTAAGGGTTTGTACTTCCTCTTCGTAAGCAGTGTAGTTTTCCGTATCTCGCAATCTCAGTGCTTCACACACAGTTAAATTATAATTAAGATTTACCAGACATGCCTTTTCTAGATTAAGATTTTGTACAGCCAACGACGCTAGAACACTCGGCATCACATAGCAAGCCATAATAGGTTCCACAGTTGTGTTTTCTTTGATTATTTTTATTTTTTCTCTGAGTGTGAGTTTCTTGGTTATTTCAGCTCCAGGTTCAATAGGTTTTTCAACGGGTTTTGGTTTGAGCGGAACAAATTCATCTTCACTGTCACGACTCATTTCATTTGGTATTACATCTTTACATTTATTCATTGTATAATTAACTTTTATGTTTAGACGTTGGACGTGTAACGACAAGTTGTAATACAATCGAGCGAAAACTGCATTGTCAAACGGTAAATTTTCCTGACTGATAATGTATTTGCTTTGAGATTGTTTCCCCATCCTTCTATCGTACAGTATTTGCACTTGAATCAGTGTCAATGTTTGTATAATTACTAGCTGTGGCCCGCGGTTTAACCTGCGCATATAAAATTTTATGGTTGGCTTAATTTCGAGGGACCCTATTTTTTTAATAAAAACATCTTGATTGACTAATCAGCATCTGTCTCAACTCCCGTTACAACCGGTCCAGAAATTTCAGAGAATAGTCAGAACATATAGACAGACAGATAAACAGAAAAACTAAATGTTTTTTTACGTATGTACCATATACATACTCATATACACATACACTGGGTGTAAATCTATTACTTTAGTACTACGAACACACACTTGTATTAAACTTATCTGTATAGATATAATGTTGAGTGATTACAATAAGGAATTGTCGTAATTTTATAATTAACTAAAGTAACTTTTATATTCTTTGACTCGGTATGAATTACCAAGTTGTCTACTTTGAAAATTAGAAATTAAATATTAACATGGATGTAGGATAGAATCTTAGAATTAATTACCACGTTCCAATGATATTATAACATTAGATATGTTTTGTTTGTGAAATGAACAGAAGATAGGTAATAGTCAGACACGCGAGTGAAAGAGATACGTCATAAGAAAACAACCCAATTGGGAGGTTTTCTTGTCTTCACTTTTCGCACGCTAATGACAGATTTGCCTCTTTAGATGTATACAATATCATTGCTAAATTCTCTCACTCCATTGCATGAATGCACGAGTAAGTTGATACTTTAAAACATGCATGTATTCAGTCGCTGTCCTCAGTTTTTCGTCCACCTAGCCTGGCCACCTGTTCTCCAACTTCCATTTATACGGCACTCGGAATAGTTTGAATTGGTCCTAAAATTCGCACAGTAATTCTAAAAAGTCCCCTTTGGGAGAATCATAATGTGATTCGAATATGATTCATCATCAAAATGATAAAATGGTCACTTCATATTATGATTCACGAATGATAATAATAATTGTAGATGTTAGTCCCACTTTTTATGATGTCATAAAAGCAATTCATATTTTGTGGACCCTTTTAGGAACCTTCCTAGGAACGTGAATTGCGAAATATGAAACATTAGTGAATCATAGCATGAATTGCATCCATGGGACCATTTCGATGATGAATCATATTCGGATCACATTATGATTCTCCCAAAGTGAACTTTTTAGACCTACAGATAGTTCTTATTTCAAATTCGACGTAACCTGCTGGTGCAAAATGTTTTTTAAAAATTTGAAATCTGTTAATTTAATTAGTAAGTGATGTTCATTCGATTTTAGGATCATTAGGTCACGCCTGTATTCCCCGAAAGGGTAGGCAGAGGTGTTGAAATAACAACACCCACTTTTCACCGTAAAGCACGTAGTGTGAAATCACTGCATATTAGTTTTTAGAAAAACTCATTGGTACATAATCCGCTGGGATTCGAACTTGCATAGGAAGCGACTGATAAAATCCTAAGGTCACCACGGCTCTCTTAAATGATTTTAAATTAATTTAAAATATCTTTACTGCGGTCATTGCTACCCATAGACAATTCGTAAACGAACAACAGAACAACGAATAATCTTTGTGTGTTTTAATTTTACCGTATAACGAATATTTTTCAGATTTTTTTACAGAAGTCTTTAAAGGTATAATATCCTCTCTCTCTTTATATAACACTAGAAGTCCCGACTGACATTGTTCTGCATAGATAAATAGCTTAGATACCGAGATACCGAGATGCCGTGCCATCTGCCGGGCTGATATGTGAATCAAAACCATCCAGGGCACCACCCAAACACATACAAAAGAAATCAGTCAATTCGGTCCAGCCGTAGGAGGAGTTCAGTACATTATATATAGGTATATAAAGATATTTGATTCGTAAATACTTTTTTAATATAATATTTGTGTAGACTGTAGATATAAGTTTCTATTGAGTATATTTTTCATAGTTCATGTGGCCGATATCGGTCGTTTCTTCATCTGTGTTCTGTGCTCGTGAAACAGCCAGCTGGAAAGGATAAATCGATTATTTGAAAACAAGAACACGCTACACCGTATAGGGTCCGGGCCGAGTGTGGGCCGTAGCATGCTAAACTATTATATAGTTTTTTATTCTAACCATTTATTACTTTGATTAATGTATTATATGCACACAACAAACCTTAAAATATATAATCTAATAAGTATATATAAGTTTCAAAGATCTGCCAGTATCTTTATCATTAGCTGTCAGCTCTTCGGTCTCCTGTGATGTCGACTAACCTTTGTTATTTTATATTATATTTTCTGCCTGCGACTTCGCGGAATAGTTACATTGGCTAAGGCTAACTTTAGCCCGCGATTGGTCTAAACGTGATGATATATAGCCTATAGCCTTCTTCGATAGATGGACTATGTAACACTGAAAGAAATCTTTTCAACTCGCACCAGGGGGCCTACCATCATCGGTACAAACAAGTATAAAGAATTTCCGAGGTTTGAAGTTAATTTTTTGTATCGTATAATTAAACGTCAAAGCAAAGAAGTTCTTAATACGCGCTGTTGAATCGATCATTGCTGACCCCTTATATTTCCGTAAATGAAAAGGAAATGGCGTAATCATTAGTATTTTTGTGTGTATGTTTGTAATGAATGAACTCAAAACTACTGTGCCGATTTCTAAAATTTCACCATTGAAAAGCTACATCATCAGCGAGTAACATAGGCTTTATTTTATCAGCGTACTCCCACGGGAACGGGAACTACGCAGATGAAAACGCGTGACGTCCGCTAGTTACTAAATACTCACATTCTTATGTTTATTTTGCGATGATACAAAATATAACTTACATGAATACGAGTACAGCTGGTAACGTCAGACTAGCTCCTAGCAGGAACACTGCTCCAGGTAGGACTTCCATAGTAGCGGTATACACCGTTGTGTACATAGGGATGTATATCAGAGGCATGAGGTTCTCCGTGAGCCCTATTATTGAGTTGATCTTACCTGAGAAAACAAACGATGATATCAATATACAATAACTTGTTTTGAAAACTAAATATGCTCACGCCATCCCAGAAGGGGTAAGCAGAGGTGTTGTAACAACAACACCCACATTTCACCGAATATGATTAAGTGCCAACGTGACAGAGGATGAGTCCAGCGCCGTCCCAGGCACTATACATACGTCTTTGAATTCTCAGATATATGCCATTCACCGTAAAGCACGTGGTGTGGAATGACTGCACATAAGTTTTAAGAAAAACTCATTGGTTCAGGCCTTGCTGGGATTCGAACTTGCGTCGCTTGCGTAACTGCTCTAATCTCGAGGCCACCACGGCTCCTCCGAAACCACACACAGTGGCATATAAGCTTACAGTCAGCTAAGCGGTAATTGTAGTCTATGGATACTTTGTCACAAGTGCGTTGCCTACAATATAAAAAATCAAGTCGTTTTCATAACTACAAGGATTGCTAGAGTAGCATCTTCACTCCTACGCCTTTCCTCCACGGAGCACTGGTTGATCTTACAATTAGCTTCAACACAACAATAACACTACTCTATAGAAGCTGTTTATGGCATAGAAAAGACAAGACATAATTTTCCAAGATTATTATTTCAGGAGGAACTCCGACATATAATTATGTAGATCAATTATAAGCAGGGCAAATTTGCCAAGTCTCTATAGACTTCCCAAGATTATCAACGAAAATGACATTAATGAACTTCGAAGAATTACCAGCAAAAGAAGAACCAGCAAGAAATGAAAAAAACCCATGGGCGCGGGTCGATGAACGGCTGATGCCTCCGTAAAGAAGGCCGCGGGTGTCGGAACGGGGGTCTTGGTGCTGACGCTTGACCTTCGTGGTTGTCCCATAGCGTAAAAGCCGGGCACAGCCTGATATCTTGACGAGGCTTTGAAAGGCCAGTCACCAGGGGGGGAGGTCACAGCGAAGCATGTGATGGCATATCACGTGCACCCCCTCACTTAGTGACCAGGAGGAGTCAGACATTACGCTTCCGCTGCTCTCGCAGCAGTTGGTGTATTCATAATGGATTCTCCACGTTAGAAGAAAAAGGGCTACAGGGGGCCTACCATCATCGGTTTAAGTAGAACGCGTTAAGCTTTCTACTTAAATTTTTGTAGCGTAAATTCAAACTTAGAAGCTGAGAAGTTCTTAATACGAGCTGCTTTAGCGATGATACAATTTTGCAGCAATGATATTGGAAACAACTAACATAAGTATCTCTTATCATAAACTGAGTAGACAACAGTGTGGTAAAAATCTTAAATACTTCTTATTTAAGTTTATGTCGACCCCTCTACAAAATACACGACAAATTTTTCGTCTTGTTCAGCCATGCTACGTACACTTACCAAGTTCATGTGGCTCTACCAACTTGGTAAATATTGATCTCATGCACAGTAATGAAGTTCCGTTCAGAATTTCAACCAACGGCGCTGTAACAATAACAAATAATTAGGAACCTAAATGTAAGGATCTGTTTTCCTTAAAAGGGTCCCATAAGGGGGTGGACAGCATCAAATGAAGATAGGTATAGGATAGCTAGATCGAGTCTGTTTTTGCCCCTGAAGATTGACTACTTAGCTCATTTCTTCTCGAACATAATGTAAATAAATAATGTTCAGACATTTTCACATGACGCCATCTGATCCTAAACTAACCAAAGCTTGTACTATGGGTACCACCTAACAGATATAGTACTAAGACCCATTATATTTTTGTAAATACCATGCACGTGTTCCAAGCATTTACATTATATAAAATAATAATGTATACAGGGTTTTTTTTGCCAGACTACAAGTTTAAGATATCATATAATATATAATAAGATTATAATAAATTCTATTCTTACCACGAACAAACAAAATATACACACAAAAGTATGTATTCAGGATGAAAGAAAAGATTAGTTCACTCATTAAAAGATTTACATGTGTTTATTATTTGATAAATTGTTATCTTTTATGGTTGGTAGCGGCGCTCATAACATGTTATTGTTACGAGCTAACCGTATTATAGATAGGCTTACTTCTAGTTCTTGCTGTCATGACAGTTTTATTCTATAAACCAGACAGTATACGTGTAAAAATCTGACACTGTCACTTTTAACCATCATAGCTGCGCCGTGGGTCTAACATGACTAGCTACTTAGTAAAAAAAAAAATCCATTCATACATATGCTTACGTCTGTATTCCCCGAAGGGGTAGGCAGAATTTTTGTAATAACAATACCCACACAAACTATATCCATCCCTTTTTAAATCCGTCTCACAAAAAGAGATGGAGTTACCGAGTTTTTCTCTTCCATTTCTCATTATCTGCCGTCATATCTGTATTCAATCCTTTACTAAAGTCGCTTTGGTATCTTTCAAATTTTAATGCTAATATTAATTTGCTAATATTAATATTTAAGAAGTCTACACTCTGATAGCCTACACCTTATCTGTCGTAGACATCGTTTTTGTACGTGAATGATAATTTTAAAGTAAATTAGGTCTTTTAATGCGGTGTTATTGACATCAGATAAATGAGGAAGGCATTTCATTTGGATTCTATATTTTTTGTGTTAGTATTAGTTTTTTGATGATTTATACATACTTTCAAAATGAAATAACCTTTAGGTTCCGCGTGGTCATATGTATTTCTATAGCGTATTATATACTCGAGAAAGAAAAAGATAAAACAGTTATAATCAGTTGAACAAAACAGTTAAAATCCATACATACAGATAAATTAAATTGAAGCATCTGTTTCTAATTCCAAAAAAAGCATGTCTGTCTGATTGTTCTGGCTAATCTCCGAAACAGGACTTTCAATGGAAGATAATGTTAAAAGGAGTAATTTAGGCTACATCATATGCTCACTCCTGTATTCCCCGAAGGGGTAGGCAGAGGTGTTGTAATCACAACACCCACTTTTCACCGAAGATGATTAAGTGCCAACGTGACAGATGGTGAGTCCATCGCCGTCTCAGACACTTTACATACGTCATTGAATTACTTCTCACAAATATGAAGGTTTCCTCACGATGTTTTCCTTCACCGTAAAGCACGTGGTGTGAAATCACTGTACATAAGTTTTTTTAGAAAAACTCATTAGTACAGACCCCGCTGGGATTCGAACTTGCGTCGCTTGCGTAGCAGGCGACTGCTCAAACCTCAAGGCCACCACGGCATTAATTTATGATACTTTTATTAAAAAAGAACAGTAGGGTCTCGCGGGTCACCCATGAAGTTGACTCTACGCAGGTAAAATCGCGGGACACAGCTAGTCATTAAATTAAAATATTACTACAAATTGGGATCCGACTCAGCCACAAAGTACAAAATAACATTTAAAAAGTATAACATTAGGACATGAAACTATCATGTACCAAATGATGAGCTGGGTTTCTTGCCGGCTCTTCTAAGAAGGCTAGATTCTGAACCGGTGGTCAATTCTGCGACATTCATAAGTGCCTCACCAGGGCCTAAACTGAATAAATAATTTTCATTTTAATGTTAGAGTGAATTGAATTGAATGCGCAGTAGTCATTTTATGAGTCTATCTCTGTCTGTCTGTATGGCGCGACGCGAATAAAAAACATGTGCAGTTAACTACTATCGCTGAGCGCTCATGGCTCGTGACGGCACCTGTACCAATAAGTACTAGTGGGGGCTGGTCATCTCAAGCTACACAATTATTCGTAGTACTTATTTTTAGTTTTAAATTTTTTTATATCGACTTTTGTGCACTGTAACTGTGTCCATGGGCTTATATATATTTTGTTATGATGTATGTCCATGGGCTTATATATATTTTTTTATTACTCAAAGCTGTAATTTTTTTTTTTAAAAGATTAATTACTGAGTTTCTTGCCAGGTTCTTTTCAGTAAAAGTAACCTTCCGAACCTGGCGGTAGCATGTATAATCCTATGTATTCGTGTTTTCTGACGATCTTATAGTACTTTGTAAAAAGTCTAATCGAATAAAGATATTTTAAATTTTGAATTTTGATTTTACTTACCTATAAAGAATATCCTGTCGTTAGTAGCAAAGCAGTAGATGAAGGAGGAAGATATTTTGCTGACTGTTGATATAATCCCCAACACTGAGTCGTGCCAACCTAAGAGTTTACTGAATACTAAGATGGAGAATACGGTACCTGAAACATACATAGACATAGACGGTTTTTCGTGTTATGACTGAAAATTCCTCTTTTAATTCATACTTCAACTCACACTGATGTAACATTAAAATTTCACCAGTAATTTTTAAGTCACTAAGTTAATAATGTAATGGTAATTACATATGGAAAAACCCACTTTGACCCGGGGATCGAACCCGGGATCTCTGTATAGGGTCTAAAATTGTAGGTGAATTTTTTTGTCGCAGCAAAAATATTCAAAAAGCCCTTTTATATTTTTTCCAATTATACGTTTTTTTTTTTTACGTTTAATTAAGTTTTGAGAAATTTGTGAATTTAATTTTACAATCTAAAGTAGCTTTTTCTTATGTATTAAATAAGCATCGAACCTTTAGTAACCTCTAATAACTACACTTTACCTCAAAACCAATAATAAGTTAGTATAACGATCAAACAGTTAAGGGATATTTTATTTTATTTTTAAATTGATAATGTTTAAAGAAAACTAATTACTTAACTTATTAAATAAAACCAAAACAATTTTTTATGTAATATTATGGAAACATCAAGTAAATCAGTATGGTTTATTTAAACGGTTATTAAATGCAATTTTAATTACAAATATTCGATTCTAATCCAAAAGTGCCGATACACTTACCCACACTATGAGTGATGAAGTTGTACGTTTGGAATATACTAAACTGTACCTCAGTCCAATTGAATCTGTACCTTGTTGCCATGTACATAATTGATACTTCACCTAAAATATAACACACGGCATTTAATACCACATATAATGAAATTGTGACTTCGTTATTCTCACGATACAATATGTATGGAAATTACATAAATCAGTCATGTGACATATGTCATTCCTATAGGCAAGTGTAAAAGAATGTTACATTGTCTAGGTCTACAGGAGACTGCTGGATTCCTTCTGCTATATCAAGAACAAGACTTCTTTTATTTACAGACAGTTAAATTGGGAAGTAGGTTTTCGCTTTGTAAATTCTTACGTGAACATAATTTTTCATTATCTAGTAAGTTGAATTCTAATAATGAAAAAGTTTGGAACAGTGATATTTATGTGTGAATATGAATATATAGGAGTGAATTAAATGCGTCTCACCATACATAGGTCCAAAGAGGACACAGACAGCCGCCAGAAGAATGAGCAATCGTCTATTTCTATTCTTTGGTTCCTTTTGGAGCAATACATTGAAGGTTGATCGTACATTTTTAAAGTTGAAAAATGTCTTGAATAAGTAGGTATAGCCTTTTCTTTGATGCTGTCGAGAGAATAAACCCATAAACTCACGCCTTTATAAAGGGGTTCCCGAAGGTATAGGCAAATGTGTTACAAGTCAAGACACAGTATTTATCTAAGGTGATGTACAAACAGAAACAACTGTGTGAACTATATGTGAATGTGACGGATGGTGTGTCAATCGCCGTCTCAGGTACTAAACATACAGATAATTTATTTTCACACATATGCAGGCTTCCTCACGATGTTTAAAGATTGTTATATGACATCACTGCACTTGACTTTCTAGGAAAAAAAAAATCCAAGCCACTCGAGCCATCACGGCTCTTTATTTAGTACCTCAAATCGAAAATATATTGTAATAGTGTTCAATTCTTGTAAAAGTTAACACTAAGTATAAAAAAAATAATACCTTATTTTGTTCTTTAGTTCTTTCCGGATCCCTAAAAACGAAAATAATGTAGATTGCGTTTAAAATATGTAATGCCATAGAGACTCCATAGCAGCCGTAATAACCGTAATTCTTCAACAGCACGCCACTTAGACCCATACCGATGGGAAATCCAACGGTCATGCTCAAACTGGCCAGACCCATCCTGAACGTCCTATTAATCTGCGTTGTTATAGCACTGATGTACGCAAACGCTGTTATGAGGAAAACACACCATCCACCAGAAAAAGCTTCAAGGCATCCTTCGGTCAGCACTAAAATTTCTAATCGCAGTTCTCTAAAGAAGAAAACGTTAATCATGTTGTTGATTGTCATTAGAATCTGTCCAATGATTGGTATTATAAGGAACACTTTCCGGTATCCAGTTTTGTCTGACCAGGATCCGATGAATAGTGACATAAAGCAGGGTATTGTCGCAGCTAAGTAAGTCTTCCAAGTCATGGCTGACGCTAGCAAAATCTGAGCGGATTTCTCGTATTCATTCTGCTCTTCAACCTCCTGTGTCTTCAACGAATCACAAATTTCATCCGAAAAATTGAGGTTCACCCGACAAGCCTTCTCCAAGCTCAAATTCTGCGTTGTAAGAATACCTATCATTGAAGGTACTATTAGCAAAATTAACGTAGGTTCCACTGTGATGTTTTTAAATCCATTAACAAACTGTTCACAAAATGACGGTTTAGCTTCTATTTGCGATTCCACTTCATTTTGTTTCAATGGATGTAGTTCCGTACTCTCTTCTAGAGTATTGGCTGCGACAGCATCTTCTCCAACGCGCGCCATGATTTTACGTTTTATTTCTTTATTTTTTTATTTAATTGTTACATTTTCATTATTGTTAGAATTAATAGACGTATACGGATCACAGAAATTAATACGAGCTGTCGATTGCACGGTAGGCAGTATTGTAGATAATGTTGACTCTGATCTATTCATATCTGATATGGGGATATACAAAGGCGCTTTAGCGGCATTAGCAATTCAAAGTGAATTGATATAATAATTGGATTAAGTTGTTGTATGTCGGCGTAGCAAACATGGCTTGAGTAATTACCTATTGTCACAAGAATGCATTGCTCAATCTCCTCTAAGACCAACTCCACTTGAGTTTGGATAAAGTATAACGTGATTAGTGTCTTAACGATGTCACTACCATATAAGATGAACCTAACGACATGTAATTTATTAAAATACATGAATAAATAATCAGTAAAGACGGCCAAAGGAGAATACATGCAATAGATTTAAATGCATCCTTTTGTTTATTTGCACTACTATAAACTAAGTTTCTTCATAATCCAATAAAATAACAATGCGAGGAATCCTGGGGCCTGTAACCCAAGAATAGGTTTTAATATGTTGTCGATATCATCTGCGTAATTACTTCATTTCACATAGGAAGTTCACCATACAAAAATATCGCCAAACAAGAGATCAAGCGACGACGTTCGAACGTGACACATCGAACCCATCCACGGGGCACTGTATCATCCGTTCATTTAGCTTACGTTAAGTTATTTTAAATACGAGTCGTATATCTAACGTAACAGATAGTGAATCTAGCGTACCAAAGTTTCTCACGCACATTTCCTTAGAATTTAATGACTAACGAAATTCAAACAGCAATTTTTTTTATTGGAATTTTGGCTTTGGTAATGCATTCATTTGATTGCATATTACTAAATTTGACTGCATCGTTGGTCAAGTGGTCGCAAGTGCTGCAGCGCATGAGGTCCCGGATCTGCTCGGAGTTTGGATGTGTGTCTGGTATAGGCTCGCCGTCTAATACATGTGTCTTAAACATAACTGGCGAAATGTGCGTGTAGTATAAGTAGGTACACCTTCCCCTTATATATTTAACGACAGAAGTAATATGTACGCCGAGTGATTTTTTTATGAACTAGGGGTTGTTCATGGTCAACCTTAGAAATAAACACTAACTATTACTGAATAACTTTATTTAAATAATGGTTTTCATACAATTCAGATCATTGATGCACACTTAAAAATTACTTTAGTACATACAGGAGTTTTTTTTATCTTTATTATTATTAATTGCTATCAAATTCTGATGACATTGAGAAAAATTCACAACTTATTGTTCTAGCTAATAATTTGTCGGAATATTACAAAATGTTACATTTAAGTGAATTGTGGGTGTATGAAAGGAATCACATGTTATGTTTTGACAGTTTATTTGGAATACCTGCCCTTGACACGCAATCGTCAAACGCCGCGTTACATTGTAAGGTTTCGTAGAAACGGAATTGAACTTCACCGTCTATGTATTATGTATCCATTTCTTATGATTGGAACCAACGTTCGACGTCGAGTCCGATGCTAAGGAACCTTAAAGAATAACGCGGCTTTAGGGTTTTTATAGATTCTACATGATTGTTCGTTATTCAAAATATTTTGTTAGTTACTCTATTAGGCAAAAGATTTCACAAAAGATTTCCATCGGCTGCCATTTGGTTGTCTTTGAAGCCAATGTAATATGTGTCTATTAAAATGTATATCTAATTATATAAATATATGGTTACCTCTATGCAGGTATATTTTTCTTATCATTGCAAATCGCAAGTGTTTTCAGTGGAAAAGCATCTTTGCCTTTATAAATCTCACAGGATAATAATTTTATTTTGCAAATTCAAGCTGCTTAAAGTGGATTATTCGATATTTTTGTATCCTACCATAGCTTATTGTAACAGATATCTAAGAAAATAGAATGATAGATATCAATTAAAGAATTCTTCTGTGCGTATATTTGAATGTGTGCTGATGTTATTATATTATTTTCTATTATTGGAGTGATCGTTGAGAAGATTCGGCTATTTCATTTGTTTCCTGTGGTCATAGAACAGCCACCTGAAAAATATATTATTACTCATAAGTTAAGGTAATGTTTTTTAAACGTTTGTGTCTGAAATAAAATGAAAAATAAATCTTTCAATAAAATATGAGTTCAATTTACAGTGCCGTAGTATTTGTAGAAGAAGAAAAAAAGCGATATAATAATACTAACATGAACACCATAGCAGCTGGCAAGGTCAATCCAGCTCCCAGCAGGAACACGGCGCCTGGAAGCACCTGCATCGTAGCGGTATACACTTGGGTGTACAAGGGGACGTAAAGAAGGGGCATTAGGTTCTCAGTCAGTCCTATTACTGAGTTTATCTTACCTGGAATTAAGGAAAAAGTATATATAATATGTATATATATATTCTCACACCGCTCGCAGAAGGCTCTCTCAAGGGGTAAACTAGAAGTAGAGCTGTAGAAGTAATGAAAATAAGCCTACTCGTATGTATTTGCTATGTGAATGCTTACGAGCGTGATCTAAAGCATTCATATAGTGTAGAATTTTATAAATAGTTTCGAATATAACGAACATCAGGGTACCCATGACCCCTGTCCATGTCCTTGACTACTTAAACTATAGCAATACTCTTATTGCCATGATAGTTTAACTCTTATTATGAGACGAATGTATATGAAATGAGGACCTCGTGGCACAGTTGCAACCCTAGCCAGTAATTGGATGGGTGACCGCCCGAGCTCCCTCCGTGCCTCGGAGAGCACGTTAAGCCGTCGATCCCGGTTGCCAATTTATCATCTTTGGCGATCGTTACAGGTCAGTCGGAAGCCTAAAATAGTCTGACAACTGGTTTAACCCAGATCACAGATTTTCCTCGTTAAAGGGGTTGCGAAGGTCAGATTGCAGTCGCTTCGTATAAAAACAGGTGATCACCCACATCGGGTTGAATCAAATGACCCCAAAAATGTATGGAATAAGGCCAGGCAGATGATATGAGACAAATGTATATGACGTGTATAAGTCTGTTATTGTCACAGAGTGGAACTATGATGGCAATAATAGCTTATGGCAAGGCCCAGGTGGGGTTCAACTAGCAGAGGTTCTCAAGGATTGTGGTCCCGAATCTTACCTAATGGACCTAATTATATTTTTTCGTTGATTTTTTTCCTTGCATTTGACTTACCAAGTTCATCGGGTTCAACCAATTTGGAGAATATTGACCTCAAAGCCAATAATGAAGTTCCGCTTAAAATCTCCACAAGAGGTGCTGAAAAATACAAGTAGAACATTTATATATTATAATAACAACATATTGTACGTTCCTAATAAAATGGCCCAAATGTCTCCAATAAACATTTGACCTGGGATATTTCATATTCATATTTTTATTTCTAATATTATTTAATAAACGGAAATACTGGTGTGCATTTATTAAAATGTATTTAAATTATTATGTTTACGTAATTATTGTGCAATCTAACTTACACATGGCGCCATCTCGTGAGCTAATCTATATTTATATTATAAAGTTGAAGAGTTTGTCCGTTTGTTTGGTTCATGGCGATTATCACAGGAAGTACTGGTTGAATTGAACAAATATAATTGTTGTATTGGTAAGTTCATTCATCGAAGAAGGCTTAGGCTTTAAAACACCACGCTGCGACCTATTGGTCGCTAAGGGTCAATGTCAATAATAATATTTTCGAAAAGAGTAATTACTGAGTTTCTTACCAGGTTCGTTTCAGTAAAAGCAACTTTCCGAACCTGGTGGTAGCATGTATAATCCTGTATAATTATGTCATTTTGTAAAATAAAATGAAAATGAAACGGGAAAAAATATCTGTAAGTAACATACTTTTGCGGGTGAAACCGCGATACGAACCTAGTAGACTATGACATGGGACTTTAAAATAACTAGCGAATTTTGGGTGTAGGTACTTCTATATGCAGCAGTTAATTATTTTCTAATCAGATACAAGCTAAAACTTGCGACAGTGTTGATTGATCAGTTAGTTTTCAATATAGGAGATGTTTTGAATTTATTCCTTTTAAGACGGAGGAGCTCGTGGCACAGTTGCTATTGCGCATATCATTTGTTCAGCGATGTTAAGCAACCCTAACCCTAGCCAGTAATTGGATGGGTGACCGCCCGAGTTCCCTCCGTGCCTCGGAGAGCATGTTAAGCCGTCGGTCCCGGTTACCAATTTATCTTCTTTGGTTATCGTTATAGTTCGGTCGGAATCCTAAAATTGTTTGACAACTGGCTTAACCCAGATTACAGATTTTCTACGTTAAAGGGGTTGCGATGGTTAGATGGCAGTCGCTTCGTATAAAAACCAGGTGATATCGGGTTGAATCAAGTGCCGACCCCAACAATGTATGGGATAAGGCCAGGGAGATGATGAATAAAATAATATCAATGAATTCCGCAAGCAACAGCTAGTAGGTAAATAAATAAGCATAGAAAAACACTGGGTTCCTTTTAATACAATGTAAATATGATAGCTTTGCATAGTACTGAGTAGGGATTAAGCCGCGAGTGACTCGTAAATAATATTACCTATCTAATCTTTGCTTCGACCTACTTAATTATAGTTGTTTAATATAATCACGTGTACATATATTGGTCGTAATCTAGACTAGATTCGATAAACACATAATATACAACCGAGACCTAGTTACCTTATAACTTGATAGATACGATTTTTATTTTTTTTAATACAATTTTCATTGACTAATCTACTAAATAAAAATTACCGAAACATAAATAATGAGACCGGAGTGGCATCAGTCGTGCGTTATATTATACGAACCACTTATTTAATTATTATTGTATTTACGAGAAACAGAACTAAACCTAAAATATTTATAACCAGGGGGTCTACTGTCTTCCTCGGACAACGAAAGAAAATAAAAAGAAATTTCGCCATCGTATTGTTTTCAATTTAAATTTTCGCTCCACAAATATACTTTTTTAATTTATTTATTTACTTATAACGTCTTTACAGTATTTTGTTCTACCAAAGCGATGTTACAGGCCTTAATGATAAAATCATAATTAAGGTTAGTACTTCATATAACAATAATAACAAACTAACTAGATTAATACCTAACTATTACATATATACCCTGAGCCTTAACTAAATATACAGAGCTAAGAGCCAACAAAAGCGTAAATTAAGCGGTATTCCACATACATTAGAAAAAATTAAAAGCCACATCATGTATTTGGTAGTAAAGTCCATAAATTGCCTGGAGATTAGTCACTATCTTAAAGCTTCTGCCTACCATATTAGAGAGTACCCTTCTGCCTACCCTTTAATGCGTAAAGAGGTATAACAATTTACCAACCAATGAAAAATATTTTCTCGTTTGGAGCGAAACAGAAGACGAAAGACGAAGAAAATTTGCTAAGCGTTGCAATGATCCCCAGGACAGAGTCGTGCCAACCCAAGTATTTGCTGAATAAGGCGATTGAAAATACAGTCCCTGGAAATAAAAATAATTAACATGAACTCAGGGACGATTTTGTTATTCACTATCTAGAGACGTTTTTGCAATATTTACATAGTGCAAAATGTATGAACTACACAATCAACTTTAAGCTAGATAAGACTGTAAATGCTTGCACAATACTTGGTTTCAATGACCTCCTGGGGGGGTCACGGCGAAGCATGTGAAGACGTATCACGTGCACCCCCCCACTTAGCGATTGGAGTTTAGTCGGTGTGAGTCCGACATAACCCTTCCGCTGCCCCCGCGGCGGTTGGTATATTCATAACGGATTCTCCACGATAAAAAAAAAAGGTCTCATTGACCTACTTCATGTATTTACCATATGGTATGACAAATCTGCTTCATTTCAAAAGTGTGCTTATCATATTAAGCCGGATCTTAATTTATTAGGTACATAAAATTCTGACAACTGTATTTTTTGCCTTACCACGATAAGGCAACATGTTTTTATTCATGACAGATCATATCCTTAACTGCATAGGTCATAAAAACCGCTTAGCGAAAATTGTGGGGATATCTGAGCATGTATTTGTTAACCCACGCGTACATACAAGACCAAAAAATATACTACTAAGACTAGCGCTCAAAACTCTTGATAGCACTTGTTTGATTAATGCTGAATATGTCGACTTATACAATCTACCGACGAATTTGAAGAAAATAATCAATATCAAGTCCATACTTACCCAATGTATGTGTAATAAAGTTGTATGTTTGAAACAAGCTGAATCTAATTTCATCCCAATTGAATCTGTACCTTGTGTTCATGTACATAATGGATACTTCACCTGAAATAGAAAAATATCGTAGAATATAATAGTTATTTATGAAGACTTAGAAGGATGTAAAGAATTTGAGTATAGAGTACATTATCATCATCTCTCTGGCCTTAAATGATGTATGGGACATTGTTGCGGGCGGCACTTGATTCAACCCGATGTGGTTGATCACTTGATTTTTATACGTAGTGACAGCCAACTGACCTTCGTAACCCCATTTACAGGGAAAATCAGTAATCTGGGTCAGACCCGTTGTCAGACTTTCTTAGGCCTCAGATTGACTAGTAATTTCCAAAGATATTAAATCGGAAATCCGTACCAAATGCTCAACGTGGTCTCCGAGGCACGGATTGTCACCCATCTACTCTACGACATCAACTTCGCTGATCGAATGATATTCGCAATAGCACAAACGTCGGGAATAGTAAATGTGTAAACCTTAACTGTATCACCCCTGCCTACTCCTGCGGTGACCCTCCTGGGAAGTCTTCAGCTTACGTTACGTTCCAAATATAATTACCAAAGAAAATAAAGCTTGAACTATAATAATTTAGTTTTTGAACATACCATAGGCGGGTCCGAAAAGCACGCACACCGCCGCAAGCAGCACACACAGACGTATTCTTCTATTGTTGGGTGCGTTTTCCCATACAACGTTCAAAGTTGTCTTTACATTTTTGATGTCGAAGAATGTTCGTAGCATATAGAAAAAGCCTTTACCGTCATGCTGTGGAAATACGAATTATGTTGTTTTATTGTCGAAATAGTTCAACTTTGGTAGAATGTATGTAGAATTCGTGTATTCACGCCTAATTGAATCATTCTATTAACATCTTTAATTATGTAAACACAGTTAAAGTTTTTATGTACCTACCTGCTTACTTGAACCTTCTTCATCACTTGAATAAGGTTGGGAAAATGTAGAAAATTCCGAATCAAGCAAATTGCTTTTTTGGATAGGATATTTAAATCAGTTTATGTACCATCTTAAAAATCAGGTTCACAGTATTAGCATAATCTCAGATTCAAATTTGATGAATGTGCGCAACGCTTTCTAACATACATAAGTACATAATATACTCACGCATAAATTCCCCGAAAGGAGTGTTGTAAGTAACCAGCATTTCGCCAGTTATGTATACGTGATATATAATAGGGGCGGCCCTAATGTCATTAACCCGGCATTAATCCAGACTCCTGGGAGCTGATGGGAAACTACAGATGGAACACCCGTATGAAAAAACACTTCACCCGACCCTGGGATCGAACCCAGGACCTGGCGTGCCACAGCAACGTTTCTGGCTGCCCCTATAAGTTGACAGCCAGAGACGGGTGATATGTAGCTATGCTTTGATATGTATTATAAGTACATATTTACATCGAAATATTTACAACAAAAAAACATTTGAGGGTTTGAGCAGTCGCCTTGCGTAGGCAAGCGACGCAAGTTCGAATCCCAGTTCGCATTGCTTAATTTGGGACTCGAATCTGGCGCCGTGTGATAATGTCCGAACATTATTTATTGACTACTGTGCCCCGCGGTTTCACCCGCGTTAGCATACCTTAAGTTTTTTTATTAAAAGTAGACTAAACTTTCATCCCCTATTTTATCCCCTCGGGGTATAATTAATCAACATTTTTAGCGGATGCCTACGTCATAACATCTACCTGCATGCCAAATTTCAGCCCGATCCGTCCAGTGGTTTGGGCTGTGTTGATATATCAGTATGTCAGTCAGTCACCTCTGAGTTCTATATATTTAGATGATCATTCATCCTACCTTCTTTTGCTCCTTAGTCCTCTTCGGATCCTTTAGTATGAAGCCATTGTACAACACATTCAAAGAGTGTAAGAATAGCACAATTCCAAAAGCACCGTAATAACCTACATTCTTCAACAAAATTCCACTCATACTCATGCCAATTGGGAAACCAACTGTCAGACACAAATTAGCAACACCGATTCTAAACGTTCTATCACTCTCGGTGGTAACAGCACTTATGTAGGAGAACGCTGTCAGGAATAAGACACACCAACCTCCAGTAATCGACTCTAATATGGCTTCACTAAACACAAGGTGCTCCAATCTAAGTTCGTAGAAGAAAAACGTATGGATCATGTAGTTAATGGAACTTAACATCTGCCCCACTATAGGCATGACCATGAACATTTTTCTGTATCCAGTTTTATCTGACCACGCACCAACAAATAGGGCAATAATACATGGAACGGTTGAAGATATATAAGTCTTCCAGGTCATAGCATTAGCTACTAATTTCTGAACTTCTCTCTCGTAATCATTTTGTACTGAAGTATTCTGTTGCTTCAACGAATCACAAATCTCTGTGGAGTACGCCAGATTTACTCGACATGCCTTCTCCAAATTCAAGTTCTGTGTCGTTAACGATGCAAGTATGACTGCTACGACGCACATTAGCAACGATGGCTCCACAGTGATGCTTCTGATTGCATTTCTAAACTTTTTGCAAAAAGAAGTCTTGACTGGTTGTTTTATGATTCCATTTCCATTGAGTGGCAAGGTTTCTGGTTCATCAGGATTCTCGCCCTCAATATACGTTGTTGGTTGATACATTTTCCAGTGATTATAAGACTAATCGTTATTGGATACTGACAGTGTCATTTTATACATATCACGAAGATAAAGGCGTAATGGATTACTACAATTGTTTTATCGTAGATTCCGTACTACATCTGGAAGTAAGAAGTGAGTAACGGTGTGAGTAAGCCTAACTGTTACGTTTTCTTTACTATCGAATCGTAGCCGAATATATGGCCTCGGAAATATATTGGCTCAATAAAAAAAAATTTGGAAATGCAATCGCCAAGTTTGAATTTATAACTTAGGCAGTAATTATTTTACTACTAGTTTTGAATACAAGGAGTTTTATTTTTTTTAAATATAGTTAAGGATGTGATTTGTAGGTAAGTGTAAAAAAAGAATTAAATATTGAATTCTTTTCGTATCTTTTTGAGTTGAGCCCTTATCGTTCTTAGGGTGCGATAGGACACCTATGTTTCACTATATATGACTGATTCGACTCCACCCACTCTTGGAACACTGACGACCTGACTTACCACAAGAACATATCACTCGAAAATAGCATTACTTAAAGTCCTCAGTAGACCAAGCTCTGTATTGTGAATCTCGCCTTACTGTTACTAGTTTACTTCGTAGAAAGGCGGTGCATTTGTAAAATACAAGATTTATACTCTCCTCCCTGGCCTTATCCCATACATTTTTGGGGTCGGCACTTGATTCAACCCGATGTGGCTGATCACTTGATTTTTATACGAAGCGACTGCCGTCTGACCGGCAACCGGCACTGACGGCTTAACGTGGCATTATTGAGTCCGGTTGCCCAGAAGCACGTCGACCCTTGGGATCTTTTGTTAACGTGCTTTCCGAGGCACGGAGGGAACTCGGGAGGTCACCCATCCAATTACTGGCTAGGGGTAGGGTTGCTTAACTTCGCTGATCGAATGATATGCGCAAGAGCAACTGTGCCACGAGCTCCTCTCAAGATTTATACTATACCCATTTTAAAATTAATCTAAATATTATCAAAGATAGTAACTCCGATAAAAATTGTTTTTCTTTCGTGTGTACTACGCCTTTTATCAGATAGATTGTGAACTTGTATGCAAAGACCTTATTTGATTAGTACACGTGACGGCAAAGTCAATGATAGTCGAAAAGGCAAATTATCAGCACCGGACACAAAACGTATGCTTCTCACTTATAAAAATTACTTGGACGTGAATACACAAAAATAATCTTTCAAGATAAATAATTAGAGATTTCATTATTTCGCCATCTGTCTGCGGCTTCACTTGCATCGAATTCGTAATGTGATGATGGCTTTTTAATCTCCGATTGTACTAGCAGACGTCACGCGGTTTCTCCTGCGTAGTTCCCCTTCCTGTAGGAGTATGGTGATGAAATGTATCCTATGTTACTCGCTGATGATGTAGCTATCCATTGCTGAATAGATTTTTCGAATTGGTCAAGTAGTTTCGGAGTCTATTCAATGCAAATATACAATCAATTAAATATTTCCTCTTTATAATGTTGGTGTAGATTTATGTAAGTATGCTTCTGCGTAAAACCTAAATTTATACAACGTAGAGTAAAAATAATAAAAATTGTAATACGGTATGCTTATCGTTACAATAAATAAGTAGTACTTCAAGCATATCGATAAATTAAATCTTATCTAAATTAACCACACATTTTTTTAACAATCCTTATATTTACCTATCATAATATATTGGCATTGGTCACTGTACATATTGTATCACATTTTATGGCAAATATTTTTTTTTGTTTTGTTTTATTTGTACTGTTTAATTAAGTAGCTAAAAACTAATTACAAGTAGAAAACTTGGCCCAAATCGGTGTCTCTCGGGATCGTTGGCTCGAGGCTGGCAGCATTGCCACGTTGAATAGCAATGCGGATTCTCTGAGCGAGAAAAGCCCCACCTCGCTTGTCACGAGAAGCTTCTACCAGACGACGTGCAACCTCTTTGAATATGTACTTATATGCAAATTAATTATCTCAACTTTAGTTTATTTATTTCAAGTAGTGTTGTGCTTCTGCGGTTAGTAAGGTCGCCATTACTCCATGGGCGTGACTAAGGTTGGGTCTTCCATCTCTTAGTTTGTTGGCACAGGGATTCTACTTATGAGGCAATGTGTGAAGTAAAGATATCATTATTTGTGTTGGTCACCCTCAGGCTGTGCTTGCCAGTTTTGTAGTCTACACTTCTATTATAAAGAGGACAGATTAGTATGTTTGTAATGAATATACTCAAATACTACTGTGCCGATTTCAAAAATTATTTCACCATTGGAAAGCTATATCATCAGCGATTAAAATATGCTTTACTTATCCCCATACTCCCACGGGAACGGTAACTACGCAGGTTAAACCCCGTGACGTCCGCTAGTTACTAATATTGAAAAAATAACGCTATTTCTCAAGACGAGGTATCGTCTCTCAAATTGACAAAGAAAGATCAATGTTGGAATGGGAAATAAGACCACAAACGAAATTAGGTTTATTATTTAGTCAGAGAATTAACTTAATAAAACATATATAATGCATTTAAAATATCAAACATCAAACTCATTCGGTTTTGCAAAATATACATAGCATACATTTAATACTACTGCACAGTTAACGAAAGGAATAATGATTTATCATTATCATTTATTATTATTGTACAAATAATAATACATTTTCACGCCCTCCCACCTTCAGAAGAGGGGAGGTGTTACAACACCCACTGTTCACCAAAGATAGTAACGAGTTACGTTAATCTTTATACATACGCCCTATACATACGCCTTTGAATATCCTCTCAGACAGATTTTTAACTACTTTTCCTTTCCATGTAATACATTTCGTTAAGTAAGGCTAGCATGAACGCCACGACAAATTTGACCGATCTGCATTCTCGGATAAATTTTCAAGAAAGACTTTTTCTCGTATATTTGCAAGGATATATTTATCTCGTGACTCACATGCTAGACCGTCAGTTAACTCTTTAAAAACGTGACTTTAATACTTAAATCATAACTTAAACTCATCATCACCCTGGCCTTATCCCATACACTGTTGGGATGTCCCATACACTTGATTTAACTCGATGTGGCTGATCACTTGATTTTTATACGAAGCGACTGCCATCTGACCTTCGCAACCCTTTTAACGAGGAAAAACTGTGATCTGGGTTAAACCAGTTGTCAGACTATTTTAGGCCTCCGACTGACCTGTAACGACTACCAAAGATTATATATTGGCAACCGGGACCGACGGCTTAACGTGCTCTCCGAGGCACGGATGGAACTCGGGCGGTCACCCATCCAATTACTGGCTAGGTTTGCTTAACTTCGCTGATCGAATGATATGCGCAATAGCAATTGTGCCACGAGCTCCTCTCCTAAATCATAACTTAGACTATCTACACAATATATACAAACATTTAAAACTGTACGAACGCCTAATCGGTTCGTGTTTTTGTATACTTTTCGACTGGTTCGGATTGATTTACTTCGGTTTCCTTCGCTTCCCTCTTTTCTTCTGCTTCTAGAGCTTTCTTCCTCGTGCCCTTTAACTCTCTTCTGTGCTGAACGTAGAAGTAACTGAAAAATCATAATTAAAAAAAAATTATATATGCTCACGCCATCCCAGAAGGGTCCCCGAAGGGTGGCAGAGGTGTTGTAACAACACCAACATTTCACCGAATAGGATCAAGTGCCAACGTGACAGAGGGTGAGTCCATCGCCGTCTCAGGCACTATACATACGTCTTTGAATTACTTCTCAGACATATGCAGGTTTCCTCACGATGTTTTCCTTTACCGTAAAGCACGTGGTGTGAAATAACTGCACATAAGTTTTTTAGAAAAACTTATTGGTACAAGCCCCGCTGGGATTCGAACTTGCGTCGCTTGCGTAGCAGGCGACTGCTCTAACCCCAAGGCCACCACGGCTAGTTATATCATAATTTAGTAAATTATAAGCTCAAACAATATGAGGAAAGAATCTGAGCATTACATAATGATTGGCTTTCTGAAATTCTCTGTTCTTTTGTGCCAAGAGAGATGCACAGTTATTTTATTATCAGCGATTTCAATCAAATAATCTCTTGCAATTTAACGTTAATAATCGTAGCTGCCAGTATAAGGTAGTCCCTTAAATCCTATGCAAGACAGCAACAAAACAGCAAAATTACACTAGTAATATGGAGATTATGACTGCTTAAACAGCATCAAATACCAGGATATTTAAGGCAATATATCCACTGCATTCTATGGTGGTTGAGGAGGTCAATGGCTGGCATTCGCATCATACTTGTGAACAGGTGTGCTTGTGGGGGCTGGTCATCTCAAGCTACGCATTTAGATATAAGTGGACTACTGGATTTTTCCTTTATGTATTTTTTTATCGACATTTGTGCATTGGAACTGTGTGCATGGGCTTATATTTCTTAAGTGATTTATTTTGTATTTTTAAAATTGTATAATATTTTTGAAAAACCTTCCGAACCTGGCGATAGAGTGCATAATCCTGTACATTTATATAATTCTGAATATTTGAAGGTGCTTTGCAAAAATTCTAATCGAATAAAGATATTTTTGAATTCGACTTTGACTTTGAAAATAACCTTTTTCCTAGAGGGTCACAACGCCGCATTTAAGGAATACATGTAATAAGATTTCTTCACAGCCTTCTCACACAAATCATTGCTCAATTTTATTAATACACAGCGATCCAGCGAGGTAACGCAGCCAGCTTACTGGGCACCATTCCCGCAGACACTAATTTAAATTCCGTGTTTTATTTATAATTTTTATTTTTATTATATTTTTCTTTTTCATTGCTAGCAATAAGTTACTCAAAAATGTTACGTTAATAATGTTATACACATTGATTCGAACTTGAAGGCACTACAGCTCAACAGTACACTCACGTTAATATAACAGAAGCAGGAACAGTGATCGCTGCGCTGGTGAGGAATACTGCTCCTGGTAGCACGTGCAGCGTCTTCATGTACATCCAGGAGTATAGAGGGTGGAACACCAGGGAGGCTACGGTCTCAGTCAGAGAGAATACTGAGTTTACTTTTGCTGGAAATAAAAGAAACTAATCATAAGTTTGTAGTTAACATAGATTGCCTCGTTGGCTTAGTGGTCGCATATGCTACTGCGGTTCTGGGTACGATCCCTAGGCTAGGCAGTGTTATTGGCGGTTTTGTTTTTGTTTTAAAACTGTTGTATTGGAATTAACAGACATTTCAATTTTATTTATCTGTACTGTATAGATGTCATTATCATGAATTTAAGAGTAATAATCCTTGTCGGTGTAACCGATGCAATTCTTCCCATTTGATTCTGCCCAGTGACAGCTCTTTGACCTCCCTATACGTCATGACAGACACCTTTACTATACAAATAAAGAAGAATTTTGAAGCATAAATTACGCTTTACAAGTATTTCATAATGCAATTTTATTGCATTTTATTATAAACAAGTCCTTCCCACAGGCAATATTAACTATCGAGGGAATCAAATATTTGTAGGAGATAACGTGGTATTTATTTAATGGAACCTCCATTGTGTTATTTAATACTTTAATAACACACGTGTGTAATGTTAATTATACATTTAATTATGTGGAAGATTGTACCTAATTAACAAATACAGACGTTAATTATTACAAGCTAACGGTGTATTATATATAGTATTCTACGAACAGCGTAGAATACTATTTAATATCTATCTTTCTCAGCTCACTCACTCCCTATTTATACGAGAATTTTGAGGTACCCCGTTTTCAAATTTTCCATAGACTTCGTATTTATCCATACAAGCTTCGCTTAGATTGAGACTAGATGGCATGATATGATATGGATGATAATGTGCGAAAAATATATATTTTTTTGATTCAGATTGTATAGGTGCAGCAGATTTCAAGCAATGATGATAATTTACATAGACAAACTCTAAACACCATCCTCTTCCTGTGCTTATAATTATCATTCTTTCTCTTTCAGCCGTCAAATCTCTCTATCAGCCGTCATAATTCGCCCGCTCTATGCCGTATTTCAGCAATATCGGTTTAATATTTTTACCCTGAAAAGGTCGAGAAAAGTCTTACAGACACACCCACGTTATATCGAGTGGCAACCGAGTGACAACCAGGAGTGACAGCGAAGCTCGCCTCGGCCTCGACTTCTAGCGTGAGTACTTACCAGTCTCCTGTTTGTCCACCAGTTTGGATACAATGGAGCGCAGGGACGTGAATGTGGTCGCATTCAGCAATTCTGCCACCGGCACTAGAATTAAAAATAATTGTAGGCAATTTAAGTATTCAAATTGTTTCATTGATAACAAACTTCGCTATTATTTATATGTTAACACAATCCTAGAAGGGTACGCAGGGGTATTACGAGGTTCGCTTAAATTTCACCGAGCATGATTAATAAATGATGAGTCCATCGCCGCCGTAGGAGTGGGGATCAGACAGGAATAACTCGTCTCAGGTCTTTAAATTTACTCTCAGACAAATCAAAATACAGGTTTCTTAACGTTGTTTTCCTTCACCGTAAAGATCTAAGCGCGAAATAAAAACTCATTGCATGCTGGGATTTGAATTGGCGTCGCTTACGTAGCTGTCTACTACTCAAGCCACTCGCCATCAAACGCCGACGTTCATGCATTTGCCGTTTTCTTTTCATAATACGATAGCTACTTTGCCAATAAATAATGTTTTGATGTGTGTATAACATACCTAAGTACATCTCGATGTCAGTTCGTACAAAAGCCGTCCATATGGAGCCCACGAACTTGCTGGCGACGGATATCAGGCAGAGTAGGGAGTCGTCGATCTGCATGCGCTTGCTCAGAACAGTTATTGAGAACATTGCACCTGTTAATATAACATACAGGTTATTCTAAAAAAGACAATTGGTTTATTAGATAACATCGAATCATAGAATAATTAATATAACTAAAAACCTTAAAAATATAAACTAATAAATAAAAATCTTAAAAAATATAATGTTTTAACTAAAATTATGTTATCCTTGGTTATTCTTATGTATACAGATAAATCAAATTAAAGTGTATGTTTGTAATTCTAAATTAACAACTATTCGCTAAATACACTATGCTAGTGACTGGTACTATAACATCAAAAGCAATAAATTCTTATTTTTTTCCCTCCGTCTGTTCGTTCCGGCTTATCTCTGAAACGGCAATGCTTATAAAAAATTTTTGCCCTGACTTAGGAATCGAACCCGTGGTACTTGTGTCTTCTACTCTAAGCAACTCTGACAGTCACTAGAGCAACGGTATATCAGATTAACACTTTTTTGAAGTCTGTTAAAAATTGCTTTTACACTAAATGTCACGTTCCATCTATTTCAACACCCCTCTAGGTGTACGAAAAATAACAATAATTAAAAAAATATATGTTACCAAATGAATGCAGCACGATAGAGTAACTGATGAACAGACTGAACTTCACCATGTCCCAGTTCAAGCGATTCCTCACGAACAAATAGAATACAGAGTGTTCCGCTGAAAACAATCAAACAAAATATTTGAGTTTCATCAACATAAATATTCTTTCCTTCTCACAAAAGTATTTACTCGACTCCATGACCTCTGCAAACCGTGCAGTTGCTCTTCCGACTGAGCTACTCGTGATCCTACCTCATGCGTCGAATTTTTCCTTCTTTTGCTTTGCGGCTTTAGGGGCCGCCTTTTGCAGAGGTTCGTAGAGGTCGTGGGTTCGAGTCCCGCCTCCGACTTCAGAAAAAGGAGGAGGTTATCAATTCGGCTGTATGTTTTTTTTTATTATTGTTACCTCAGAACTTTTGACTGGATACATCGAAATCGATGATCCTTTTTTATTTGAAAGGTGACGCTTCTCAGAGTAGGTGCAAAATATAGTATCAAACTCGGTGTCAAACACCTACTTCAAAAGTAAGTAAGGAGATGACACTTTTTAGTAAAAAAAAATCTGACTATTTTCAAAGAATTTAGAATGTAAACACGTGTGTCATGCATAAAAATCTAATATTTATACATAGGTAAGTACAAGAATTGAATACTTTTTTAAAGTTGTCACGATCTAAACACCGCTCGTTTATATAATACCACCCATTAGATACGTTAGCGCACAATCGACAGGAAATGACGCTCGGCTGGCGTGCGACTGTCGCTACTAACGAGGTGATGCGTCCTCATAAACATATTGATTTGTTTGTCCGTCGGTCATTCTGTATTCTTGGGATTAGTCGTTTAGTTGAATGATTTCTTGAGGTTTGGTGGTGATTAGTGGACCCGGAGACCGAGCCCATGGCTTCGTGTTCTGGAGTAACTTTGCTTAGGACTAAGTCAAGGAAGCAAAGGGTATCTATACATTTACATACAGATAAATAAAGAGGAGCTCGTGGTACAGTTGTTATTGCGCATATCATTCGATCAGCGAAGTTAAGCAACCCTACCCCTAGCCAGTAATTGGATGGGTGACCGCCCGAGTTCCCTCCGTGCCTCGGAGAGCACGTTAAGCCGTCGGTCCCGGTTGCCAATATATCATCTTTGGCAGTCGTTACAGGTCAGTCAGAGGCCTAAAATAGTCTGAAAACTGGTTTAACCCAGATCACAGATTTTCCTCGTTAAAGGGGTTGCGAGGGTCAGATGGCAGTCGCTTCGTATAAAAATCAAGTGTTCAGCCACATCAGGTTGAATCAAGTACCGACCCTAATGGGGTATGGGATAAGGCCAGGGAGATGACTTACAGATAAATAAAATTAAACTGTCTGTTTGTAATTCTAAAATAACAGCTTTTCACTAAATGCATATTAAAGTTGCAGACATATAAAAATGAATTAATTTTTTTTTTCTCTCTCTCTCTCTCTCTCTGTCTGTTTGTTCTGGCTAATCTCCGAAGCGACTGGACCGATTTTAACGGAACTTTCATTGGCAGATATCTTATATTACAAGGAGTAACTAAGGCTACTTTTATTTAAAAAACATTAGTTCCGTAGGTCACCCATGAAATTAACTCTATGCGGGGCATAGCTATATAAAGCAGGTAGAGCGCGAGGGAAACTTGGTGTTGTTTTATAGGCTGCGGTATCCAAAAGTAACTATGAAGCCTCATAGTCTGTACATTTGTTGATATATACTTCTATTACTTAATAGACCCTCAAGAGAAAAGAGAATAATCACCTCTAAGTACTTTTAAGAGCAAGCTTTTACGAATCCCTAATGATTTTCTAATTGTTTTAAACAGAAATGTTTACTGAGAAAGGAGTAAACAAGGAAAATCAATTAATATTATTTTCCAAGAAATTCACAAGCGCTGGCTTTGTTGTGGAAAAATACTGAAACGTACTGATTATTCAAAAGCTCAGAAATTTTGTTTATTTACCCAAAACACAAGTTTAAGTTTCGAAATGAACAACAAGATAGGAATCTGAAATTATGACGAGTGTTTTGACGGTCGAATTCAGTAACCTTCTCCTTTTTTGATGGCGGTTCGTTAGCACTACTGCGAAACACGAGGTCCTGATTTCGATAACCGGATAGAGCAAAGTGTAATTTTTAATTTTTTTAACAGTAATTTCCCAGTAGTATCCCGGAGATTGGATTAGTGCCCGGTAAATGACAATAAGCTCGCCCCCTATTATATGGGACTTACATGTAACTGGCGAATAAGTTCACCACTGCATACCTCTTCGGGTAATATAGGCGTAAGTATACGAACGTTATATTGAATAAAATAAATAAAGAGCCGTGGTGGCCTTGGGGTTTGAGCAGTCATCTGCTACGCATGCGACGTAAGTTTGAATCCCATCGGGGTCAGTACCAATGATTTTTCCAGAAAAACCTATGTACAGTGATTATATAGATAGCATGAAGCAGCGTGAAGAAACCTGCATATATCTGAGAAGTAATTCAAAGAGGTATAGTGTCCGGAATGGCGATAGACTCACCATCTGTCACGTTGGCACTTAATCATCTTCGGTGAAAAGTGTTATTATACAGCACCTCTGCCTACCCCCTCGGGGAATACAGGCATGAACATATGTATGTGTGTAAAATAATTAAATCACAATTGGTAGCACGAAAGACACCACTGTTACTACAAATGTTCATTATCTTAAGATTTGTAAAAAGAACAAATAAATGTACTCACAAGAAGTAGGTCCAAAGAGTATGAAGACAGTGAAGAGAGTGAGAATGACTTTGACTCTCCTGTTCGCTGGCCGAGGCCTGAATGCCACAGTGACCGTCTCAGACACGTGGCTCATGTTGAAGAACGATACCCCTGGATCAACTTTTCGTTCTATCTGCAAATTTCACGTGAAATGTATGATTTTCATGAAAGAAAAAAAAATCATTTTCATTTTAAATGTGGAAATAAAACTTCTCTTCTTGTAGTAGTGTAATAATTAAATAAATATTTTTAAGGGCGAAAACAGAGTGTGATGTGGGTCGAACACTAAAAAGTTAAGCCGTCGGTCCCGGTTGCCAATTTATCATCTTTGGCAATTGCTACAGGCTAGTCAAAGGCCCCAAATAATCCAACAACTGGTTTAACCTAGATCACAGATTTTCTTCGTAAAAGGGGTTGCTAGAGTCAGGTGGCAGTTGCTTCGTTTAAAAATCAGGTGATCAGCCACATTGGGTTGAATCAAGTACCATCCCTAAAAATGTATGGGATAAGGCCGGGGAGATGATGCAGCCAAATAATACTGACTGAGAGTTTCAGGAAGTTCAAACCAATATCTTTTATTTATCTGTATTTTTAGACCTCTTCGATAGATTAATATATTTTTTTTCATAATTAGCCACCCATTCATTGATTGAATTATCATTGGCTGAAGTAAAATTGTCACCAACGGCAGTTCAATGAAACGAGGGCAATGGCCGAATTAAATATACTCTACTGAAGGAAAATTGTAGCTTATAATAAATACCAAAAAGGAAACCCTGGCGAGCTTCATGATACACCTTGTATAAAGGTAATTTTAGTACCAGGTAATAAGATTTGTAAGCTAGCATCATTTATTTCATATTCTATTCCCTGAAGACAAAACCTAGGTAATATCATATGAAAATAAACGGGAATCATAGTTTGACGTGTAAATTACATTTCGTGGAAAATTACCTTACCTACACGCATACTATGACAGTATGACAGTACACATCCTAATAATGGAACGCCATTCAAAATTAAGATCTTCTTAAATTTGATTATTTCTCCTGATGATTATGATTATCCAATTTTTTTATGGTCTTGATTAAGTGAGAAGAAGACCAGAGGGCCTACTTTCATTGCTTTAAGGACAGCGTATTAAGAACTTCCGAAATTTGACATTTTTGTACCCTAAAATTAAACGTGAAAGCAAGGGCTTCTTAATACGTGCTGGTAAAACGATCATAGTTGCCCCCCGGTGCCTCAAGTATACGTTTTTACACGTTCAAACGTCGACGAAGGATTTTGTGTTTTAGCATGCAGCAAAATATGTTGACACTTTTTCGGAGGCAGGTTGTGGTCGACCAAGCCCCACAAATTTCACCAAATACGCAATCAGATGTCGATAATATGTATAGTACAAATACTTGGGGAACTGGGGGGTAACTGTGAACGTTTGTGTGAAAGCAACGTATATTAAGCTTCGAAGTTTGAATTTACGGTACAAAAATGGAACATCAAGACTCAGAAATTCCTAATACTTTCTGCTTAAAACGATGGTTTGATGAAATCTTCTGACCTAAGGATTTATACATTTATATTTGATTTTCCACTATTATGCCAAGTACCAATCAGGCCAGGGGGCCTTATCCCATTGATGGAACCGGCACTTGATTCAAGCACCTGATTTTTGCACGAAACAATTGCTATCTAACTTTCGTAACCCTTTGCAAGGGGATAATAGATAATCTGGGTGAAACCAGAAAATTATGTGAATATTCTGTTCAAAATTGAAGGTGCGTTTACTGTGGTGTGCCTCCAACTTATTGAAGACGGTGGCCACATAACTAAGTGAGTGAGATCGTCATAGCGCTTCAAGCAATTCCAGTGCACGCAATCGTCAAGCAAGGAAAAGTATTAGTAAATATATTTTTTATTGAGCAACCTTATTAGACTATCTTCGATTATAATTTTTATCCATGAATGTCGTCCTATCAGCTTGATTTACAGTGTATTAATACTATTTTATATATAATCATCGATAAAAGTAATTACGGCCAGGTCTCATTGTCTCAACAGTATCGCGAGCAAAATTTTCCCCTTCAATTCATAATATTATGCATAATAGCTGTGCCCCGCGATTTCACCCGCGTAGACTTGTCTCAGACCGATCGGTTTAAAATTGACAGTTTCATACAAACTTTCATCCCCTATTTTATCCTCTTGGGGGTAGAATTAATCAAAATCCTATCTTAGCGGATGCCAACGTCATAACATCTACCTTCATAGCCAAAATTCTGCCCGATCCGTCCTGTGGTTTGGGCTAGGCGTTGATAGATCACCATGTCAGTCAGTCAGTCACCTTCGAGTTATATATATTTAGAAGATAATAGTTTGCTTTGCATATTATTTGGTATCTCATATAGGATAGGTTAATTGAGCATATGCAACGAATAGGAGGGTTTGAATGAGAACTTACCTGAGGCAGACCTCTTTCACGGAGCCATTCATCAGGCTCCTTCAAACACGTAGTACCATAAATCAGCACCAGTACAAATAGGACTGCTGTGGTTGAGAACAGTCCGTAATACCCCAGTCTTTGTAGTAATACTCCACTCAAACCAATGCCTATAGGTAAACCAACCGTCATACAGAAATTCACTAAGCCCACGCGAAATGTTCTTGATTCTTCTGAAGTTATGTCACTAATGTAACTAAACACTCCAAGAAACATAGTCACCCAACCGCCAGTGATGGCGGGGAACAAAGTCTCCAGAAACACAGTCACCTGAACAGGTATCTCGTAGAAAAAGTACACGTTCACCAAATTATTAATGGATGTCAACAGCTCTCCGTAAATCGGTAGCATTATAATTATCTTTCTCTTCCCCGTTCTGTCACTCCAGGCCCCTAGAAACATTATTATTATACAGGGCACAGCGGTCTGGATCACACTTTTCCATATATCTATCGAGGATATTAGCATCTGGACTTTTTTCTCATATTCCGTGTAATTGTTGCTGGTTTTCTTTACTAGCGCATCGCATATTTCCTCTCCGAAGTCCAAGTTGACTCTGCAAGCCTTATCTAAGTTAAGATTTCCCATAGCAAACCTTGAAAGCACACTGGGAATGATCAGTCCCGCTAACAATGGTTCCACGGTGATGTTGTTTCTAATGTATCCTAACTTCTCGCAGAATGTTTTGTCCTTGTATAACTGCGGACCATCTTTATTTAGCGGTTTCTCTTCTACGACATCAGCCGTCTTTTCCTTCGCTTCGGCCATTGCTTGTTCTTCTTTGTTCGACTTTAATGTAACTTTAAATAAGGTCCATTGTTTGTAAACAAACACTAGAATGCGACCGATCGCCGCTGTTGCAATGTTTGGTTTCACATTATATCTGTCTGTAAGTCACACAATTATTGCCTTTATGGTCTTAATGTGTTTGTTCGATATCAATTACGCGCAGATAGCGATAATGTGACTCCAATTGATAAGGTCTTTGTTTAATAGTTGTGGGATTAACTTGAGTTGGTGCGGTTTGACATTTAGCTATCATCTATACTTTGTATTTCAATTTGCGATTGGTCGGGCCCGCGGTCCGGCGTCGACTGCTTTCAACCTGAAAAGTAAAGTCTATTTAAACGTACAAATAGTGAGATCAGCGAATAGATTAAATGACCATGATTGTACGTTATTTCAGTTAAGTAGTGTTTGTAGAGGTTGACAAATAAAAAATCTTTACATTGTAAACGGATAAGCGAAATTCCCTTTTAATTTACAAAATAAAACAAATTTACAATGAAGACAAAGTTGCAATCAAATACAAAAATTGGCTAATGGCACACATGTAAAATCTCACTAACAGTACACATGCTCAGTAATCGAATCGCAACTGGAGTATTTGTTGATGTGGCCATCAGGATCGCTTCACCTATTATCATACAGAGCAAGTACATAGCAATTAGTTGCAAATAATGATATATATTACAATCATATAATCGTGCAATGGCAGATAATAATGAGTACTTCTCAAGTTATTTGTCTACTGTCTAGAGCATTTATGTTACAATAAATACAAGTAAAGACTATAATGGATGGTTCTCTAGGGAGCAATACCCATTCTATATATTCAATATTCAATATCGAAATTAGATACTACTTTTGATTGGACTTAGGTGATCTTCGACATTAAGTGCTAACAAAAACAACTTAAATCCGGCAAACACCTATTTTCATGTTTTTAGGTGGACCCCGGGTGTGGAAAGGTCCTTATCACTGATCACGTCGGGGATAACCCGGAACAAACAGACAGACAGACAGAGAAAATAGTTTTTTCAATGTCAATTTCAATTTATTGCTTTAAAACATATTCTTAATTTAGCACTTACAGGTACTGAATGGTAACACTATAAATTAACAATATGGATCTTGTTGGGCACAGCTATTTTTTGAGAGAGGGCTTAAATTTATAGTATATTTACATTTTATATTATTATATTATATGGCTACTTCTTATAGGTACTTATATTTTTATATATTTAATTTTATAATTTCTGTTTTAATTATTCTTACAATACTAATTAATTCCATTACCTATGTTTTATCATATTTTGTTTGTAAACTATTACCTATTTAATATGTTGTATTTGAGATCATAATCAATACCGCGTATGCTTTCATATGTATTTAGTGAAAAGCTCTTATTTGGGAATTACAAACAGACACTTAAATTTTATTTATCTATATATGTACCTATACATTATATTCCTTTCTTCGTATTATTTATTTATTTATTCAATAATTAGAACGGCATACAATGCCAATTACGCTAATTAGACATAGGTAATGCAATATACACATAAAATAATAATATATTAAAAATAAAAATAAAATATAAAAAGTATATCTAGGGTAGCAATTCTAAGAATATAAATTGGATCGTGTTGGAACTGAAGCGTGTTTGTTTCCCAGGAAGATACGCCGGTTATAATATACATAGACAAATATATTTCCCAAATAAACATCTTACAATTTGTAGAATAGTTGTGATAACCCATCATAATTCTAATAACCGATCTTAAATGATCTATTGTAATGCTGAGTTCAAGCACGTCCAACCATATTTGTAGAGCTACTATGTTGTCCGATTTGATAAAATGTCATTGCGTTAGATAGCATATTTGCTCTAAATAGTGAAGTGTAGCTAGTGGTATTAACATATATACGTTATGTGTTCTAGTATATATGTATACATACATACTGAATCTTCTCTTTTATGAATAAATATAATGATGTTTTTTTTTCAGCTATAAACCCATCGGAGTTCAGATCCTGCATGTTACTATAATCCGTATTTTTGAAGAATTAGAAATAGAAGCTTTGAATAATACTATTAAGAATTGAAGTCGCCACTTTCATACAAAATTATTGTCTGTTGAACGCATCGTTCTTTTAACTACCTTAAGGTTTTTGATACGGTTTTTACTAACATACAGGAGCTGAAAGCAGATGGGCTTATAGCTAAAAAAAAAACATTATTATATTTATGGAAAGTTAGCGTTTCGTTATACTTTGTTTGAATTGCTAACATGACGTGTCGCTTGTAGTATTCTATAATGAATAGTATCTACTGCGAACGGGGCCGCTTATGAAAGTTCTGTTCAACTCATCGTACGAGATAGATGTATATGCCGTGTATAAGTCTGTCACTGTCACAAAGTATCACAGCAATAACAGCTCATGATCCGGCTGCTGTTCAGCCAGGCATGAATAAAAACAAACAATGAAAATCACTAGGCAGAGACAATACACGAATGACACATTGTCATTATTCAGGTGATAGCTCGATATTATCATAATGTCATCTCGATTACAAGTCATTCGTATGAGATAATTGTTGAGAAGTTTAATAGTCACCTATCGTAGCGTATTGTATCTTGTATGTCATTACCCGGCAAATGCCATCACGCTTCCCTTCCCAGGAAAATATACGAGAATATGATGAACACGTGATAATTGGTCGGAAATAGCAAATTGGACACGTGAGTATTTTTGAAATAATAATCTGGTGCTAACTACCAAATAACTATGTATTAAAGTGTTGTATTCGTAAACTATGTACTAAGACGTAAATTTATTTTATTATTATTATTAGAGTCGTGGTGACCTCGGGGTTTGAGCAGTCGTCTGCTGCGCAAACGACGCAAGTTCAAATCCCAGCAGGGCCTCTACCAATGAGTCTTCTTAAAACTCATGTGCAGTGATTTCACACCACGTGCTTTACGGTGAAGGAAAGCATCGTGAGGAAACCTGCATATGTCTGAGAAGTAACTGAAATACCTATGTATAGTGCCTGAGAAGGCGATGGAAATACTCAATAGAATTGTTTGAAAATGAAGAAAATTTATTAATTTTGGGTCCTGGTAAGGCACTTGTGGCATACATACATACATATGCTCACGCCTGTATTCCCCGAAGGGGTAGGCAGAGGTATTGTAATCACAACACCCACTTTTCACCGAAGATGATTAAGTGCCAACGTGACAGATGGTGTGTCCATCGCCATCTCAGACACTTTACATACGGCATTGAATTACTTCTCAGAAGTATGCAGTTTTCCTCAGGATGTTTTCCTTCACCGTAAAGTACGTGGTGCGAAATTACTGCACCGTAAGGCACTTATGGATGTCGAAAATTGATTAATTGCAGTGATAAACGCTGATATGATTTCCAACAGCTTCAATGAAATGGTCCAGATTGTTTCTTCCAGACATACAGACAACGAAGTGATCCCATCAAGGCTTCTATTGCCTTTGAAGGCATGGAACCCTAAAATAATATTATTTACCATGTAGCAAAATCACGTGGCGCATCCAACTAAACACATAATACATCTAAATGTATGTAGGTATCCAATCTTATTGTAATGATGGTGAATTTATAAAATGTATTCTCACGTTATTAGATGAATAGACTGACACAATGATGGTACTTGGAACTACTTTTGGAGCCACATTAGTGTATACATATATACCCCAGTGCTAACGTGACAGATGGTAAGTTTATCGCCGTCTCAGGCACTATACATACGTCTATGATACTTCTCAGAAATGCAGGTTTCCTCTCGATGTTTTCTTTCACCGTAATGCACGTGGTGTGACATTACTGTACATAACCTTTTTCTTAGTCATTGGTACAGACCCCGCTTCGGATTCGAACTTGTGTCGCTTGCGTAGTAGGCGACTGCTCAGACCTCAAGGCCACCACGGCTCAGCAGCATTAGCCATGGAAATAATTTGTGATGGTTTCGTCAGTTTCGTATCTTTACAACTTCCTTAAACGGTCAGTAAGACATATTCTCCACTTTCCCCTAATTAAAAACACGGTTAAACTATATCGATCCCTTTTTACTTCCGTATCACAGAAAGAGATAGACTTACTTTTAAGCCGAGGACTATCTTAGTCTAAGTTTTGTAATTAGAGGGTTTCTGTCTAGAAATCCACTGACAGTACTTTCCATCTAAGATGATTATGCCATCGCAATTAATAGTAAATCTATAGTTACTTTAGGACTGATTTGGACTTTGAATTTCCTCTTATGAAGAAACTAGATTAGATTTAATGTATCGTTTGTTTTATTAAACAGGCGGACGGACAGAGAAAAAATAAAGAAATAGCTTTTTTATATAAATACTTCCTAATTACTGTAATATGCATTTAGCTGTTAATTTTGATTGACAAACAGACAGTCCAATTTTCTTGTATAGACTAGCTAACTTCGTAGCGCCTAATATTCAATCAATGAAATATTATTTTCTATTATTTTCCATGTTATTTAAGTTACAAATGTAACATGTTCCAAAGGTAACTTTTGATTGGGTAAAACGATAACCCTTCCTAACCATATTTATAGCTTTGTGACATTTACTATAAGGTATTATTTTTGACAAAACAAATGATTATAGCGCGGGATCAAATGAAGCCGCTTAGGTACCTAGTTGAGGTTTATTCGGGCTTGCACTGTAATAAACGGTTTATGCTTTCAATTAATAAATGTGGCGTGGAATGAAATATCTCGCCACAAATGAAACGGTGTAATTTATTATTTCATGCATGTACGTTAAAAGTGTTTGGGATAATGCTAATTAAGCGAAAGTAATGATGCATTTTTACGTGTTCTAATATACATATGCTCACGCCTGTATTCCCCGAAGGGGTAGGCAGAGGTGTTGTAATCACAACACCCACTTTTCACCGAATTTGATTAAGTGCCAACGTGACAGATGGTGGGTCCATCGCCGTCTCAGGTACTATACTATATATGCAGGTTTTCTCACGATGGGGACCCTTGTGGGATGACGTGTGCATATTTCTATTTTATTATTTTTTATTATCTATTGTTTTCGATATATTTGCATTCCAAGATAAAACAAGTTATACGCGAATGTATCCTTGCTACCAACTTTGATTTTATTGAAGGTCATATTTTGATCCACGACACTACAAAGTGCGATATTACTTATTATTTAGGTCTAAAATCAGCTATAATTAATTAAAGCAAGTAAAAACTTACCGTTAAACGACAAACATCTTTTCATCTGAGCCATATTCAAAATTCAAAATTCAATAATATCTTTATTCGATTAGACTTTTTACAAAGTACTTTCAAATCGCAGAAAGACACGATTACATAGGATTATACATGCTACCGCCAGGTTCGGAAGGTTGCTTTTACTGAGAAGAACCTGGCAAGAAACTCAGTAATTACTCTTTTACAAAAATAATTTTATAGCTTTGAGTATGTAATACAATATGTCATAAAAAAAATATATAAGCCCATGGACACAGTTCCAGTGCACAAAAGTCGATGTAAAAAAATTACTACGAATAATTGTGTAGCTTGAGATGACCAGCCCCCACTAGCAGCACCTGTTCACAAGTATGACGAGAATGCCAGCCATTATTATTATTATTTACACACATTCGCGTGTGAGCAATAATACATACATTTTGGAATAATTTCCGGCGTCGTACACCGAAAATATTTACTCTAGATTTAAGGTGTGAATTGAATGTCATAAATCATTACGCTTTCATGCCTTTACGAAAGGTTTACCCAGGGGTCGAGGCTATTAGACAAACAAGCAACATTACTTAGAGGTACATAATATAATGTTGCAGTATATTATAATTCAAATTAAATAAATAAAATTAATTCTTGTTAATACCCATAATATAGGCTAACATAATATTATTAAATTCAAGAGCTACATAGCTAAAAACCGTATAAATATAATCTAATAACTAAAAACCTTAAAAAATATAATCTTATAACTAAAATATATTATTAAAAGAAGTCCCTGTAGGCAAGGTTCCGAAGATACTGGCAGCATTCCCCCTTTGGATGGCAAGACTAATTCTTTGACTAAGGTAGCTGCCAGCTCTCCGGTCTCCTGTGATGTCGACTAACCTTTCGGTTATTTCTTTAATAAGCCTAATAGCCTTAGAGGTGACATTTATTTAAATGTTCTGTTAAGGTCCTGTCTATTTAATACATTTATATACACAGATAAATAGATAATTAGAGCCCTGATGGCCTTGAGGTTTGAGCAGTCGCCTGCTACGCAAGCGACGCAAATTCGAATCCCAGCGAGGCCTGTTCCAATGAGTTTTTCTAAAAATCTTATGTACAGTGATTTCACACCACGTGCTTTACGGTGAAGGAAAACATCGTGAGGAAACCTGCATATTTCTGAGAAGTAATTCAATGACGTATGTAAAGTGTCTGAGACGGCGATGGACTCACCATCTGTCACGTTTGCACTTAATCATCTTCGGTGAAATGTGAGCGTAGTTATTACAACACCTCTGCCTACTACTTCGGGGAATACAGGCGTGAGCATATGTATGTATGCATGTACAGATAGATACAATTGAGTGTGAAATGAAAATGATAAATATGCAGTTTGGGTATATATACCACCGATTCGGAAACTAGCCTTCTGAGAAACTCAGCCAGGCATGTACATTTCATTGTGCCTGTTTGTGAGTGTGTTTGTGTAATTAAAACAGCTTTTTACAAAAAACATGTGACAGTATTTACGGTACTCATATAAAAAAACATATTTAAATAATTTTCTCTGTCTGACGAAATGTAGTTGTACTATAAGCCTATCCCTTCAAAGAATTCAGGTGAGCATTATTTTTAGAAGTACAATTTTTTTTAAATATAATAATATTGAATGGGTTCCTAGAGCTATTAAGCTTTTTAAAGAAATTACTAAAAGGTTAGTCGACATCACAGGAGACCGAAGAGCTGGCAGCTACCTCGGTCAAAGAATTAATTAGTCTTGCCATCCAAAGGGACTCCTTTTAATAATATATTTTAAGTATAAGAATATATTTTTAAGGTTTTAAGTTATTCTATGATTCGATGTTATCTAATAAATCTGTCTATCATAATATTGAATACAATAAAATATGCCGATATAAAAATATAAAGTGTACCCTGGCAATTCCTTTCCACCCGTACGTCGGTGAAAACTTGCGGCTTGGAACTCTGCCACATACTCCTTGAGGGCAGACCTAATTTGGTACGGATGTAAGGCGGTTTTGGAGGTATATTTTTGGTATTTCTCTGAAAACGCCTGCTACATGGCAATAGTTATGTTATATATTCATATTATAAATGAGTGAAGGTGATACTATCCACCTTAAAACTAAAAAGTAGGCGTCAAATTAAATATAGATATATTTAACGTAATTATTTACGACGATTGACGATATGAAAGTACTTTGTAAAAAGTCTAATCGAATAAAGATATTTTTGACTGTGACTTTGACTTTACTTTTTGGTGTCAACGGTTTTTTTATATTTTTTAGTAGCTGTGTCCGCGTAGACTTAATTTCATGGTTGGACCACGGAACCCTATTTTTTTCTTAATTAAAAGGAGTTCAGGTTACTCCTTGTAACATTAGCTATCCGTCAGTGAAAGTTCCGTTATAATCCGCCTGACTGTTTCGGAGATTAGGCGGAACAAACAGCAGACGGACAGAAAGACAGAGAAAAATAATTGTTTTCTCCTATGTCGTTACCATGTATACTTTCATATGCATTTAGTGGAAAACTGTAATTTTGGCATTACAAACAGACACTTCAATTTTATTTATCTGTATAGATATACATGTATACATTGGAAAATTTTTCACATCACTTTAATAACTTAAACCCGTCATAAAACTATATCCATCCCATTCTAATTCTACATCTAAAAATAAATAAAATCATTGCAAAGTATTCAATAATTTTTAATCGTTTTATTCTCAAACAAGTACCTAAAAGGCTTAAGGTTGGACAAAGTGAAGAACAATATTTTTCTGAAAACCAGTACCTTTTCATATACGTTTGTACACGTCGAGTAGTTAATGAAGAAAGCCACACAGCACTAGTTATTTTTAATATCAACAAAAACAATCGATGTAAAACACTCAAGGTGTCACTGTATTTTATTTATAAACAGACATTTAGCTATTTTCATTTAATTTATATTTAAAGGTTACAAAAAATATAATGCACTGGAATGAAATGTCAATCAATAAGAACATTCACAAACGTAAAAGGCAAGATGTGGCTTACCGTAGGACAAACTAGTTAAGTGTTGGGACGAGGATTTTATCGATGATTTTGCCAATTGTATAAAGATTGACAATAATACCCATTGAAATGTTCATGGTCATATATAAGGCCGTTCAATAAGCGAGCTCGAAATTTCTGGGCCTGTAGACAATGTAATATTATCCTCACGCTTCGCTTATAGAGACGATACAAAATCTATGGGAATGACATATTATGTCATGTGCCTAATTTATGTAATTTTCATACATTTTGTATGGTTTATATAAGTTTCTTCACAGCATCTTTGTGATTTTCATACACAAAGAGGGAAGAAGGTTTAAAAAAACATAGTGTAACAAAAAGGATGATAAATCTAAAGCATCGAAAAAATAACTGTCATTATTTTTCAAGCTGAGAAGAAGTTTAAAATATCGATATATCTACTAAAGAAAATGTACTCCCCTGTCGGCACTAGTGAACAATGATTCGGCTTGTGACATTTCGACCAATTATCTACTTGAGCTGGAATTGTGTGGGCTATGGCGAGTTGAGGACTTCTACTTATCCTGATACGTGTACACTCTGCTTTCAATTTATCAAGAAACTAGCTGAGCCTCAAAACTACATTATTTTGACAATAAATAAAAGAGAAAATTTTCTGAGAACTCTCGCAATTAATGGAGCAAACGTTTTAATTTAAAAAATACGCCTAGTTTACTTACTGATTGTAAAGACAGAAGAAATTACACTTCGAAGGATTATAAATGTTACTACCGGGTTCGGAAAGTTGCTTATACTAAAAAAGAACCCGACAAAATGCTTAAAACAGAGAAGCATGTATTTCCCTATTTCACTCACATTTCACAGGGGGCCTACTATCATCGATTTAAGTAGAGCGTATTAAGATCTTTGACGTTTAATTTTATGATACAAACATTACACGTCAAAGTTATGAAGTTAGTAAGACGTCACTGCTATAACGATGATATAAGGCCTCCTGTTATGTTTAAGTTACATGTAATAGAGGGCGAGTTTATTTCAATGAATTAAAACAATCTAGACTCAGGCCTGCTACTGAGAAATTACATATAAATAACCCAATATATTTTTTCCTGGACCGGGATCGAGCGTAGAACGTCGTGTTTTCCAGTTTCTAAACCAATGAGGCGGTTATAGGCATATGCTTACGTACTTCATGTTTTGCTATGATACTCACAATTTAAACGACCTTTAACGGAAAAGTTTAACCAACTGAAAACATTTTTTTTTGTGACGTTTCTCCTTAAGCAACCCTTTGAATATAGTCAAAGTCAAAGTCAAAAATATCTTTATTCGATTAGACTTTTTACAAAGTACTTTCAAATCGTCAGAATGACATAATTAAACATGCTACCGCCAGGTTCGGAAAGTTGCTTTTACTGAGAAGAACCTGGCAAGAAACTCAGTAATTACTCTTTTCAAAAATATTATACAATTTAAAGAATACAAAAAAAAAAGAATACAAAATAAATAATTTAAGAAACTTAAGCTCATGGAAAAAGTTCCAATGCACAAATGTCGATAAATATTAACATAACTAAAAATCTAGTATATCTACTTATAACTAAATCTTGAGATGACCATAAAACTATTTTTCCTTAAATGGTTTCAAATAACATGGTGTGCTTATTTTGAAATGGACTGTTGACTAATAAAAGCTGAAGTCAATAAGACTATAAATATAACACTTATAATTATAGTCATTGATATAGTATGCATTACGGAAGATATTTCCTTCTACTGAAGTGTGTGATGTGAGTATAGTGATTACTCCGACACCGTCAGAGTGTATCAAAGATAAATACAAGTGCTCCAAGTATTCAAAACATTATTGTTACACTCAGGACGTGAACCACAGTCTCACAATTGGACACCGTCATAATGTATTAGTTATTATGTAAGAAGTTATCAATAGCCGAACCTGGCAATGTCATTAATTAGAATAGTATATAAGAACATATACATACATATGCTCACGCCTGTATTCCCCGAAGGGGTAGGCAGAGGTGTTGTTATCACAACACCCACTTTTCACCGAATTTGATTAAGTGCCAACGTGACAGATGGTAAGTCTATCGCCGTTTCAGGCACTATACATACGTCTTTGAATTACTTCCCAGAAATATGCAGGTTTCCTCACGATGTTTTCCTTCACCGTAAAGCACGTGGTGTGAAATCACTGTACATAAGTTTTTTTTTATTAGAAAAACTCATCGGTACAGGCCCCGTTGGGATTCGAACTTGCGTCGCTTGCGTAGCAGGTGACTGCTCAAACCCCGAGGCCACCACGGCTTACAGAACATATAATACAAAAAAATATATACTAATAAAAATAACATTGTAGCAGAATAAAAATGGCTCTCCAGCCGTGGCGGCCGAGGGGTTTGAACAGTAGCTAGCTACACAAGCAATGCAAGTCACGTGCTTTGCGGAAAACATCGTGAGGAAATATGCCTGAGAAGTAATTCAAAGAAGTATGTATAGTGTCTGAGACGGCGATAGACTCACCATCCGTCACGTTGGCATTTAGTCAACTTTGGTTAAAAGTGGGTGTTGCTGTTACAACACCTCTGCTTTCCCCTTCGGGCAATACAGGCGTGAGCATATGTATGTTATTAGTAGACGCGCCTGGCTGCGCATGTATGTAGTTCTAAGGAGGTTCATTTCCCATTTTGTTGGGTGCTTTACGTGGTGTCCCGAAAAGTAAGTCCCATTTACACTGCGGCCTTTGGCAAAGCCGAGTTATTGAACATTTGTTGCGCGGATATAGGGAATATTATTGATCCATACATACATATGCTCACGCTTCTTTCCCATGGGGGTAGGCAGAGACCACCGTTCGCCACTATTCTTCAATAAAATAAAATTCAAAATATCTTTATTTGATTAGATTTTCAAAAAAATTGTTTCAAATCGTCAGAACGACACGATTACACATGATTATACATGCTACCGCTAGTTGTGGATGAATTCGGAAGGATATTATGAACCAAATTACCCCTTATAAAACTTAGGCAAATGTCAACTATTCACGAACTATTTCGGATGTAGTCTCCTACATACAAACCTATACAAATCTTACCATGATCCAGTTACGCGATCCAGTCCGTATGCAAAACAGGGGGCCTACCATTATCGATTTCAGCAGTGCGTATTAAAAACTTCTGAGGTTTAATTTCAGTGCCATAAAATTAAACGACAAAGCTACGAAGTTTTTAATACGCGTTAATAAAACTATCATAGTTGGCTCTGTAACCAACCCCACTTGATAATATTATCAACATATTAGTATTAGGAGGAGATGGTGAAATAGTTGTTATTGCGCATATCATAGAAGCCTAAAGTAGTCTGGCAACTTGTTTAACCTAGATAACAGATTTTCCTCGTTACAGGGGTTGCAAAGGTCGGATGGCAGTCGCTTCGTATAATAAATCAGGTGATCAGCCACATCGGGTTGAATCAAGTGCCGACCCCAACAATGATATTAGTATTAATTACTTACTCTTTGTTATCCGCCATACACACGCAAAAAAAATCCGCTGTAGGTATATTTTCAATCACATAATGATTTTTCCTATACGATTTACACAAACACGTCTCTAGATCGTCGTATTGGACAAGTAACTGTCGATGTCATTACGCAAGCGATGCTACAAACCAGTACTGGTTTTTGCAGGTCAGTGGTTTGAAGTAAAAGCTTTAGATCGGTATCACAGATGTAACTAATAAGGCACGGAGGGGGAAGGGGTAGGGTTCAGGATAGTGATGCATGGAAAAAAGGATTTTGTGACCAAACCTCTTTTCCAGCAACTAGCACCACAAAGATTGACACGTTTTGACGTCGACGACTGACCTTGCGTTTAAGTGTGGCGTCAATATGTTTTTATTCCAAATGTTGATAATTTGAGGGTACAGGCGCTGGAACCGCGGTAGCGCCTGATAGCATTTTTGAATCGGTCTAACCACATACCTAATTAGTATCAATGTATTACACAGGATTGTATGAGAAGGATGAGGCTACGGGGCTAATAAAATTACGAGTGGACTCATCTGATAATACAAATAAATAAAAGCGAATCAGGCATCTGGGAACGCGATTCCAGATAGCTAGCGGTCCTAGTCGCCTGAATCCTCGAATTTTTGAATGTGGATTTCCAAAGGTGAATGTTCAGCTCATTTTGATCACACCAATTCCACTAAATACGCAATTGCATATCAACAACGTTTATATAAATCTATGCACCTATACTTAGGCTACCGACAGGATTCTCAAATAAAAATACATTTAAATATTTGTCATATTGTAGTTCTGTAATATATTAAAAAAATCAAAGACTATGATCGTTTAAGCAGTGCGTCTTAAGAACTCTTTGACGTTTAATTGTACGGTAGCAAAATAAAACGTCAAAGCTTAAAAGTTCTTAATCAGCTCTGTTCAATCGATGATGATAGGTCCCCTTCGAACTTCGAATGCATATTATTTTTTCTAGTTAAGTTGACATTTATTTGGTCTTGGATGTACCTTTATAAAAACTATGAAATGTCATAATAATACATAGATATAGATAATAATCACGGATTGTAACGAGACATGCAAAAAACTGGTCTTCTCCAAGTGCGTGTTTAGTATGGCCACCCACCTTAGTCTCCTTTAAAGTTCAGGTACAATCATGAGTTATGAGCGCTGACCTTGCATGCGCATTTGTAATTTTATGAGTGTCTCTCTGTATTTCGCGATGCGAATGAGATACATGCGCTGTTACAACCATTATTATCGCTGAGTGCACCTATGACTTATGACAGCTTCTCGGCCTGTAGACAACGTAGCATTATCCTCACGCTTCGCTAGTAGAAACGATAGACAATTTACGACTATGACATTTGTCACGTGACTGGTTTATGCCATTTCTATACATTTTCAAACGTTTCTATTAGCGCAAACGTGAGAGAATGTTACTTTGTCTAGGCTTACAGCGCCGTCACAAGTCATCGCGTCGACGTAAACGCAGATTGTATGGGATCATAATAGTGCCATCTGCGGCCCGACAGATGGCGCTGTTTCAATCCTATACAAATCAGAGTTTACGGAGACTTGTGACAGCGACAGTGTAAAATTCGCACTTGGCTGGCACACTGTACAGAAATTGTTACGAGTTTATAGCGGTAGCTTTAAATTCGCTGTAGTATTTTTTTGGGTCTTGTATGTCGCGAGCGCAAACAACACATACGTAGCTATCCCCACAATTTTTGCTGAGCGGTCAAACTCGTGACGACGCGGCGAAGCCTGTGAGCGATGGAGTTATTATTTCCTACAGAAACATTTTTAATCTTTCATTATTACAACCTTCTTTATAACTTGCCATTTATATATGTTTACAGGGTTGAATCTTGCAACTGAATTTAAAGTAGTTATTTCAACCATTTGAGCTGAAATTTGGTGTAAGTGGTTATTTTGGATGACAATGCATGCTTAGCTATGTGACGTCATTTAAATTCCAATATGGTGGATCATTCAAGATGGCGGACTAGTTATTATTTCTGCACTATCACTGTATGGGTATCAAATGTAAGGTTGTCGAGGAAAACATGAAAGCTTGTTTTTAAATTTTTTTTTTTACCATTAATTTATTTCTTATATATTTAATGAGTTCATTAGTTCCTTTAATCACTTTTTTTCATTTATAGGTTCGCACACAACCTCTTGATTTTCTAGTATCTCTTGCCGCCGCGTCTGAGCAGTCTCTTGTTGATGCACGATCAGAAACCATCTGAAATTATAAAAAAAAATAGAAAATAAAAATAATTAATACAATTATATACAGTATAATAATACTAAAAAGTCTGTTAATTTATTGATAATAATTAAAACAAACGGATAGAAATACAGTGATTTATTGGGTTCTCATATTCCCTCCCAAATTCCATTCCGTCATTCGACCATAGACGAACGTCGTGCCGCGCCATAGTAAATTTATGGTACACTCCGCAGACTTACAGATGTCAGTCGGAGTAGGCCAAATATACATCAAATACACACTCTTCTCTTTAATAAATATAAGAGAAGATAATGTATACAGTGGCCCAAGGTATTGACAAATTCGTACACCGTCGCTTGACCTTCCGTTTTTAGCCTTTTTTGTACTCGTCGGTAGGGGCGATTTTTATCGTTCCCATACAAAATGAGGAAGCACGAAATATTCTATATTCATTATTACCACATTACCTACAGCTAAACAACACATATTAAACCTTGGGGTGCAGCTCTCACTGAAACTGTATCGAATAACTATCTTAATAAGAAATTTAAGGGCCTGGGGGTCTTCTACTTACTATTGGAGAAAAATCTCCAAAAACATAGCAAAAGAATGAAAATATAAGGAAGTTTCAATATCGTTTTCAGTTCTTTAAATAATTAAATTTTAGATGGTTTAAAATATTGAACCTTGGTGGCCTTGAGGTTTGAGCAGTCGCCTGCTAGGCAAGCGAAACAAGATCGAATCCCAGCGGGGCCTTTACTAATAAGTTTTTCTATGAGGATTTCACACTAGAGCTCTACGGTAAAGGAAAACATCGCGAGGAAACTAGGATATGTGTGAGAAGTAATTCAAAGATGTATGAGACTGACACGGCGACAGACTCACCATCTGTCACGTTGGCACTTAATCATCTTCGGTGAAAAATGGGTGCTGTTATTACAACACCCCTCGGGAATACAGGCGTGAGCATAATAATGTATGTTTAGAATATATATACAGACATCAAATAATTTTCTTGGGGACGCAAACTTTCGACTGAAACTTCGTATTTCGTTGAATTAGAGTAGGCGCCTTGATCGATGCTAGCGAAGAGTGTTGACCTCTACTTGGACTTCATACATAAATTTAATACAATAATCGTTCAATCAATTTATTTTTACCGTTACTCATTGACAGCATATTTGCATGTTTATTACTCAGTTACAATAGAGGGAAATAAAAACGGGTCACCGTTAATACAATTACATTTTATTACAAACACCATAAATAAATAAACTAAAGAGACATAAACCTTAGTACCTAACAATAACAAGCAAATAATAAGTTGATCAAACAAAAAGTATTTAATAAAGTTCTTTATTTCAGCAGTATAAAAATAGTTTATTTGAATAAGCTATCATTCTCGTTTCTGCGATATTAACCTAACGTTGGTGACCCGGATTCATAGATCCAAAGTGTAAAATATTTAGATCATACTTATGGGACAACAATGTATTTTATTTGCTGTATATATTAACTTCTGACGGTTATATCACCGGGCTGTATTCCCCGAAGGCCTTTTTTTTTCATCGTGGAGAATCCGTTATGAATACACCAACCGCCGGGGGGGCAGCGGAAGGGTTATGTCGGACTCACACCGACTAAACTCCACGGTGTTCCTCCAAGTCGCTAAATGGGGGGGTGCACGTGATACGTCTTCACATGCTTCGCCGTGACCCCCCCAGCGACTGGCCTGTCAGACCCCTCCTTAATTCCCCGAAGGGTTAGGCAGATGTGCACTTATAATACCTACACACAGATTACACCAGTCATTTTTAAATCTCATATCATAGAGGTGAGCCAATTTCCATTAAACTTATCCAGATTTCGGGTTGCTACTGGAAAATGACTGATGGTATAATCCGATCACACTTTGCCTGACCCAGTGATCGAACCCAGGATCGCAGTAGCATTTTGCGACTAAAGGAGGCAATATTCCTCACGATATTTTCCTTCATGATGCACTATATAGTAAAATATAATATACTTACATTAAAATAGCAATCGCTGGAAGCGTCATGAACGCGCTGTAGATGAAGACTGCTCCAGTGAATACGTGGACGGTTTTGGAGTAAAGAGTTGAGTACGTAGGGTCGAACAGTAAGGCGGCTAGGGTCTCCACTAGACTGAACAGTGAATTCATTTTACCTTGAAAAAAAAATTTACTAAATGCTCTGAGGTTTTTATTACGTGCTACTTAACACGATCATAGTTGGCCCCCAGAATTGCAATGGTTAAAAAAAATATGAACACAAGGTAGGATCCCAAGTTGCTCCGCCAGCTGAGCTTCTCTTGTCCATATCTCGTGTATCGAAGTTTTCCTTCCATTATTTGCGTATTGAGGGTTCGAATCCCGCATTCATAACAATGAATTTTTTTTGTATAGAAGCTATAAAATTATAAGTAAAAAATTTTTTACGAGCTATTAAAAACTGTGAGATTATAACATTGAATTCAATTATATAATGCAGGGGCAATTTTATGATTTAAATTTATAATGCATACATTTTACGTATTCATCGAACTGTTGAATATAAAATGATTAAACTAGCTATCTATCAGATTTTTAAGCGTTTTATCCCGTGTTCATTCATTATTCAAAGTGAGTTAGGCATTTTATTTAATAAACTTTAAAATCCGGTTACTAGTCTCGATTACACCATGAAAGCATTATACGAAGACTTTTTATGAACTCCTTAGAAGCTATTGGCGACTATAAAGGGGTGAGTAAGTACTTTTAGGACTGGAAGAGATTTAACTGGGGTGAGTGAGAGACCTTTAGAATGTAAACAACCAAACAATAATTCACAGTTCAACAATGTTTACAACAATAACAAGCGCGATCAATAGATCTCATACGGATTTTTCCACAAAGATGTATAATATATCCTCCACATCTCGCTGAATACCATTATTAGGTGTCATAAACATTCATAGGAATACATGGCCATTGTGTATGGTAAGGTATAGACTTACAAAAAGTAATGTAACAGAAGGTCAGCTCCTATTAATTAAGAGAAACAGGTGCACGCACAGATGCCTGCTATATTATAACACTTTTAAATATTTTTATTACAATTGGTGCCAAATGTAGCATCAAACTCGGTATCAAACAGTAGGTAAGTAATTTATTTAACATTGTTTTATTTTTCTCTTTTTGAAGGCAGTTCTTTTCTTTTATATTTTTTGGGGTCCATTCAAATAAAAATATTCGAAATGAGTCTGTTATAAGTCCTTTGTAATGAGTCTTATCCTATTTCAAAGACATTTTTCACTGATTTGTTTACTATCAACTATTTATTATGTACATGTTGCCTGGCTGAATTTCTTGCCGGTTCTTCTCAGAAGGCTAGTTTCCGAACCGGTGGTAAATTCTCGACATTCATAAGTGCCTTACCAGGGCCTAAACTGAATAAATATTTTTCATTTTCATTTTCAATGTAGCGAGCTGATCTACTGTTAAGTTTCTTATTTTTGCAGGTTTTACTCACCCATCTCCTCGCTCGCCACCAATTTCGAAGCCATTGACCTCAGTGAAGTGAATGTGGTTGCATTCAAGATCTCCACAATTGGCACTGGAAGAAAACATAAATGTTGTTTTTCTTACGTCTATCTTGTACAATCCTCGACTATTTTGCTCTATGATTCGTACTTATATTGGTAATAAAGTACGCAATATATTCTGAGGGTATTCAACTTTACATACCGATGAATAAATATTGTTTATGACTGAGCTTTGACTTTAGACACAGTATACATGTAAGATTACAACAGGCAGTATAGTAACTAGGTTTAACTTTCGAAATTATAACGATGGCTCTTACATTTGAAGTTTTTATTCAAAAACTCTTAATGTTTTGGTCAAAGTAAATTTTCTCATATCTGTAAAATATATTCTAAGAAGAATCTGACTCCTGCAATTAATGTTAATTTTACAAAAAATCTTTGCTTACTACTTTTTGGTCCCCTGGAATAAACATATGTATGTAAAGGGGTATTAAATATGCCATAACAGAACTCTTATTATATTGCAAATAACAACTACGATTTCCAAAAATTTTTTTTTGAAAATGAAGACTTGTAAGTAAATAGTTTCTTATGTATACATACAGATTATATACTATAGATATCCTATTCAGATAAATTAAATTGAAATGTCAGTTTGTAATTAAAAAATAACAGCCTTTTACTAATTGCATATGAAATCATACGGTACTGACTTAAAAAAAAGAATTGTCAAAAAATTTCTCCGTCTGTCTGTGTACCGGGACTTTCACTGGCAGATTGCAAATTTTACAAGGAGTAGCTTAGCCTACTTTTATTTAAAAAAGAACATTTAGGGTTCCGTGGGAATTAACTTAAATCTACGCGGGTGAAACCGCAGGGCACAGCTAGTTTTATATGTAAATTTAAATGAAGGTACATACCCATAAACATGTGTAAGTCAGTTTGAACAAATGCAATGAGAAGCGATCCAGCCAGTTTGCTGACGACTGATATCAGGCACAGAGCTGAGTCGTGGAACCCCCAACGCTTGCTGAACACACTGATTGAGAACAATGCACCTAAAATAAATAAAACAGAAAATCCTTAGACTATGAGAAAGTACATTCAATACGGCTGAATGATATGATTATGTACATATTAACTGCAATATGATAAATGGCTAGTCCATCGCCATCTCAGGCACATAGGGACAGATGCCGTCACGAGCAGTATGCTTATGTTGAGATGAATCTCGAGTTAAAGTCGAGTTTGAGCTGGTGATAATTGACGAAACAAACGAAGGAGCGAGGTCGCGATTCGTTCGCAGCGACCGAATGACATCGACGATCACAATATTTTTTTCTATTATAAGTACAATAAAATTTAAATTTATTCCCTGCGGATGTTTCGTCACGATATTTCCCTTCACCGAATAGCTTGTTGGGTGGCATCACTAACTTAAGCATTAGTTTAGAAATGCTCATTGGTACAGACCTGATTTGAACGCGACTACTAAAACTATTCGGCCTACACGGCTATTTGGTTGATGAGACAATATATGTTTTGAGACTATTCAAATTCAAATTCCAAATATCTTTATTTGTTTAGATTCTTACAAAGTAATTTCAAATTGGCAGCAGGACACAAAAAATACATTATGTAAGAAATTCAACAATTACTCTTTTCATCATACGTATAACTTACCCTTGTATAATGCTACCAAATAAAATGTCCACGGATTAATATTTCATATTGATGGCGTTTCACCCTCCACAACAAAGGCATATAATTTTCTGGCGTGATCGCTGCAGGACCCATGTGTTGGCAATATAAACGTTATAAGGGGTAAGTATAGCTAGCCCGACTTAAATCATAGAACGTGGTAGATGTGGTATAATTTAAATTGTGATCCATCTTGTTTATAATTAAATGCTCTTAATTATATTAGCTACTTTCCTGTCGTGTGTATTCCCACGATATAATTAAATATAAATTAAGCTAAGTAATATCAATTTTAAATTATTTAAGTATTTTCGTCATTATGCTAACTAAAATTTACTGTACGTATTCTGAATATCTGTACCTTTCGGTAAAAAATATGGCATTCAGGGCAGCCTATATGACTTAACAGTATATCTGTGTGCAAACACTCTGTGTAACGCTTTGATAAGCCATAAGCACATAGCAATTTTATCTAAAGTACTAAATAACGAATGGGGTAAGTGGAAAATCGACTAATCTCCACATATGCCGTATCCAATGTTTCTGTGACCGTAGCCATTCTCACCTAATGAGTGCGTGATGATGCTGTAAGTTGAGTACATGCTGTACTTCAGTGCGTCCCATTTGAGTCGATATCTCACGTACATGTACGTCACTATCCGTTCACCTGTCAAACATAACAAGCCTAGTTATAGTACATACATATGCTCACGCCTGTATTCCACGAAGGGGTAGGCAGAGGTGTTGTAATCACAACACCCACTTTTCACCGAAGATTATTAAGTGCGAACGTGACAGATGGTGAATCCATCGCCGTCTCAGACACTTTACATACGTCATTGAATTACTGCTCAGAAATATGCAGGTTTCCTCACGATGTTTTCCTTCACAGCACGTGGTGTGAAATCACTGTACATAATTTTTTTAGAAAAACTCATCGGTACAGGCCCCGCTAGGATTTAAACTTGCAGCGCTTGCGTAGCAGGCGACTGCTCAAACCTCAACGCCACCACAGCCACTACAGATTGTAAGCAACAATTATAATAGTCGTCGCAGGAAAAAGGGGCCGTGTGGGGTTTGAGCGGGGCCTGTACCACAATTAGTTTTTCTAAAAATGTATGTGCAGTGATTTCACACCACGTGCCTTACGGTGAAGTAGAACATCGTGAGGAAACCTGAATATGTCTGAGAAGTAATTCAAAGACGTACGCATAGTGCCTGAGACGGCGATTTGAATTTAAGACGGTATACGAATCAGCATTGCTATTAATATGGGAAATGCTACCAGCCTTCTTCGCCACCGATTTGGGCCAAGTTTTCTACTTGTAATTCGTTTTAAGCACTTTTCCTTTTATATATAATTAAGTATCACAACACTACACCACAAAGCTAGTCCGCTAAATAGTCCCTAGTTTGTATCTATTTTTATAATAAACAAAATTATGTGTTGTAGCGCTGACTAAATTCAAAAATTCAATTGCATTTCTTACCCAGGTACTTCGACCCATGAATGCCGCGTGACTTGAACAAACAATTTAATATTTGAGTCAATATAAACTTATTTACTGTCAGAAATGGGTGCCATACACGTCTAGACCCTATTATTAAATATCCTTATCAATATTAGTAATATTATGAAAGGGAAATTGTATCTGTCTTGTATTGTATAATGTCAGTCTGTGTATTATGAACGGCATACGTTTTTTTTGTAGAAAAAGTCATAGGTTCAGGCCCCGCCGGAATTCGAACTTGCGTCGCTTGCGCAGCAGGCGACTGTTCAAGCTCAAGGCCACCACGGCTCTCATTAATTACAAATTTCATCCAAATGCACCCGGAATTTTGACCATTAAGAAGTTACAAGCGCACTAAAATACTGACACTTACGTTATCGGCGTAACAGTATTATTTATTGTAAAGAAGATGTTTTCATACATACCATGATTGGGTCCGTAGATAATCGCCACTACAGTGAGCGTAAGGATTATTTTTGCCCTTATGTTGCTTGGCCTCTTCTTAAAAGCAACTTCTCCTGTCTCTTTTACTAAAGCTATTAGTTTCTTGCCTGGTAGATGTTCTTGCTGAAATTAAAATGTCAAAGTTATTTCCGTATCTTCATCTCCATAGAAACTTGACAGGAGTTAAACATTCACTGACGGCTTCGTAGTCTATACTACATCTACTATATGCTGACGTAATGAAATTACATGCATATACGTATAAGCTGATGCCTTGTTGCACCCACTTTTGGTCCATTATGTTAAAGTCCCATCTAATAGGGGATACAGACTTCGGGCTGCTACTAGGAAATTACGGATGGAAAACCCAACAACACTTGTCCGAAGATCGAACAGGACATTTCCTAGCAGTGCGTTGCGACCATTAGATGAAGGACGTAAAGTAATGCAATCAGGAAAGGCATAATTCTATGGTCACGAATATCTATTTGATTCGACAGTTGTATTACCTAATGTTATATGATAATTATAGGAGGGTAAAGATTATTAGACACCTATTACGACATGACGCTTTAATCACAAACATCATAGAAGGGAAGATAGAAGGAGAACGTAGAAGAGGGAGACCAAGGATTAGTTATATACAACAGCTGACGGAAAAAGTCAGCGTCATGTCGTACAAGGAAGTCAAAGTACTAGCGGACAATAGAGAGGGTTGGCGATTGCTTCACCGACAAGAGCCTAGCTCTTAAATAAATGATGTTGATAATAATGACGTGTCTAACACAAAATATTTATCTAAGACGGTAAATTTAATTTAGAAATGTTGGAAAAAATGTTCCCAACAAAGTCGTCAAGCAATATTTAAGACCATAAAATAAATGATAAACAAGTATTATGTGAAATGTGATCATAATGCAAATAAGATTATCGTGTACGAAATATTGTATGTAAATTTTAATGTAATAAGCTTACCTTCTCATTATTTTCATTCGCAACATTAGGCTTAGTGTTACTCTCCAAATAGAAGTAACCATACATAAACGTCACCATATAAATTGAGCCTGATATAACAAATACTCCGTAGTAGCCCAACAGCTTTAGCAGAATACCACTAAGTGCAGTCCCGATGGGTATTCCAGCTGTTAAACACAGATTGACGATCCCAACTCGAAACGTGCGAGTTTCTTCATTTGTTATGTCACTTATATAACTAAATACTCCCAAATACACCATGACCCATCCTCCAGTGACAGCGGGGAAGAACGCCTCCAAGAACATGGTGATCTCAACAGATACATCGTAGAAGAAGTATGTACTGAGGATATTGCTGATACAAACTATAAATTCACCCAAAATAGGAAGGAGAATGCATATCTTCCTATTCCCTGTCCTATCACTGTATGCTCCCATGAATATCACAAGCAAGGTTGGTATAGCAGTTTGAATGATGCTCTTCCATGATTCTATGGAGGATATTATCTTCTGCACTTCTCCTTCGTTGTATGTTAAGTTTCCTCTCCTGTCAATCAATGCGTCGCAAATTTCGTCACCAAAATTGAGCTTCACTCGACACGTCTTGTCCAAATTTAAATTTTGGATTGCCAGCCTCGCCAGCATTGAAGGTATGACGAGACCTGCAAAAATTGGCTCCACTGTGATGTTAGATTTGACATAGCACAGTTTCTCGTAAAAGCTTCTGCCTTCTAATGCTTTCGTGGAACTGGGTACTTTTTTATCACTATCCTTGTCTTGCAACGGTTGCTCCTCAGGATCCTGATGTTTTGTTTCATTCACACTCGCCATTTTCGTGGTCCTCGCGCGATGGTGGCATACGGCTTACTAAACTACACGCACTTTATTATATTTAGATAATTTGTCTCACATAAATTTATTGCTCTGTGTCTGTATAAGTCGTTATTAAGTTAAGAAAAATGTACCGTATTTTTATAACCAGGATGATTTTTGTCGTGATCATTTGCGTTATGTCAAACTATTAATGCTCATAATGTTTATCCGAGAATATTTTGTTTTACATTATTTGCAAATCCTTCATTAAAATACAGCTTTTCAATGTTGGAAAAATATGGACAGACAACACAGTTTTATTTATTTGGATGGAAGAATTTATTTACAAGAAAAAACTTTTTAAATATGTTGTACAATGGAAATATTTATTCTACAAATGTCTGTTAAGGCTTTAAACAGAATAATACAAAATAGGTCAATTATATTGTGTGACGTGATAGCATTAGAACTCTCAAATAAAACATAATTAAGCCGATAAAAGTGAAGGTTGTCAATACAGGGTGGTAATTGCAAAAAGGGTTGTTATTGCTGCTTTTAAAAAAAATATCCTGTCCAACATTGTTTCAGCAAAAAGTTTTTACGCAAGTTATTTTTACTTCCTTCTGAATGCTGCCTAGGGTTTACTGTATTTTCAAATATGCTTTAAAATCAATCATTGCAGATGTTCAAACTTCCCAATTCTAACATTAATTTGAAATATAAAAAAAAAACCTATAGACCGTTGCAATTTTTGAATCTAAGTAGTAAAAATATCAAGGTCTAAAAGTTTTCCGATAGCTACAATGGTCTCAATAAATAAGTCCGAATCACGGGTCTATTACTTCAACGTAACATATTTCTCAACTTTCACGCGATCTATCCCTCTGATAAATTTGTTCCCCGAACTGTCCCATTCCAAATAACCATCCTGTATATGTACGAGTTGATTAATCATATACAAACAATATGTTGGTAACTGATACATATGTTGAAACAGGGTGTTTGTTTAGCTACTGCATCGACCGTAATGTCTTGATATAACTTCGCAAATACACTAATCAGTTGTCTTCTATTTGTTATGAGATATGACTGCTATTGCGAACATCATTGTTTTATGCAAGCTCTCGTGATAATTATAATATATATAAGGTATTCTCAATTTTATGAAATTGTTATCTATTGAGGTTACATATTGCGCACATTGTTGCATTAAAAAATAAAATATAATTATACATATTTTTTGAGTTACATATATTCTTTACTACATTTTCACAGTAACATATTGCTATCTTATAATGTATATATTTATATATAGGGTATATTTGTGAAAATACACTGCCTGTATGGTATTTCAAAATTTTCCATGATGAATTTTCTGTACAGTGAATTTAACCGTAAGGCTAGCCACACACACGCATTAATATTGTCAATTAAGTGCATATTGACAATAATATTGTGTAACACAAGCTAGCCGTCAAGGATGTACTTAATTTCCCTGTCAGACTTACGAGTACCATCAAAATAATGAAACATTCCGAATTTTAATATAACTTAGATAACAGTAATCAACCCTATACTCAATGTAATATTAGCAATAATATTATCCTAAGGTATAATGAGCACATCACTACGTCAAGATTCTATACTTATTATAACACGTTTCCATGATTGAGATCAATCCTAATCTTGTTGGAACACAAAAACTTATACTATATATAAAACTGCATAGTAGCTCATTCTACAATTTTTTTTCGTCTACTATACCGACATTGCTTAGTAAAGGTTCTTCTTTGGGAGTCTTCTCTCCATCAGGGTTATGCTTACAAAACTCTTGGACTGTCAAACATTCTTCTTTTATTCTGCGTTCTTTCTTCTTGTGTTCCATGTAGAACCAGCTGCATAATAATGAAGACAAATTATACTACGGTTTATTTGTAAGAACCATCCTAAAAGAAGAAGTTTTCGGAGCTTATCTTATATGACGACCTCTGGTGTTGTTAGATTTTAATTTGGACAAATGTACCACAATGGGCATTGCAATTGGAGATTAAAAATAAATTCTCGGAACTTGCTGAGATTCTCAGAAAATGTTTCCATCGTCCAAAAGCACAAAGAATGACTTACATAATCCACTGTGCAGAATTCGAAATTCTAATAATTTTATTCAATATAAGAGCACTTGGAACACTCATTGGACGTCATATTTAAAACTATTTAATTAACTAACGTTTTGAAATAAAAGCCTGTCCGTAATTTCAGTACCTAAATTAAGAAAAAATCAAGCAAGAATTTTTACCAATTTTGACAGCAACTACTTATTCACTATGACTCAAATTGAATCAAGTTGAAGTTTCATTATTAGATGTCATTGTGGATTATTGTTACATCGATGAATAAATGATTTTCGGTCTTAAGGCCCCTTTTTACAAAACACAGTGTAAAAACTATTGAATTGTCATAAAAAGAGTTGGAACTATTTTTAAACCAAGGATTTTACAAACCAATTTCTTTGACTATGAAAATGATTTATTCAGTTTAGGCCCTGGTAAGACACTTATAAACGTCGAAGAGTTGACCACCGGCTCGGAAACTAGCATATGAAGATGCGGCAAGAAACTCGATGTTTCTTAATAGGGGGAAGGTATTTATGGAATTTTAAGGCTGGATATACAAACCTGAAGAACAAAATAGGCGGTATTGTGAGCACTGCGCTGACGTAGTAGAATATGCCAGGATATATGTGCAGCGTGCACATGTATAGCCACGAGTATATGGGCGCGAACACCATCGAAGTTATCACCTCCATCAGGTTGAAACACGAAATCATTTTACCTGGAACCAGAATATTGTAAAAAGGTCTTTAATAGCACCTGGTTTAGCACCATATTTGTATAAGGAAAGTGAACTGTAACGGCTTTGGACGGTAATATTCGACAAACTTACTAATTGTTCAAGACTAGAACAAACTCGCGACAAAACTATCTCCATCTTCAATTACTTTACATATATTTTACTGTTGTAAAGAGCCGTGGTGGCCTTGAGGTTTGAGCAGTTGCCTGCTACGCAAGCGACGCAAGTTCGAACCCCAGCGGGGCCTGTACCAATTAGCATTTCTAAAAAACTTATGTACAGTGATTTCACACCACGTGCTTTACGGTGAAGGAAAACATCGTGAGGAAACCTGCATATTTCTGAGAAGTAATTCAATGAAGTATGTAAAGTGTCTGAGACGGCGATGGACTCACCATCTGTCACGTTGGCACTTAATCATCTTCGGTGAAAAGTGGGTGTTGTGATTACATCACTTCTGCCTACCCCTTCGGGGAATACAGGCGTGAGCATATGTATGTTTACTGTTCTATCAGCGTGCCAAAATGGATGTTATTTATGTTAGTTCTACAAAAACAAATGTCTATTATAAAGTTGATAGGTAAAAGAAAATAATCTTGATTATAATAATTACCTAATTCATCACTGGTAACCAATTTAGATGAGATCGACCTCAGAGCAGTGAACGACGTAGCGTTCAGAATTTCTACTGCTACACCTGAAAAATATTGGTCAGTAATGGTTCTACAAGACCAATGAATTTACTTACATGCTTTGTTAAAAATTTAAATATTTGGAGAAATACAAATACAGGATGATATATGTTCTGCCTCTTTGTCGTGAATCGAAGAATTGAGATTAAAAGACGAATTAAAGATGATTCTCACCTACATAGAACTCGAAACCATTTCTCGCAAATCCGGATATTAATGCTCCAAAGACCTTGCTTATATTAGATATTAGGCCTAGCACCGAGTCATCCCATTTCAGACGATGACTGAACAGGCTTATTGATATTAGGGCACCTGAAATTAATAATGCCTCATATCAGTACCAATTTTATGATATATCTCCGTAGCTTAACGATAATGATTTTCACTTGAAATGTTTATGTTTTCGCCACAGGTTTCGGCGTAAATGCCAAGGTACTGACGTTTTACATATTTTACTGTTGAGCGATTTCCGGTGAAATTTGGAATGTTTACATAACATATATCCCGCATTGACATTCTGTATAAAGACGGGTGGTACCACGAAAGCAGCTTTCATCTAAAAAAGTCCGACATGGGATATTAAAAAACTCAATATCCCCGGCATATCCCTTTGAGAACCATTCGGCTCCAAAACTAGTTTTGACAGACTAGATTGGATCCTGTAATTCTTGACGTAGCGACAAACCCTTCAACGCACATTTCATGCATTCTGTTAGCTTGATATGTCTGATAACTCGATTTTAAAGTAGGATAGGTAAAAACAAAGTCTATATTTGTGTGCACAAATAGACACTATGACCACAGTATACATACATACATATGCTCACGCCTGTATTCCCCGAAGGGGTAGGCAGAGGTGTTGTTATCACAACACCCACATTTCACCGAATTTATGATAACCATATTAAGTGCCAACGTGACAGTCTATCGCCGTATCAGGCACTATACATACGTCTTTGAATTACTTCTCAGAAATATGCAGGTTTCCTCACGATGTTTTCCTTCACCGTAAAGCACGTGATGTGAAATCACTGTACATAAGTTTTTTAGAAAAACTCATTGGTACAAGCCCCACTGGGATTCGAACTTGCGTCGCTTGCGTAGCAGGCGACTACTCAAGCCCCAAGGCCATCACGGCTCAGTATATATAAGCTTACCAAATATTATGGAATCTAGACCAAGTTTTTGGTAGAATAACAATTTACTCCATCGAGCGTGTCACTCTCAAAGTTTTTAAAATGTACTCCATAGTTTACTGTCAAGTTAATATCGGTTTTAATTTTACGTGACACCTGACGTGACTACTCTACATTATAAATCTGTATGTGTGTGTAATTTCGAACGATTTGTTCCTTGATTCCGTACTGCTGACATCAACAAGAAAAGTCTAGTGTATTCATAATCTGAGACGTAGCGATATGTGTGTTAAATATTGTTGTGATCATAATCGACTTCAAAATTAAAGAACATTTATAGTTACTTACCAAGACCATGAACGCATATATAGAAAGTACTGTAGAAGCTGTATTTCAGTGCGTCCCAGTTGAAACGATAGCGGGTGAAGAGGTAGCGAACAGTGAACTCACCTGTAAACATTATAAGGTTGAAAATAGAATATCAAATTCTTATGGCTTTTCATGGATCGAATACTACTCGATGTGTAGTTGAATAACGTTGTAAAATCTTAAGTCTTGGCTTTTCAATGCAGGCCTTATGATGCCTCAGAAAATAAGATTGTTTTATATTTTAACATTATAGTAATATTATTTTTAAAAAGTGTCACTTAATGACCATTGACCACCCTTTTTTGATAGTATTTGTTTGGACACGTATTTGGTACAGATTTTACATTTATGTGAGTTAAATTCCAACAAATTATTGAATAAAAACATTGCTGAATTATACCAGCTCATAGGGATTCTTCAAAACTTACCCATACTTAGTTTTTTCTTAGACTAATTATTGCATGTAGTTAGAAAGCATACCATAATGTGATCCGTATATAAACGCTATTGATGCTAAGATCAAAATAGACTTTGTGCGTCGGTGATTAGGACCCTTCTTGAATGCAACAGTCAGGGTATCCTTTACATGTTGTAGATCAAAAAAAGATTTGAGAAATCCCCGATTGTCTGATGGTACATTCTGAAATTATAAATATTGTTATACTATTATATAACCATGGGTTGCTTTCAAGTAAATAACATACATACATATGCTCACGCCTGTATTCCCCGAAGGGGTAGGCAGAGGTGTTGTAATTACAGCACCCTCTTTTCACCGAAGATGATTAAGTGCCAACGTGACAGATGGTGAGTCCATCGCCGTCTCAGACACGTCATTGAATTACTTCTCAGAAATATGCAGGTTTCCTCACGATGTTTTACTTCACCGTAAAGCACGTGGTGTGAAATCACTGTACATAAGTGTTTTAGAAAAACTTATTGGTACAGGCCCCGCTGGGATTCGAACTTGCGTCGCTTGCGTAGCAGGCGACTGCTCAAACCTCAAGGCCGTAAATAAATAATTGCAAATAAAATACCTTTTTTCTCTCTTCATTTCTCTCAGGGTCCTTGATACAGACGAGTCCGTAAACAATACTGATAACGTACAGTAAGGAACTCAGTGAAAACACCCCGTAATACCCAATGTGCTTCAATAGAAATCCACTGAGAACCGAGCCAATAGGCCCTCCAGCTGTCAAACAAAGATTTGCCACCCCCACCCTAAATGTCCTTGACTCCTCACTAGATATGTCACTTATGTAACTAAACGCACCCATGTAGGTCGTGATCCACCCTCCAGTTATAGCTGGGAAGAAAGCTTCAAAGAACATTGTCACTTGAACAGGAAGCTCGTAGAAATAGTAAGCATTTAGTATGTTACTCAAACACATAAGCAGTTCTCCTACAATCGGGAGTATTATACATATCTTTCTCTTCCCTGTTCGATCGCTCCACGCTCCTAGAAAGAGGATTAGGAAACTCGGTACGGCAGTTAAGAGTACGTTCTTCCAGCTCTCCATACCTGCTATCATTGTTTGGATTGCGAGTTCCTGTTTCAAGTATTTGTTCCCTTTGCGAGCTATTAAGGCATCGCATACACTGTCCCCATACTGCATATTCACCCGACATGCCTTATCCAAGTTTAAATTCTGTGTTGCAAGCCTTGATAGTACTCCGGGTATGACGTAACATGCCAATACAGGCTCAACGGTAATATTCTCTCTTACATACGCAAGTTTCTCCTTAAACGTTTTCTTTTTAGGTTTTTCCTTGAGGCTGTTGAGAGGCTTCTCTTCAACCGTGCCCATTATGTGTGAGAGTAGAAATAAAACTGAACAACAGTGTAGACGTGTTGTTGAATACGATACCTTTATTACATATTAAATATTGTAACAAGGCGCGACAGGATATTAAATTATAGACATTAATCAGTTTTTGATAACAGTGTATTGTAAATAGAGCGACGCCATAAGCTTCGTCACTATTGTGTTACTATTCCAGATCTTTGGTATCAAACAAAGTGTCTGTCTGTGTCATATCAGAATGTTATGAATGACGTGAAGTTAGGTGCATACAATACACAGTTAAATAAATAAGGTAATCTTGAAAAGCATATATGCATCTACATATGCGTGTGCAGAACGAGGCAGGCGAATCAAAGCGTTGAGGTGCTACTGTACTTTTGTACTTAAGTAATGATGCAGTGATTGCTACCACAAAGACTATACGTGTGACTGACCGGGTTGACCTTTGAACAGAAGGACATAGAATAATATAGTAGATTAGAGACCCGGCCGCACTTCACTTCGGGAACGATTTTAAGACTAGACTAAACGATGACTTTATACACTTTACTTTACACATATGCTCACGCCTGTATTCCCCGCAGGGTAGGCAGAGCTGTTATGATAATCACATATACTTTTCACCGAAGATGATTGAGTGCTTGATGGATGGTGAGTCTATCGCCGTCTCAGGCACTATACATGTGTCTTTGAATTATTTCTCTAACTTATGCCCATTTTCTCACGATGTTTTCCTTCACCGTAAAGTACGTGGTGGAAAATTACTGCTCATAAGTTTGTAGAAAAAGTTATTGGCCCTGCTGGTATTCCAACTTGCGTCGCTTGTGTAGGAGTCGACTACTCGAACCTCACGGCCACCACAGCTTTTTATGTTTTTCTTTGCACTCTATAAATATAATTGATATGTTTTTTTAGCTGTTAGCCTCGTAATATGAGTAATGCCTGGGGGCCTACAATGATTGGCCCCTTGGCATTACTTACCCTAAAAGGTCGCACTGTAAGCAAAGCACCTTCTCCCTTTTTAGAGATACTGGTGACCTTATACTCGCCGCAGTGACACAACGCTACTCTTAGCTTATTAATTAGCTGAGATGTACGTTAAGATGAAGGACCCGAAGTTCTCGTAAAAAGGACAAGATATAGGAATCGAGGCTGGGGATCAACTATGCTCGTTAGCGCAGCGCGTATTAAGAACTTCTTGGCTATGAAGTTTAATTTTACGATACCAAATTGAAACGTCAAAGCTCAGAAGTACTTATTACGCTCTGCTTAAAACGCTGATGGTAGGCCCACTGTTCTGATTTCAAACCGAGATACTTGTTTGAATTTTACAGGTAAGTATATCTAAGGCAATATTTTTCATTTTAAAGATGAACACGGAAAGGAAAATCTTCTATAGAAACCAATAGCCTCAGTAAATAAGAAGTAGGATTACGTTTAAGTACATACCGTAAGCTGGACCCTACATAAAGACGATTGATGCCAACACCAAAATGAACTTTGCGCGCCGTTTATTAGGTTTCATTTTGAATGCGCCAGTCAAACTGTTCTTAACATGTTTTATGTCGAAAAAGGTTCTCAGAAAGCCTCGTGTCAGACGATTCATTCTGTAAATTGTGAGTCACAGATTATAGGTTATGGAAAATATATGGCAAAGAACTCACCGATTTCTTCTTACGAGTTATTTGCCTAGAGATACATATGCTCACGCCTGTATTCCCCGAAGGGGTAGGCAGAGGTGTTGTAATAACAACACCCACTTTTCACCGAAGATGATTAAGTGCCAACGTGACAGATGGTGAGTCCATCGCCGTCTCAAACACTTTACATACGTCTTTGACTTACTTCTCAGAAATATGCAGGTTTCCTCACGATGTTTTCCTTCACTGTAAAGCACGTGGTGTGAAATCACTGTACATAAGTTTTTTAGAAAAACTCATTGGTACAGGCCCCGCTGGGATTCGAACTTGTGTCGCTTGCATAGTAGGCGACTGCTCTAACCTCAAGGCCACCACGGCTCAGATCTTAGACTTAACTAAGTATATATTAGCCACTTTTTTAGTTTCTTTATGTATATAAATATTTATTCAGTTTGGGCCCTGGCCACTTACGAATGTCGAAAATTTACCACTGGTTCGGAGACTAGCCTTCTGAGAAGAACCGGCAAGAAATTCAGACAGACATCATGTAGATTTCATCCATACACAATGTTATCATCATAAAAATTTCAAATTTACTCCAGAAGAAGAGTCTTAATAGACAATCACACGCACAATAAAGTGATGATCTTTGAATGATCCTTTAATAGGTGCCACTTTTAAGCTTTAAAAAACAGCAAGAAAACGCATTTAAAACAAGATTATTATCTGGTACTAGCGGACGTCACGCGGTTTTACCTGCATAGTTTCCGTTCCTCTGCGAGTACGGGGATAAAATACACCCTATGTTACTCGCTGATGATGTAATTATCCATTGCTGGAAAAAAATTCAAGATCGGTCCTGTATTTTTTGGGCCAACAATCTTACATGAATACAAATCTTTCCTCTTTATAATATTGGTATAGAAATATAGATTAGTATATAAATAAAGCGATTAACACCAATAGTGGGGCTAGACACTCTTATTATAGTGTAGAGTACTCCCTAAGCGACGTGGTGATTTGTAAGTAAATGAACTACATTTATATTCATAATTCGTTACGTTAATAAACATGAATTAACATAAAATCTAGCATAAATGTGATTTTAAAGAAAATAATTTTCACGTAGAAGTCCGTAATTTGGTTTGCCCAAGAGCTGCTTGGAATCTGGAATGTAAGTACTAACGATTAAAAAATTTAACAGACTTTATTAAAATGTAGGCTATGAAAAGCATCGACAAAATGCAGTTAATTACAAGTTGTTTTCGCATACACTCGTGCTGTATTTTATTTAACGTTGCTCTGCAAATATTTGGCTTTTAAAAAGAGGTACCAACTATTTCTGCAGCTACCAAATATAACGCCTAAAGAGGCTATACGCGTCGAGAAGCGTGACACAAATATATTGTGTCCGTGTTATTTTACTGCATGCTACCTATAATTGTAGTGGCACGTGCATATATTAAATGTATCATATACTCAAACCAACGATTTGTGTTCTCTATGTTGGTGGCATTGTGGAGGAGCTCGTGGCACAGTTGCGCATATCATTCGATCAGCGAAGTTAACACATTCACTGCTAACATTTCAACTTCTTCGTAAATTCTCTAACAATTGGACGCACATACGCGTCGTTAGCAGTGAACGCGTTAAGCAACCCTAATTCTAGCCAGTAATTGGATGGTTGAGTTCGCTCCAGTTCGTGCCTCGGAGAGCACGTTAAACCGCTGGTGCCGGTTGCAAATATATCATCTTTGGCAATCGTGAAAGATCAGTTGGAGGCCTAAAATAGTCTGGCAACTGGTTTAACCCAGATCACAGATTTTCCTCGTCAAATGGGTTGCGAAGGTCAGATGGCAGTCTCTTCATATAAAAATCAGGTGATCAGCCGTATCGGGTTGAATCAAGTGCTGACCCCAACAATGTATGGGATAAGGCCAAGAGATAATGATTAGGCTATAAAAACATGAGGCAACCCATGAAATTAAGTCTTCGTGGGTGAAACCGCGGGGCACAGCTAGTTTATAATATAATGCGGATTTCGATGATTACTAAATACATACAAACACCTCTTTAAAACACTTTGCAGTGGTCAATTAAACTTTTAAATTAATAAAAGGTAGATGAATAATGAGCAGTTTCAAAAGGTCGTTTTTGAAGGATATTTAAAAAGTAAAGAAAATACTTAGCGAGTATGAATCGCTTGCACCCGCTGAGTGGGAAGTGGAATGAAATGCTTTCAGAGCAAGTTGGTTTTAAGTTAACTTAACGAGTTTGAATGGAGGCGATGCAAAGTTCCCTCCATACTCAGTTTTGGATGAGGTTATATACATTCAGATTTTCTTCAATTCCCCTAGTTTTTAAAATGTTTAACGTTGACGATATCGACTGCGTATTGTTTTTTACCAGACAGTAAAAGCGCCTCTAACAGTGTAGAAGGTTTTACCCATCATGTCCATAGAAAATGAGGAAATATATAATAAATTCTTGGGTTACTGCGCTAGTTAAACGCAATATCGATAAGATATTGCGTTTAACTAGCGCACATAATAGAATAGAATAAGGCAATAAAAAAATGTTCACTCCATCCCTTAGGGGTAAGCAGAGGTGTGACAACCCACTTTTCACCGAAGATTAAGATGATCAAGTACCAACGTGTATTTAGAAAAGCTCATTGATACAGGCAGCTGGGATTCGATCTTGCGTAGCTTGTGTAGCAGGCGACTACTCAAATCCCACGGCTACCACAGCTCTCTACTACTTCAACGAGTAATGTTAAGTGATTTTATTTGTATCAAAAGGTCAGCTTACATTCTAAAGTTAACCGCATGTTTAGAGAATGAACTCGCTAACTTACAATGTGAAGATTCGTGTTTACGCGGTTGTAGTCAAAGCATGCCGCGTGCCATCCCTCCGCGCCGCCGCGGGCACTGGCGGCATCCCGTTAAGGCAAGCTGGTTTGACACTGACATATAAGGGTAAGTATATTTTATTTATAATTAGCGACTCGCCCTTGATACCATTTTTTAAGCAATAACAAAGCAGGTGTCTTTGTGGTCGTGGGGTTTGAGCTGTGGCCTGTTACGCAAGCGATGCAAGCTCGGATCCCAGTGGGGCCTGTTTCAATGAAAAAACTTATGTACAATGATTTGTGTGGGACCACGTGCTTTACGGTGTAGGAAAACATCATGAGGAAACCTTTATATGCCTTAGAAGTATTTCGAAGACGTATGTATAGTGCTTGAGATCGCAATAGACTCACCATATGTCACGTTGGCACTTAATCATTTTCGATGAAAAGTGGGTGTTGTCAATTTGAATACCTTTGCAACCCACAACTTCATTGTCAAATACAACGTCACATGAACCTTGTTCCATTTTTGAGGTTGATTTAAAATGATGTCTAATGTATAGTCCTTACCTCGAAACCAGCACGCCAGGCAAAAGGGGTAGGAATAAAAATATTCGTATATTTCGTGTATTCCTTCATTTGTTACGTGACTAACGCCACTCAAAGGAGCTTATTACGTTTCACAACATCCACTTACACTCGACATTATATTTATTTATGTCTTCCTGGTCAACTCTTTATAAAGATGTTTTTATGAAATAATATATTTTAATAGTTTTTTCTGATTTAGTAGACTTTATTTCACGAAACCTTTTCGACAATAAATAGCTACTCCTTGTAACATTAAGTCATCTGACAGTGAAAGTCCTGTTAAAATCGGTCCAGCCGTTCCAAAGATTACACGGAACAGACAGACAGAGAGACAGAGTATCTTTTTTAATATTGGTATTTTGAAATCAGTACCATATTCACTTTCATATGCTTTTAGTGAAAAGCTGTTAATTTGGTATAACATTAGTTTTTTGGCATTACTTAAATATCTTAAACATTTTATTTATATATCTATACCTATATATATATAGTATAGTTGTTTTAATCGATATATATAGATAAATAAAATTTAAGTGCCCGTTCTTCTGTCCTAGCGGGGGTTTTCGTATCAAAAAATATAAAAAAAAGTCATTAAAACCATAGCATAGGAATCCGATTCAAGCAGCAGCCATAGAGAAAATCAAGGCTGTATAGAATCCCAACAGAAACTGTAATTTAATGTCTACGTTCTGTTTCAATAATAGAATGTAATCAGTAGATATATTATCAGTACTACCTTTCAGTCAATATTGTCTATCAGCAGACAATACGCTATTGTCAAATACAGAACAAATAATGTAAGGTTATTGAACGATGGCACAATTTTCTTGCAATAGTCGCAAAATAGTACGGATTACTAAAATTGTGGAGAAAAATAGTGACAAAAGATTGATCGTGCAGTTAGTCTGACAATTAAGCTACCTACTTCTATCCCCACCTTACGTTGTAAAATTAAATTTTTCTCATATTTTAGGAATTGAAAATCAAAGCATGTGGGTCATGTATCATCATCATATCTCTCCCTAGCCTGATCCCATACAGTGTTGCAGTCGGCACTTGATACAACCCGATGCGGCTCAATTTTTTATGTAGAGAGAGCGAGTGATCATGCTCATCCCCAGCAAAGGGAAGATCTCCCAGCCAGGCGGGTGTCTTGCCTGGGGAACGGCGGCTCCAACTATTCTAGCTGGAAAATTGAATACATACTGCAAAGTGATGAAGAATGAATAAGAATGAGATCTGTGGTACCTCAAAGAAATTTGACAGCTTGTTAATGTATGTACAAGAGGCCAACCATCATTGGTTTAAGCAAAGCGTATTAAGAACTTCTGATCTTTGACGTTTAACACGGATTTGACAGTATTTTAATATGTGCGTTATTCTGTAAGGTTTCTCAGCGTCAAACTCCTAACTTTCCTAAACGTTATTAACTAAACCTTAGTGAATAACGCGGTAGGAGCCATCACGAGCTGTGAGGCAGAAATAGTGGGGCTTGACTGCGCATGTACTTCATTCGCGTCGCGCCAAACAGACACAGACTCACAAAATGACTGCTGACCATTCACGGTCAGCGCTCCTAACTCGTGACGGGTATGTGAGTGCTATTTTTTTTTCTGTAATACCAAAGCATGATAATTATCAAACGATTTGTAATAGAGTTGATGTTTTTCTTTAGAACCGTTGGTGTTCGCGTATCTCGCATTAATGCCGGTAAATTCTGGGTAATATTTGTAAGCGGTGCTCTGAGCAGAGGAGTCTCGCTGGATTATATAATGAGATATGCCTTGTAACAAAGTGTTTTAGTGTAATTGCTTTATGATACCTATCCTATGGAATTATTCTGTGGTTACATGGCTGATGACACCATCCAAGATTGATAATTTTCGGAATTGCCTAGTGTGATAATGTTCTATGCTAGTTAAGTACACCCCTTCCATGACAGATCACGTGATAAGAATGCCTACATGTGACGGCGATTTTAAGAAAAATCTTTCTTAAAATCGCCGTCACATGTCGTGTTGACGTAAACGCAGATTTGTATGGGATTTTTCATGCGTAAATCTAGGGAATTCAAAGAAACAACCAATTATTCCTTCATATCATAATTTATTAACAGACATCAAATGAAAGTAACGCCTTTGAGCAAATCAATATAGAACCAGAGATCTCATCGTATAAAATTTATTCGTTCACACAACGTAATTTCTAATCTAATAGCTATATTTTTATAACAAATAAACATATATCAATTAATATTTTAATAGTATTTAGGGACACCTAAGTCGTAATTTGAGTTTCATTTAAACTTTCATAGATTCTTACACGAATTTAATATTGTCTACATTTTTCAATAAATATATTACAATAGTTAAATCAAATAATAATTATGTCATAAATGTATAAAATAAACTTAAACCTAAATGAAATTATGTCTCGGGCTTTCACATACATTCATATATTTTTTTAAATTATTTATGTGAACGGGATATGAATCACAAAATGATCAATTGAGTACTGTGCGTTATTTCGATGGTTTCAGATTCTGTGACAAATTTTATTAACACACATTACCAATAACTTATAAACATGTGATGACTCAATATTATACAGGGGGCTTACCATCATCGATTAAAGCAGAGCGAAAATCTCCTTAGCTTCGACGTTTCATTTCGTGATTAACTTATTCAGACTTCACTGCTATAACAATGATAGCCAGCGCGTCATTTTACGGTACAAAAATTAAAAGTCAAAGCTCAGCAGTTCTTGATACGATCTGCTTAAATCGGCTTGTTCCCAGACATGCACAGCCCATAGATTTTGAAAAATAAATTTTCATACTTTGATTACCTCGAATTACACAACAATTAAATTTCTTACCGAAACAAATCCGTGGTGTTAAGAAAATCATGGATGTCTGGGAATAGGCCCCCAGTTCTATTTACATGTTTATCCTTTTATTTATTAATTTTCATCGGTTTACAACTTTTGTGATCATTTTCACGGCGTAAGAGTTGATTTTATTTAGTGCTACTTATTTTATTATAGTATCTACATATACATACTTTTTATATTATTATAAGTATCACTACAAAGATCTTCGTTATATAGAGATAGGTATATACTATTATGTACATTCAGAAAATACGTTGGTTAATTAAATAATATGTACTGACATACAAATAAACGTGAAAGAAAATTACCTTCCTAATCCGGAAAATGCTTAGTATTTATGCATTTGCTTTCACGTACATTTATATTAATATTTATCTATTGATGTTATATATTTATATTTAACATTATTTTGTTATGTTTTTATTAACATAGCTTTTAAGGATGCTCGTAGAGTGTTACTTATGTAAAGTTGTGACAATTTAGTAATGTATCTTCTCCTCAATTTATTATTGGGCTAAATGTATTGCTACTGACATCTACCAGATCACAATATTTAAACGAGGTCATATTTAATAACTTACATAAATATATTTACATTAGTCAATTAGTATATTTAAGTAATTATAGTTCAATCAAAATAAATATTTTCTATGAATCACTTTATGCTTAATTTCAAAAGGAATTAAAATATATAATTGTCTTTATATATCCTTATTATTACATAACCTAAAATGCATTTCATCTAGTTAGCACAAAACAAAAAGTAATTATAAGAATAACGAAAGCGATAAATAAATATTTTGTATAGTGATTTAGATAATTATTCGTTGTACCTATAGTGAAATAAAATATTCTTTGGGCCAAGACAATCTAATTCATATCAAGTTTAATTCCCCGAATTTGGACATAATACAAAATCATTACAGGTCTTTGGTACAAAAGTAGTTCCATCTCTACTTGTGGTAAGGATTTGAAAAGAGATGGGCATAGTTTTAGTCCGATTTTGGTCTAGTGAAAAATTGAATTTACCATTGGTTCGGAAACTAGTCTTCTGAGAAGAGGCAAGTCTTGGATTGAGTAGCATTGAATTAAACCACTTTTTTTTTATTAAGGGGGAAAATTCTTCGACATTCATAAGTAGAGCTGTAGCAAACCGTATGTATTCGTTACTGAGTAACGGGTACTCCATCTAGTACCGAGTAACGAAACGTTACTCTCGAAAAGTTTTCGTAACTCGTATGTTTCGTATCATGGTTACATACGCCGTTTCAATGACGTAATGTAACGCTGCGTATTAACGCAGATGTAAAAGTATATACTTGTGAAAAAGTGTTTTCATAACATTTTAGGACTACAATTTCATAAATGTTTATGTTGCACGTTGCTTTTTTTTCTTGTATTTTTTTGCTCCTTCAGCATAACATAGCATGTTATGAGGTATTAGGAGTAACGAGTAACGATGCGATAGTAACGAGTACTGAATGTATAGTAACGAATACATACGGTTACGTTTTTATTTCGTTACTTTTACAGCTCTATTCATAAGTGCCTTACCAGGGCCTGTACTTCAAAAAACATTATAATTTTCAATGTCTCTGTCTAAATAATCATTATTATGTTCTTAGTTTTGAGGTAAACGACGTTAAGGACCATTTTTATGATTACGTAATCGCTTACTCACACAACTAATAGGGCAAACATAAGTGACATAATTAAAAAAAAAAATGTATAAAATATGCTCACGCCTGTATTCCCCGAAAAGGTAGGCAGAGGTGTTATAATAGCAACACCTATTTTTCACCGAAGATTAAGCGGTGACAGATGGTGAGTCTATCGCTATCTCAGGCACTATACATACGTGTTTTTAGTATACGCAGAAAAAGCATCCACTTATCTAGGAACCACAAATAACGTATTTAAAGTATATAATTACACATAGGTAGTAAACTTAACGGACTCCCTAGTGAGTATTAATTACATTTAATTTTGGTTTAGTTAAAATTCTCATATTTACATAACCCGTATAATCGTAATGACAGCTCAGTCGCTTGCGGCCAGACATCATCGCAGGATTGGCCTGAAAAAAAAATGTTAACTTAAAATTAGGAATACAAAAAAATGATTACTAACCTAAAAATGTTCAACATAATTAAGGCAATTAAGATGACAAGCGGGCTGAGGCTTTTCTCAATCGGTAGCCCGATTCACGCAATGAAACGTCGTAACGATGTCGTAGCGACTTTTTCGTTGAGAGTGTTTTCTTATCTATCTATACTAGCGTTCGTTTGTTTGTTTGAACGAATCTCAAGAACTACAAGTCTGATTAGACTTGGATTTGGACTGTACGTAATTTCTATACAAACAGATATATTTTACAAGCAACGTTAGAACCCGCATTTACACCACGTATTGCAGTGCAGTGTGCGAATCGCCTTAGGGTATTTACGATAGAGTCGAATAAATATTGTGTCTTATGATGGTAAAATCTTACCTCAATAAGACGTCACATATGGCGACGACAGGGCTGAGTATGATCAGGAAGAGCGATGATATTACTGGACCTGCGAACAATAAGGGAGGATAAATTAATACAAAAGAAACGTGGTGGCCTTGAGGTTTGAGCAGTCGCCTGCTACGCAAGCGACGCAAGTTCGAATCCCAGCGGGGACTGTACCAATGAGTTTTTCTAAAAAACTTATGTACAGTTATTTCACACCACGTGCTTTACGGTGAAGGAAAACATCGTGAGGAAACCTGCATATTTCAGAGAAGTAATTCAATGACGTATGTAAAGTGTCTGAGACGGCGATGGACTCACCATCTGGCACCTAATCATCTTCGGTGAAAAGTGGGTGTTGTGATTACAACATCTCTGCCTACCCCTTCGGGGAATACAGGCGTGAGCATATGTATATAAAATAAACGTGGTTGCCTAGTGGTTTGAGTGGTCACCGGCTGAGCATACGACGCAAGTTCGAAACCTACTAGACTCCAGTCATCTCACACGAGCTCTACGGGGAAGACATTATAAGCACTACAAAACTTAACTATCACAATTGTGGATGCAAGGATTCGATTATAACGAAGATCGATTCAAGTTTATATGATCAAGAATTTTTAGAATGATTAATTTTATTGAAATTTTATATTAAATTCAAACGTGTTTGAAGTATCTCAAAACAAAAATACACGGTAAAGTGTAGTCGCCATTTCCACACAAAATTATTTAGTCTGTTTGAACGCATTGTGATTATAAACTCCGTTACTGATGATATGATTCTGAGATGTAGTGGTTGAAGTCCGATGAGCGTATAGCTAAAAAAACTCAAAATTATAGAGTTGAAAAGTCAACGTTTTGTAATACTAAAGAAATCAAGTAAACGAAGGCGGGTAATTAGTATTAACTAAAATAATTGTATGATTATAGATGATATTTCAAATATTTTAGATTTCTTCATTATTCCTGGCGAAAGCCTTCGGCTCAGTATAATTATATACGGAAACATCCAACGTTTGCAGTAACAAGGATAAGACGATGTTAATTCAAAAGAAACAAGTATATAAAAATATATATTTATAGATACATGTCCTTGTCATTACAAGAATGCTAATGAATAAATGAAAAGGCTAATGATATGAATATAGAGTGGATATAATGTATTACATTATGTTACAGAGTTTTGAGTACTAGTAAATTGTCTTTTAAAAAGAGCAAGAAAATACCAAATATTTGATAGCAGACTGTTTTACCACTATTGTGTTATATTTTAGAAAATTAAAAGAACTCTATATATCTGAGCCTTTAAAAAAAGGTTTATCCGTGCCTCAGAAGGCACGTAAAACAGTTGGTCCTACGCCTGATCACTCTCCGGTCGTGTCGGATTGCAGTCACCTCGGACTATTGGAGTTACGGAATAAAAGATTGCACCTGTGTTTGCACACACACTTGTGCACTATAAAATCTCCTGCGTCTGCATCATTGAGATTAGCCGCCGTGTCCGAAATTCGGTAGCAGATCATTATTATTAACCCCTGCCTAGCTCATGTAAGACGGGGAGGAGTATAATGTTTAAACATTTTTCCTGATTAAGCCCCTATGTATTAGCTATAATATATACTAGCTGTGCCCCGCGGTTTCACCCGCGTAGACTTCATTTCATGGCTGGCCAGCGGAACCATTGTGTTTTTTAATAGCCTAAGTAAAAAAAAATGTTTTTTTCATTTCAGTATTTACCTTATATACTTTCATATACATTAAGTGAAAAGCTGTTTTGGAACTACAAACAGACACTTCAATTTTATTTATCTGTTTAGATGTATAGAGAACTACTTCGTGTTATGAAAATTCTACAAAACAACCTCCAATATCTCGCGAAAATCTAGGTCCAGAATCCAGGCTCTTTATCAACTTCTGAGGCAGTTGGTAGACAAACGAGCAAATAAGCTATATTTTCGAGGGTCAACTGTTCTTATTTGTTCTAGATATGGTTCCGCAATAGTTTTGTAAAGCTATTTTTTATTGGCACGAGAATGAGTGTTACATATCATGGCAAATATTTATATTGTATCTCTATGTTACGTTTGCAAGTTTGTGGAGAGGATTTTTAGCGACCCGCCGCGCTGTCTCCCCTGCTCGATACTGCAAAGTTGTTCGATATACAGACATCCTATTAAAACACTTATGGCGAGTCGGAAGCATCAAAGTTGTAGCATTGAACAGTCTAACGGCCGTTTTCAATATTCTATCTATCTGTCATTTAGGTTACTAGAGATAAGCAAATCTATCTTTCGATCCTTACATTCATTTCAATAACCTATCGCTAGCTGTCATTATCTATCGGACTCTTCTATCTATCGTCGGGAGGACGGATAGCCTACCAAAGATAGGCACGTCATATAAATCGGGCTTACTTGCGTTTCAATATGAGTTGGTAGTTACTCTGAAGTTAATATATGCTATTTTTAGTAACGTCATCTGCTATCTGTCAAAATCGGCGGTTTATCCAGGCCTTAATTTTAGGTTCTTGCGTATTTACTGTTTGTTTGACAGGGATAGCCGTTATCCTCCATTGTGAAATGCAAGTTAAGGATAGATCATATCTGACAGCTAACTAGGGATAGCTATCCATCTTTAGTCTTAGATAGAATATTGAAAACGGCCGTTAGTAAGTCTGTTTTTACTTTTTTTAATATAAAATAGTGCTGTGTGTAATAATAATATATTTTCCAGACTATTTGAACATTTAAAAGCGAAAATTGGCTTCTTTACACTCTTTACTTCGACGAGTTCTCAATTTTGTAAGTACTTTGATCAATAGAATAGTTAATTCAACAAGTGAATGATGTAGCTTCTGCCTTTCATTGCAGACTGGTATACGGTTTTTCAGTCGCCTTATTTGCGAAAAAATATATTGGAAATAAATGGAACTTAAAAACCGCCAAAAGATTCATTGCACGGATAACATTACAATGTTTCCTACTAGTTAAGTGTCACAGTTTAATAAGTTCCAGACAGGCGTAAAATAAGGACAGCACTCGAAGAGCAATAGGTGAAAAAACAACTAATCTCGAGCTACCGTACAAATAGACGAATGTTGTTTTGAGATAGCAAACACTAAGGAAACGAATACGCAATAAATACTTTTATCTCTCCCTTATCGGTTAAACAAGCGGCCTGTATAAACAATCCAATCGTGGTTATATTTCGCGTACAACTCCGGACAATTTAATATACATCTTGTTATTATTTTTGGCTATAGAGGGGCTGATGGCACAGTTGCGCAATAACTATTGCGCCTATGATTCGATAAGCGAAGTTAAGCATCGCCAATCCAAGCCAGGATGGATGACTGCCCAAGTTCCCTCCACACCTGTCACAGCACGTTAAGCGTCTTTGGCTATCGTTACAGGTCAGCCGGAAACCTATGGAAGGTTGACAATTGATTTAATTCAAAACCGATTTTCTAAGAGGATACGAAGGTCAGATGGCAGTTGCTGTATATAAATATCTGATGCTCAGCCGCATTTGATTGTATCAAGTGACTGACCCGAACAATTTACTGGAAGAACGACAGCGACACTCATAATACGTCATTTTGACACTTAAATTAATATCTGCAATGAAAAATAAGCCTTCATAGGCAGGCTCAACGATATAGAGTTTCAAGAACATGGTAAATTTATTGCGTGATTTATATAAAATACGCGTGTTAGCACTCAAATAAGTAACATGACACAAGTAAATAACTTTTAAATTACCTATGTCACAATGTAGGAGAAGAGTGTACTTATGGCTAAGGATTGCAAAATATATTATAATACTTGAGTAATTTAGGATTTGGATTGTCTCAGTGATTCGTTTCTAAAATATGCAGTAGAATGTATTATTTAGTTATTTATTATTTAACAAGGCAAATAAATTGAAATAATTTTTAATGTACATCAATGGGCTTATATACTAGCTTTTTCAGAAAAGGATCGTATCTTGTGGCAAACGGTTGTATTCTCTTTCTGTTTGTATATAGGCATGAGCATATCAAGCAATGTATATGTAATTTAGTTTTTTTTTACGAACGGAATAATGGTGCTTATAATAATTTGTGTTAATGTTTGATATAGATACACTACTACTCGTATCAACAATTTTGTGTACTATATTTTTGTCCTCTAGTGTACAACACAATTGTGTTACGTAGACGTCAGTTGCTTATATCGAATGACGGTAAGATAATATACGAGAAAGAAATTACTTTTGTATTGTTCCTTTGTAACGTTATAACTTTAGCCTAACTTATAGCTAATACAAAGGAGCTATTCTATACTGCGCACAATCAGCTAAATTGTATAAAAGTCAGCCTTTGAAAGAAAAATTTAGGCATAGGATTAATTTAATACATTACTAAAAGTGAATTAGGTAAAAATATTTGTATCATAAATAGTTCTTCATGTTTCCACTAAGAGGGGAATTTTTTGTAGAACTCATCGAATTTACCAGGATTAAAAAGTAAGGTAGGTTGATTGCTTGTAACATATATACATTAAAGCCGAAGATATATTTTTATTTTGGAAGAATGTAACCGGCTCTCCGGTGTTACGTGCTGCTTAAACGATCATAGTTGGTCCCTAGAGCACATGTGGCCCAACTCACGCGAACTAATAATATTCTAACGCTCGTTCATATCCCAAGTGGTATATTTCAATCCAAACTGCTTCAATGCAAGTATGTAGCTAATCGTTACATTCGTAAACAATGTAGCGAGTGTCACCTCATCTCTGCCACATAAATAACACAAAGCAATAACCCTGAGCTAACTGCGGCATACCACTGTTATGACTTCCCACCTCTACTCTCGTCTCGCCCCTTGGCTCCCTTCTCTTCCCCTCTCACACCCTTTCACCCCCTAATGCGACATTCTTACGTGACAACGATTTATCCAGCGTGTATTGTGCGCGCTTAATTTATTGCCCCGCTTAAAACCTGCACGGACAAAATTATTTTCACATATTCAAATAAAAATTGGTGTGAGAAGTTTTTGGAATTATTGCCGGGAGGAGTGGAATTTGATTTTGATTTTTAAATTTATAGTTATTTTTCTTTTTACACTATAATTCTAAATGTACCAGTTTCAATTGTCTAGTGATCGTAAATGCTATTCCGGAACACAGGGTCCTGGGTTCGATGCCCGGGTTAGGCAATTTAGTAATAGACTTGCTGATTGAACTATTTTTTGGATCATCTCTGGCCTTATCCCAAACATTCTTGGGGTCAGCACTTGATTCAACCCGATGTGGCTGATCACCAGATTTTTATACGCATGATACGAATGATATGCGCAATAGCAACTTTGTCACGAGCTCCTCCTATTACTATCGACTAAATATCTTGAGCGCGAAATAAACAATATTGATTTATGAACCAATTCTTTGTTTTATTTATAATTTCTATAGGCTTTGTTGGTGGAAAAATAAATAAATAATATACATTTTGGCTCTGTCCAATTTTTAAGATTTGACAGTATTAACAAATTATGCGCACTGATTCAAACTGATCAACGAGCAACCTTGAATTAAACGATTGATGAAAATCCTTTATAAAATATGAGGACGATGGAAGGCAAGCCTTTTAATAATTATTATAAAGTGCTTAAGTAAACATATAATATTTCCTCTTACCCGTTAAGATCACAAACGCCGGTGGAATCTGTCTCTGTCTAATTATGCCCCCTAAACGTCGAGTTTTAATAACGAAAAGTAATTAATCTTAAATTCTGAACGCGGTGAGTTGATGAGTTTCATAAGGAGTATTGCAATATTTATCAATGCCTGTTAATTATTGAGATTGTGCTTGGCACTTTGTAATTCGTAAGGCTATTCAATCTTCTTTGTATTGGCATCTGCATCCCCAGGGATCAATGGAAAGTATAATTAATTACCTAATTAACTAAAAAAGTACCTACTTACTTTAATAATGTTGTGATAAAATTTTCCCAATCCACTATTATTTTTAAATAGTATATATAAATTAAAAAGAGCCGTGGTGGCCGTGGGGTTTGAGTAGTCGCCTGCTACGCAAACGACGCAAGTTCGAATCCCAGCGGGGCCTGTACCAAAGTGTTTTTCTAAAAAGTTATGTGCAGTGATTTCGTTGCGGAGTTCCCGTTCCCGTGGGAGTCATCATCTCCCTGGCCTTATCCCATACTTTGTTGGGATCGGCACTTGATTCAACCCGATGCGGCTGATCAACTGATTTTTATAAGAAGCGACTGCAGGTCAGATGACCTTCGAAACCCCTTTAACGAGGAAAATCTACGATCTGGGTTAAAACAGTTGTCAGACTATTTTAAGCCTCCGACTGACCTGTAACGATTACCAAAGATGATAAATTAGCAACTGGGACCGACGGCTTAACGTGCTCTCCAAGGCACGGAAGGAACTCGGGCGGTCAACCTATCCAATTACTGGCTAGGGTTAGGGTTGCTTAACTTCGCTGATCGAATGATATGCGCAATAGCAACTGTGCCACGAGCTCCTCATACTTACAAATCTTTGCTCTGTATAATATTAGTATAGATGTATTAACTTCCTATTATTGAAACCAACGGTTATCGTCGACGCTGAGAAACCTTAGTGAATAACGGGGAGATTATGTATATTTATTTACATTGTTAATTCAATTTATGTTTGAAATTATGAGTTAACGGACTCTAACGGCTATTCAGGTAACATTAATTACAATTTATCGCAAAAGTTATATACTTTTACAACTGCTACCGTGAAGGTAATTCAGCAATTATGGCTCTGAAATAATGCTTTTGTATCCTCTCATACTCTCAGTTTTTTATTCATAAACTCCATTTTATTATGACCTATAAAAAAACCCGTTAAACTTGTAAGATTATTTGTTGTCGAGTTGTTTAAGTAGTCGCCTGCAATGTATTTTATTTATTTTAGTATCAGGCGAGTGGGACCACTCGTAATTTTATTAGCCCTTAAGATCACATACAATCCTGTGTAATACATTAAAGGCGATCAATCCAAAAGTGCTAGCGACTGGGACCGCCATTCCAGTACATTGTGTTACCAGTCGCCTGTATCCTCGCTGCAGTGTAAACGACGCTTGATAATAATTCCAACGGTAGGTATATATGTATGTACACTTACAAAAACTTGACTGCTGAAATAAATCTATACAGATAAATAAAATTGAAGTGTCTGTTTGTAATTCCAAAATATTTTTCTTTAAAAAAGCTTTTCACTAAATGCATATGAAAGTATATACGGCACTGACATAAGAAAACAATTTTTAGGATTCTCTGTCCGTCTGTTTGTTCCGGGTAATATCTGAAACGGCTGGACTGATTTTAACTGGATTTTCACTGGCAGATAGCTAATGTTACAACGAGTAGCCACTTTTTTTAGAGTTCCGCTGGACCTAAATTAAACGCGTAAATAAAGTTAGAAATTGTCATATTGTACAATATATTATACATGTTATTAATTTTAAACGCAACTCAAAGACTGTAATTACAACGTAAACAGTACAAACCCCAAGACCTTGTAACGTAGGATTCGTGTAAACAATCCATTATAATGTTGTTCTGAATTAATTGGTTTAAACACATGCTTCATTATGCGAATGCACGACATGTAATTAGAGTGGAAACCGCAAAAACCTTCCCAACGCCTTTAAGGCTTGCACACACTGAGACACGCGACTAACTGCATTATACTGCATCGAAAATTATTTTATTATTTTAAATTTGGGCAAGGAATAAATATGCTCACGTCAAGCCCGAAGTAGTAAGCAAAGATGTTGTAATACACATTTAACACAATATGATTAGGTGCCACCATGACAGATGGTGACTCCATCGCCGTCTCAGGCACTATACGTACGTCTTAGAATTAAATCTCAAACATAATATATACGGGTTTCGTCACGATGTTTTATTTCACCGCAAAGCGCGTGGAGTGAAATTACTGCAGTAAAGTTTTTAGAAAAATCAATGATTCAGGGTTTCGAATTTGCGTCGCTTACGAAGCAGGTGACTGCTCAACCCCCAAGGCTATGTAAATAGTCCAAATATATACAGTTTATTTTAGATTTTGACAATATATAGGTGGTAAACACAATTACGTCGACTTGATGGTAAACAGGTGCCTTTGAACGTTTGTAACACCAAGAGCGTCCTGCAAGCTTAGTTTATAAAGAATCAAATACATGGAGTACATAGACGTTATTTTGCTGCAATCTTTTGTTGGAGGAAGTTATTATTAGCATTGATTACTAAATCCGTCGCGCTCTTTCAACTATCGTCGTCTCAAAGCTGAGGATCAGGACCTAATAGCAGCATGTGACAATGCAGAGCATAACAAGTTAACTGCTATAAGCTTCTTCTTAATACATCTTTGGTATTGCCAGTTCCCTTATTGACTTTTTAGATTAGCACCATCATTATGTTTGACAGTGAAGATGCTCATGGATCTCCTGGGAAAATGAAATAAGTTTACTTATTTTTCTTTCTTTCTTAATTTTCTCAGATATACTATATGTAATAATATGTTTGATTATGTCAGTACGTATTGGTATCCTGTGAATAACTATTGCAGGGTTACATGTGTTACTAACGGACGTCACGCGGTTTCACCGCACATAGCAATACGGTGATAAAATATAGCTGATGATGTAGCTAACCAATTTTGTATTTTTTTTAATTGGCACAGTAGTTTGTCAGTTTATTCATTACAAACATACACGAAAAAATACAAATCTTTCCCCTTTATAATAGTAGTGTAGATGTAGGCAGCATCATTGCCTAACATTTTAAATGCTTGGCATCGCGATATGCTCGCATGTATACTTCCCCTTTCCCACCATAATTTCACACCGCGCAGTGCACGTGTTTGGCAATCTTAATTCCGCTAACTGGCACTTCGGAGGTGGCATTAGTGGGATTTTGCGACTCTCGCAACGCTTTGTACATTAATCACGGGAATGCCGCGAATATTATCTGTCTTCTTACTTTGCCACTTGGATTATATTGCGCTGTTATTCTTGGAAAGGTAGAAGAGGCTTAAGGCCAAATAATTTGTGGAGCTTACTTTGTGTTTCTGTTCATAAAACGAATAGTAATTTTCAACGATTTGTGCTCGACGTGTAGGAAGTACACTAAAATATGGGAAAATCGAAACACTTGGCAACAATTCCGCGAGTCACGCTTAAACTTGCATAGGAAAAAAAACACTTAGCTCGCAAATAAATGAAAAAAAGTTAGTTAGGGGCAAAGACAAAAAGGAAAACGCCTAATGGCCCCAAGTTGGGAAACACTTTGGCTAAACATTCACTAATGGAAATGGAAGGGAGCCAGAACAGAGAAACTACCGAATCAGATTTTTTATACGCAAACGTCTGCTGCCAAATTGTTGGCGGATTGTTGTTTATATATTAGGTGTTATTGAGGTAACTGAGATGTGTTTCAGTTTGATATTCGCATTTAAACGTATCATGGAACCGTATCCTATACAGGATAGTTGGATAGTAAGGGTAGAGATTATGCCTTCTTACCTTAGACTCATCTGTTCTGCTACCTATCTATACCTTGAATTCATAATGTAGAATAGTAATAATAAATTTCAAATGAATTCCGCAATGGTTTCAATTATAATCCACAGAATAAATTCCCCGCTTTGATAACCCCATAGCAACTCAAATAAAAACTAATTGAAAACTTCATCGTGGCATTATCGGGGTAAGTTAAAACGCGGGGTTAATGAAAATCAAATGTTAATCCCTGCATTCGTGACTTTTCACCGGCGCGCTGAATTAGCTGGGGTGAAGATGGCCCCAAACTTTGAGAGGGTTGCGAAACAAGATATAACGGGGTGGATTTGTAATTATTGTTATTTACATTTTGCCGATTTCAAAACAAGCAAATAAAAGAATCCGGGCATCGAATTTCTAAACACAACCAATTTGATGATACACTATATATATATATATATATATATATATCTACGACGATGAGATATGACTTTTTGATTGGGAGATGGATCAAACCTTGATCTATGCACACATAATTGAAAGTACTGACTGATTAACTTATATAGCAACGCACAACATGAACCAGTCGTCCTAAATACATGAAGTTTGGAGCTGTGTTCTTGATCAGATAGAGGTATCCCCTAAGAAAAGGATTTTTAGAAATTCTACGTTTTTTTACATGTATAATCCGTTATGGATACACCAACCGCAGCGGGGGGTTATATCGGAATCGCACCGACTAAACACGGTTTCCTCCTGGTCACTAAGTGGGGGGTGCACGTGTTATTTCTTCAAATGGTTCACCTGAAATTCCACCCCTAAGAGGGCTAAACGAGAGTTCAAAGTCTATACAAACTTACACAGGTATGCCTTAATACCACGCAGGCGAAGCTGCAAGTCATATTATACAAGCTTTAGAATATCGTAAGTATTGTCACTTTATATATTATCTGAATCTCGGAAACGGCTCAGACGATTTTCATAATTATTTTTGTGTAGGGGTAGTAAGTTTTAGTTTCAGGGACAGCATATTGATCTAGCTACGTACATTTTTTGTAAAACATCGTTTTGACCATGTTTGCAGGCACTGAAAAATTCATAACTCATACAATATCATTACAATACGACAGCAAATTTCGCCGACATCTGTCAAGTTATGGTAGCTCAGACGTGAGGCTTCCAGCTTACGGGGTGATAACGAAACTAGAGTACCTACGTTTTAATATGTTTATTTTCTTGTAATGAGAGTATTTATTCTCGTGTATTACTGTGTATTACTCCAAATTGGGTATATTTACAGCATTGAATAGTTATATTAGATTACTAGCGGATGCCACGCGGTTTCACCCGGGTAGTTCTCGTTCCCGTAGGAATACGAGGATAAAATAATAATATAGCCTATGTTACCGCTGATAATTTAGCTATTCAATACTGAAATAATTTTTAGATCGATTCAGTAGTTTCGGAGCCCATTCAGTACAAACATACACACAAATCTTTCCTCTTTATTATATTAGTATAGATCAGAATGTTCTTTGTTAAAAATTCATATCGAAACTCTTCAATGTAAGCGATGTTTTCCAGGGGTTAATAACGATGAAAATGTAACAGTTAACAAGTTCTGAAGTAAATCAGTGTTAGGGCAGTTTGGGACACCTGCACCCACGGCTGCCAACCCCTAAGTTATTACTAAAGCTTTTTTCACTTACATTATTAAAAGTTCCGCGAATTTGCAGAAAGGTCATAATCTGCCGGGATTAGCTTGAGTTATGACGCTTTTTGTATTGTTTTAGTTTTAAGACAAGATTATATCTACATACACACATACACATGCTCACGCCTGTATTCCCCGAAGGGGTAGGCAGAGGTGTTGTAATCACAACACCCACTTTTCACCGAAGATGATTAAGTGCTAACGTGACAGATGGTGAGTCCATCGCCGTCTCTGACACTTCACATACGTCATTGAATTACTTCTATTCATAACTTAAGATTATATCTTTTGTATCTATTTCGTTTATTGGGCGGATACCCTAACGGGGCGGATAATTGAACGCACATCACATTACACTATTATATTATGGAATAGAATTTTCTTTCTATGTCTTAGTTAGTTATTAATAATTAAATTATTGTATTAATTATTTCATTACTAGCCCTGCCCCGCGGTTTCACCCGCGTAGACTTAATGTTATGGGTGGCCCGCGGAACCCTATTTATTTTTCTTTATTAAAAGCCTAAGTTACTCCTTGAAACATCAGCTATCTGACAGTGAAAGTCCCGTTAAAATCGGTCCAACCGTTTCAGAGATTAGCTGGAGCAAACAAACAGACCGTAATAATAAACTTAGTTAGTTATTGATAATTAATCATTAATCTATACACTCAAATTTCAGTTTTTCACTGATGAATTTGAAATTATACTCGGTACAGACGTAAAAAAACAAATTTTCAAAATGTTTCTCTGCCTGTCTGTTCCGGGTAATTTTAATGGGGCTTTCGCTGGCAGATAGCTAATATTACAAGGAGTAACTTAGGCTACGTTTACTTAAAAAAAAATTAGGGTATTTACCACTATGAGTCAAACTTTTGTTAGTTGGGTTATATCTTCTTACCACTTCCCTGTATGATGGTTGAGGAGGTCAATGGCTGGCATTCGCGTCATACTTGTGAACAGGTGCTGCTTGTGGGGGCTGGTCATCTCAAGCTACGCATTCAGATAGAAGTAGAACTACTAGACTTTTCTTTATGTACATTTTTATCGACTTTTGTGCATTGGAACTGCGTCCAGGGTCTTATATTCCTTATGAAATTAATTGTGTATTTTAAAAATTTTATAATATTTTTGAAAAGAGTAATTACTGAGTTTCTTGTCAGGTTTTTCTCAGTAAAAGCAACCTTCCGAACCTGCACTAGCAATTATGTCATCCTGACGATTTGAAAGTACTTTGTAAAAAGTCAAATCGAATAAAGATATTTTTGACTTTGACTTTGACTTACACTCTTATAAACCCACGTGGTAGGCAGAGGGCAAAGATTTTTTATAAAAGGAATAAAATTCATCTGATCCAATAAGTCGCGCAATATTTCATGTTATAACTAGCCCCGTCGTCCATAAACAAAAGCAACTTGCCGGTAAATAAATCAGGGTAATCAGTTAGGGAAGTGCAAACGTAACAAAACTGCTCTTCCGCGTTACGAACTTCTACTAATGAAAAACGGGGTAAATATTTCTCCATGCGAGTATGTTATTTCTACCACGTTTGGTATATCAACAATACACTCACGTATTGCCGTGGTAGCCTCGGGGTTTGAGCAGTCGCCTGCTTCGCAAGCGACGCAAGTTTGAATCCCAGCGGGGCCTCTACCAATGAGTTTTTCTAAAAAGCTTATGTACAGTGATTTCACACCACGTGCTTTAAGGTGAAGGAAAACATCGTGCGGAAACCTGCTTATTTCTGAGAAGGAATTCAAAGACGTATGTATAGTGCCTGAGACGGCGATACTCACCATATGTCACGTTGGCACTTAATCAAATTCGGTGAAAAGTGGCTAGGGGTAGGCAGAGGTGTTGTTAACACAAAACTTCGGGGAATACAGGCGTGAGCATATGTACACTCACGTGACCCACCATTTATCAATAAACTAGATTTGCCTCGCGGTTTCACCTTCATAGACTTAATGTCATGGTTGGCTAGGGACCCTAATTATTTTTAAATAAAAGTAGCCTAAGCCACTTCGGAGATTGTCAAAGTTACATTGAAATGTGTTAGTATGAGGGAGTCACTTTTACTCCTACACAAATATACTTTTTACTATGTTATCTGTGCTTGCATTAACAGTCAACTCAACTGTCTGGAAGCTTAATAAGAAAATCCCTAATGTCCCTATTTTCTTTTTGCATGCATTAGATCCATTCCATGATACAATACGCGCTATAGCAAAAAGAGGCTCTATTACACGAGGGAGAAACAAAAAATAAGCTCGAATTCCCGTCCAACGGAACCCTTGAAGCGTCTAATTCAACAGATTCCGATGTAGTGACAAATGTTAGGTTTTCCCCCCTTCGGCACGGGCTGGCAAAAAGTCGGGCCACGGATCAAGCGAGACCACACGCGGAGCGCATGATTCATTCGCTGCATAACTTGAAGTGATAAATTTCTCGGCAGTGACGATAAATCAAGCGAGCGACACGTCTTATGGGAATCGTATGATGTGTGAGATATTTCGGTTTATACTGGCATTATCTGGATATTACCCATTGAAAACGAAAATGATTTATGGCCACTTATTAAATTGTAGAGTTCTTTTGGACTTTTGTAACTTGCCTTCTGAGAGGAACCAACCATCATGGCTACTTATTATAAAAGTATATAAATAATTTATAAAATTGCATTGATTTATGTAAAACATTAGAACACAGTGGAACATTTTCAACAATATTCTCACGTCTGTATTCTCCGAAGAGGTAGGCAGGTTAGTAAGTAATAGTGCTTTTCGCTGGACATATTTTAAATACCATGTCATTGATAATAATATTAATAAGGCAGCTCCGAATCTTACATTTCGTTATGGGATTGTGTTAGCAATCTGGGGTTTATACAAAAAGTTAATCGATACCAAGTTAAAACACGCTAGCTTTTCATATAGTATGTTTAATTAAATTAATCGATCGGTCAAGTAGGACTATATAAGTATGTGAATAGAACGCTTTCGTCGCCGCCATTTTCCTGGCCCGATGGTAAGGCCTCACAAAAAGCCGGGCCCGCGGAAATTCAAATTGAATGACAATAAGATTGACGGGCAGCAGTGTGATAGCAGGATAGCGGACCGTTTCATTCCGTGGAGGTTTTATCTTTTTGTACATAGCTCACGCAAGTATTGCTATTTCGACGTCACGAGAAAATGTTGGACTGTGATGTTATTGTCGTGTATTAAGTACATGTGATTGATTTATAAATTACAATCGAGTTTCAGACGAGAACAGGAGGCCAACTATGGTCGTTGAAGCAGCGCGTATTAAGAACTTCTTAGCTTTGACGTATAATTTAGGGTACCAAAATCAAATGTCAAAGCTGAGAAGGTCTTAATACGCTCTGTTTAAACTGATGATGGTAGGCCCACTGTTCTCTCCGTTAGAAAGTACTTATCAGTTGATCCCAAACAAAATAATTCGTGCTTCAATTTAATTTTATCCTTCCCGGGTGTGGTATGTATTATAGGCTGTATATATGTATTTATGAAAAAAAGGAGCTCGTGGCACAGTTGCTATTGCGTATGTCATTCGATCAGCGAAGTTCAGCAACCCAAGCCCTACCCATTAATTGGATGGGTGACCGCCCGAGTTCCCTCCGTGCCTTGGAGAGCACGCTAAGCCGTCGGTCCCGGTTGCCAATTTATAATTTTTGGCAATCGTTACAGGTCAGTCGGAGGCCTAAAATAGTTTGACAACTGGTTTAACCCTGATCACAGATTTTCCTTGTAAAAGGGGTTGCGAAGGTCAGATGGCAGTCGCTTCGTATAAAAATCAGGTGATCAGCCACATCGGGTTGAATCAAGTGCAGACCCCAACAATGAATGGGATAAGGCCAGGGAGATGATGATTTATGAAAAAAAAAGGATACTATATTTAAAAACATATTTTATGCGTTGATCCATGATCAAAGCTTTGGGTCATAGGTTTTAGGGACTAGATGGCGCTGTGTGATGATGTCCAACTATTATTCATTTATTATTTGGAGCCTTATAAGGCATTATTGACTCTTAGAATTATAATATGATGATAGCTAATAACATTCACATGTGTGTTAATTTTCATTAATGATGTCACTGAAAAAAAAATCTTTACTACGGTTTCTAGCAACCCATTTCCCTTTGAAAACCAGAGTTCTTCGTGAGGCATGTTTATAGTAACATAGATTAAATATATCAGAGTGGTTTTAACTCTTGCTCCTCGACGCGAAGTACGATACGCTGGAGCACGTCCAAGATACGCCACGCCATTGAGTTTGCTTCCTAATTTAAACTTAGAAATTAATGGACGCACCATTTTATACCAGAACTTCTTAAGTATTATATCTGAATTTTTTTTACATTTCTTTTATCTTTGACTTGTCATTTACCCATTTTTTTATATCTATACTAATATAAAGAGGAAAGATTTGTATGGAAGTATGTTTGTAACGATATGGCTCAAAAAGTACTAGACCGATCTTGAAAATTCTTTCAGCAATCATCATGAGCGAGTAACATAGGCTATATTTATCCCCGTGCTCCCCCGGGAACGGGAACTGTTGGAAAAGTGGGAAAGTGGTTTTGTAGTAATAATCATGTCAATGCTCATCTGAATTATGCTCATATTTTACAAACAGCTGATACTTAAAATGGGAAGAAACTGAGCTAAAAGTACCAGAACTAGAACATATTTCTGGACACATCTCTCAGGCATATACAAAAATATCTACATACATACATGCATATGCTCACGCCTGCATTCCCCGAAGGGGTAGGCAGAGGTTGTAATAACATCACCCACTTTTAAACGAAGATGATAAGGGAAAACGTCTGAGATGGTGAGTTCATCGCCGTCTCAGGCACTATAAATACGTCACTGAATAACTTCTTTGACATATGCAGGTTTCCTCACGATGTTTTCCTTCACCGTAAAGCACGTGGTGTGAAATCACTGCACATAAGTTTAAAAAAAAACTCAATGGTACAGGCCGCTGGGATTCAAACATGCGTCGCTTGCGTAGGAGGCGACACGTTTGTTCAAACCCAACAGCCACCACTGCTCTTACAATAAAAATATTATTTACAGAAATATGGTTGTATATTCGGTGAAAAATGCTACAACGCTACTAAGCAAAGAACTCTTGTGGGAAAAGATAACATAATATGTGTCTCAAAAGTAAAACTCTGGTCAAACTCTTATAGGGACCCTTCCAAAGTCAACTTGTGCATAGACGTAAGAACCAAATGATATGCAATGAGTGCTTCAAAGCATGCTAATTAGTAGAGTTCGCTCTAATTAGTTAAGCAAACGAATAGGAGTACACTGTGAATAAAAAAATAATTGAATTAAACTTCCCAGTCCGACTGTCCACCGGAATATACGGGCACAAGTTTTGAATTATATTCGGTCGGTGGATTTAGAGATTTTTTACATACACATTTTATGTTGAAATACTGTAGAAATCTAATATTATAAAGATACTAGCTATACCCCACGTTTCACTCGCGTAGATCTCGTTTCATGCCTAATTTGGCGGGACCCTAATCTTTTATCTAAATAAAATTAACATCAGCTATCTGCCAGTGAAAGTCCCTTTAAAATCGGTGTTGCCGTTCAAGCGTGATGGCGTGACCAAGGGATATAGGGATTAATTTTTATATATAGATTATTTAGTCTATACGACTAGCAGGAACACTCCAGATTAACCGACGTTCGCATGTGAACCACGAATAGTCATGATAAAAACTTTTAACTTTTAAGCTTTAGTATCTTATACCTACCTTAAAACGAGCAATTCTTGTATTTTTGAATTGAATCTCGGAAACGGCTTCAACGATTTTCATGAAATTTTGTGTGTAGGAGGTTTCAGGGACAAAAAATTGATCTAGCTAGGTTTCATTTTAGAAAAACATCGTTTTCCCCAAGGAACGATAGCTATAGAATAAGGCTGCCAAATTACGGGGCGATAACGAATTTAGAGTACTCCGGTTCGAGTCTGACGTTCACCGGTTTGATTTTTATTTTTTTTAAAGTTTAGTATTTTGTGAGAAAATGAAACCGAGCACAGCTCGGTCAACCAGGTTCTCTATACTTAACATACAAAGGTGAAGATTGATTGGTGATTTGTTGTGTGTTTGCTTGAACGCGCTAATCCCAGAAACGAGGAAGGGTATAGCCAATGACGCTAAAAAATATAGCGGGTCAGAGTTAGCGTTAACCAAAAGTAACTATTCCACGAGGACGAAATCGCGGGCAGAATGGCTTAGGCCTTTTAAAAAGGTAAGGATTTGAGGAAGACCAATAACTCAAAGTTTCGACACTGAGTAATATTTTAAGAAATGGATTCCAATATGGACTCGACTCTAGTGAAGTGACACCACTAGTGCCAAAGCTACCTTGAATCCGAATTATCCGATTGATCGATTTCATTTTCACTCGAGCCGTTAAGCTGAATAATTTACAACGAACGCCCGTTTTTTGCCAGATTAGGTTTGAGGAAAAAGTCGCCATCCATTTGTATCCAATTTAAAATCAAATTAGAAGTAAATACACTTTCTATTCTACCCAAAAAGCGTGCGAGTCGAGGGCACTGCTTGGGAAAATTCCCCACTACCCCGCCCGCTCGGGAGATTTACCCCAAATCGAATTCCGTTCTCCATTCGCAACGGCCTTAATTTAACGGACGAATTTGTCTAATTCCAATTCTTATGCTGTGACAAATGTAGTGATTTTTATTCAGTAGCCGTCTTTACGCCCAGCTTTCTTAAAGCGACTACATTCATTTTGCTACATACTTTTGTGGGATTTAAATACTTAAAGTGGGGTGCGGTGTATTTACTCTCAATTGAATTTATATAAAGTAGAAAATGTCTTTTCACGGTTCCATGAAGTGAAGAACAGAGCAGTAGCCCGATTCAGGTAAAAAAAATCGTAACGATGTCGCAGCAAAATAGTTAATAAATCGTTGACAGTCTTTTGATATTTATTATATCAAGGAAAAACCGGAGAAGCTTAATTATTAGTATAATTAAATTGACCATTTAACTTTAATTGACTTAGTAGTAGATTCCATGGGAAAGTCAGCATCAGAGCTTTATCAGATGACAGATCTCCAAAAATATTTCCTAGACCCTCAGTGCTGTTCAGTCCATTAAACGCAATTAAAGGTGATTACTCTATAAAGGCGTTCCTTTTAAGTCCTCGACCCAGTCAATTAAAAAATATTACCTGTTATAATCATCCTGGAATTAATTAGGTACTGCCTCGTTAGTCTAGTGGTGGAAAGGGCTACTGCGGAACATTAGGTCCTGAGTTTGATCCACGGGTCAGGCAAAATTTATTGGGTTTTCCTAAGTAATAACTGGCCAGTTAATACGCTTATCCTCTAGTACATGGGATACAAACATAACCGGTGAAATGTAAGAAAGAAAGAAAGAAAGAAAGAAAAAATATTTTTCTTAACACATAAATGCAACGCAGCATTCATTAAATTTAGACAAATAAACGATCAATTTAAGTACGCTACGACGTCACAGACATCTCTCTGATACTTATTAATTGTATGGAATCACGGGTTGTCTAGTTCTCTAGTTCCCTCTATGATGGTTGAGGAGGTCAATATCTGGCATTCACGTCATACTTGTGAGCAGGTGCTGCTTCTAGGGGCTAGTCATCTCAAACATTTAGTTATATGTAGAACTACTAGACCTTCCTTTATGTTAATTTTTATCGACATGTGTGCATTGGATCTGTGTCCATAGGCTTATTTTTTCAGTGCTTTATTTTGTATATTTAAATTGTATAATATTTTTGAAAAGAGTAATTGTTGAGTTTCTTGCCAGGAACTTTTGAGTAAAAGTAACCTTCCGAACCTGTCATTCTGACGATTTGAAAGTACTTTGTAAAAACTCTAATTGAATAAAGATATTTTTGACTTTAGGCTTTGACTTTGACATACTATGTCTGTGTGCGGCATTCCAGTTAGTATCAGACAAAGATCAAAACTGCGATAAATTTACGTTATATATGTAGGTGTGGGCATACGTAGCTGTAATAATTGAGCTGCAAAGCTGGAATTAATGAGATACGTATAGATTATTTCGCATATATGCTGTTTACTGCAGCTTGTCTAATATTTGTCATATGGATTACATAATAATTAAAAGGTCATTAGTGTGTTTACAATCTCATATTGGAACTTTGTTTGCATGTGTGTAGAGTGTTATTATCATTGTTATGTGAAGTTTGTTTAGGCTCTAATGAGGATTGAGGTAATTATAAAGGTTGGAAATTGACCAACATGAAGTTATTATATACCGGTGGTAAATTCTTCGACATTCATAAGTGCCAGGGCCTATCCTGAATAAATCATTTTAATTTTAATTTTCATTACATTTAGAAAGATAATATTTTCAGGAATTCTTTATATTAGTTCTCGATAATACTTATTATAGCAGAATAAAGCATTGTTACATTTAATATTTTTTTATAACCATGGACTTTCGCAAAGGAATTCGTGATTCTATTAAATTTCCTATAATATTAAAAAAAAAATTTTTTGTTGAAATTTCAGCAAAATACTCTCTGTTATATGTATAAGACAGAACTTACATCAGACTCAGATCGTATTGTCATTCCGATTTGAGTAATGAAGTCTGAAAACAATTTCTCAATGTTACAAAACATGGATTAAACCAATAATAGACTCGAACTAAAACTATGATCCATTACTTTTGAAAATCATGTTGCAAATAGAGCATTCTTGTCTCCAAGGTTCCTACGCCGGTTTCAGCAGAGCGTATTAAGAACTTTTGAGGCTTAACGTGACATGAATTTAAGTCTACGGAGTGAAAGCGTGGAGCACTAGTATAATATAATAATAAAGAATTTCGGTTATAGCGGCTAATCTCAACGTGGATCAGCCAACTGCGCAGGAGATATTATAATACACAAGTGTGTGCGAAAACACAGGTGCACTCTTTATTCCCTCACTCTCATAGTCCGATGGGAGGCAATCCGACACGACCGGAGAGAGATCAGGCGTAGGACCAACGGTGCAACGTGCGCCCCGAGGCACCGGGGTGGAAACACCGCCAACGTCCAAACTCCGGGCAGTTTATTGTGAATTTCTTGACAGAAAAACCCAGCATAAATTTTGGAACCGACCCGGGAATCGAACTAGACCAACGAGGAAGTGTAATATATAAACCTTACGTTACGTGTCTTACCTATAATCGTGGTTGTTGGATGGTTATAGATTGTGGTATGTAAACACTTGTAAATCTATCTGGTATTGTTATTTTTTTCTTCTTTCTTTATGTTATACACTTACATGAATTCTAAAACAATTTGCCACTATTGTGAAAATGTATACCTGATAGGTATTGAATTTGATTCTTTATGATGATTTCATGTGATTTATATTGTTTCGATGAAATGTACGTGATGCCGGGCGTAGTTTCTTACGGGCTCTCTCAGAAGGTTAGTTTCCGAACCAGTAGTAAATTTTCGACGTTAATATTTTTCATTTTAATTTTTTCATGTCAAATGTCATTTATCTAAAATAAATGTCTACAAAATTTCATAAGAGTGCTTTAGATGACACATATTTTACAAATTTGATCAAGGAAAGTAACTCAAAATTTCAAATGATTACGAAGAAGTCCTTAGCATAATATTATATTATGTATCTAATGACTCATAACCAAATATTGGAGAATATGGATGAACTTACGATGTCATTCATAAAAGCGACTTAAGGGAGCACATTCGTTACAATCCCCCTTCTGATTCGGCAGAAAAATTGATTGCAGTCAGCAAGAGGAATAATGTACGAATAGACGCTTATTACTTTAAGCAATACAAGTAATTGTGTGTGCTTCTAGAAAAGAGCGAGTAATGTACCAAATTGGCCCTGCGTGATACTGCAACATTGATTTTATTATTGCTTCGAAATGCATTAGATTTGCAACATGGAAACGTTGAGTTATGCAAATGTGTGTTATGAATGAGCTGGCAAATACCGATGTATTGCTCCGTATGGAATTCCACCCCTATATGACTAGAATGTGTTCGCGAACGGTATGCGACCGTTCATAGTCACAATATAACTTCATCTTGCTCACTTCTCAGGCCCTTAGAAGATTACGAGGATAAGAAGGCCCTTTGAAGCTTTATTCAGCGGAGCCCTCACTTGTTTTCTGTATAAAAGCTTAGGTTACTCCTTGAAACATCAGCTAGAATGAGACAGAAAGACGGAAAGGCAGATTTTTTTTAAATAATAAAAATACTTATCGTACTATCATTTGCATTTAATGAAAAGATGCAATTTGGAATTACAAACTAATACTTCAATTTGATTTATCTGTATTGATGTATAGATGATAAAATAAAAGAAGCAACCACATATCTGTAGGCAGACTGATGAGTCTAACATATGCAAGTAATATTCTTTGGTGTATTCGCTTCTACTAATATGTTTTTATAAAATTAAATTCGAGTACAATGTTATTCAAAAATATAATTAACACAAATATACGTAATTTAATTTGTTAATTCACCGCAAGCATTTATTCGTCGTCGCGAGTATCTACAATTTACCTGGAGGAACTGTTCAATATTCATTCAGGGAGCAACACTGTCCAATAAACAAGAGTAGTTGACGAGGCATCTCTGTCAGGACATTTCAGGTTGAAATGTAAATATCGTCAATATGAATTTTACAACAATAGTCATGCAATATCCGGCTCGATCCGGCGCAAACTGGTTGCGGATGCGTATGGTAAATTTGCACAGGGCGCTCATTTCGATAAACGACGTCGAAATATCGATGCAAATGACCGACCTCGGTTCATTATCGACAACATCGGAAATTAATTCTCGGGTGGTTTCAATGCGTCGAATGTTAGTTAAACTGTTTTACATCTCATGGTCTGATTGCGAACGTCAGATGTCGGCGTTTATTGATGTTTGTGCGTCGCTGTTGTGGTATAAAAGGGCCTTTGTTGCCTGTGTAAACAGACGGAGTGATTTTGGTTTTTATCGGCGAGATTGTGGGGAATGAAACAGCATTTTTTACAGTCTTTGTTTCTGATCCTTGCTTATTGCGTCTGGTAGTATGGATATCGCACCCTCAGAACGATGGAGGCTCAATTACAATTTTGTGAAAACGAATTAAGATCATAAGGTCCTACCCGAAGTTTTAAAAAAATCTGAAAATTTATATTTTTTTATTTATCGACAACACAACATAGACTTTACTATAGACATATAAAAAAAGTCTCATTGTAATCGAAACTAGAAAAAATGTTAATTATAATTAATAAATTTAATATACATACATAAAATATATGCTTACGCATGTATTCGGTAGGCAGAGGTAATATGATGTAAGTTTGACTTAACATAAATATAGTTAGGTATCAATTATTTGTGAAAAACATTATTCGAACAGGGCCTAAGGCAGATAAGAGTATATACTCTCTAGTAAAACTGTACAGCAGAATATTGGTACCTGTTTAAAAGCCTCTGCAAATAACAATGACTCGGAAAGTCAAGTAAACGAGCTAACTACCAACATAATGGTGGCTTTTGAAATATGCAACCCCTCGGAGAGATTAGCTTTCAACGTAACTTAACTCACTTTGTAAATAAAAGTGAAGGAAGCGACGCAGAGTTTGCGACAGCGATAGGTAACTGTCAGTTGACGATTGCCATCAAGAGATAGGATTTGTATGGCGTTGTTGGACTTTCCATACTGATAGTTGACAGGAGTGTCAATAACTGTGCACTGTGGCACAGTATACATATAAGTTCACAAAGCAGTATGGAAACTAGGTTATTTTTTTGAAATTATGACTTAAGTATATGCTCTATTAGGGCCCGGATTGTCAAAGTAAAGTCGATTTGTCGTTTTGACATTTTGATACATTTCGGTAAAACTATGATGTAGATAAATATGAATAAAATAACATAATTGACTTAAATGCACGTGCATGACACAAATGCTTAGATTCTTCATTCTTAAAATGTTAATAATAAAGTATATAAAAAAGGACTTGAACCCACGACCTCCTGCAATCTGTGCAGTTGTTCTACTTATTTCGTATTAATTTTACTGCTTCTTTTCTGTAATATATATACTCTGTTGCCTGTCGCTGTTGCCGGCTCGGTAATGGGACCCAAATGCAACTTTTGTTAATTATTCAAAGTGCATCGCTCGCGAGGAGATGCTAAAAATTGAGCTGTAATTAACTCCGGAATGTATGAGGTTAGTATGATATTAACAAGAAGTGCTTACATTAAAAGTACCGTTTTTAATTTTCTTCATCAAGCTACCTTTATGAGTTACAGAACAACCACTAAGTATTCAATGAGCCACCCATTATCATTTTCAGTTACCTGAAAAAAGAGTGTTATTGTTTTCCTGCGATGAGGAAAGTGGCCTTTTTTAATTGACGAGGGGCAAAAGGTCCCCAACTGCCCTGGGAGACGCAGGTCGGGTTATATGGTATTTTTACCGCACTAAAGCCCCCCCCCTGTGGGCATCCTCCGTGCTTAAGGGGGACTCAGGGAACTCTAATAGATCGCACCGATATCCCCCCACACTTTGCCTGGGTACATCCCCGGGGCAGCTATGTCACCGCCCCTGGAGACCTCGCTGAGTAGGACAGCGCGAGCCACATCGCGCTACCACCTTCCCAGGCTCGCGGCTGGATAGTCAAGGGTCCCATCCCGACCATCGCCAGCAGGCCCTCCGGCTTTCTTTTAGTCGCCATTCCATAGCAAAATTCTTAGACCCTCGCTAGTGACTCCCTTATAAGGTAGGCATTGCACAAGTGACACCCTGGGGAAAGTCACGTTAATAGGTCACACATACATTCGTTTTCCTTAATCGTAGTTCGACAGGACTTTAACTCAATAGGATCGAAACTAACGGGTTTCCCTACGACTTAATTTTTTCCTTGCATACTAAGTCGTGGTGGAGTGGGGTTTGAGCAGTCGCCTGCTACGCAAGCGACGCAAGTTCGAATCCCAGTGACCTGTATGAGATTTTCCAAAAACTTATGTACAGTGACTTAGCACCACGTGCTTTATTTACAGTGAAGGAAAACATAGTCAAGAAACCTGCATATGTCTTAGAATTAATACCAAGGTGTGCTTGAATTTAATTGTTCCCGTTTTTGATGAAATATGCAATAGTCTTAAAGTAAATACATTAAAATAAGGGATAAAAATATAAAATTGAGTCAGTTTTCCTTCGGGCGCCTTCTAATAAACTTTTCACTTTATTTTATGTCGGAAACTTGATCTACGTGATATTAATATGTTCCCCAGGGATAGACGCTTTTAGTAACATTTTCACAATATCCTTTATGTTTGAACTTAATATGTTTTTCTATTTGTATTTTCCCAGTAGCAGTCTGGCTTTTGTTTATTGATAATATATATATATATACACACAAGTACACTCTCTATATACTCTATCTATCTATCTCTATATACACACTCGTAAATAACAAAACATAGTCGAATTTTAGTAAATATTTTTTATAAAACTATTACTAAAAATCCTAGAAGTGACTCAAATTCTATCTATTAATTTTAATAATCTCGATATCAGTCATAAATGTATATTTCTGCCGTTTGGGGTTGATACTTTGGGGCCATGGGGGCCAAATGCGAAGGTCCTTTTTAAGGATCTTTCAAAACGCCTGGTTGACGTCTCTGGTGACCGTCGAGCTGGTCCTTACCTCGGTCAGAGGATTAGCTTAGCGATCCAGCGAGGTAACGCAGCCAGCTTACTGGGCACCATTCCCGCAGACACTAATTTAAATTCCGTGTTTTATTTATAATTTTTATTTTTATTATATTTTTCTTTTTCATTGTTAGCAATAAGTTACTCAAATGTTACGTTAATAATGTTATATTTCATGTAAATAATCTCGATATATTAATATAACAGCGATCAAAATGTCTTAAATTCAGTTCACATTACAATTTCTAGTCGCGAAAGGTAAGTAAATAACTCTAAGAATCGAATTTAAGTACCCTGAGGTAAAATAATTCGTGTCAGATTTCATTGTGTTAGTAATGTTCATTTCGCGCAATACACAAATATACCATAATATTGGTGTTTTATATGAAAGCGGCGCAAACGTCCGGCTGTTAGGTTATTGCTTCCGTTTATTCGTGTCGGGAAAGCGAGAACAAAAATTTATACAAGTGTAAAAATGTCTGCGTGTATTGTTAATATGGCTCATATATTACAAGTAACTATTGTCTGGGAAATTTACGACGGCAATTGTTTATTTTTTAATTTTTTCGGGGAACTCGTATTTGTGTTCGCGGTTTTGTATTATATTACGAGATGTGGTTATACTCGTTCTGTATTATTGAAGACGGTGAGATTTCTCAAATAAGGAGATGGAAAATAACGCTCGCAAGTGCTTTGCCAAATCCTACATTGAATAAAAAATATTATTTTTTATCAATCGTTGTGAATGTTATTTCTATATATACCCTAAATGTTACTGAAATACCAATCTACACAGGTAATAAAATTTAAGTGTCTGTTTGTAAATCCAATTTAACATTTTTTCACTACATGTATATGAACCTAAATACGGTACTGATATAAAAAAAAAACTCTTTCTGTTTATTTGTTCGGTCTAATCTCTGAAACGGTTGGACTGATTTTAACGGGACTTTCACTGGAAGATAGCTGATATTACAAGGTATAATTATGGCTGCTTACATTTTTTTAAGTAAGGGTTTTTCGATACATAGCTCTTGAAATTCAGTCTAAATAGGTGAAACTGCGGTTAGTCAGTAAAAAATGAAGTGTTGAAGAGAGTCATGAGTAGACAAAACAAAAGAAGTTTGGTTCTTAACACAGCACACGGTAGACGATGGTCTCTGCCTACCCCCATGGGATACAGGCAAGCTAAAATGCTACAGTAACCTTATATTTTTATTTATTCCGGACTCATCTTTCAAAGAACTTCTTATAACGAAAAAATACCAATTAAAAGTCGTTATAAAATATCTTCTTTTCCAGGAATTTAATTACTAAATAATCAAATGCTTTCCCAATTTGTAGATAATTAAATACTACGATGCCGACATCGGTGCTCTCATAATAATTAATTACACATCTGCGTCCTTACGTTACTTGGGACGGTAAATGTGTTTGATATACTAAGATAAGTAATTTTGTTTTGATATCAACATAAAGTAAAAATAGTAACAACATACATATGTTCACGTTTGTATATGTCTGAGAAGTAATTCAAAGACGTCTGTATAGTGCCTGGGGCGGGGATAGGCTCTAGACACAATCTGTCACGTTAGCACTTAATCATCTTCGGTGAGAAGTGGATGTTGTTAATACGACACCTCTGCCTACCCCTTCGGGAAATGCATATGTATGTGTGTATCTTCGTTAATTGTATAAATTACTAGCTGTGCCCGGCAAACGTAATTTTTTTTGGGGTGGACTACCCCTAACATTTAGCGGGATGAAAAATAGATGTTGGCCGATTCTCATAAATACCGGATAAGCACAAAAAATTTCATCAAAATCGGTCGAGCCGTTTCGGAGGAGTATGGCAACGAAACTGTGACACGAGAATTTTATATATTTAAATTATGTATCCTGATAACGAAGTCTACGCAAAGAAATTTCGATGAACGTTCCCGAGCTGTCCCTCCGACCTGTCTATTGTTCAAATGTCAAAACTACGGCGTGTGATATTGGCGAACGACACAAACAGCGAACGCATTAGCTCACTTTGTTAAAACGGTATGAAAACAATGTTTTTATACCGCGGTACTAGGATAATACCCTAAAGCATCCGATCACCCTACGAAAACAATTTCCTAAATGAGGATTACCCCAAAGTGAAACCGGGCCGGGCGGTAAAAGCAGAAATATCTTTATTAAAAAGCTTTGTTTTGTAATTAGGGGGCGTCGCGACGGCGAATCATTAGCGTAATAGCGTTAATGGGCAAGGACGTCGATAGAGATGGCGAGTATTATCGATAAATTTGTTTCGATGTAAACAAGTAAGTTACGACCGGTCAGTCAATAATCTAATAAGTATGATTGTTACGGAATCAGAAATTTCTTTATTCTCTACAACTACTTATTCAGAGAATTACGCAAATTTATGTAGACTGATGACAAGCTGCGACCGAGGCCCATGAACGTTTGCAAAATTACATATGCCAAAGGTATCACATTCTCGTTACAACCCAATAAAAATATTACTATAAATTATTATTTTTTGTGTGCAGTGTGGAAAGAGGTTTTATGTAAGCATGATAGGCAGCGTGTGATCGGTAAGAATAGGCGAAGAAGTAAGATATGACAGATGACAGAACGATGGTGGACGACGAGAAAGACGGACGACGTATTGATTATTTCATTATTTAAGATGTTTATTTAAGTTATTATATTAAGAAGAAGAAGTAAAGAAGATTTCAGTCAAAGCTTATAAATTATTTTTATTTCAATCCCACAACTTTGGGGTAGACACAAAAAATAATAATTTATAGTAATATTTTTAATTGGGTTGTAACGAGAAATAATAATTTATAGTATAGTTAGTAGACATGTTAGTAGTTGCTTTCTTATCGCAGAAACACAGCACTACTCAAAGGTCAATATTTGGTCGCGATTTCGAAATACGAGTAGGAATTAAAATTGCTTAAACAAGGTAATTTTAATATTTCTCGGGTTTAATCGATGATATTATATTACATTACTGACAATTGATTTTGTTCTTATTGGTATGGATTTTAAGCAATTCAAACTATAAGCTGCAAGAATATTTTAACATAATTCACCTTTTTAAAGTCCTATTCAATTGAAATTGTAATGAGGTTAAAAAGATAATGAACTTAAATCATTTTATTAATTCTGAACAAATGCCAAATTGTTTTACTCTCAATATAAAACCCATTAATTTGAAACACTTGTATTGATGAGATTAGTACATAGAGAGGTTTAAAATTTATTTCATGCAAAGTTGTATTCTGTTCATAGAATCATTTGATTTCATTGTATTCAAAATATCTCTTGGGCTAGTACCAACTTTATAGTGCGCGATTAGGTGTCAAAAGAACTTTTAATTTAAAAAAAAAACTTGTTTAGAGAATGTGTAGTTTCAGCATTAACTACAATGCTTGCACGCACTATTTTAAACAAAGTATAACTTATAATACAAAACAGGTAATAATACTTCTATACTTTAAAACATATGACACCAAATTCAAGACAAAAACATAATATTATCATCATATAAATGTTTGCCCTAATGCGGGGATAACGACAACTAGTATAGCAGTCAGGTACTTATCACTAAACCAACTGAGCTTAACTACATCAAAATAATTAGCTAGGCAGTTAATTATATTACTTATATTTAAAATATCGATATAAATATGCCCCCTCCTTATCCACTGGTAAGCCAACAACGTATCTCACTTAACGAAAAAGTGCTAAGGCTTTTTGTGTATTTTTCGCCCTCGAAAGGGAAAGGAGAATGTGATAATTCCTCATAATGAATATTTTAATTATTGTTATCGTTTTTCTTCGGTTTACCGGTAATTATGTGCTCTAATTAATTAATTACTTTACACGGTTTTGTACTCCTGGTTCACATAACTTAAAATATAACGTGAGAAAATGTAGCCTGAGAAATTTCTAATTGACAATTATTTATGTAATGAATATCCTTAAATAATATGAGTTCCAGCTGAAGCTTCGCTCGCTTTTCATTATATTTTATGTTAACTAATCAGGAACCAAATACTTCTTTGGGATAAAAAGGATTCGTTAATAATCCAACTAATTAATTGTGAGCTCATTTCCATTTCTATGTCATTGAATAACAAGCAAACAAAAATAGAAATTTTTACACTTAAAATATTAGTAGATTTGTCGGACTGGGGCACATCTTACTAAATATCATAACCCAAGTGCTACTTACTACAAGCAGTATGGTAACTACAAATAAATTGTTCGAAATCGCACGCCGCTGGGATTCGAACTTTCGTTGCTTACGTATCAGGCGACTGCTCAAACCCTACGGTCACTCGGCTCTCAGCGGAAATTACTGGATTTAATTCCATGTAAGGCAACGTGTGAATAGAAGATAAAGTAATGCAACCGGTTCAAACTACCAGCTTACTTAATACACTGTAAAAAAAAATACCAGCGGACATCACGCGGTTTCACACGCGTAGTTCCCGTTCCCGTGGGAGTACGGGAATAAAATAAAGCCTATATTACTCGCTGATGATGTAGGTTTCCAAAGGTGGACGAATTTTTTAAATCGGCACAGTAGTTATTGAGTTTATTCATTACAAACATACACACAAAAATACGAATCTTTCCTCTTTAATAATGATCTCCTACCGAATTTCGGTTACGGCGGTTAATCTCAACGAGGATTAGCTATTTGCGCAGGAGATATTATAGTGCACAAGTGTGTGCGCAAACACAGGGGCACTCTTTATTCCCTTACTCTCATAGTCCGATGGGAGGCAATCCGACACGACCGGAGAGAGGTCAGGAGATCAGGCGTCGGACCAACGGACCAACACGCTTTCCGAGGCACAGGGGTGGAAACAAGGCCAACTTCAAAATTCCGGGCATTTTCCATAACCCAATATAAATTTTTGACCCGACTCGGGAATCGAACCCGGGACCTCGTGTTCGGCAGGCGAACGTACTAACCACCAGATAAACAAGGCAGTCGAGCTTTCCTCTTTATAATAGTAGTGTAGATAGCACATGCATCACATACCATCATATCGCTTTTCAATTAAACCACCGCGCTAACTTCAACCCAACTATCGGGAACCGCTTTACAATTTAATTAGTCTCAAACGCAGCAACATCTATCAAAGTCTGCTTTGAAGATTGGAGGTTAGTTTTAAGCAACCTTCTATTATGAAATCATAGATTTAGAGTTCATCAACAGGGAGTGATCTTAAATTTAGACGGAGAAATATTTTAATAATTGTTTTTAGTGAAAAGGTGTTGTTTTGAAATAACAAACAGACACTTCAATTTTATCTATCTTTTATTTATTATCTGTATAAATGGATAGATGATAATAACATTTACTAGACTACACATAATCTTAAACAAGATAAAATATAAAATATAGACGATGAAAATTTCCCTAGCGAAGTTTCTACAAAATTCAACACCTTTTTCACGTAATCTAACCAAGTTTATTTTACCTAACACCTGCTCAAGATTAATTTGGTACCATGTTGTTATATAAAATACTATTCAGACAGTTGAATGACTGTGTAACAGCGATATCATTTGTATTGGAACTTACCCAGAAGCCATTCAAATAGAGCATGGATTGCGGTGTCTAGACAAAATGGATCTTAAATCTATTTCGGTGCAGTTCAAGTACTATTACATTGTACTTTGCAATGTTATGGTTGGGTATTATCGCACTATATTCAAGCGTCGCTTTAGACTACATATAACGTATATATAAATCTATATCTATAAATGTAGGTAAATAAAATTGAAGTTTCTGTTTTCAAAATAAACAGGTTTTCACTAAATGCATAATATGAGAATATAAACGATACTGTTTGTTTCGGCCAATCTCCGAAACGGCTGGACTGGTATTTTAATGGGACTTGCACTGGCAGACAGATGATATCCCAAGGAGTAACGTATGATATTTACATCAAGAAAAAAATTGGGTTATACACGCGTAAAACCAAGGGACACAGCTAGTTATTTTATATACTAGTGAAGGACCCGACCTTGATTCACTTCGGATTAAGATTTGACGATAGATAAAATATGGATTATTTTAGCTGTAATCTCATCGAGTTTCATCTCCTAAATGTTATTAAAAACAGGAGGTATAGTATATCTTTATCGCAGTTTAGAAGAACACATACATACATACATATGCTCACGCCTGTATTCCCCGAAGGGGTAGGCAGAGGTGTTGTTATCACAACACTCACTTTTCACCGGATTTGATTAAGTGCCAACAGTATATCGCCGTCTCACGCACTATACATGCGTCTTTGAATTACTTCTCAGAAATATGCAGTTTTCCTCACGATGTTTTCCTTCACCGTAAAGCACGTGGTGTGAAATCACTGTACATAAGTTTTTTTTTTTTTAGAAAAAAAAAATAGTAGATCAATGCGTTTAAACAAGCTAAATAGCTGTGTATGAAAATGGCGACTTAAATTTATACTGGCGACTTAAATGAATACGTCGAGGGACTCGATCCCACGACCTCTGCAAACCGTTAGCTAGCTTTTGTACATTATACTTCTAGTATACGGACGAGAAAAGTCAAACAAAAAAAATACTACGACAATTCTCCTTTTCCTTGAAAATTTCACTATAAAATGTTATTCGACTACATTGACAGTTGAAAGAGTAATTTACGTCTGTCTATCGTACCGAAACTGTTTGAATCTCAACTACTCTTTACAAAGAGTAGACGGAGGCATTCTATTTCTATGGATGAAACAGATTTTAAAGTGTTGTGAAAAATTTTGATTTCTAGTAAATTAATGATAATGCAAAATATAGAAGACTTTTTTAAAGAATTCGTTCTGTATCTCCAGTGTCATATCTATACATATATACAGTACAGATACATTAAATTGAAGTGTCTGTTTGTAATTCCAAAATAACAGCTTTTCACTAAATGCATATGAAAGTATACACGGTTCTGACGTAGAAAAACCATTTTTTTTCTGTCTGTCTGTCTGATTGTTTGTTCAGCTAATCTCTGAAACGGATGAACCGGTTTTAACGGGCCCTTACTAGTAGATAGCTAAATGTTACAAGGAGTAAAGTAGGCTACTTTTATCTAAAAACAACATTAGGATTCCGCGAGTCGCTCACGAAATGAACACTACGCGGGTAATACCGCGGGGCACAACGAGTGTTGCATAAGTTGCATACCAAGTTTCATTAAGAAAATATAGGTAAAAGTCCCACAAGACCTTGTTGTTAGCAATCTACGAGATAGATCTCCGTTTTCGAAACTAAACACAACCAGACAGGGATTTGTAAGCATGCGACATTGAAATCCGTAGCAAATCCTTTCAACAGTGCCCGACTATTGGAATTCATGACACGCAGTGGCGCAGCAGTGCAAGAATCGCCTGCCATAAGTCACGCACGACGCCAGCCCACGTAAACAGACTCTATGCACACTAAACATTACCTTTGCCTAGTGGGCCGGAATATACCCCTCAAACAGCATGCATGACGAAGCCAGCAGCAGCAAATATTTGAGTGATTGCCACCATATACACGGATTTGGTATTACATTCGCATGCAGCGTATTCTGAATAGATGCGTTATTCAAATACACTTGTTTATCGCCGCTTTATACCCCCGTTCTCACTATGCTTGTTTGCTAACCGTGAAATGAAAGTCTAGTGAATTACAGCGTTTTAGTTTGCCCTTTTTACTTTCGTTAATTGAATGCCTAAACTTCTCAAAGAGTGTATAATTCCATGGTAAAGTTTTTGTAGGTTTTTATATAGCTTTAATATTATGAACGTAAAACGAACGCGCGGGTGGAAAGTTTTTGAGGCAAATTGCAGTGCAAGTCGGTTGCAGCAAATATTTGAATTGTAGAGTGGGATTGGTTTGCTTTCTACGTATTCAGACGACTGTTTACATCGAGAAATAAAAATTCTTTACGATTTGCAACTCAGCCGGGATACGAACGCTGGATAGGGACTACAGAAATCTTTGAAAGTTTCCAAGTGGGAGGAACATTTTTCGAGAAATATTGGCCGTCTGCATTGCTGTCTATTTACTAGTAGTGAATGAGTGCAATTTTCTAGTTGGCTGGAGGGAAGTCGACTGCTGTCGATCGCCGGTGCATAATTTTGTTTATTGAACCGTGATGATCTGAAAGCTTCAATCCGTTCGTGATTAATGTCGAATGCGTTTTAAATATAGTCGATAAAACGATGATTTATGTCAGCTGCAGAGTTTTACGTAAGTACGGATTTTATTTATCGTTCCCACTGTTTGTTTTTCGTATTGACTCATAATATATTTAAGAGTTAATCTTTTATCGTATTGAATACGTATCTGAATATCAACGTACTGGATTTATGATTTGTATATAATGATGCGTTGTTACCCGCTCATCCTAAGGATCAAAATCTATCTCCATTCGATATTCCTTACAAATCCGTACAAATGTTTGAGCGTAACGAACACGAATTACCAAACTAACATGGCTTTATTAGGCTTCTAGTTTCGGTTCTTAGATAAAGCAAAATATTTGCACAGAAAAATTACCATATAAAACGCTCTGGATTGAAAACTACGACAGAATCATATTGATCATCAATCATATCTATCTCATTTAAACCGAAACGTATTTTCGAATAAAAATCGGCACTATCATGCATCTGTTTATTTGGGTGAAATTATTTTGGAAACAGGATTCAAACAGTATACAAATTGTTAAAAATATTAATTTAGTTTTGGCATTGAATTGTTTAGTCCACAGACAAACAATTAAAAGAAATATATAAATATACTCACGTCCCGCTCCGTCCCTAGTGCCAAGCACGGATGCAATCTGAGGCCGCTCCTCATTGATGACCAGCTCGGCTTGTTCGCTATACACAGAGTGCACGGACGAGATACACGTCAGTCGGAGCTGGCCGCGCTCGAAACTGTCCGGCCGCACCATGAACGACAGCTGGCTGATTGAGGCCTCCTGGAAGACATACATGGTGATATCACATGAGGATATGGAATATTTTCTATTGAACACTACTTTACTTGCTATAGCGAGTTCGTAGCACAGTTACTATTGCGCATATCATTCGATCAGCGAAGTTAAGCAGCCCTAACCCTAGTCAGTAATTGGATCTGTAACCGCCTGAGTTCCCTCCGTATCGTGGAAAGCACGATAAGCCGTCGGCCCGTTTGCCAATTTATCACCTTTGGCAATCGTTACAGGTCAGTCGGAGGCCTAGAATAGTCTGACAACTGGTTCTTATAACAATCAGGTGATCAGCCGCATCAGGTTGAATCGAGTGCCGACCCCAACAATGAATTGGATAAGGCCAGGGATGATGACTACTTTACTTGCTATGATGCTCATGACCAAAGGTTGTTGAGGGCCTACAAACTGTACCTATTTGATTCGGAGCATTTTGGTGCCTTTGAGTTGAGTGGCACAAATACAGTGAAATCTGAAGGGGTAGACAGAGGTGTTGTAATAACAGCATCCACTTTTCACCGAAGATGATTAAGTTCCAACAAGACAGATGGTCTAGAGAGGCATGTAGAAAGATTTGATGTATTGCCATAGTTTTCTTGGGCTGGATCACCCTTATTATTTAGGGGTATAATCAATAAACCAAAAATATATTGGATATAGACAATGTTAGAGAGACCCTCTTTCTATAGAAGATAGTATGGTATATACATATTTTCAAAAAATCTAATCGAGTTAAATTTATTATAAAGGTGTTATTTTGAGTAGAATACTCAGTCAGTTTACTTGTATAAAAGAGGTTTTAAGTAGAAAACTTGCATAAGAGTCTGCTCGGTGGCAGAGTACGGCATTCTAAGAACGCTAGCAATCTCAGGGGTGTCATTCGCGTGTTGGTGGTCTTATGTCGTGAGCGGAATTGGTAATGGAAATAAGAAAAAATATACACCATGTCTACTCGCAGAGGTTGGAGCAGTTACGTAATTTGTAACTTCACATTGTTCCTCTTCATCTTTAAGTTCTTGGTGATACTTATCATTTTACTTATAAATGTAAAGAAATATTTATTTTTAAAGTCTCTGTTTTGAACTCGTCCACTACTTAGTTGCGTTCGACTACATGAATCTCACGATCACCAAAGCATTGTAACCCTACAGATAAAAAAAATTAAGTGTGTGTTTGTAATTCCAAATAAAGAGCTTTCTACTAAATGCAGAAATTATATACGGTACCTATTTACATCAAAAAATCTATTTTACCTTTTTTTCTCTGTCTGTCTGTTTGTATTCCGGCTAATCTCTGTGAGCTTATATGTGATAGTTTCCCAAATAAGCCACCCATGAAATTATATTAATTCTACACGAGTGAAAGCGAGACACATACGGCATAGCTATTAATAAAGTTATCCATTAAGATGTGAGTCAGTACCTTATGAGAGGTCCGTGCCGTGGGCACGGGGTCCGTGGCGTCCTCGTCCATAGAGTCATGATGACGTGGCGTTGGTAGCACTACGGTGTCTTGGCTGGCCAAGAGTTCTCCATCCTTGAATAACGATACAATTTGAACTAATATAATAATTGTTATAATAATAGAAATCACACACACAAACCACACGTGTCACCGTACAAACCAACGCACACATAATGGAAAAAACATTTAGGTCTGAGTGAAACCGCTAGTTGAGAATATTAATAAACGGAATTGTCAGAACTGTATTGAAACTGAGTTTAAGAGATACAAGATACAAGTTGTAACCACATTTACCAGTGTATAAAAAAAAGGAAGTTGCAGAATTTAATTTAAATATTTGTAGGGACAGCAGTTGTGCACTACCGGAGCGTTTCGTGTACGTTACGTTATTTACCTTTACAACCTCTTAAATGCGAAGTAACACTCAGATATCCTTTACAAAGCAAGAAATACCAAGCAAGCTTATAAAACGTTTTAATGTCCTGGAGAAGTTTCAACTGTTTTATACGAGACCTGTACTTTTCTTTAACGAGTGCTGGAACTGTGGTAAATAAAACTCGCTGTTGCGCTACAAATTGCAATAGCTAACTCATTTTGTATGGATGGCTGATTCCTTGGCGTGTACCCAAATTGTTTTAAAACAAAACATTCGACCGTTCTATGTCGCTACAGGTATTCGCTTACTTTAAAAGTAATGTCGCTTACAAATACAAATAAATATATGCTCACGCCATGTCAGAAGGGTCCGCGGGATAAGCAGAGGTATTGTAACAATACCCGCATTTCAGGGAATATGATTAAGTGCCAACGTGACAGAGTGCGAGTCCATCGTCATATGAGACACTATACATACGTCTTTAAATTATATATCCTACACTGATATTCCTTCTTAATAGCTTCTTCATTCACTCTTAAATTGTGTCGAATTATGCAAATTTCAAAAGACCTGTCAGGCGCCCCATACTCCGCTACAAGGATTCCTGTAAGCGTGATATGAAGAGCTTCGACGTGGATACAAGGAACTAGGAGACACACGCCAATGTAAGAACACAATGGCGAAAGCATGACGAAGCCTGGCTCAACAGCATTAAACAAAAAAATGCTTCGAATAACCGGCACTGCTTCACCCTCAGATTCATGGTTCACTTGCGACAGATGTAGAAAAAGATACCGTGCTGCCATTGGTCTGCTAAAGGAGAAGATGTAGGATATAGTTCACCGCACTGCAACAATCATCTGACAGGATGAAGTGGCCTATGATGAGTTAAAACATTTACATAAAAGAACCAAAATAAAAATTGGTTGTTTGTTCTGACTAATCTCTAAAACGGCCAAACGATAGACCGATTTTTAACTGGACTTAACTGGCAAATAGCTGATAATACATGCAGCAGCTTACTTTTATTAAAAAATAGGGTTTCGTAAATTAAAAAACTCATTGAATTAGTTCTATGCGGCTGAAACGGCGTTAGAAACAAAATTGCGGTTGCTCATTTCATATGATTTGCGTCTCCAATAAGAATTGTTCAAATAGCCAGTATTTCAGTCCCTTTACAGACGTTAATAGTAGGTATGTGGTGTGAGCCGTGGTGGCCTTGAGGTTTGAGCAGCCGCCTGCTACGCAAGCGACGCAAGTTCGAATCTTATGTGCAGTGATTTCACAACACTTTACGGTACGCTTTACGGTGAAGGAAAACATCTTGAGGAAACCTGCATATGTCAGAAGTAATTCATCAATTAAAAACGTCTGTATAGTGCCTGAGACGGCGATGGACTCACCCTCTGTCACGTTGGCACTTAATTATATTCGGTGAAATGTGGGTTTTACAACACCTCTGCTTACCCCATCGGGGACCCTTCTGGGATGGCGTGAGCATATTTATTTGGATGCTTTGTATTTAACAAAAAATCTAATGTAATCTAATCGCCTAATTAAATTGATAAATTTCGAAACATTACAGTAGGTACTAAATCTAGTCTAGAAAATAGCTTTCTTGTAATCTCGAGAATATTGGGCTCCTATTGTGGTTCGTAAGCGAAGCATCATTAATCCACGTCAGAAACCAATTATATTGTAACTTGTGGCCGCGTTTACTTCTTAGGACAAAAAATAACTTACGCACTAAGAAAAATTGTATTATATTGGTGTCCGTTTGAAGTGAAACAGGCTTATTCAATCATACTTGGACTTTGATTTATACAGCTGGTGTAACTTTCTATATTTTGATATTTCATATGTTTTTCCTATCAATAGTTTTCTTAATGTGGCATATATCTTGGATCACAAGGTTATTGTTGCCTTAGAAAACAAATTGAAGTTTTTTGATATTATTATTGAGACTTTTTCATATATTACGTACTACGCACGACACGCAGTTTCACCCGCGTATTTCTCGTTCCCATGGGAGTACTGGGATAAAATATAGTCCATGTTATTCGCTGATAATGTAGCTATCCATTGCTGAAAGATTATTTCTAATCAGTCCAGTAGTTTTGGAGCACATTCAATACAAACATACTTACATACAAATCTTTCCTCTTTATAATATTAGTATAGATACATAGATAGTTTTTAATTCCCTATATTTACCCACATGTAGCTTGGTGATGGTCATCTCGAGCTACACAATTATTCGTAGTACTTATTTTTATTTTTAAATTTTTTTTTATCGACTTTTGTGCACTGGAACTGTGTCCATGGGCTTATATATATATTTTATGATTTATATTGTATTACTCAAAACTGTAATTTTTTTTTTAAAACAGTGATTACTGAATTTCTCGCCAGATTCTTCTCAATAAAAGCAACCTTCCGACCCTGGCGGTAGCATGTATAATCCTATGTAATCGTGTCTTTCTGACGATTTGTAAGTACTTTGCAAAAAGTCTAATCGCTAGATGATATTTTTGAATTATGAATTTTGATAAGAACTCACCTGAATTGTATCAACGAAAGGGCCGAAAGCCTTCCAAGGGCTGAAGATGATGTTGCTGTTCTCCTCCCCCGGCGCGGCGGTGCTCCGGCTGGAGTGGGGGACGTCGATGGATACCACCGGGCTTGGTAGGATCCTCTGACGGATCACGGGCTTGCCTTCAATCTGGGGAAGCGAATAATAACTAATACAGAAACGTAAATAAAATTGATGTCTGTTTGTTTTTCACTAATTGCAAATATACGACAAGTTTTGTTTCAGATTTTGCCACTTGAGGCGTTTCAAATCGACACAAAATAGGGCATTTTAATTTTCTTCCCTGTCCGTCTGTCCGTTATGGAAACTTGTATATAAAGTCTTACTGACACGCAGACAACGCTACAGGTGGCAGCTAGTTATATATACATACATACATATGCTCACGCCTGTATCCCATGGGGGTAGGCAGAGACCACCGTTTGCCACATGCTACGATCCTTACATACTTCTTTCGCTTCATTCACATTCATGCATCTCTTCATACACTTTCTTCGGTTACGATTGCTCCAAATTTGACCTTTCTGAAAAATACTATTAATTTGGTCATAGTAGTTCTTTCTTGGACGCCTTCTACCGATACTTCTGGTCACATTCGCTCTATAAATTTGTTTCGTTAATCGTCTTTCACTCATCCTTTCGATATGTCCAAACCCTATCAACATACTTTTTTCAATTCTGGTCACCACATCATTGTTGAACTTGCAACTGTCTCTCATATCTAATATATATCATTCTCGGGTCACAGTTTTCGTTGCCATACTCCTCCGAAACGGCTGGACCGATTTGTATGAAATTTTGTGTGCAGATCGGGTAGGTCTGAGAATCGGCCAACATCTATTTTTCATCCCCCTAAATATTAGGGGTAGTCCACCCCAAAAAAAAGGCAATACAACGTATGCCGGGCACAGCTAGTAGTTATATAATATACATAAATTAATTGCTGGTCATGTAGGAATTATAATGTACGGTCAGGAGCATAAATATGAGATAAGTTTAGTGCCTTCGCACAGTATCAAGGCAGTGCCTTAATAATACACAGACATACATATACTCACGCCTGTATTCCCTGAAGGGCTAAGCAGAGGTGTTGTAATAACAACACCCACATTTCACCGAAAATGATTAAGTGGCGATGTGACAGAGGGTGAGTCGCCGTCTCAGGCACTATACATACGTCTTTGAATTACTTCTAAGACATAAGCAGGTTTCCTCACGATGTTTTACTTCACCGTAAAGCACGTGGTGTGAAATCACTGCACATAAGTTTTTCGAAAAACTCATTAGTGATTGAAACCTGCGCTATTTGTGTGGCAGGCGACTGATCAAACCCCAAAGCCACTCTTAATATTGGCTCAGTTAAACAGATAATACCTACTCGTAAAGTATGACTTTTACGAGTGTAGCTTGTATTTATTAAGTTGAAATAAAAGGATAAACAATTTGTGAATTAGATGCACACGTTCCGTCGCATGTACTTGGAGCGTGCACCGAATAAACAATTAAACTTTCACACTTTCTTTTTTGAAAAACAATTCCAAAGAGCGAGCGAGCAAAAAATAAAAGTAACTCTTTAATTAAGTTTCTCTGAACTCGCAACAAAACGAGAAAACGAATAGAATACACTCGAGGTGGCGGGTTTGAGAATTTTTAAAAATAATCTAAGGCGTTTTGGCAGTTCATTCTATTAAATTAACTAGTAAACTCGACCGGCTTCCAACGGATAAGTTTTTAGGAGGCGCGTGACTGAATCCACTATGAAATTTTAAAATATTTTTATTTTTATTTTGAAAACAATAGACAGTATATATTTGAAAATCAAACATATTATAATGTATGTGTCCCATCCGTGATTACCGCACCTAATGTACCTACATATTATTTATAGAAATATTTATAATATGTAGGTACATTAGGTGCGGTAATTATTTATAGATAATTATTTATAGAAAATATAGAAAAGTACTACCTACATATTATTTCCAAAGATTCTAGATTCATTAGAAACACATAATTTTATCATAAATAATGTTCTAAGATTCCTATAATATATTATACACTCTAACAATATTATAATCATAATAAATCTTATAACTAAAAACCTTAAAAAATATAATCCAATAACTAAAATATATTACTACAAGGAGTCCCTGTAGGCAAGGTTCCGAAGATAGTAATGTTCTAAGTAGACCCAATTGACAAGGACATACATACATATGCTCACGCCTGTATTCCCCGAAGGGGTAGGCAGAGGTGTTGTAATCACAACACCCACTTTTCACCGAAAATTATTAAGTGGCAACGTGACAGATGGTGAGCCCATCGCCGTCTCAGACACTTTACATACGTCATTGAATTACTTCTCTGAAATATGCAGGTTTCCTCACGATGTTTTCCTTCACCGTAAAGCACGTGGTGTGAAATCACTGTACATAAGTTTTTTAGAAAAACTCATTGGTACAGGCCCCGCTGGGATTCGAACTTGCGTCGCTTGCGTAGCAGGCGACTGCTCAAACCTCAAGGCCACCACGGCTCTAACAAGCTGGCAGTTATAATATCACCTGATTATTTAAAACACACTTAAATAATAAATTTCCACATAAATGTATTACTTAATTTCGACTTGGTTCTGTCTGTCAATTTGTCTACGCTGAACGCCAAGGCTCTCGTGTAATTATTTATTCAAATTGAATGCTTATAAATACAGCCAACCAAAATCCTTTAAGCTCGTCTAATCAAATAACACAATAAATTATTTCACATAAAACCTCCAGTCTTCAAATTTCAGTTTCATTAGGCAATTTATGGAGAAATCAAACCCGTTTATAATTATAATTTATTGGGGAACTTAATTTAACTTCGTAAATATGGATGTAAACGAATTTGTTTTGTGTGCCTATGTATTAAACTTTATTGTATGTTTTGATAATTAGATTACACTAGCTTCAGCCCGCGACTATGTCTGCGTGGAATAGTTACTAATAGAATAAAATAAAAATATGGTCTAACGCTAACTATGACCCGCGATTGGTTTTAGCGTAATGAAATAAAATATAAAATATTGAAATAATTTACAAATTATACATCTTAAATTAGTTTAATTTTTATGGATTCTCTCGCATAACGTTGTTAATTTAATATGGATTTTTTAGCTGTAAAACCATCGGGGGGTGTTTGCTGTCAAGTTACATAATGCCTATTTTTTCGAATTTATTTTCTAAGAATATTAATCCAATAAAGAGCTGTGGTGCGGAGTGACGCAAGTTCGGATCCCATCGGGGCCTGTACTAATGCCTTTTTTCTACAAAAATGTATGTACCGTGATTTCATACTATGTGCCTGCATATGACATAGAATTCCAAGAAGTATATATAGTGCCTGAGACGGCGATAGACTCACCCCTTGTCACGTTGATACACTTAATCATATTCGGTGAAATGTGGGTGTGGGATGGCGTGAGTATGTGAGTATATATTTTTTTTTTTTAAATATTAATAATCATTATCTTTCATGAGAAATAGACTGGTTCTTCTTGTCTACGTCCCTTCATTTATAATCAGAAACTATAAACCAAGCAATTTGTTATTAGTGGACACAAGCCTATTGAAATATGTTTGGAAACATAGTACGTTTTAAAAATTGCAATTGAAACAAAGGCTTAGATCGGTGAAACCTCGTGAACGTAACAAGATAGTGAGGATGATATATATTTCATTGTTCAATATCAGTAATCGGTCTGAGCGATATTGCAACGTACTCGCCGGGAGACGGACACCGATGATTGAGTGTCAACGTCCCTCTACGACATAGAGGTGTGACAGTACACTCGATATTGCTTATCGATATGATAAAAAAAATATTAAAATATTATTTAATAATGTTACCTACTTACATAAAACATACAATAATTTATCGATTTTATTTATTCATTAAATAAAAACAATAGCCTACAGAGTTATTATTATTTAATAAAGGATAAAATTAAAGATAAGATCATAAGGCTTTATCATACTTCAATTATATTTTCTTTAAAAATACAATTAAACCTCTTGTTTTGATATCATTAGTGAATGAGAATGAGAGATAGCGAAAACATAAAATTATATAACTCATGGAAAGTTCCAACTAGCTGAGAAATATAACATCAAAGTTACAATGTGTATAACTTTTAACTTATTTACACTACGTTACCCGTGTTTTATGTGTGTTATAGTTGAAACAGAAATGACAATAGCCGTGAGTGAAATACTTCAAGTGGCCGGTAGTGCCGTGAGACTTGAGTTTGTTGTTTTAATGTTTGACACTTTCCCTTGAGTAATTGATGTCATATTGTTTAGTTTTCATTGTGGTTTCCAACTATTCTGTGTACGCCAATAACTATTTATTTAATGAAGATCCACCATCAGTATCTAATACCTTTAATCGAGCAATTCTTGTATATATATATATACTTATATAAATATATAATGAATGTGGATGGTTACAAGGGGAAAGGAAGTTCAAAGAAACGAGGGATGGATTGTGTGAAAGATGACAACATAACTAGAATAGGAGTGAATACAGATATGACGGCTGACAGAGAGAAGTGGAAGAGAAGAACAGATTGCGCCGATCCCACATAACATGGGATAAGGGCAGGATGATGATCATATATAGAATCTGAATTTCAGAAAGGACTCTAACGATTTTCATGAAATTTTGCATAAAGGGGTTTCAGTGCCAAAAAACTCATACAATATGATTGCAACACGACGGTAAATTTCGCCGACATCTGTCAAGATACGATAGCTCAGAGTGAGGCTGCAAGTCTGGTAGAGGTGTTATGGGTAAAATAAACTTTCTGAAATGGCGTGATAATATTTTATTTATATTTTTATAAATGATTGAAACAATAAATAAAGATTTTCAATAAAGTATGTCACTTTCGTAGAACTCCGTAGATATTGTACGCCTACTCTACAGCGAAAATAATATATTATTGATAAATAAAATTAATATTTCACATTTTTTTCTGTAATGGAATTCAGTAATGTTACAAAATCCTTGAAATCGTACGAAGCAAAAAGGAACAAGAGGGAGTAATTATAAAGCTGAATTTCCTTTATTGGTTGGAAATATTTTAGTATGCGCGGCATTTAAACCAAGAGACCTCAGAATTTCAGCCAGGTATTTCATTACGTTTTATTTCTTACATTCCTGAAATGTCTTCCATATACAATGTAATAAAGATTAAGAATTTTATTATTTTTATTTTAGGTTTATTCAGTAGATACTAATTAATATGCAATATACATGCATCTTCAGAACGATAGAAGCTCAATTCAAAAATCAATAGGTCGGACGGCAAGTTTGGATTTATATTAACAGTAATTATCTACAGTAGACTATTTTTATATTTTTATAGTTAAGTCTAGGTTTTGTCGATAATTCATTTTTGTTTTTGAATTTTTTACAAATAGCTGTAGAAAAAGAAAGAAATGATCTTAATTAGATTTCGCGAAATTTGGAGTTAAGCCCTTATCGTTCGCGATGCATAAACCTTGCATTTGAATTGAAAAGAGTAATGCTAAGTTTCTTGCCGGATTCTCCTCAGCAAAAAAAATAACCTTCCGAGCCCGGTGGTAGCATCTATTGTTCTGTATAGTGTATTTTTCTGTGTCCTTATGACAATTTGAAAGTACTTTGTAAGAAGTCTTATCAAATTAAGATAAGAACGATAAGAAGAAAGATAAGAAGTTTTCTCATGTATGCTGAAAGAAAAAGAATTGTTTTTACCGGTGAACGTCAGTTTTGAACCGGTACTCTACTTTCGTTATCACCCCGTAAGCTCAGCCTTACGTCTGAGCTACCACAACTTGACAGATGTCGGCGAAATTTGCTGTCGTATTGTAATTATATTGTATGAGTTTGTCAGTGCCTAAAAACAAAACAGTTTTCCAAAAATGATCTAGATCTATTTTATCACAAAATTTCATGAAAATCGTTGGAGCCGATTCCGAGATTCAGATTCTATATATATACATGAATTGCTCGTTTAAAGGTTTAATATAAGATAAGATATGGCTATATATATAACAGGTGAGGGTAGAGACTATAGATTGAACACAAACGAAGATCAAAAGTAAATCATACAAGAGGTATTTGTGAATGCCCTTTGGTTAACTCAAGTTAGACAATACATATATCAAACGAATTGATTGTATCCTTACCATTGTTAATCCCTCGCAAATTGGGATGGATCTTACTAATGGCGGCTTATGTCTTATCAGGCGATTGGCATGAGTGGAAATAAGCTTACTTATCCTCCTTTATCGTTATAATCAGAAGGGACTTTAGAAAAACGTTTAGCTTTGAATGGTAAAAAATTAAGTTCCTAATTATTTTGTCTAACTGAACGCGTAGTTGTTCAAAATTTATACAGATAAATAAAATTTAAGTGTCTGTTTGTAATTCCATAATAAAAGCTTTTCACTAAATGCAAATGAAAGTGTATACGGTACCGACACAAAAAAACAATTATAAAATGATTCTCAGTCTGTCCATCTGTTTCTTCCGCATAATTTCTGAAACGGCTGGGCCGATTTGAACGGGACTTTCACTGGCAAATAGCTGATTATGTAAAGAGTAATTTACATGATCACTTGGATTAAAAAAAAACATTAGAGTTCCGCGGGCCACCCATTAAAATTAAACCTACCGAGGAGAGAGAGATCTTATACATATAGATTTAATTACGATAGAAAGAAATACAAGAAAATAAATTATAATAGAATTGTAAGTAGTGCCTCTCACATACAATATTAGTTATACATAATATAACAATTATAATAAAGTTTATATTGTATCATGTAACTGACTTAATGGAATAAATATAGGAACATGAAACTACGATCATGGTATATTTAATTTTATTCAGGTCATAAAGTTTTCTGGTGATTCTAGCAACCTATCTGATAGTTTTTTACGATATATTAATTCACTACTATATCATAATTTTCGTTCAGCGCTCATAGCTCGTGACGGCACATGTTAGCGGCAATTACAGTTGGCCTTTTACCTAATAATGCACATCAACACACAAGTGAAGAGAAAAGTCTTCATAAACACTTTTGTACTCGACTCTTCAGTATAAGATTTGTGATTCGCCCCTCACCGTCATACAGTTGAGGAAACATTTTATCGTAGTCGACGACTGTCTGTGTCAGTTGCTGACAGCCGTCCGATGTTCCTGTCACCTAACCCTCACCGTGTCCGCGGCGTGTTGACACCGCGATGTAACAACCGTGTTTTGTTGGGATATTTTCGCGGCTCTGTGAGTGTTTGAATAGAGCTCGGTAAAAGGCTCACGTTAGAATTGTTTGTTTTATTCAATTGTGTGAACATTGTGAACAGCCGAGAGGTCACGTGCTACGCATGCGACGCATGTTCTAGTTACGAGTTTTTCTGAAAACTAAAGCGTAGTTATTTCACACCACGAGAGCGTTGTGCTTGGAAACTGTCGTGAGAATCCCTGCATATTATGTCTGAGAAGAAATTCAAAGACTCACTCCACCATGCGCTTCCACACAGCTTTTATTTTTCATATGGTGATGTAAAACATGAAAATATGATGCACTAAAATGTTGTAAACGTCAACAGGTGAATGGACTGAAGTTTGAACTCACACTTTGTTAAATTGGGGCAAAATCAAAATTCGTGCCTTATACATGTATTTTGATATATTCATTGAAAAGAATATAAATCATTAATTAAATAAAGGATATATAATTTTATTAATTTGGTTCAAAAGACGTTAGTGATCAACGTTCCTTTTTGAAATGACTCCGTATGTTCGATCTGCCCCTAGCACACAATCTCACAAAACCATCACCTATATTGTTGTATGCTTGTTTCCATTTATACTTTTGGGGATATTATAGGATTGAATTGTTGGTATAAAAAATCTTATTGCTCCTTTTTTATATGGTAAAAGAAAGAAAGAATATAAAGTACAATGCGTATAAACATCGCCAAGTAACAAAGAAACGTTTGCCACAACACTCTTTGACTAAATGGTGCAATTATGAGCCCGACTTATTTACCGCCCGCAAAACTACCTCTTGTTTATTTTTCTCTCATAAATAAAGTTTTCACTTGTAAAGTTCAAATAAAAAAGTTTTATGAGCGTAGAAGTTGTTTTATTGGCGTTAAGTTATTTGAGCACCTAGCGTTCGAAGTGTTGGGTTGATGGCTTTTTTACGATATAGCCAATAATAAGTTACCCAAATTACTTAAACAATAAAACTTGTCTATAAGAGCCGTGGTGAACTCGGGGTTTGAGCAGTCGCCTGCTACGCAAGCGACGCAAGTTCGAATCCCAGTGAGTTTTTCTAAACACTTATGTGCAGTGATTTCACACCACGTGCTTTACGTTGAAGAAAAACATCGTGAGGAAATCTGCTTACGTCTGAGAAGTAATTCAAAGATGTATGTATAATGTCTGAGACGGCAATGGATTCGCCCTCTGTCACGTTGGCACTTAATCATATTCGGTTAAATGTGGGTGTTGTTGTTGCAACACCTCTGCTTACCCCTTCTGGCATGACGTGGGCATATTAAATGTATTTATATTAATTTAATTTGTCTATAAGATGTTTCATGATTATAATAATAACTGCCTCAATGGGCGAGTGGTTGGAAAAACTACTGCGGAAGACGACGGGTTCGATCCACGAGTTACGTAGTTATTATTGGGTAGAAAATGATTATAAGCATAATATTGACTGATTAATAATTCCAAGTCCCAAATACGCTTAAATAATCTGAGTATAATTTAAGTTGAATTATATTTTACTTATTGTATGTGTGAACGTAAATATAGAGTGTTCGCAGGTTTACATGAAAAGATCTATGGCGAGCGGTGCGCACCGGATCATTCAAAATGATTTCGTTCGTCGTTCGTCTTTGGTTCATGATACATTCAGGCCTAGACATGGAACTTTAAACACATAACTGACGAAGTGTCGGTGTACCTAAGTTTATATCTGCCTACCCCTTCGGAGAATACAGCCGTGAGCATAAATATGTATATGAGTACTAACATGGCTAGTGATCGAATTAGGCCTTCGACTGACCTGCAACGATTGCCAATGATGATTGGAAATTGGCAACCGGGACCGACGGCTTAACGTGCTCTCCAAGGCACGGAGGGAACTCGGGCCTTCACCCATCCAATTACTGGCTTGTGTTGGGGTTGCTTAACTTCACTGATCGAATGATATGCGCAATAGCAAATGTGCAACGAGCTCTTCCCGTTTGAATGACACAGGACTAGGGATGAGATTTTAAAAACAAAACTAGTGAGTTGTCGGTGTACTTAAGTATACCTCCTCCCCCTTCGGGGAATACAGGCGTGAGCATATGTATGTGGGTACTAACATGGCAACAACAAGTGGTACTAGTACTAGCCTGATGTATAATTTCCAAATAAACTCGTATAACATGATTCATGTATTTCTTAGTTAGGTCACGTAGTCGTGATTAACACAACCCCGTAAATAAGGGAGCACGCATGTCTTATTTCGGGAATTAATCAAAAGAATCAAAGGGAACGTGCCTTGACATCTGATGGCTTTGAATTCACCCTTGCGATTACAAAGGTGCCACTAATTTTCATTTTAACACAGCCGTTCACTTTGAATAACATATTTATCGCGATTCCAATGCAGGACACGGAACAACGTGCCAGTATCATATTAATAATATCATTTGTATTCATGCCGTAGACGGTTGTAATCAATTTTCTTTCATATGTCACTTCGCCTGTTGTAAACAACTTGCAAGTACTATGTGATCGGCTCCGAATATGACTTTGTCCCATTCGGAGTCGAGACCCTTGGTCCGTGGGGTCCTAGCACTATTAGGCTTTTTAAAGAAATAACCGAAAGGTTAGTCGACATCACAGGAGACCAAAGAGCTGGCAGCTACCTCGGTCAAAGAATTAGTCTTGCCATCCAAAGGGGGAATGCTGCCAGTATCTTCGGAACCTTGCCTACAGGGACTTCTTTTAATAATATATTTTAGTTATAAGATTATATTTTTTAAGGTTTTTAGTTATTAGATTATATTTATAAGGTTTTTAGCTATGTAGTTCTTGAATTTAATAATATTATATTTATTGTCGTTAAAAGTTGAAATATAAATCTTTACTAATTATTTTATTATAATATGTTGCTATATGATCTGGGATAGTATTTCAATTTTTTTTCTGCGAGGATCAGGGAAACATTTTTTTTTATTAAGAGTTAAATCCCGGGAGGATCCCGGAGTGGTAAGCAGTGGTTTTGTAACAACAACACACATATTTCACCGAATATGATTAAGTGCCAACGTGACATAGGTGAGTCCATCGCAGACTCAGGCACTATACATACGTCCTTGAATTACTTCTCAGACATAAGTAGATTTCCTCACGATGTTTTCCTTCGCCGTCAAGCACGTGGTGTTAAATCACTGTACATAAGTTTTTTTAGAAAAACTCATTAGTACAGGCCCCGCTGGGATTCGAACTTGCGTCGCTTGCATAGCAGGCAACTGCTCAAACCTCAAGGCCACCACGGCTCATAGTTAGTTATAAGTTATAATCATTATAAATAAGTTTATACGTTTAAATGTAACTAACTTGTGCAATAAATATATGAATATGGATATTAGGCTAGAGTTTTTACGTGTTACAAAAAAGACAAAGTTCTAATTCTGATAAAAATTTAATTGTTACTAAATCTAGCAATCCCCAACTTTTATTTGCGTAATTCAAAGCTTTTGTTGCTCCTTGAAAAACTTTGTCTTCGCTTTGACAAACATGTTCTGCAAAATAACCAAGCAAAGAACGAATTAAAAACTTTTTGAAAATAGAATGAACATCATTAAATAAAAACGTTACTATTGCGACGTTTAAATAATCTTTTTTGAATTAAGAATAAAAAAAAACATAGATTTCAACTTCAACGTAGCCAGCAGTGTTCGGAACCGTACGATAATTATCGTACACATACGATAATTTTGTGCCTACGTACGATGTACGATAGCATATTGCTATCGTACATCGTACGTTATCGTACGCAGATTGTACCATATTTCATGTGAATAAATATTATGTCTATTTCTAAAAAAAAAGATGGTCATTTTCTAGAGCAGCAAAATTTTGATTAGTACTTGCATGCATATCAATATTACATTTTATATGATTTATTTATCTATAATAGACATTATCCTAAAAAGTACGATAATTTCGATCCGTGTACGATTATTTTACGCCCCTGCCAGCCCCTGGTACGATAATCAGTCCACTTCAGGTTCCGAACACTGGTAGCCAGTACTACAATTATTATAAAGGGGTCTAGACTTTAGGCGCAAATTTTTGGCAAAAAGCATCGGCTGGTGATACAAAATTTAAAATGAAATAAAAAATCCCTTTCCATTTTTTTTTGTTGCTATACTTATTATCTATTTTAGTGATAAAACGTAGTTTTTAGGAGTTACTAAAGATTCGATAATTATTGGATGATATTTGGATCATAAAAGAATGCTTTATATGTAGAAAAAATTTAAATGAAAACTTTATTTTGAAATTAATATTTACCACCAGCCAAAGTTCTCTGCCAGAATTTAGCGCCTAAGAAGTCTCGACTCTGTAGAGACTTTCCTAGAGATCCTACTAACAAAGGCGTAAGTTTGTAAGAATGTATGTATGTATGTTTGTTACTCTTTGACTACAAAATGGATTTTGAAGAACCTTTAGAAGAACATAACTTATACTTATATACATACATGTATATCCTGTATACCATGGGGGTAGGTAGATACCACCGTTCGCCACATGCCACGCAATATAGCTTATACGTTTCTTATTCAATTCTCAAGTTACATACATACATAGGGGTAGGCAGAGACCACAGTTAGCCACATGCTACGATGCTTATTATTCTCGTGGTAGTTAAATTATAAGCGGGTGTAACCGCGGTGTTAGTAGCAATAGTACCTAAGAACCTTAAGCTCAAGGTCATTCAGAGTCAAAATAAAAGGCCCCCCCAGCACCCACCCAGAGGTGAGGCTTAGCAACTAAACCTTTGATCCCGGCAGGAATCTGACATTTAATTACGTTCCGACGTAACGTTGCCCTCAGATCTCAAACAAGACACGTTTTGTTTCACATAAAGGGTAATGTCACAATTTGTAACGGGTTTGCGCGTAAAAAGATTTATATGCAAAACAGTATGGAGAATGTATTCTAAATCTATACTAATACTAGCTGTTCCACGCGGTTGCGTCCGCGTAGGCTTAATTTTATGGGTAGATTTTCTCACGGAAACTTAACTTAAAAAAGTAGTATATAATTTCCGAGCCGTGGTGGCCTCGGGGTTAGAGCAGTCGCCTGCTACGCAAGCGACGCAAGTTCGAATCCCAGCGGGGCCTGTACCAATGAGTTTTTCTAAAAAACTTACGTACAGTGATTTCACACCACGTGCTTTACGGTGAAGGAAAACATCGTGAGGAAACCTGCATATGTCTGAGAAGTAATTCAAAGACGTATGTATAGTGCCTGAGACGGCGATAGACTCACCATCTGTCACGTTGGCACTTAATCAAATTCGGTGAAAAGTGGGTGTTGTGATTACAACACCTCTGCCTACCCCTTCGGGGAATACAGGCGTGAGCATATGTATGTATGTATATAATTTCCAAAACCAGACCAACGACCATTTTTTTCTTATCCGTCAAAAACACCAATCATAACCAATATTCCATAATTTTTATTTTCAAATGCCGAAGACACGATAATATTGACGGCCAGATGATTCAAGAAAGAAAGGTTTATGACAAAAAGTTACATGCAACATTATAATGCTGCAACAGCTAATATTACAAGGAGTAACTTATTCCCAGTGTAAGTCCCGTTAAAATTGGTCAGACAGACAGATCATTTCTTTTCAAATTGGTTTTTCTATATCAGTATAGTGCATACTTTCATGTATATTTAGTAAAAAGTTGTTCATTTAGAATTACAAATAGGTGTCTATTTGTAATTCAATTTGATTGTAGGCGGATAAAACCAGGCAAAGCTTGTTCTATATAAAATCTATATTAATATCAGAATATCTTGAAATTTTGTACCAAAATAGCTTTGATCTCAAGGCTCGTAAAAGGGTAAATACTGAGAAAAACACCAACGAAATTGCCGGTAAATTAATGTTCTATAATAGATCGTGATTTTAACTTTTATCCTATTTAAAGACGAATCTATGAGATTTCTCGATATACTCACCATCTTTGGTATTGGCTCCTAGTTCACTTTCGTAAATATACTACTATAAAAAAGGGGAAAGATTTGTATTTTTGTGTGTATGTTTGTAATGAATAAGCTCAAAAACTACTGAGCTGATTTCAAAAATTCTTTCGCCATTAGAAAGCTACATCATCAGCGAGTAATATAGGCCTTATTTTATCCCCGTACTCCCACGGGAATGGGAACTACGCGGGCGAAACCGTCTGATGTCCGCTAGTTATACATATAGTAAACATACCGGCTAAAATTATAACCCTCTTTGCTTCGTCATAGTCGCGTAAAGAGGGTGTTTTCACATTCCTGCTTCCCCCTTTGGAGGACCCTTATGGAATGGTGTGATAGGAGAAAAAAACAAAAGAAACATTAGCCCGTGGTCTAACGTAAAACAGTGATTCCATTATACCAAAGTCCAGTAGGTTACAACATTCAAATTAAGTAATTTGTAAGCTCCACCCGCAGCCTAATTCACAACATTACTTGGGTGGGCTTACTTCGAGAACGGAGATGCTTAAGTATAAATACGCCTAATAATATTAAACCTATCTCAAACCTTATTCCACACCTTCAAAAGCGATCCTAAAGGAATAGACACTGTCTTTTATATTTTTTAAATTAGGGTTCCGCGGTGAACCGACTTTCCGGAACGAGATATTTCTGAGAAGTAATTCATTGACGTATGTAAAGTGTCTGAGACGGCGATGGACTCACCATCTGTCACGATGGCACTTAATCATCTTCGGTGAAAAGTTGGTGTTGTGATTACAATACCTCTGCCTACCCCTTCGGGAAATACAGGCGTGAGCATATGTATGTATGTATATAGATAGATTGTGACTACTTAAGTCACGCAATAGCTCTTTATTATTAAGTACATTACTAAATTCTGCAATATCAGTCTGCACGTTGAAGTCCGTAGTCGATTCTCGGAATATTGATTCAGGAGCGGTGCTGAGTACACACTGATGCTACGGGAAGCTTAGGAACTTACCCTCAAAACTGGTATATTAACTTTGGTATGTGCTTAGTTTCGAATACTTCTAATTTTGAAATGAAGGGGTGTATAGCTTTAACAAAATTTACACAGCATTTTAGACTTCATATGAACATTAGCAGATTAAAAGCCGTATTTGCTATTAAATATGTCTTTAGGTCGCAAGATTAACTATCGAGATATAGTTTTATCGATTAAATTGATCATATTTTACAAGAATATTGAAATATGTAATTATTACTGGCTCGTTCGTTTAGTGGAACGCGGAGTCCTTGGGTCGGACTAAAAGTTGTTGGGATCATATTTTAATGGAGTTTAAAATAACAAATGAAGGTCACAAGATGACAAGCTGGCTGGGTCTTTTCTCGCTCAGAGAATCAGCATTGCTATTCAACGTGGCAATGCTGCCAGCCTTGGCACGATTGCGAAAGAGAGATTTGGGCCGAGTTTTCTACTTGTAATTAGTTTTAAGTACTACGATGATCGGTTCAAGGAGAGCGTACTATCAACTTTTGAGCTTCGCCGTTCCATTTGGGAACCGTAAAATTAAATGTCAAAATTAAGAAGTCCTTAATACGCGCTGCTTAAACGACCATATTTGGCCCGCTTTTTCTTGTATATACAATTAAGTTTTTATTCAATATTTTTTTCCTGGCTACATAATAATTTGATATATGTTTGTCGTCTACTGTGTATATTGTTAGATAAATAATTCAACTGGTAACCAGATGACATTGGCGACGAAGGAAACGGCTTTGGCTCTTGCAAGCGTTTTGAGAGTAAGATACTAATTGAATAAACTACGATAAGTATTACAATATTTCTGAATAATCAACTCTCTTATATAAAAGTACCAGGTTCTTTTTCTCACACAAAACTAAACTTTAAAAAAAGAAAAGAGAAACTCGGACCGGTGAAGCTGACATAAGCTGGCAGCCTCACTCTGAGATATCGTATCTTGACAGATTTCGGCGAAATTTACCGTCGTATTGTAATTATATTGTATGAGTTTTTCAGTGCCTGAAAACATAGTCAACACGATGTTTTCCAAAAATGAAACCTAGCTAGATAATTTTTTGCCCCTGAACTAAACACAAAAAATTTCATGAAAATCGTTGGAGCCGTTTCCGAGATTCAGATTATATACATATATATTATATATACAACAATTGCTCGTTTAAAGGTGTAAGATAAAGGCTTTAATAGGAAGGTACAAACACTTCAAACATCTGAAATAACTTAGCTCTGGCTGTGATAAAAACAAGCTTACTTGAACAAGTTTCGGGTGAACTGTCGCAAGAATATATGAAACTTTTGCCAGCGTCTCGACTTCGTATCTATAGCGATGAGAGTACATACTTTTTAAACTCACACTACTTCAAAAAGAGTATGACTGGCTAATGCTGACTGCCTCGTAACTACTAACACTTTTGTATACAGGAGGCCATAAAAGCGACGAGAAATATATATTTGATGCCATACTATACAATTTTAACTCCATTTAGCAATGTTAAAAACAGGCGAGTTTCCATTTCACCATTTTTTCTCCTATCAAAATATTATTCAACACAAGGAACACTCACTAAACGTTTTTTTTTTTACTAACTTATGTAAATGTACTATGATATCGAAATTGTTACTGTATCCAAAAAAATACTCACGTTCAAAAACGTGTCACTTTTATGAATAAAATTGTATGATTTTCATTTCATGTTTTATGATACTGGATACACACATACATATAAAATGCGCACTCCTGTACTTGTCTATAGGGTAGGTAGAGGTGTACTTATAGTACACAACCATATCACCAGTTACGTTTAAGTCGCATGTAATCTTCTGAGAAAGTACAGATGGAAAATTACGCTTTACCCGACCTGGGGATCGAGCTCAGGATCTCGTGTTCCACCGCAGCGCTTAAGACGATTAGACCCTGGATATACGATAACAACAAAGCGCATTCAAAGTCCATTATAAAGAGTTTGTATATGAAACCAATACTAGTGATACAGAATACTGCTGTTAACACATTTCATTCTCAACTTACACTTCACAGACATCAATATTTGAGTGAACAATCGGATTTTCTCGACATAAGAGGCGGTATTCAATATTTGGCTCAGTTCGATTCAATTTGCGCTTAACATAAATGTATTGGGTATTCTGGTTTGCAATGACTTTGCAATTTGGTGCAAGCCATTTGTATGAGAACTTGTTGAATAATATTTTTCAATAATATATCATTTTCATTGTTAATGACCTATGTTATTGCAAACTTCCATTTTATGTTACATACAAGAAAGTTTTCATGAACAATTTTAGGAGATCATTAATGATGAGGCAATTGAACATTTGTATGAACCAAATTTATATTAAAAAACGATTTGGTGCTTTTTATATTTAACTAGCTGCGTCCCGCGGTTTCACCCACGTAGACTTCACTTAGCCTAAATTACTTCTTGTAACATCAACTATCTGATGATGAAAGTCCCGTAAAAATCGGTCCAGCGTTTCAGAGAAGGCAGAGAATCTTATTTCAGGTATTAGATTTATGCTCATCAATTCAATGTCATGAAATTAATACGACGAATGTTGATAAATTATCCGAGTAAAACCTCTTATTTTGCTCCAAAGTTTTGATAATATTTGTCCGAACTTTAGCCAACAACGATAATTTATTATTATATAAGTAGATACTAGAATAATTCTAGTTTGATGGAAAATATTATTCGAACTCATACCGGCTTAATACAGACTAGAATTTAAATTGACCTCGCGCTTTATTTCGGTAGGTTTATTCAGGACTCAGTAAATATTTAGGAAGCTAATCGATATAATATACCTACATATCTTGTTTATAATACATATACAAGCGGACGTAACACAGTTTCACCTGCGTAGTTCTCGTTCCTGTGGGAGTACGGGGATAAAGAGAGTTTTTCAGTGCCCGAAAACATGGTCAAACGATGTTTTCCAAAAATTTAACATAACTGTATACATTTTTGCCCCTGAAACCCTCTACACACAAAATTTCATGAAAATCGTTGGAGCCGTTTCCGAGATTCCGAGTCTATATATATATACGTATAATATAAAATGCATTATCATTGACAACACACATGTACCTATTGTTGTTACAACCGCGAGCTCTACATGAGCTTTGAATCACTACAACGAGTCATATTATTATACATTTTCTACACCTAATAATTTATCCAAATTGGTAAATCGCAAACAAGCATGTTAATTACGAATCGAGTATTAATTACGTCGATGTTGTAATTACTTGGGTAATAAAACGAGCTGTGGATTACCGTCACACACAGTGTCGTCATGCGAGTAACGTTCGCATTATGACGTAAGCCTGGATGATCAAGACTCATTAGTTATTTTGAATTCGAGAGTAATTGGATCAATCAATTTTATGGTGTCAGTGTATTAGATCATACGCAAAAGGATCAGAACACGTAGACGTAATATACAGCAGGTGTAGAATTTACTCATTACATATCGCACCCTCAGAACGATAGGGACTTAATTCAAAATTTTTTTTTTTTGTAATCGTATTCAAAGATCAGCAAGTTTGAATGTATAACTTAGGCAGTAATTATTTTACAAGTATAGTTAAATATTCGCATTTCACCCCACGTGCTTTACATCGTGACGATCGTATGTATAGTGCCTGAGACGGTGATAGACTCACCATCTGTCATATTGGCTCTTAATCATTATCGGTGAAAAGTGGGTGCTACTATAACAAGAACTCTACTTACCTTGGTAATTATATAATGGTGTAGCAACATATTCTGGGAAGTATGCTGAGAAGAAAATAGTAAAGTGATAAGGTAAAGTACTCACACCCCGTCCGTTTAGAAGCCAGGTGAGGTTCGCAGGAGGGTCGGCTGGTGGAGACGAACACTGCGCTCGTAACGAGTCCCCTGATGCGTACCATCCCTTTTCTGCTTTTATCGAGGGCTTCTCTGGCGGCAGTTCTGGAGACAAGAAAAATAAAACATTATGCATGTGAATTCATCTTACTGCTTTGAATGCTTCGTTGGTCCCAAGTACCAGAATATGAGGTCCTGGATTCGGGCACAGTATTTTAGGTTTATCCATTTGTAATTTCACAGTAGCAGTCCGGAGTCTGGATAAGTGATTGGTTAATGTGGTTGTATTTTCTTATCCTTCGGGGAACACAGCCGTGATGTGTCTGTGTGTCCCTTAATTTTATGAGATTCCATTTAATGAAAGCTCTGTATCAAAGAATACAAAGAATTCTTAACTTTAAGGAAACAGGAAATACTTGTGTTACCCAATCAAAATTTATTGAAACTTAAATTAACATTTATTTTTTAAACTGAAAATAAAATGGATGAAAGACGTCAAATTAAATTGTTGTTTACACGCAAGCACAATAAAAATGGAATTTGTAAGAATCCAATTTGATCTACAAAAAGAAGGAAATGCGAACAAAATCATGTTACAGCGTGTTTTGACATTCTTTGTATGTTTGCAAAATTGTATTTTTGAGGAACGTGGACAAATACAGTTTCATCATTCCCGTTTGTTTTTGATAAACATCAGACGGTTGTTTTCCCGACGCCTCCTGGGGCGGGATTGGCTCGTTACGTGCCATAAGCAATCATCTAAGAAAGAAGGGGCGAACGTGACCCAATGCCGGGGTGTTGCGTACAACTTCAACCTTTTCAAATATATTCTACGTTCACTTTGATGTAACAACACGTGTCGCAAACGAATTAACGCAGGGTGTGACAGAAGTTTCAAAAATGAATTGTCAAAATTGAACTGTCAAAAAAAATATTGCACCTGACACGCATTTCTATGCATTGCTAAAATGTAATTCGTACTCGTATAACTGTGTCTATACGTGTGGTTTTACATTGTAGATTAAATGATATGGAGAAGCACGATACAGGCTTGCGTAGTGCGAAACACACAGGAAAACTCAAATTATTTAAATGTGTATTCCAGCGCGAGTAGACTTTGTAGTTACATAAAAAACTAAACTAGAAAAAAAGGAAAAATAATAATAAATCGAACCGGTGAACGTCAGATTCGAACTGGGGTACTCTAATTCGTTATCACCCCGTAAGCTGGCAGTCTCACTCTGTGCTATCGTATCTTGACAGATGTCAGCGAATTTTACTGTCGTATTGTAATTATATTTTATGAGTTTTTCAGTGCCTAAAAACATAGTCAAAATGATGTTTTCCATAAATTAAACCTAGCTGGATACATATTTTGCCCCTGAAACCCCTTACACACAAAATTTCATGAAAATCGTTAGAGCCGTTACCGAGGTTTCGATTCTGTATATACAAGAATTGCTCGTTTAAAGGCATTAGATTAGTAAAGACTTAATATGTATATATTACTTACTTACTGCATCATCTTTTTTTTTAGTATCTTATAAAGTTAATACAAACCAAATAAAAACCTTATTTATAGAGCTACTGTGTGAAGTGTTTCGCCTTTACATTCTTTTCATTCGTTAAATTTGTTTAAGTCTGAATTCTAAAGCCGTTTCGCTTTTATGTTCTCTTTGGCTTAAATACAAGATTTGTTTACTTAATGTTCCATTTAATTGTATAAAATAGTTGAATAGATTTATCATTCATTTAAGTGAAAGTAATTGTGAAATGTTCTGTATTTATTTCTTAAGCATTTTTAGGGCAACCTTATTATGCTTTCGTAAACATTTATGAAATAAACATGTGAAGATAGGGGAATAAAGAGATAGGCTTACAGTTTACAATGTTCATCTCTCTCATGCTGCCAGATTTAGGTATCCTGGGAGTATTCATGTATTAGGTACGTAACTAATTTGGGGGTCTTGTAAAATGTTACGATGCGTTACAGGGACGAAAGAGGCGAAAAAAATCTGGGACAAATGTTTTCTATTTACGGATTTTTAGTAGCTTTTCGTTTAAATCTTTAGGTTGCACTTGTCATATTAATGGTAGACACAAAAAACTTCCAAAGTATCGCAACGACAGCGCAGCGCCACTCGATTGGTAAATTATCATAATAAATATCTTGTAGTATTAACATTAAAATATTTATAAACAATTTTGATTTATTTTGTGTTCTCTGGCTATTTTCGTAATACGGGTAAATTCTGGTATCTATCTACGTACACCTATATGCTAAAATGTTTCCGAGGTTTCTTAAGGGTTACGTCCACACACCGAATGTGTCCTAATTCCGCAGACATGAAACGGAGCACGTGTGTTTGTATTTACTTCCAAACTTGTACTTATGTCATTTTGAGGAACCAGAATTACTTGCCAACTTCAACCCAATGATATTGAAACACTAGATATGTTACGTTAATAGTAATCGAGGATTAAAACCTGTTCGGAAATGAACTGGGGGTACCATCATCGGTTTAAGCAGACCAGTTGAAAATGAAAATAAATATTGAAAACAATCATAAGACACGCTGGCTAAACGATCATAGTCGGCCACCCAGTATATAATATAGGATGAGTAAAAGAGATACAATAGCGTCCCAATTGGCAAATGTTCATGCCTTCACTTCACCTTCATTTCATGCCTTCATTTCATGCATTTTATGCCTTCACTTCACACGCGCTAACAACATAACAGCCTCATAGGTATTTAATTATATATACATGGAACAGTATTGTACAGCCCCATTGGATTATTTTTATTTATTTATTTACTGATAACCTCTTTAAATTATTTTTAATATAGGATAAGCACAAGAGTAAACGAGATACAAAAGCGTCTCACTCCACACGCGCTAACAATATAACAGCCTCAATGGTGGTATGTATTTATTTTTTGGAACTACGATCATATCTTATTGATCGTAATTTTTACGACTTAAGTGACATATTGATACTGAAAATTATATAGTATAAGGTAGTGTTAACATTAGTTCACCTTAACACAACAAGCTCCACTCAGTAATTAGCAGTGCTAAGCTTCATAACTGACGTTCCTTTGTAACTGCCGAAAAAGCGTTCCATTCGCGACAGTAACAGCTGGAATGTTGTCGGAATATCTCTGAGGAAATTCCGCGTCACCCGTCAGCCTCTCAAAAAGTATAACATTACCTACAAACGGCTCCAACGAACTGTTAAAGTCAATATACTCCTCGAAAGCGAAGCTCTAACGAGCCTATCACAACGGGACTCGCGGCAAATATTATTTCGGTCCGTGCAAAGGTAAATTGAAAGCGGGGCAGATTGGCGGATGGCGTTTAAGAGCAACTCGTTCGTTATATCCTTTTAGCATCTTGATTTGAGTTCTGTTTATTCTAATGGTTGTTATAATTATTCATTTAAAAAAAAGGATTTCACTGTTTGATTGATTAACTTTGTGAAAACCAGTGGTAAAACATTTTACGCTTAGCGATCATAATTGATAATCTTGGTTGTTCAATTTGTAATCAGAACGAATAAGGTTATTATGGTACCGAGTGAAAACAAAACACAATCAATATTACTTCCCTTTCATCTTTCTCTTTCTATCCTATTAGAAGTGGCCAGTGTTGTTAAGTGCAGGTTATATGTTAGAAAAAAAATTGCAGTCTTAACTACTTTTGACTAACAAAATCAGTCAAAACTACTTATCTACCTAATCTTTCTGAGTCGAAACCACTACCAAATACGATAAGCAACGTTGTTTTTCTGTGACATCTATACTCTATACATATACATACAGATATATACAGACATATAAATATATAAATACAGATATATATATAAATTAAAACTGAAGTGTCTATTTGTAATTCCAAAATAACAGCATATCACTAAATCCATGTGAAAATATACACGGTAATGACATAGAATAACCTATTTTCTTTTTTTTACTCTGTCTTTTTGTTCCGGCTAATCTCAGAAATGGCTGGAGCGATTTTAAGGCAGATAGCTAATGTTACAAGGAGTAACTTAAGCTTATTTTTATTTTAAAAAACACATTTATGGTTAAAACCGCAGGACACAGCTAGTATTATATATATACAAGTGACATAATATACCCTGAAACTGAAAAGCACCACACGAATACTTATCACGATAAAAACAAAATATATTATACACCGCATCAATGTATCACAACTCCAAACATAATTTGGTCCCCTCCCCTTGAGGTATTGGAAACAAAATATTTTGCGAACCAAATAGAATAAATGAAGAGCCATTTGATCTTTATAAGGATGTTAAGCCGCGTAATAAGATTTATTAAGATTTTAAACGTAATCTCTTCAAGTCTAGACGAGTTTGGTTGAACTTTTGGAAAATATCGTTTATTACGACCTCGGATCTCGCGCCCTTAATAGCTTTACGGAGTTAAAAGGTTATCAACTGGAAAACGAATAACTTAATTACCCATATACTTAGGGCCTACAGTCTCGTTACTTTATTAAGCTTACTAATAATCTATTTGCGATTTTCTTGCTTTACAAATTAGTTTCGACTAGAATAGGATTAGAGTAACATTTTGATAGTACGATTTACTTTACGATACCATCTTTAAGTATAAGTATAAGATGGAATTAATTGTATGTCATGTTTAAGGTAGCTTAAAATAAAACCGTGCTGGAAAAGTGGGTGTTGATAATTAAACACCTCTGCTTACCCCTTAGGGAACCCTTCTAGTATAACTAGTTTCGGTGACTCAACAGTTAACCGATTGACATCTTTATATTGTTGTAGATGTCCAGCTGGACGAAATATTATTATTAATATTTATATATGAAAATGAATTACTCGTATAATCTTTTCTATGGAGTTGATGCTATAACACCCCTGACTACCCTTCAGAGATATTATAAATCCAAATATTCTATGGCACACAGTTTTCACAAGGCCCTTTCAGCTTCAGGGGCCTCACCGTAACCTTATTTAAATAATTCCATATTCCGCCTCACCCTGTACATCATGGCCACAAAATGTAAAGGGAACATGAGGTCAGCTTCCTTTATTAGCCGAGCATTTTCGGCCACAGCATCATTCAGCATGACTTTGATGAACGAAACCGGTACCTCAAGGTTTTAAAATGTTGACAATAACGATTTCGTAGAGCTGTGGTGGCCTCGGGGTTTGAGCAGTCGCCTGCTACGCAAGCGACGCAAGTTCGAATCCCAGCGGGGCCTGTACCAATGAGTTTTTCTAAAAAAACTTATGTACAGTGATTTCACACCACGTGCTTTATTACGGTGAAGGAAAACATCGTGAGGAAACCTGCATATTTCTGAGAAGTAATTCAAAGATGTATGTATAGTGCCTGAGACGGCGATAGACTCACCATCTGTCACGTTGGCACTTAATCAAATTCGGTGAAAAGTGGGTGTTCTCATGTAAAAAAAAATTGCAAAAAAGTGTAAAACGCAAGGTTAAGCGACGTTCGAACAGGTCAAAACTTACACTCGGGGCTCTGACCGGGGACCTGATACCACGCATCACATCACGCAACGTGGTAATGGAAATTAAATAAATTAACCTAGGTTTTGCAGTTAAGTAAATCTTTAAAGGGTTTATCGTGTGGACTTGTTTTATTATATCGTATTTAAAGCTTTGCGTCATTTGGGAGTAGATAGAGTTATGGCAATGTGTGATAATGTTTGAAAGGACATTCATTTATTTATTCAATACATGGGCACGGACTAAGTATGACCAATTCCAACAAATTGGCAGCGAGATGTTCAAAGTCAAAGTTAAAAATATCTTTATTCGATTAGATTTCAATCATCATAGAGGGAAGTGGACAACCCGTCATCAAGACGCCGCCGCAAGCAAGGGCATTTTAGTGAGCTTGACAACTCAAGCCAGTCAAACAAAGATCAAAACTAATAAATATTGAGAATTGTAACATAAGTACAGTGTCCATGAGTCTACTTACAATATTTATCTGGTAATGTTTTATTGTTTCTGGTAATGTTATCTGGCAATATTTAGAGGTAGTACCACCAATGTAGGTACGAGAGCTGACCTTCTGTAAGTTTCTATTTAATGTCATGGCTAACCATCGAACGAGGGCCAATGCAGAATAAATCTGGCATTACGGAGCTTTCGAAAGAATGTAAATACAAGGCTTGTTCGATTCTTTCGGATACAAATCGGGTGTAGCTTGGGATTTTATTATTTGGTTGGTACAATATGTAAGCCGGTCGGAGGTAAAGGCTGGAGAAACTATTGCTATTTGTTTACTTTTGAAGGTTTCTTTACATGGTAATGTATAGAGAAGTCGATTTATTGGGTTCATTTTCGATATCAATAACAACACTCAAGAAAACCGTCAAAGAGAAAATTGCTTATATCTTTGAATAGGTACATTCGTATTCTGGGGCTCTATCATGACTTCTTATTGCTAATGTAACTGTTATTAACGCGCTCACTGCTAACGACGCGTATGAGCGTCCAACTGTTAGGGAATTCACGAAGAAGTTGAAATGTTAGCAGTGAATGTGTTAAGAGACAAATGTATATGACGTGTATAAGTCTGTCACTGTCACACTGTGGAGCTATGATGGCAATAAGAGCTTATGGCCTAAGGCCCCTGTTCATATCACTCCATCAGTCATAACTAAATTTTAGAAGCGAAGCAATTAAAATCGTATCGCTATTTATCTGTATTTTTATCGAATCATCTCACAGTACAACGATAAAATTGCATTTCCAGACACGCCATCTTCACAACGATATCCTCTAAATCGATTGTGATCTAACCTACAACGATTCCGTTCATATCTCCTGGAGTTCCTCTCATAAATTGATTAAACCCTCCCGCTACCAATAGCGGTCTATTTTCCCAGTCACTGCTAGGTGTCCAGTCGAGCACTCTCAGGGAATTCCTTACGTATTTCGCATGCTCTGCTTCAAATTCCAATACTGACTGAGTGTCCGGGTACATTAGACCCCTTACATTTGCTTTGATTACGCTGGACATTTTAAGTGGCACAGGGTACGTTTGAGTGAGGTTAAAAATGTACGTATATTACGTTATTTTTCAAGCGGAATTATGATGTGCGGACAAGGGAATGCAGGTTACGGATATGGATATTTTTGAAAGTTGAGCCATGTGAAAGCAAAGTTCAAGTTTCATGCTTTGAATTGTGTTAAAATTTTTCTCATGTTTGACCAAATCTAGAAAGCCTTAATTATTAATTATCATTGGAAAATAGAAGTTGCACAATTTCATTAGGTGTAAAATGTAATGTTTCTTGCGGTGCTTACTGTCAGCGGAGGCGTTGTTAGTAGACGCGTATTCGTTGATTAACGTCTGCTTGCTGTTTACGTACAAACTACGATACGTTAAAGCAGCAACGTTTCGCTTGCGTCGGTGCATATTTAGCAATGAGTAAGTTGAGGCACTCATAGCACATTATAAAAATTATTTTCTTAAATAATATGTACTGGCCATTCAATTTACTTCAATCCACAGAGTATCTAAGGAATCCATAAAGCTACGCGTGTTATCAGTACCTATATAGGTCATACTAATTGTCCCGAACAATGTTGAACGATCAGAATCCTTACCATCAATTCTTACCACAATGGTTGAAAATGAAAATTATTTATTCAGTTTAAGCCCTGGTAAGGTATTTATTAACGTCGATAAATTACCACCGGTTATTTCCTACATTTGTCCAAGAGAGAGAGAGAGAGAGATATATATATATATATATATATATATATATATATATATATATATCAACTTTCGCTTCAACTCGTAGGGTTGAAAATAATGTTGCAAAAGATGTTTTGTTCATGAATTTGTATGATTGAAAGGGGAGAGGAAGACCTAAAAAAGATGATTGAGGATAGATTGTGTGATAGATTATATGGACGGATGATCGAGTGGAATGAAAGACACATTGCGCCGACCCTAAATAAAATGAGATAAGGGCATGAAAATGCTGATTTTTCCTTCAAAGCAATGTCGCAATATGAGTTTATGGTACGTGGGCCCTAAAAAATAAAATATGCCTTCAAAAAATATATAACATTGAAGTATTTTTTAACCCTAAAAGACTCGCTCCAATCCAGAAATAATATGAGGCATTATTATTCCAAAACATCCCTGCTTATTTGGCAATAATACGGAGTTCATTCGTTTTACTCAGCCCCAGCGACACATGTCCGCCGCGGTGGGAGACACTAAGTCGACTTGATAAGTGTGCGGGGACAAAACGACCGGCACGCACCAGAATTCATCTTGGATAAGTGACACGTTTTTGCGGGTTAGGGAACGGTGGTATAATTGTTTTTATTTATTTGCTAACCAATCTATATATATAAAAGAAAATTGGTGGGATGGTAGCTCAGAACCAGGAGAGGGACATAGGGTACTATATCACGAAACATCTATACACACAGATAAATAAAAATTAAGTGTGTTTGTAGAGCCGTGGTGGCCTCGGGGTTAGAGCAGTCGCCTGCTACGCAAGCGACGCAAGTTCGAATCCCAGCGGGGCCTGTACCAATGAGTTTTTCTAAAAAACTTATGTACAGTGATTTCACACCACGTGCTTTACGGTGAAGGAAAACATCGTGAAGAAACCTGCATATTTCTGAGAAGTAATTCAAAGACATATGTATAGTGCCTGAGACGGTGATAGACTCACCATCTGTCACGTTGGCACTTAATCAAATTCGGTGAAAAGTGGATGTTGTGATAACAACACCTCTGCCTACCCCTTCGGGGAATACAGGCGTGAGCATATGTATGTATGTGTGTTTGTAATTTCATTTTAACAGCTTTTCACTTAATGCATATGAAACTAATTTTTTACATTTTCTCTGTCTGTCTGTTTGTTCGTTCCTGGTAAACTCTGAAACTTCTGGGCCCATTTCTACGGGACTTTCACTGACGGGTAGTTGATGTTACAAGGAGTAACTTAGAATACCTTTGTAACTTAGAGGACCGTGAATAAATCCACCCGTACAATTAAGTATACGCGAGTGAAACTGCGGGGCACAACTAGTTATTTATATATGCAAGAATCTCAAAGTGTGATTGCGATATAAGGTGATGGGATGCCCCTTCTCCACAATGTTAGTTGAGGACGGTGATGGCTGGCTATTGGGGCATACGAGTGATCAAAGGGGGTTACTATCATTTATTTATTTATTATTATTTATTTATTTATTCAATAATTAGAACGGCATACAATGCCAATTACACTAATCAGACACAGGTAATGCAATCATTGTTGAAGCAGAGAAGTTACTAACTTCTTAGTTTTGACATTCAATTTTGGTTAAAGCTTAGAAGTTCTTAATACGCTCTTCTTAAACAAGTGCTGGTGAGCCCTAAGGTACTACTAGTAGGAGCTGTTAATCTCAAGCTACACAATTGAACAAGCACAGATATCGTTTTGAGTTCTGATACTGCGCATGTGTTTATTCGCCTCGTGCCATAAGTATAGACAGAGACAGACTCATAATATAACTCAAAGTACATGCTTTAGCTCGTGACGGGACGTACTAAATGAAATTATCTAATTTCTCAGTTTCTTCTTCGAAAAAGCAACCTTCTGCACTCAGTCATCGCATTTATAGTCTGTGTAATTATGTCATTCAGGTGATTTATTTAAATATTACTAAAGAGATATCACATTCTTTTATTCACTAATATAGTGAAAACTAAATTCACAGCGTGCACAAGAATTTGTTCAGGAACCGTATATTTTCCTCTTGTTTAACATCGCCCAGTTGAAACTTACGACCTTCGTATAAACATATGTCTGTCGTATCGAGAAGACAGTAAGTCGACTTGATAAGTGTGCGGGGTCGTAGCGACCGGCGCATTAGAATTCATCTCGGATAAGTGACGCGAATTTGATGCTTATGACAAAAATATAAAGCTTGTTTTTGTATTCTGATACTATATTATTATGGATAAATATTTTATTTGTCAGTTAGCAAATTTGTTATTTAAATAAAAAAATAAATAAACATGCTCACGCCATTCCAGAAGGGTCCCCGAAGGGGTGAGTAGAGGTGTTGTATCAACAACACCCACATTTCACGGAATGTGATCAAGTGCCAACGTGACCGAGGGTGAGTCCATCGCCGTCTCAGGCACTATTCATAAGTCATTGAATTACTTCTCAGACATATGCAGGTTTCCTCACGATGTTTTCCTTCACCGTAAAGCACGTGGTGTTAAATAACTGCACATAAGTTTTTTTTTTAGACAAACTCATTGGTACAGGCCCCGCTGGGATTCGAACTTGCGTCGCTTGCGTAGCAGGCTTTGATTTCTTACACGCTCACGTACGATCTCTTGATCGTACGTGCAGAGTGGAATGTCTCTTCTATTAATCTAAATATATATATATATATATGCAATCTCAATATATATAACTCAAAGGTGACTGACTGACTGACTGACATAGTGATCTATTAACGCACAACCCAAACTACTGGACGGATCGGGCTGCAATTTGGCATGCAGGTAGATGTTATGACGTAGGCATCCGCTTAGAAAGGATTTTGATTAATTCTACCCCCAAGGGGATATACGACAGGGGATGAAAGTTTAGGCTACTTTACAACTAGTAAATATAAAAATATTCACGTCGCTTATATCTATTAAAATCTAAAATGTTTCCGCGTGACATTTTAAATTCAGAGCTACTATTATTGCAGTGCGGCGTTAAGCGTGTTAAAACAATCCCGGGCTTAGAATAAACTACAATTTACAACACAAACAAATTTAAAAAGAAGCAAGTTTCGTATTTAAATTTCACACGTTCACAAGTCGCATTATTAAGAACAGGGTCGACTCACAAAGCGGTGTAAGCGGGTACCACTTTAGCGCAGTAAACTCATATTTCTCTCAATGGAGTAGCTGCGGTGACGTCACAGGCGCGCTGAAAAGCCACGGGTCGACTTTGTAATTCAAATCCGGCCCAGACAGGTACGGTGCGATATTTAAATATGGAATATTAGATTGGCGAAAATATAGCGTTAATATTCGACGGGAATAAAGGTGTTATGCCTTTCTTGTGAAAAGTAAAGTAACATCTACTTTGAATTTGGAATACGTCATGCTATTTTATGCTCTACTGCTGTTGTTTTAAAGGATATATTGGAATACTTGATGGTATGATATGATACAGGATGGATGTTTTTATGTTGGTCGGTGGTTCTGGTATCATTGCGACGTAAATGAAGAATGCATGGAAATTTAACAGCGGCCTAGATTATCCATAGCATAAATCAGTAAGTGTGATTCTAAATTTCGCATTTATAAAGACACTAACGGACGTGACGCGGTTTTATCCTGTATTAATCAATGATGATGTAGCATTCAAATGGTGAAATATTTTATATATCGGTTCAGTACTTTTTGAGTCAATTCGTTATAAACGTTTTCTCTTTATAATATTAGTATAGAATAACAACACCATACACAAAACGCAATGAATATAGCGTATAATGTACGCTTTGCAACCAAGCTCTATAACGCTAAGAACACTCGCATTTCCCCCAACGTGTACAGAGACGGTTCCAAAGTAATTCAACTCAAAGGCAAAGTTACACCCATTATAATTACGTCTAATCTCACTAATGTGAGATGTCAAGATTTTAATCCCATCCCTGTGTCCCATGTGAATATTAAATGTCAAATTAAACAGGGATTGCAGTGGGATTACTGCCATTTAGAAAACACGCTGTTTGCCGTTTTGATTGTACAAAGTGTTTACAGTTATGCGTTACTTCCAGGTAAGTGGTATTTTACAACACTAATGAACATTGGTTGACGAAGGGTTAGGTTGTGGCCAGTCAAACTGTTATCTATTATAATTTAATTTGTAATTCCAAACACACTTAATTTTTATTAATCTGTATGTATAGATTTTAGTTTATTATTAATATATTTTATATTTTTTATAGGTTTTAAGCTCCCTCCCCACCAATTTCAGCCAAATCGGTTCAGCCGTTCTTGAGTTATAAATATTGTAACTAACACGACTTTATTTATATATATAGATTTGTACCCGGTTGACCGAGCTGTGCTCGGTTTCTTTTTCTAACAGAAACTAAACTTTTATCACAAAAGAAAAAATATACGTATTCTCATAAAAAAGCTAGTTGAAAAAAAAACCGGACCGGTATCATTTGGACTCGAACTGGCGTATAGCCTAATTTCGTTGTCACCTGATAGGCTGGAAGCCTCCCGTCTGAGCTATCATAACTTGACAGATGTCGGCGAAATTTACCTTCGTATTGTAATTATATTGCAGCATTTTTTCATTGCCTGAAAACATGGTTAAAACGATGTTTCCTGAAGATGAAACCTAGCTGGATCACACTAAATTACATGAAAATCTTTGGAGCCATTTCCGAGATTCAGGATTCTATATAACATATATTAATTAAAATTGCTCGTTTAAAGGTATAAGATTATCTTTTTGGGTCCTACCTGATATAACTTAGTTTCGTGATGTTAGTCATTGAGCGTTCTTGATGGGAGATGGCAACCAATCGCGCAGTCCACCTGATGGTAAGGAGCTACTGTAGCCTAAGTTCGTGATCAAGACGCCATATATCACTCGAGCAATACCTTCCTTAAAAACAATGAAATTGCTGTGCCAATATAATGCCATTAATATTACTTAAACAGGCATTCATCTTTTACTCCCCTCCTCTATAGAGCGCCGGCGACCTTACTCACTGCAAGAAAACTGATAGTACTCTGAAGAGAGAATTGATCATCCCCAGATGAGCAACTGCGAAATTGGAACATAAGACTTTGGACTCATTACCTATCTATTAATGATGTATTTTGGGGGTCGGTATCAAAACGACTGAATCTACAAAACGGCAGATAAATTCGGTAAATGTGTCTGATCCAAATGGCACCAAAATAGCACATTCATAAAAGCAAATTCCACGAACACACATCAAAACCATATTATGCGAAGAATATTTTTTAAAGTGCGCATGTTAAATCACTGTGATATTGTAATGGCTTTTGGCGCAACGCCGACGATTTACATGGCTTTCTTGAAACTAAAATAGGTGAAATACCGAAGTTGGTAGCGAGAAAAACATTTGTGGCCAAGTTTCTTGCCAAAGCGTTGAATGGGCGCCGTCAGGTTTACGGGCCGAGTTTGACGATCGCCCCGTGAATATTGAAACCCGGATTAATTGAATTTGCAACTCGGCTCACAATACCCGGGTCGCGCTCCGGTTATTAAGAAATCTGTTATTGAAAATATTTTCGACGAAGGGCTCTTATAATATTTTTATCGATCTTTTGAACTAATGTGGAAACTAATGGGACTTATTAAGTTTGGAAGTGAATATTATGAAGTTATGGCCCTACCGGCATAAAATATGTTTTTTGAGCTGATCATAAATTATTTTGATTATTACATATATATTACCATACAGATTTTCAAAAGAGTTATTACAGCATAATCATATTTTAGATTTTTTCCTGTTTCCTTGCACCCTCATCAACCTTTACATAATAATTGGCTAGTCAAACTTCAAAAATATGAAAAAAAAAAAAACATATTTCATATAATTCAATACAGTGCAATTAACTAGATCAAACGGTGACCTGTGTCACACGTTGCTAGCTTAAAATTTTATGAGTGAATGCGAATGATTACCCAAAATATTTCCTTCAAAAATACTCCCCGTGGAAACTTTAAAAGATCTAATAAATTTCCACCCTACATTAAGCCGTTCTCAAAGAAATTTTAATCAATCAATCTTGATAGTAATGCCGCGGACAGACTAGCGCATCAGCGCGCGATCATTCGTTATCCCCGCGAGAATATTCGAATATTCTGAATCGATTCAGTATGAGTCGAGTGATTTATCGGGGTGATTGCAACCGCTTCGCATCGGTGGACGTGATAATCGATATCGCTTCACTTTTATTGCGTCTTCACTGGCGGTCCGTGACGATTGCCGTCGTTGCAACCGGTATGAATTTAAATTTGTGGCGTTCTTTATCATTATTGTTACTCATTGCACCGTTTTGTTCTAAAAATTGTTTTCCATACATATGCTCACGTCTGTATTCCTCGAAGGGGTAGGCAGAGGTGTTATAATAACAACACCCACTTTTCACCGAAGATGATTAAGTACCAACGCGACAGATCGTGAGTCCATCACGGTCTCAGGCACTATACATACGTCTTAGAATTACTTCTTAGACGTATGTATATGTAGCGACAGATCATACCCCAAGACCATCACGGCTTAGACGGTGTTTATTTTACTCAAACAAAGTACATTATATTATTGTTATGTCTGCGAGAATACACAATTTCATAAACGTTTCGTTTTATTTTGGGAGGACCATCGGTGAGGCAAAACACGTACAATATAGCAACAGTGGCTATGGCCAAATATATGTCTGTAATTTGGCCACTTATACTAGTTAACTTTTACAGATATAATTAGTTTTTATATTATATATGTCGGATTGGTATCCATGAGCTCGATGTTCGTGCCCGCCATGTTGCTTTTTATCAATCAGTGCGCACAATCGGCGCGGGCGCTGTCTCGAGGGTAAATGAGCAAACGCACTACTGATAGATCCAACTGACTGTTTTTGAATTTGACACCTCAGGGGCTATGCCATTGACCAAGCACTGTCCTTTCTCATTGCCACAGTATAATTGTAATGAGTCAGTTAGAGAACAGATATCGAATAATTTGAACTGTGTAAACGACAGTGTTGCCGTTTGAATAAATTACATAATAACAAATAATTTGTATTTCCTCACATATATTTTATACCCTTTATTTAAATTAGAATGACTTATGGTGACTTTTCGCTTCGCAATGTTTTAGTCACTGATAACACAGCACTATGTCCCGACAGTATGTTATTTAACTGAATCTAGTCTAGGCAATGTATATTATACGCCAACTAACGTTTTTAGATAACTTTCTAGCACTTTTTACGATTATATACAGTACTGGACCCTTAACCTATTAAAACGCAGATGAGTTTTTTCATAGACTAAAAATTTATTTTATTATTTTGTTACCATAAACAATAATTATGTGGGTTAAACATATGCTTTTCTTTGAAAATGAAAATAATTCATTCAGTTTACGCCCTAGTAAGACGAATGTCGAAGAATTGACCACGCACCAGTTCGGAAATTAGCCTTCTGAGATGAACCGGAGAACTTTTTTCTTTCTTGTGGTAACTAAAGTATTTTCTTGGCTTAGGTAAAATAACTTACGTGCTATAAAAACAATTTAGAATACTTTGACTATAATTACTCATACCTATATTGCTAGCTCATTAATTTGTTAATAAATAAAATCTCAGGATGAATTACAATCTAACGAAATTAATTTTATTATTATTATTATTATTTAAAGAAAAATAAACAGTATTCTCGTTTACTAGGGTTTATTTATCCAAATTGTAATAATAATTAATTATATTTTTAAACTAGATTTAATTTCATTCCGTTGGAACTCTAAATGTTTTTTTAAATAAAAGTTATTTAAATTTAAGTTTTTTAAAAAAAGCCTTAATTATTCCTTGTAACATTAGCTATCTGCCAATGAAAGTCCCGTTATTATCGGCCCAGTCGTTTCGGAGACTACCCGGAAAAAACAGAAGGATAGACAGACAGAGAAAAATTTTGGAAACTTGTTTTTTTAAGTCAGTACCGTACCTATACTTTTATATGCATTGTAATCAAAAGCTGTTATTTTGGGATTATAAACAGACACTTCAATTTTATTTATCTGTATCTTATCTAATCTGTATATAAGTTCGTAAGCCAGTGTTAACAACGACATTCATAACCGTAAATTTCACAAAATACGGTACATACAGCACAACGCTCTATTGTGGGTAAAACTACTTGATTTAATGGAAAGCATTCAATCGAACTCCTTACACAATTGCTTCTATAGTATATTTTATTATCTGAAGAATGTGGAAGTCAAATGGTGGGAAGGAAGGCGGAAAGTCACGTGTGTCGCTCAAGGCAAAAGCGGCGTTGGTACGATCACAGCCTTACCAGATTAATGGGATTTTTGTTGCGTCATTTAGCACGCTGTTTCTGCTCCACAATTTCAGAAAACGGATTATTTTTTAACATCCACCGGCTTTCAATCACAATGGCGCCTTTTTTATTGGCGGTTGTTGTGTCGCTCCGGTTAATTTGTTAGTTAGTCGATTTCGTTTTATCGAGATAGTTGAGATTAATCTGCATTAGTACCTGGGGCCTTACCTCTTGTTACCATGATAGTATATATATCTTCTCAGTAAAAGCAACCTTCCGAACCTGGCGGTAGCATGTATAATCCTGTATAATTGTGTCATTCTGACGATTTGAAAGTACTGTGTAAAAGTCTAATCGAATAAAGATACTTTTGACTTTGAGTTTTACTCTTATTATGCGACAGATGTATATGACGTGTATAAGTCTGTCACTGTCGCGCAGCTGAACTAACATTGCAATAAGAACTCATGGTCGGGCCCCTGGTTGACAGAGCTGTGCTCGGTTTCTTTCTCAAAAGAATGAACTTAACATGTGGCAAACGCTGGTCTCTGCCTACCCCCTGACAGACAAGATCATATTTATGTATTTTAAAAAACAAAAAGGAAAAAATCGAACTTGGTCTCGAAGCGGGGTACTCCAGTTTCGTTATCGCCCCGTAGGCTGGAAAACTCACGTACTTGACAGATGTCGGCCAAAAAAAAAAAAACATTGTACAGGCCCCGCTGGGATTCAAACTTGCGTCGTATGCGTAGCAGGCGACTACTCAAACCCTATGGCCATCACGGCTCTTATACGGCAAATATTTATGAGAACACTTTATGCAATTCTAATGTGCTTAACTTCTAAACAGCCGTTTTACATAATACCAACCATTTTACTCAGTTCAAATATCCAATTTGTCTAGTGTCGTCCCTTTGTACATCAATCACTCGATTTTCTACCCTAAGCCTTTCGAATCAACGTGGAATTTTGCTTATCAGCCAATGTCAATCAGTATCACGAAGAAGAATCGCCGACTTTGCGCCGAGAAGCGATGTGTTGACGCACTGACAGACAGACGGATTACCTTCCACACTGACAAATGTTTGCTCCAACATGCCACTAGTTGGAAAGTAAACTCTGATGTGATGGAATAAAGTTTGATTTGACTTGTTATCTGTATCATTTTAGCCTTTGACGGTTAGTGGTAAATTTTTGAAAGCTTCGGTATTTACGGACATTATTCTAAAGAAACTATTTGCCTATATGGTTCATTAACAATGAGCTTTTGCATTTCCGAGAAGAAGAGGCTACAAACTCAATTTGTATTTTATTCGTTATATTCCGTAAGCTCACGTCTTCTCAGAGAAACCTCCGAAGGGGTAAACTGAGGGATAATTTAAGAAGCGCGTATTATAATTGAACAGGGGGCCAACCATCATCGGTTCAACCAGGAACTTCTTAGCTTTGACGTTTAATTTTACTAAACACAAATGGAATGTCAAAATTCAGTAGTTCCTAATACGCTCTGCTTAAACCGATGATCGAATTGTCATAGCCGATACGACATTAGCGCGCGTATAGTGATGACACGACCGACTTGGGACGATTTCAGATCAGTAGCAGTCCGGAGTCTGGATTTGTGCCCGGTTTATGGCCAAAGCCTCGCCCCGCCTATTACATATGACATAAATGTAACAAAAAAAATATAATTTCATTATGAAAAATAAGTATACAATTACAAGCATGTTGGAGCACCCTTTTAGGTACCCTAGGACACCTGCGGCAGGGTGCACCACTCTTCCTTATCTATAAGTAGGTACAATAAAATAGTTTGGGTAGCATGTATTTCAATATTATAAGTGTAGTTGTTACATGCTTAAGTGAGTGTGAATATGTGCGAGTGTGTGTTTTTGTGTGAATGTGTTTATAAGTGTATTAAACTGGCAAAATGTGGGTGTATAATAAGGACACCTCTGCCAACCCAGGGCAATAGATATGATCATGTGACTTGCAATATAATACCTTATTATAACGACAAATATTATTATGAATAATCCTACAGCATCCTTCCTTAATGCATTTGCGAATAAAATCGTAAAATATTAGTTACTTAGCATGCAGGGAGTGAGAGCTCGCCACAGAGCTGTCCCGACATTTGCATTGCTAATAACTCGTCTGACGTGATGACACGTCACGTTTCAACTGGTATCGCTGAGCTTGCTCCCTTTTTAGAGGTTTTTTGCAAAGAAAATGTTAAAATACAGAAAAAAGGCAGCTTTGATCTAAGAGTGAAGGTGTGTGAACTGACTTTAGCTATAAAAACACACCAGCTTATATACCTGCGTCTTCATCCGCATGGAATACTTTGGGCTAACGCTAACTTTAAACCACAATTGGTCTTAGCGTGGTGATATATAAGTCTATATAGCATGCTCACTAAAATGCCTTTGCTTGCGGCGGCGTCTGGATGACGGGTTGTCCACTTCCCTCTATGATGGTTGAGGAGGTCAATGGCTGGCATTCACGTCATACTTGTGAACAGGTGCTGCTTGTGAGGGCTGGGCATCTCAAGCTACACAATTATACGTAGTACTTATCTTTAGCTTTTTATATCGACTTTTGTGCACTGGAACTGTGTCCATGGGCTTATATATATTTTTTGTGATTTATATTGTATTACTCAAAACTGTAATATTTTTTTTGTAATTACTGAGGTTCTTCTCAGTAAAAGCAACTGAATTTGCATTTGTTATTTCAGTTGTTTGTTATGTCCAAACTAATATAATGAACTATATAATACACTGAACTGATAGAGGAAGGGCGGACCTTCCTCTATCTCTCTCACACTGACCCTGTACTGAACGGTCCTAATTTACTGTAATCATACATTTGCTCTATAATAAATCCTTATTAATTACCACCTATCTAGCAGTTTTTCGCAATTACTCAAAGCCCTTGGCCTAACATCTCAATGACATAAATATAACAATAAGCTTAGTTTTAACTAAAAATAATCGAGAAGTACGTAAGTATTCGATTTAAGTAGTAACTTACCATCAGGGTGCCGTTTTAAAACATCTCAGAGACTCCTAATGCTATTAGGTAACGTTGCGGGCTCAGTAGATTTATGGTAGCCGTTTATTTTTATCTTACCAACTAGATCTTGCTGTGCCAATTGCTCGGAGAATCATTTAATTCATTTCAGTTCTTCTTCTTATAGTGCCTCTCCAATTATTGAAGGTTGTCTGTCAGTTCGGTAAACTTCTGTGTATCCTTCGCGAGGCTGAAGAGTGCAGCAGCACTGCTGATGCCAGTCCACTCGCGGATATTGCGCAGCCACGACTTCCTCCTTCGGCCTACTGGCCTCTTCCCAGACACTTTGCCCATAATTCAAAGTCAAAGTCAAAAGTATCTTTATTCAATTAGACTTTTTACAAAGTACTTCCAAATCGTCAGAATGACATAATTATAGAGGATTATACATGCTACCGCCAGGTTCGGAAGGTTGCTTTTACTGAGAAGAACCTGGCAAGAAACTCAGTAATTACTCTTTTCAAAAATATTATACAATTTAAAGAATACAAAATAAATAATTTAAGAATCGTAAGCTCATGGACAATGTTCCAATGCACAAATGTCGATAAAAATTATAAGTTACAGCAGTTCGTAAAAAATCTACCATTAAAATTAAGTATACGCAGGTGAAACCGTGGGGTACTGTTAGTCAGTAAATAAAGAATTGTAATGTAAACTCAGTAATATAACATTATATGCTACGAATTCCGTAGCAAAAGCTACGCCGTAGCACAGCCTACGCCGTAGAACATCTTACAATGTAGGTCCATATTATGATGTACAAGACATAAAAGTTCATTGAAATTTGCCCCAAAATTTAACATCGTAATAATTTTATACGCCTTAAAGATCAATTTCGCTTCGTATATTTATTGACCTGTAAAAAATTCATTCAGCCCACGCCTTAAAGCGCATTTAACGTACCATAAACAAAAACAAGTTACAGCATCGGTAAAAAAGTATAATTTCTCACCAGACCGTACCAAGTCACATACATGTTTGGCATGCATTAGCGGGGTGCCATATAAAAGTGTGGAATTAATATAAATCTTCGTGATATTACCATAGAGCAAGTTAAGGAAGTTTGCTCTCTGCTATTCATGTGGTAAGTGGGTTGTATATCATACTATGTGTTTTCGATGAAATACATATGCTCACGTCTGTATTCCCCGAAAGGGTAGGCAGAGGTGTTGCGATAACAACACCCACTTTTCACCGAAGTTGATTAAGTGCTAACGTGCCAGATTTTGAGTCTATCGCCTATTATCTCTCTATTGCTTATATATTTCTGTCTACCGAATGCATCATCTCCCTGGCCTTAATCCCATACATTGTTGGAGTCGGCACTTGATTCAACCCGTTGTGACTGATCACTTGATTTTTATACGAAGCGACTGCCATCTGACCTTCGCAACCCCTTTAACGAGGTAAATCTGTGATCTGGGCTAAACCAGTTGTCAGACTATTTTAGGCCTCCGACTGACCTGTAACGATTGGCTAAGATGATAAATTGGCAACCGGGACCGACGGCTTAACGTGCTCTCCGAGGCACGGAGGGAACTCGGATGGTCACCCATCCAATTACTGGCTAGGGTTAGGGTTGCTTAACTTTACTGATTGAATGATATGCGCAATAGCAATTGAGCCACGAGCTCCTCTTCCTTGAGGAAACCTGCATATGCCCGAGAAATAATTCAGACGTATAACATACGTCTTTGAATTATTTCTCGTGCCTGAATCGGCGATACTCTCATATACGGCGGTGGACTCACCCTCTGTCGCCAACGTGACTTAATCATATTCAGAGAAATGTGGGTGTGGTTGTTACAACACCTCGGCTTATCCCTTCGGGGAATATAGGCGTTGGCATATTTTTAATTTTAGTTTAATTACCTTGTTAACGTTAAACCATTTATATAAGCAGCTTAATTAAAAGCATGCCCTAATAATCATTTATATTCATTAGCTATTGAACTAGAGTCGTGAGAAATTAAGGGCACTGTTCTAATTCTCGTTGCTTTGTAAACACTATTCGTAATTAAGGCCAGCGTCTTAAGACAGGTAATTTGGCGACATCCGACTGGAGAAGCGCTGGGGTGAGAAATCTAATTACATTTTCCTTCTTCTTCAAAGATAGTCTTCCTAGGCTAAGTTGCTTTCACAGATGTGCGAAGATGCGTACTGACGTGATATATCTATAATGTTATCTACCAAAGCCGCCGTTGTATTGAATAACATGCAAAAAATAATATGCTCATATCAAGACTTTTTTTGGCGTAAAAATCAGCAGTAACGTAGACTTATTCACGTGAAATCTAACGTTTTTATTTTTTTCCTCCCACTAATAGTTCCTGAAATAATCACACCTTCTCCTTAATTTAACAAGTTGAATTACCGCGTACGTAATGTACGCAAACCTGGCCGCGCATTCATTCAATCGCTGAAGGCCGCGCGCTTTTCGGCTCTAATCAACCATAGCCTATAACTACGTTGTCGTTGGACCTAGATATTTTACGACTTCAACATAGTGATATATTCACAAAACCCTACAACTTCTAGAAGACAACTGTTCCTTTTTCTCCGACACTCTGTATATTATATTATATAATTAAATACACGTTTTTAGTTTACAACCGCTCCATTTAATTCCACGACAAAGCGTTGTCTTTCTTGACAGTTACATTTTCTATTGTATAAAATACATGCAAAGAGGTTACATATACATTACCCATAAAATTAACTTTACGCGGGTAAAACCGCGGGGCACAGCTAGTAGTTAACATAATCACGACAGAACAGGTTGAAGTAACAATAACATGGACCGGGCTTCAAAAATCAACATTCCCCAATATATTAAACTGAATAGAATTCAGGGAAATAAGTTCTTATTCTACCCTTTCCTGGTTGTCATTGAATATAATAATATATCTAATAAAATAACCCGGGGTGGAATCGCACATTCTATAGAAATATGGGGAATACCGCACAAATGTTGGTTTCGTAATGCGGAATACAAGGGATTCACGTGTTATGTGGCCCAGTATGGATGTATGTATCTTTGTAGGGAAATGATAATATTCAGTTGTGTTTTCTTCATTTTTATTAAGGTAGTGCTGTAAAATCTTTACCGGGATCAAAAACAGCAATATATTGTATTGCTGTTTTTGATCATCATCAAGCAGTCTCGCTTATACTCTAATATATATTTTTTTTTAAATTTTGCTAACCGCACACAAAATGAAAATGATTTAGTCAGTTTAGGCCCTGGTAACTTGCAACCCTGACACTTCTGAATGTCGAACAATTTACGACCGATTCGGAAACCTTCTGAGAAGAACCGGCAAGAAACTGAGCTAACATCATATATACACATGCTCACGCCTGTATTCCTTGAAAGGTAGGCAGAGGCGTTGTAATAACAACACCCACATTTCACCAAAGATCATTAAGTACCACAGTGATAGATTGTGAGCCTATCGCCATCTTAAATTACTTCTCAGAAATACAGATATTACTTTGAATAAGCCATACGAAGAATAATTATGTGCCCGCTAATTGGTTACTTAGCCACATATGAGTATATTATACGTTGGTCTGTATGTGTCGTTATAATATGGGCGGGCTTTAATCCCAAAACCCTTGGTACCGTAGCCGCCATCTGCCCGTCCCCTATCTAACATACGTATCTATTTGAATTTCGAATGCGACACACAACTTTTTTTAAACTCCGCAAATGACATACGAGAATGACAAATAAGTATGGCGCTAATTTCAAAAGTTTATATTCTAATCTTCCAGAATAATATGTTAAAAAGCTCAAATTTAGGTATTTAGGGTTGAGTGTAAAAGTATTGTAATTGAATAACAGAGTTATTTTTAAAAATCACCGTTTAATGTCGAACTACAAAATGTTCAGAGTATGAAAGGCGAGAAAATGTTAGAGCAATAGAAAAGAAAACACTACAATTTTCCCTCTTATATTTCTTAGCGTTTAGAACAAAGGCGCTTGCACTGGATAACCGCACTAGTTTAATGAGTGAGCTCCATCTACGTCGTCTAGGAGTTGATAGTGGTATATTGCACTCGGCAGCATAATATTAGGGTGGAAGCTGCAATACTTGGCACACCACACTGTGAATGCAGTTTCTCAAGACGTCCAATTAGAATTAAAATTGAAAAATCAAATAAATAATTAATAATGCGTTCATGTTTTGACAAAATCATGTTATGTTAAAAATCATTTATCCTAGAAGGGTCCTCGAAGGGGTAAGCAGAGGTGTTGTAACACCCACATTTCACCGAATATGATTCAATGGCAACGTGACAGAGGGCGAGTCCATCACCGTCTCCGGCACTATACATACGTCTTTGAATTACTTCTCAGACATATGCAGGGTTCCTAACGATTTTTCTTCGCATCGTGTTAAATCACTACACGTTTTTTTTTAGAAATACTCATTGGTACACGCCCCGCTGGGATTCAGGCAGGCGACTGCTCTACCCATCATGGCAATTATTTCTATGAAATATATGTATATTTTACGTATCACGAAAATTCGTTTTTATTCGATTGGGTAATTAATTGATCATGAAATAAAAAAAGTCTTGGAATGTTATTTTTTAATTCTTGGTGACGCCTGCTTAACTTTCATTTGAAATTTTTCTTTGTTTGAGTTATTTTTCAAAAGGCACATTTAAACTATGAGGTGTATAACAAAACAGTATATGCTTACGCCATCCCAGAATGGTCCCCGAAGGGATAAGCATATTCGGTGAATTGTAACATGATCGAGTGCCAACGTGACAGAGGGTGAGTCCATCGACGTCTCAGGCACTATACATACGTCTTTGAATTACTTTTCAGACATATGTAGGTTCCCTCACGATGTTTTCCTTCACCGTAAAGCACATGGTGTGAAATCACTGTACATAAGTTTTTTTTTCGAAAACCTCATTGGTACAGGCCCCGCTGGGATTCGAACTTGCTCAAACCTCAAGGGCACCACGGCTCACTACTATAACAAAACAATAATATTACTAAGCCGTCCACCATTGAATGTTCTCAGTCCAAATTGAATACAGTTCAAGACAAGTTAACTAAACTGAAATTAGGGTAGATAAAAGTTAGGGAACAGAATTTCCCGTTGGTCAGGGATAACCCACGTCGGGCCTGTAGGGAAGTGATAGTACCGGCGGCTACCCGCAGCTACCCGCAGCTTTTCAAACTGATCTCAGATGATATCCAGCTAGTTATTGATATACCTACTTACAATAGGTATAACTCCTACTATTATACATGTTTAGATGTTTGTAAAGCAATCACGCATTTTCACATCATCATCTCCCTGCCCTTATCCCATACATTGTTGGGGCCGGCACTTGATTCAACCCGAGGCTGATCACCTGATTTTTATTCGAAGCGACTGCCATCTGACCTTCGCAATCCTTTGATGAGGAAAATCACAGGATCTGGGTTAAACCAGTTGTCAGACTATTTTAGGCTTGCGACTGACCTGTAACGATTGCCAAAGATGATAAATTGGCAACCAGAACCGACGCTTTAATGTGTTCTCGTGTTTAATGGGAACTCGGGCGGTTTACATCCAATCACTGGCTAGGGTTAGGGCTGCTTAACTTCGCTGATTGAATGATATGCGCCGGAGCAACTGTGCCACGACCTCCTCAATAACCACGCTTTTTTAATAATAACATAACCACCTCGGTAACAAAGACCTATGCATACATATTTTCGTAGTAACCGTTTAATGGATAATACAGTAACTAACGGGCTTTAGCAAAGTGCTCTTAACCCGGCACCAGCTGCATAAGCGTGGAAATAAATAATATAAACATATGCGTAAGTGTTTACTTATATTACATAGAGGCAACGTTTGTATGTAGGATGTAACCTCCAAATTATTTTTCCATATTTTGCGTGGCCTTGATTGATGGCACGAGCGAAGCCATGGGCGCGAGATTATAGTTATTTTATTTCCTATAAGGCTGTTTAACGAATACCATAAAAAAACTAGATACATAAATAAGTTTTATATCATTGACAAAGTATTGTTATTTATAGTACTTACTTGTAAATAAGTTTTGCCGACAAATTCATTATGAAAACGTGGAAGTATTTGAGAAGAATACTTTTATATGACAATCATGTGTCAAGTTGTTGGTGAAAGAGAACGAAATGCAATAGGTTTAATGTCTATAATTGATAAGCCATTGCTTACTGCTACTCCGTGATATATAGTGAGACCAAATCGATGTATCTCATTTTACAGCAACTCATACGGCTCAAATTTGGAGTGCAATTGAATCGTCTCGTTACAAGCCATTGTGACTATTTGTCACACTGAATATGTATACGAAAATATACCTTATCAAATGATATTCGAGTGTAAATGATATACGAACTTAAGGTGGTAATTGACTTTCACGGCTAACTATAAGTAGATATCGATTTCAGTGAAAAAACATTCATATAATCTTAACCTTCTTATTCAGTTTAAATGAAATAAAAAAAAATTATAATGCTTATTACCTATATATTTTAGAATTAAAATTTTTAATCTCGGGACGTCAAAAGTTGGGTCAAAAAGGGTTTGGGGATACTTATACCAAATTCAGCAAAATCGGTTCAGGAGCTCAGCCGTGAAAAGTTTACAGACAAACACACTTTACCATTCATAATATTAGTATAGATTTAAAACAGCAGTAGGTAGTGGGTCGTTCATACCGTACATAAGTGTGCGGTGGACATTTATCGCCGCTGCCACTAATGGAGTGAAGCTATTTGCTCTAATAGATTTCACTTTGTTACTTGTGCTTTAAACTGTAATGGCGTAACGTACTTACATATTTACTTTCACTATGTAGGTACCTTACACAGGTAATGCATAACTGCCTCGTTGGTCTAATGCTTAGTACGTTCGCCTGCCGATCACGAGGTCCTGGGTTCGATTCCCGGGTCGGGTCAAAAATTTATATTGGGTTTTTCTGTCAAGAAATTCACAAAAAAATGCCCGGAGTTTGGAAGCTGGTGGTGTTTCCACCCCCGTGCCTCGGAAAGCACGTCAAGCGGTTGGTCCTACGTCTGATCTCTCTCCGGTCGTGTCGGATTGCCTCCCATCCAACTATGAGAGTGAGGGAATAAAGAGTGCACCTGTGTTTGCACACACACTTGTGCACTATAATATCTCCTGCGCACATGCGAAATTCGGTAGGAGATCAATATTATTATTATTCTAGTTTCTTTTTCTCAGCCGAGGCCGGTAATAAATGATATTCACGGGTCAAGACCAAGTGAATATCATTGGGATGGATTGTGTCTGGTATCTGTTATTATTATTATTATTAATGTTAAACGAACAATATATGATCAGACACTTTTATGATTTTGTGATTTCACACCACGTGTTTTACGGTGAAGGAAAACATCGTGAGGAAACCTGCATATTTCTGAGAAGTAATTCATTGATGTATGTAATGTGTCTGAGACGGCGATGGACTCACCATCTGTCACGTTGGCACGTAATCATCTTCGGTGAAAAGTGGGTGTTGTGATAACAACACCTCTGCCTACCCCTTCGGGGAATACAGGCGTGAGCATATGTATGTATATTTTTATTTGCATAAAATATAATATGCAAAAATAAACGCTTTCTTTCAATGTCAGAACTATTACAGCAGTATGTTGTAGTTTGACTTTTTTAGTTCATCATTGGGGCCCAACCATGAGCTCTTATTACAATGTTAGTGCAGCTGTGGGACAGTGACAGACTTATACACGTCATATACATCTGTCTCATAATAAGAGTAAAACTATCATGGCAATAAGATGCTATGGTAAGGCCCCTGATTCTAGAGGGCGCCACATAAAATTTTGATGATTTTTTTAATTATTTATTTAATCTAAAAGTAAAATACTGATGCATTTTTATATTGCCTATGGACAGCGGACAATCAGGCGCATCCAACGATACCTCATTTGTCAACTTATGATAAGTGGTTTTAGAGGTCGGAGGGAGCAAATTAACAAACCTACATACACACATACATATTAGTTAAAATCATAACCCTCCTTTTTGATTCGCGATAGTCAGAAAGCCATAAAAATTTGTTCAAAAGGTCCCGTAATTTTAGCGAATTGTTGGACTTTTAAAAAAATTCCCCTGTCAACTGCATGTTGAGTTATGCCAATCGCCCACTAGAGCAGCGGTAACGTGACGGCTCCGGTGAATTTTTCACAGTCACGCTACAATACATGCGACCATATACCAGGCTTGTAATGAAGGCTATCGCTATTATAAATCAGCAATTTTGTTCCAAATTGACTTTATTTCTAGGTATTGTAGCAAATTTACGACCTCGTTGAAGTAATTATGAAAAAGATTATTTAAATTTGCATTAAAAATTCATGACTGAAAAATAAGCAACATTAATCAAAAACTGTTTTCTATTTTCTACGTAGAATTGAGAATAGGTGTGCTTAAATGTAATGTATGGTTGCAAATCACTTCATATTATCTCGGCATTTATCTCAACATATAACACAGACTTCGTGTCTCAACTTCTTAATTCAACAAACCCCATTATCTGAATGACTTAACTTTACAAAGATATTAATTCGATCAAAGAACGACGCAAGGGTCTTTTTGCATTGTCAAAAAGATTATCCTTTGAAAATTATGTTAGAGACAGTTGAATTTTCAAGCACGGCGATTTGATTCTATTAAAGAACTGGAGAGAGAGCATTTTATTATAAAGTAATGCGATCTTTAAATATTCACTCTTTTTACTAAATGTTAAGTAGGATTTATGATAATGGCGTTCTAACTGAAATTAAATGATAGTGGCATGTGGGTTAGCTGTTATCTGCGAAGTGTACATATAGGTATTAGAAGCGATTACTTTTTTAAATTAAATAAATCAAATTTAACTGTACAGCATACCTGATGGATGGTGACGGGGTCTTTTAAATTAAATATGAAAAAAAAATACCCTCAAGTTTCAGGAGTAAATTGTTATAAAAAAGCGGGGCCTGTACCAATGAGTTCTTCTAAAAAACTTATGTACAGTGATTTCACTCCACGTGCTTTACGGTGAAGGAAAACATCGTGAGGAAACCTGCATATTTCTGAGAAGTAATTCAAAGACGTATGTGTAGTGCCTGAGACGGCGATAGACTCACCATCTGTCACGTTGGCACTTAATCAAAAATTCGGTAAAAAGTGGGTGTTGTGATAACATTACCTCTGCCTACCCCATCGGGGAATACAGCCGTGAGCATATGTATGTATGTATTATAATAAAAAAAAACAAAAGCAGTGGATGGAATGTTCATTTCAATAATAAGAACCTGGTTGACCGAGCTGTGCTAGTTTCGTTATCGCCCCGTAAGGTGGAAAACTCACGTTTGAGCTACCATAACTTGACAGATGTCGGCGAAATTTGCTGTCGTATTGTAATGATATTGTATGAGTTTTTCGGTGCCTGAAAACATGGTCAAAATGATGTTTTCCGAAAATTTTATCTTGCTAAATCGATTTTTTGGCCTTGAAACCCACTACACAAAAAAAATCATGAATATCGTTGGAGAGGTTTCCGAGATTCAGATTCAGGAATATATATACAAGAATGCTCGTTTCAAGATATAATTAAAATATATGTATCTGTGCAGTCATGCCTGATGAAGGGGTCTTAAATGAAATATGAAAAAAAAATACCCATTTGGTTCAGGAGGAAAATTTTAATTAAAAAAAACAAAAACGGGCGGAATGGAATGTTCATTTGAATAATAATTTAAAATACGAATATGAATAATGCGGTCCTTCCAGCCAAAGCGATTCGATACACTCTCTAACAATGATAGACATTCTGTACCCCAAGTATAAGTTTAATATGTTTAACTATTACTATATTGACTATGAGCCGTGGTGACAGCGGGGTTTGAGCAGTCGCCTGCTATGCAAGCGACGCAAGTTCGAATACTAATGAGTTTTTCTAAGAACTATGTGCAGTGATTTGACAGCACGTGCTTTACGGTGAAGGAAAACATTGTGAGGAAACCTGCGAACGTCTGAGAATTAATTCAAAGACGTATGTATAGTGCCCGAGACGGCGATAGACTCACAATATATCGCCGTGGCACATAACCATCTTTGGTGAAAAGCGTTGTTATTACAACACCTCTGCCTACCCCTTCGGGGAATACAGGCATGAGCATATGTTACTTAGACATCTCGCGGACAAAGCGTACATAATAATACGGCGTACTCATAGAAAGTATTTATGTGCGAAGAGAAACATTATAAACAAAATATCTCTGTAAGTAAACAAGGAAAGCTTCTCTTAATATATGACCCTCAGTTGTCCTTCAGAGGAGGTAATGGAAAAATTCCCTCGGCATTAATATTCATAAGCGCAGCCCTCTGGCTCCCTCGAGAAACTGAATACCCCAAATAGGTGTTGATTTGATGTAGTGTGTGTTATTTTTTAACCTTCCAAAAGTATTATAAACACTAGCGGACGGCACGTGGTTTCACCCGGTTAGTTCCCGTTCCCGTATGAGTACTGAAATAAAATATAGCCTTTATTGTTCGCTGGTAATGTAGCTATCCTTTACCGAAAGATTTTTTCTCAACGGTCCAGTACTTTTTGAGCCAATTACAAATATACTTACACACAAATCTTTCCTCTTTGTCTCCTTCTCTGTATTTCTGTCTGTCTGTTTATTCCGGCTAATCTCTGAAACTCTAATCTTTAAAGGGACTTCCACTGGCACATAGTTACATAAGTTTTATTTATGTTAAAAATTACATACAGTGGAATTAAAAACCGCCTCCTTTTTTAAAGTCCGTTAAAAAAAAGGATTCCGCGAAATAAAGTTACGTTTTGGCAGTTGAATCCATTGGGCAAAGCTCGGTAAAAAAATCAATGACGTTCTGATGATGACATCATATTATTAAGTTGGCGAATTTTCTTCAACGATAAGTTTGAATTCTGTTTAAAAATATTTAAGTTCTAAAACTAGATTCATGATTAAGATTGTATTATAACACGAAGGAGATACTATCGCAACTCCAGTAGACTACCTTTAGCAGGGACAGTCAAAGAGCTCTGGAACCAATCAAGCCGCAGAAACACAGCACTGCAATTAGAACAGTGTAGTTGTGGTACCGAATGAGGAGTAAAAAAAATATAATTTCATTATGAAAAATAAGTATACAATTACAAGCATGTTGGAGCACCCTTTTAGGTACCCTAGGACACCTGCGGCAGGGTGCACCACTCTTCCTTATCTATAAGTAGGTACAATAACATAGTTTGGGTAGCATGTATTTCAATATTATAAGTGTAGTTGTTACATGCTTAAGTGAGTGTGAATATGTGCGAGTGTGTGTTTTTGTGTGAATGTGTTTATAAGTGTATTAAACTGGCAAAATGTGGGTGTATAATAAGGACACCTCTGCCAACCCAGGGCAATAGACATGATCATGTGACTTGCAATATAATACCTTATTATAACGACAAATATTATTATGAATAATCCTACAGCATCCTTCCTTAATGCATTTGCGAATAAAATCGTAAAATATTAGTTACTTAGCATGCAGGGAGTGAGAGCTCGCCACAGAGCTGTCCCGACATTTGCATTGCTAATAACTCGTCTGACGTGATGACACGTCACGTTTCAACTGGTATCGCTGAGTTTGCTCCCTTTTTAGAGGTTTTTTGCAAAGAAAATGTTAAAATACAGAAAAAAAGGCAGCTTTGATCTAAGAGTGAAGGTGTGTGAACTGACTTTAGCTATAAAAACACACCAGCTTATAGACCTGCGTCTTCATCCGCATGGAATACTTTGGGCTAACGCTAACTTTAAACCACAATTGGTCTTAGCGTGGTGATATATAAGTCTATATAGCATGCTCACTAAAATGCCTTTGCTTGCGGCGACGTCTGGATGACGGGTTGTCCACTTCCCTCTATGATGGTTGAGGAGGTCAATGGCTGGCATTCACGTCATACTTGTGAACAGGTGCTGCTTGTGAGGGCTGGTCATCTCAAGCTACACAATTATACGTAGTACTTATCTTTAGCTTTTTATATTGACTTTTGGCATCGCACTGGAACTGTGTCCATGGGCTTATATATTTTTTTTGTGATTTATATTGTATTACTCAAAACTGTAATATTTTTTTTTGTAATTACTGAGGTTCTTCTCAGTAAAAGCAACTGAATTTGAATTTGCATTTGTTATTTCAGTTGTTTGTTATGTCCAAACTAATACACTGAACTGATAGAGGAAGGGCGGACCTTCCTCTATCTCTCTCACACCGACCCTGTACTGAACGGTCCTAATTTACTGTAATTATACATTTGCTCTGTAATAAATCCTTATTAATTACCACCTATCTAGCAGTTTTTCGCAATTACTCAAAGCCCTTGGCCTAACATCTCAATGACATAAATATAACAATAAGCTTAGTTTTAACTAAAAACAATCGAGAAGTACGTAAGTATTCGATTTAAGTAGTAACTTACCATTAGGGTGCCGTTTTAAAACATCTCAGAGACTCCTAATGCTATTAGGTAACGTTCAGTAGATTTATGGTAGCCGTTTATTTTTATCTTACCAACTAGATCTTGCTGTGCCAATTGCTCGGAGAATCATTTAATTCATTTCAGTTCTTCTTCTTGTAGTGCCTCACCAATTATTGAAGGTTGTCTGTCAGTTCGGTAAACTTCTGTGTATCCTTCGCGAGGCTGAAGAGTGCAGCAGCACTGCTGATGCCAGTCCACTCGCGGATATTGCGCAGCCACGACTTCCTCCTTCGGCCTACTGGCCTCTTCCCAGACACTTTGCCCATAATTCAAAGTCAAAGTCAAAGTCAAAAGTATCTTTATTCAATTAGACTTTTTACAAAGTACTTCCAAATCGTCAGAATGACATAATTATAGAGGATTATATATGCTACCGCCAGGTTCGGAAGGTTGCTTTTACTGAGAAGAACCTGGCAAGAAACTCAGTAATTACTCTTTTCAAAAATATTATACAATTTAAAGAATACAAAATAAATAATTTAAGAATCGTAAGCTCATGGACAATGTTCCAATGCACAAATGTCGATAAAAATTATAAGTTACAGCAGTTCGTAAAAAATCTACCATTAAAATTAAGTATACGCAGGTGAAACCGTGGGGTACTGTTAGTCAGTAAATAAAGAATTGTAATGTAAACTCTAACATTACATTATATGCTACGAATTCCGTAGCAAAAGCTACGCCGTAGCACAGCCTACGCCGTAGAACATCTTACAATGTAGGTCCATATTATGATGTACAAGACATAAAAGTTCATTGAAATTTGCCCCAAAATTTAACATCATAATACTTTTATACGCCTTAAAGATCAATTTCGCTTCGTATATTTATTGACCTGTAAAAAATTCATTCAGCCCACGCCTTAAAGCGCATTTAACGTACCATAAACAAAAACAAGTTACAGCATCGGTAAAAAAGTATAATTTCTCACCAGACCGTACCAAGTCACATACATGTTTGACATGCATTAGCGGGGTGCCATATAAAGGAGTGGAATTAATATAAATCTTCGTGATATTACCATAGAGCAAGTTAAGGAAGTTTGCTCTCTGCTATTCATGTGGTAAGTGGGTTGTATATCATACTATGTGTTTTCGATGAAATACATATGCTCACGTCTGTATTCCCCGAAAGGGTAGGCAGAGGTGTTGCGATAACATCACCCACTTTTCACGGAAGTTAATTAAGTGCTAACGTGCCAGATTTTGAGTCTATCGTTTATTATCTCTCTATTGCTTATATATTTCTGTCTACCGAATGCATCATCTCCCTGGCCTTAATCCCATACATTGTTGGAGTCGGCACTTGATTCAACCCGTTGTGGCTGCTCACTTCATTTTTATACGAAGCGACTGCCATCTGACCTTCGCAACCCCTTTAACGAGGTAAATCTGTGATCTGGGCTAAACCAGTTGTCAGACTATTTTAGGCCTCCGACTGACCTGTAACGATTGGCTAAGATGATAAATTGGCAACCGGCACCGACGGCTTAAAGTGCTCTCCGAGGCACGGAGGGAACTCGGATGGTCACCCATCCAATTACTGGCTAGGGTTAGGGTTGCTTAACTTCACTGATTGAATGATATGCGCAATAGCAATTGAGCCACGAGCTCCTCTTCCTTGAGGAAACCTGCATATGCCCGAGAAATAATTCAAAGACGTATGTTTAGTGCCTGAATCGGCGATACTCTCATATACGGCGATGGACTCACCCTCTGTCACGTTGGCACTTAATCATATTCAGAGAAATGTGGGTGTGGTTGTTACAACACCTCGGCTTATCCCTTCGGGGAATATAGGCGTTGGCATATTTTTAATTTTAGTTTAATTACCTTGTTAACGTTAAACCATTTATATAAGCAGCTTAATTAAAAGGATGCCCTAATAATCATTTATATTCATTAGCTATTGAACTAGAGTCGTGAGAAATTAAGGGCACTGTTCTAATTCTCGTTGCTTTGTAAACACTATTCGTAATTAAGGCCAGCGTCTTAAGACAGGTAATTTGGCGACATCCGACTGGAGAAGCGCTGGGGTGAGAAATCTAATTACATTTTCCTTCTTCTTCAAAGATAGTCTTCCTAGGCTAAGTTGCTTTCACAGATGTGCGAAGATGCGTACTGACGTGATATATCTATAATGTTATCTACCAAAGCCGCCGTTGTATTGAATAACATGCAAAAAATAATATGCTCATATCAAGACTTTTTTTGGCGTAAAAATCAGCAGTAACGTAGACTTATTCACGTGAAATCTAACGTTTTTATTTTTTTCCTCCCACTAATAGTTCCTGAAATAATCACACCTTCTCCTTAATTTAACAAGTTGAATTACCGCGTACGTAATGTACGCAAACCTGGCCGCGCATTCATTCAATCGCTGAAGGCCGCGCGCTTTTCGGCTCTAAGCAACCATAGCCTATAACTACGTTGTCGTTGGACCTAGATATTTTACGACTTCAACATAGTGATATATTCACAAAACCCTACAACTTCTAGAAGACAACTGTTCCTTTTTCTCCGACACTCTGTATATTATATTATATAATTAAATACACGTTTTTAGTTTACAACCGCTCCATTTAATTCCACGACAAAGCGTTGTCTTTCTTGACAGTTACATTTTCTATTGTATAAAATACATGCAAAGAGGTTACATATACATTACCCATAAAATTAACTTTACGCGGGTAAAACCGCGGGGCACAGCTAGTAGTTAACATAATCACGACAGAACAGGTTGAAGTAACAATAACATGGACCGGGCTTCAAAAATCAACATTCCCCAATATATTAAACTGAATAGAATTCAGGGAAATAAGTTCTTATTCTACCCTTTCCTGGTTGTCATTGAATATAATAATATATCTAATAAAATAACCCGGGGTGGAATCGCACATTCTATAGAAATATGGGGAATACCGCACAAATGTTGGTTTCGTAATGCGGAATACAAGGGATTCACGTGTTATGTGGCCCAGTATGGATGTATGTATCTTTGTAGGGAAATGATAATATTCAGTTGTGTTTTCTTCATTTTTATTAAGGTAGTGCTGTAAAAGCTTTACCGGGATCAAAAACAGCAATACAATATCAGTCCCGCTTATACTCTAATTTTTTTTATTATTTAAATTTTGTTAACCGCACACAAAATGAAAATGATTTAGTCAGTTTAGGCCCTGGTAACTTGCAACCCTGACACTTCTGAATGTCGAACAATTTACGACCGATTCGGAAACCTTCTGAGAAGAACCGGCAAGAAACTGAGCTAGCATCATATATACACATGCTCACGCCTGTATTCCTCGAAAGGTAGGCAGAGGCGTTGTAATAACAACACCCACATTTCACCAAAGATCATTAAGTACCACAGTGATAGATTGTGAGCCTATCGCCATCTTAAATTACTTCTCAGAAATACAGATATTACTTTGAATAAGCCACTTCGAAGAATAATTATGTGCCCGCTAATTGGTTACTTAGCCACATATGAGTATATTATACATTGGTCTGTATGTGTCGTTATAATATGGGCGGGCTTTAATCCCAAAACCCTTGGTACCGTAGCCGCCATCTGCCCGTCCCCTATCTAACATACGTATCTATTTGAATTTCGAATGCGACCCACAACTTTTTTTAAACTCCGCAAATGACATACGAGAATGACAAATAAGTATGGCGCTAATTTCAAAAGTTTATATTCTAATCTTCCAGAATAATATGTTCAAAAATTTAAATTTAGTTATTTAGGGTTGAGTGTAAAAGTATTGTAATTGAATAACAGAGTTATTTTTAAAAATCACCGTTTAATATCGAACTACAAAATGTTCAGAGTATGAAAGGCGAGAAAATGTTAGAGCAATAGAAAAGAAAACACTACAATTTTCCCTCTTATATTTCTTAGCGTTTAGAACAAAGGCGCTTGCACTGGATAACCGCACTAGTTTAATGAGTGAGCTCCATCTACGTCGTCTAGGAGTTGATAGTGGTATATTGCACTCGGCAGCATAATATTAGGGTGGAAGCTGCAATACTTGGCACACCACACTGTGAATGCAGTTTCTCAAGACGTCCAATTAGAATTAAAATTGAAAAATCAAATTAGAATTAATAATGCGTTCATGTTTTGACGTAACAGTAGTTAAAAATCTTTTATTCTAGAATACCTCGAAGGGGTAAGCAGAGGTGTTGTAACACCCACATTTCACCGAATATGATTAAATGGCAACGTGACAGAGGGCGAGTCCATCACCGTCTCCGGCACTATACATACGTCTTTGAATTACTTCTCAGACATATGCAGGGTTCCTAACGATTTTTACTTCGCATCGTGTTAAATCACTGCACATAAGTTTTTTGTTTAGAAATACTCATGGTACACGCCCCGCTGGGATTCGAACTTACGTCGCTTGAGTAGCAGGCGACTGCTCAAAATCCAAGGCCATCATGGCAATTATTTCTATGAAATATATTTATTTATTTATTTATAGTTAATTATTACGGACATACCAATTACAATAATGTCGTAGACCGTTAACGAAAATTCGTTTTTATTCGATTGGGTAATTTAATTGATCATTGAATTAAAAATAATCATTGAATGTTATTTTTTAATTCAAGGTGACGCCTGCTTAGTTTTCATGTGACATTTTTCTTTGTTTGAGTTATTTTTCAAAAGGCTCATTTAAACTATGAGGTGTATAATAAAACAATAATATTACTAATCAGTCCGCCATTGAATGTTCTCAGTCCAAATTGAATACAGTTCAAGACAAGTTAACTAAACTGAAATTAGGGTAGATAAAAGTTAGGGAACAGAATTTCCCGTTGGTCAGGGATAACCCACGTCGGGCCTGTAGGGAAGTGATAGTACCGGCGGCTACCCGCAGCTACCCGCAGCTTTTCAAACTGATCTCAGATGATATCCAGCTAGTTATTGATATACCTACTTACTATAGGTATAACTCCTACTATTGTACAAGTTTAGATGTTTGTCAAGCAATCACGCATTTTCACATCATCATCTCCCTGCCCTTATCCCATACATTGTTGGGGTCGGCACTTGATTCAACCCGATGTGGCTGATCACCTGATTTTTATACGAAGCAACTGCCATCTGACCTTCGCAACCCTTTGACGAGGAAAATCTGTGATCTGGGTTAAGCCAGTTGTCAGACTATTTTAGGCTTGCGACTGACCTGTAACGATTGCCAAAGATGATAAATTGGCAACCAGAACCGACGCTTTAATGAGTTCTCGTGTTTAGTGGGAACTCGGGCGGTTTACATCCAATCACTGGCTAGGGTTAGGGCTGCTTAACTTCGCTGATCGAATGATATGCGCTATAGCAACTGTGCCACGAGCTCCTCAATAATCACGCATTTTTTTTTTATAGTGAAATAACCACGGATTTTTACATATTGTTTGACAGCTTTAGCCTCGGTAACAAAGACCTATGCATACATAGTTTCGTAGTAACCGTTTAATGGATAATACAGTAACTAACGGGCTTTAGCAAAGTGCTCTTAACCCGGCACCAGCTGCATAAGCGTGGAAATAAATAATATAAACATATGCATAAGTGTTTACTTATATTACATAGAGGCAACGTTTGTATGTAGGATGTAACCTCCAAATTACTTTTCCAGATTTTGCGTGGCCTTGATTGATGGCACGAGCGAAGCCATGGGCGCGAGATTATAGTTATTTTATTTCCTATAAGGCTGTTTAACGAATACCATAAAAAATCTAGATACATAAATAAGTATTATATCATTGACAAAGTATTGTTATTTATAGTACTTATAATGTAAATAAGTTTTGCCGACAAATTCATTATGAAAACGTGGAAGTATTTGAGAAGAATACTTTTATATGACAATCATGTGTCAAGTTGTTGGTGAAAGAGAACGAAATGCAATAGGTTTAATGTCTATAATTGATAAGCCATTGCTTACTGCTACTCCGTGATATATAGTGAGACCAAATCGATGTAACTCATTTTACAGCAACTCATACGGCTCAAATTTGGAGTGCAATCGAATCGTCTCGTTACAAGCCATTGTGACTATTTGTCACACTGAATATGTATACGAAAATATACCTTATCAAATGATATTCGAGTGTAAATGATATACGAACTTAAGGTGGTAATTGACTTTCACGGCTAACTATAAGTAGATATCGATTTCAGTGAAAAAACATTCATATAATCTTAACCTTCTTATTCAGTTTAAATGAAATAAAAAAAAATTATAATGCTTATTACCTATATATTTTAGAATTAAAATTTTTAATCTCGGGACGTCAAAAGTTGGGTCAAAAAGGGTTTGGGGATACTTATACCAAATTCAGCAAAATCGGTTCAGGAGCTCAGCCGTGAAAAGTTTACAGACAAACACACTTTACCATTCATAATATTAGTATAGATTTAAAACAGCAGTAGGTAGTGGGTCGTTCATACCGTACATAAGTGTGCGGTGGACATTTATCGCCGCTGCCACTAATGGAGTGAAGCTATTTGCTCTAATAGATTTCACTTTGTTACTTGTGCTTTAAACTGTAATGGCGTAACGTACTTACATATTTACTTTCACTATGTAGGTACCTTACACAGGTAATGCATAACTGCCTCGTTGGTCTAATGCTTAGTACGTTCGCCTGCCGATCACGAGGTCCTGGGTTCGATTCCCGGGTCGGGTCAAAAATTTATATTGGGTTTTTCTGTCAAGAAATTCACAAAAAAATGCCCGGAGTTGGAAGCTGGTGGTGTTTCCACCCCCGTGCCTCGGAAAGCACGTCAAGCCGTTGGTCCTACGTCTGATCTCTCTCCGGTCGTGTCGGATTGCCTCCCATCCAACTATGAGAGTGAGGGAATAAAGAGTGCACCTGTGTTTGCACACACACTTGTGCACTATAATATCTCCTGCGCACATGCGAAATTCGGTAGGAGATCAATATTATTATTATTCTAGTTTCTTTTTCTCAGCCGAGGCCGGTAATAAATGATATTCACGGGTCAAGACCAAGTGAATATCATTGGGATGGATTGTGTCTGGTATCTGTTATTATTATTATTATTAATGTTAAACGAACAATATAAGATCAGACACTTATGATTTTGTGATTTCACACCACGTGCTTTACGGTGAAGGAAAACATCGTGAAGAAACCTGCATATTTCTGAGAAGTAATTCAATGAAGTATGTAATGTGTCTGAGACGGCGATGGACTCACCATCTGTCACGTTGGCACGTAATCATCTTCGGTGAAAAGTGGGTGTTGTGATTATAACACCTCTGCCTACCCCTTCGGGGAATACAGGCGTGAGCATATGTATGTATACTTTTATTTCCATAAAATATAATATGCAAAAATAAACGCTTTCTTTCAATGTCAAAACTATTACAGCGGTTATGTTGTAGTTTGGCTTTTTTAGTTCATCACTCGGGCCCAACCATGAGCTCTTATTACAATGTTAGTGCAGCTGTGGGACAGTGACAGACTTATACACGTCATATACATCTGTCTCATAATAAGAGTAAAACTATCATGGCAATAAGAGGTTCTTATATTGCCTATGGACAGCGGACAATCAGACGCATCCAACGATACCTCATTTGTCAACTTATGATAAGTGGTTTTAGAGGTCGGAGGGAGCAAATTAACAAACCTACATACACACATACATATTAGTCAAAATCATAACCCTCCTTTTTGATTCGCGATATTCAGAAAGCCATAAAAATTTGTTCAAAAGGTCCCGTAATTTTAGCGAATTGTTGGACTTTTAAAAAAATTCACTTGACAACTGCATGTTGAGTTATGCCAATCGCACACTGGTGCAGCGGTAACGTGACGGCTCCGGTGAATTTTTCACAGTCACGCTACAATACATGCGACCATATACCAGGCTTGTAATGAAGGCTATCGCCATTATAAATCAGCAATTTTGTTCCAAATTGACTTTATTTCTAGGTATTGTAGAAAATGTACGACCTCGTTGAAGTAATTATGAAAAAGATTATTTAAATTTGCATTAAAAATGAACGACTGAAAAATAAGCAACATTAATCAAAAACTGTTTTCTATTTTCTACGTAGAATTGAGAATAGGTGTGCTTAAATGTAATGTATGGTTGCAAATCACTTCATATTATCTCGGCATTTATCTCAACATATAACACAGACTTCGTGTCTCAACTTCTTAATTCAACAAACCCCATTATCTGAATGACTTAACTTTACAAAGATATTAATTCGATCAAAGAACGACGCAAGGGTCTTTTTGCATTGTCAAAAAGATTATCCTTTGAAAATTATGTTAGAGACAGTTGAATTTTCAAGCACGGCGATTTGATTCTATTAAAGAACTGGAGAGAGAGCATTTTATTATAAAGTAATGCGATCTTTAAATATTCACTCTTTTTACTAAATGTTAAGTAGGATTTATGATAATGGCGTTCTAACTGAAATTAAATGATAGTGGCATGTGCGTTAGCTGTTATCTGCGAAGTGTACCTATAGGTATTCGAAGCGATTACTTTTTAAAATCCAATAAATCGCATTTAACTGTACAGGCATACCTGATGGATGATGACGGGGTCTTTTAAATTAAATATGAAAAAAAAATACCCTCAAGTTTCGGGAGTAAATTGTTATAAAAAAGCGGGGCCTGTACCAATGAGTTCTTCTAAAAAACTTATGTACGGTGATTTAACTCCACGTGCTTTACGGTGAAGGAAAACATCGTGAGGAAACCTGCATATTTCTGAGAAGTAATTCAAAGACGTATGTATAGTGCCTGAGACGGCGATAGACTCACCATCTGTCACGTTGGCACTTAATCAAAAATTCGGTAAAAAGTGGGTGTTGTGATAACATTACCTCTGCCTACCCCATCGGGGAATACAGCCGTGAGCATATGTATGTAAGTATTATAAACAAAAAAAACAAAAGCAGGGAATGGAATGTTCATTTCAATAATAAGAACCTGGTTAACCGAGCTGTGCTAGTTTCGTTATCGCCCCGTAAGGTGGAAAACTCACGTTTGAGCTACCATAACTTGACAGATGTCGGCGAAATTTGCTGTCGTATTGTAATGATATTGTATGAGTTTTTCGGTGCCTGAAAACATGGTCAAAATGATGTTTTCCGAAAATTTTGTCTAGCTAAATCGATTTTTTGGCCCTGAAACCCACTACACCAAAAAATCATAAATATCGTTGGAGAGGTTTCCGAGATTCAGATTCAGGAATATATATACAAGAATGCTCGTTTCAAGATATAATTAAAATATATGTATCTGTGCAGTCATGCCTGATGAAGGGGTCTTAAATGAAATATGAAAAAAATTACCCATTTGGTTCAGGAGGAAAATTTTAATAAAAAAAACAAAAACGGGCGGAATGGAATGTTCATTTGAATAATAATTTAAAATACGAATATGAATAATGCGGTCCTTCCAGCCAAAGCGATTCGATACACTCTCTAACAATGATAGACATTCTGTACCCCAAGTGTAAGTTTAATATGTTTTAACTATTACTATATCGACTATGAGCCGTGGTGACAGTGGGGTTTGAGCAGTCGCCTGCTATGCAAGCGACGCAAGTTCGAATACCAATGAGTTCTTCTAAAAACTATATGCAGTAATTTGACAGCACGTGCTTTACGGTGAAGGAACACATTGTGAGGAAACCTGCGTACGTCTGAGAATTAATTCAAAGACGTATGTATAGTGCCCGAGACGGCGATAGACTCACAATATATCGCCGTGGCACATAGCCATCTTTGGTGAAAAGCGTTGTTATTACAACACCTCTGCCTACCCCTTCGGGGAATACAGGCATGAGCATATGTTACTTAGACATCTCGCGGACAAAGCGTACTCATAGAAAGTATTTATGTGCGAAGAGAAACATTATAAACAAAATATCTCTGTAAGTAAACAAGATAAGCTTCTCTTAATATATGACCCTCAGTTGTCCTTCAGAGGAGGTAATGGAAAAATTCCCTCGGCATTAATATTCATAAGCGCAGCCCTCTGGCTCCCTCGAGAAACTGAATACCCCAAATAGGTGTTGATTTGATGTAGTGTGTGTTATTTTTTAACCTTCCAAAAGTATTATAAACACTAGCGGACGGCACGTGGTTTCACCCGGTTAGTTCCCGTTCCCGTATGAGTACTGAAATAAAATATAGCCTTTATTGTTCGCTGGTAATGTAGCTATCCTTTACCGAAAGATTTTTTCTCAACGGTCCAGTACTTTTTGAGCCAATTACAAATATACTTACACACAAATCTTTCCTCTTTGTCTCCTTCTCTGTATTTCTGTCTGTCTGTTTATTCCGGCTAATCTCTGAAACTCTAATCTTTAAAGGGACTTCCACTGGCACATAGTTACATAAGTTTTATTTATGTTAAAAATAACATACAGTGGAATTAAAAACCGCCTCCTTTTTTAAAGTCCGTTAAAAAAAAGGATTCCGCGAAATAAAGTTACGTTTTGGCAGTTGAATCCATTGGGCAAAGCTCGGTAAAAAAATCAATGACGTTCTGATGATGACATCATATTATTAAGTTGGCGAATTTTCTTCAACGATAAGTTTGAATTCTGTTTAAAAATATTTAAGTTCTAAAACTAGATTCATGATTAAGATTGTATTATAACACGAAGGAGATACTATCGCAACTCCAGTAGACTACCTTTAGCAGGGACAGTCAAAGAGCTCTGGAACCAATCAAGCCGCAGAAACACAGCACTGCAATTAGAACAGTGTAGTTGTGGTACCGAATGAGGAGTAACGATTGAGGAGCTCGGGGCACAGTTGCTATTGCACATATCAGCGAAGTTAAACAACCCTAACCCTAGCCAGTAATTGGATGGGCGGCCGCCCGAGTTCTCTCCGTGCCGAGAGTACGTTAAGCCGTCGGTCCCGGTCGCCAATTTATCATCTTTGGCAATTGTTACAGGTCAGTCGGAGGGCAAAAAATAATCCGACAACTGGTTTAACTCAGATCACAGATGTTCCTCGTCAGAGGGGTTGCGAAGGTCTCATGGCAATCGCGTCGTATAAAAACCAGCTGATCAGCCACATCGGGTTCAATCAAGTGCCGACCCCCACCAATGTATGGGATAAGGCCAGGGTTGTGGTAACGAATGATCCGACACCTTTATGGCTTACTCGTTTATAAATATTATGTTGCTTAAAACCTCACACAGCCCTACCTAATCACATATTAAACGAGGTTTTTTTTAAGTTTTTACATACATATGCTCACGCCTGTATTCCCCGAAGGGGTAGGCAGAAGTGTTGTTATCACAACACCCACTTTTCACCGAATTTGATTAACAGCCAACGTGACAGATGGTGAGTCTATCGCCGTTTCAGGCACTATACATACGTCTTTGAATTACTTCTCAGAAATATGCAGGTTTTCTCACGATGTTTTCCTTCACCGTAAAGCACGTGATGTGAAATCACTGTACATACGTTTTTTTAGAAAAACTCATTGGAACAGGCCCCGCTGGGATTCGAACTTGCGTCGCTTCCGTAGCAGGCGACTGCTCTAACCCCGAGGCCAGCACGGCTTTCTTTTTTTTTCTGTAAATAGAGCACCGCGGTCAACCAGGTTCTTATGTTAATACTTGTTACATTAGCTATCTGCCAGTACAAGTCCCGTTAAGACTAAGACGAAGCTTAGACCGAAAAAAAAATCAATTGTTTTTTTATCTGAGTACCGTATATACTTTCATATGCCTTTAGTAAAAAGACTTTAATTTGGAATTACAACCAGACACTTACATTCAATTAATTTGCATAGGTATAGATAAAGCTAAATATTATACAGTGAAATATCAGCGCCACATCCAAAATAGCTCAATCAATCCATTGAAATCTAAGCGTTATTCCCAAACTAATTACGCTTCAACTTCAATGATTCACAAATAAAGGTAGAAGTTTATTGAAATCCATGAGATCAATTGGATGCTGATAAGCAATAATGTGTCAACCCACAAAAAGTCAAATTCAAAGGTTTTGATATATTTTGATAATGCATCACGTATTTAACATTCTAAAAAAGTGTTTCAAGTCATCTGAAACATAAAAGTACGTAAAAAATGGATTTATGTCATAAAACAAATCTTAAATCACGTATACAATCATCTTAAGACGCCATTTTCTCAAAACCAAGTTTATGCGGGTTGACACATTATTGCTTATCTGCATCCAATTAACAGTTAATTACAGACCATGTTTACCATCCACAATACTATTCAAATTAATAATGGAATTACATCTTCTGGCAAATTAATGCTACATTTCACAATTGGTGCTCCATTATGAGAATAATATATTCAATGTCCCACATAATTTCACCTGCACTATTGTACTGACCTTATAACTATTGTTAATAGTGTTTCTAAAGTGCTGTAACATTTCAGCCATAATTTTCTAATTACAAAATTGATGTACAGACACCTCAGTTTCACTCTCGTTGAATTTCATGGGTGGCCCGCGGAGCCCTAATGTTTTTTTTATATAAAGGTATCTTAAACTACTCCTTGGAACATTAGTTATCTGCCAGTAAAAGTCTAGTTAAAATCGGTCCAGCCGTTTCGGAAACTAGCCGGAACAAATAGGCAGGCAGAATTTTTTTAAATAGTTTTTTTTATGCCGTGAGATATATTTGCATTTCGTGCAAAACTGTTCTTTTGGAATTACAAACAGTCACTTAAATATTTTTTTTATATAGATGTATTTTACTCAGTTTAAGTTCTGGTATAATTATTATATTAAATCATAGTTCGTTCTAATCTGTAAGATCTCAAATCAATACATTCCATATCATATCATCATAAGCTCAAACTTGAGCTGTTCGCATAATCTATGGTAATAGCGAAGGTGAGCGTTCCGCAGTAATCAGAGGGCGGAATGTTCAAAACGTTATTTGATGCTTGCTTCCACAAAAAAAACTTACAGAAAGCCCGCTTCCATACAATGGCCGCCACAGACGCAAACTTATAAGTGTCTCGTTCTAAAGATACTCACTTTCATCACCCCTATCCCATAATATTTGTGGCCGATGCAATATATTCTCTTCCATCTCTCTCCATCAGCGGTCATATAATTATTCACTGTTTCACACAATCCATTCATCGTTTCTTAGGTCTTCCTCTCACCTTGTAACCATCCAAAGGCATAAAAATTTTTTTTTGACAAAACTCATAACATGTCCATACCACAATTTTTTTTTATAATTTATGTTCTAAAGAGACTAATGGCATTTAGTTTAAGCATGATGTTTTTTTATTCATTCTTCAAAGGATTAGGAAATTTACAAAAAATAAGGGCTTTGAATTGATCCTACGACATTCTGTTAACCGTTGTTTGCTAATTCATCTTGCATTTAGAAAGACAGAGAGAAAGAAAATTTATTTTCTATAACACAAAAAACGCAACGCAGCATAAATAAAATTTAGATAAGGTACTAAATAGATGGTTAATTTAAGAATATTATAAAAATAAAAGCATTTCGTCCCTCCCCTATTTTTGTGTGTGGCCAGTCCAAGCTAACGCAACACTAATCTAAATAATATGCATGAAACACTTACAACTAATGAAATCGGCCCAATTTGATCCTCAAACGGATGCATGTATATATGCGTTCGACGATTCTTGACAAATGTAAGAAGTCGTCCTTCTGATATCATTATATTTGGAGCTTGTTCACTGAAGCGTCGCAACGCCGTCGCTCCCTACCGCATGTTATTAACTTCGGTAAGTGACTGTGTTTTCTTATGTTACTATTGCCACGAAAACTCGAAAGAGTTTGAATCCAATAATTATATTAAAGAATATATTACCCCTTAGCGTATTTCGTTAGTCTTCTTAAATATCACTATTGTGAATAATTTCATCTGAATTTTATTTTAAATAATTTATTAACTATGCAATGAAATGTACATGATGCCAGCTGAATTTCTTGCCGATGGTCAATTCGAAATTCATATAAGTGCCTTACCAGGGCCTCAACTAAATAAATTATTTTCATTTTTATATCGATATTAGGGTAAAATAATTAAGAATTTGAATGTCTTAGATATCTATCAAAGTCAAACGAAGAAGGGTTGGGTTCCTTAATACTGTGGGTTTCGCTTTGTTATCGGAACTGTAGAAGTAGGTTCCATACATTATTTATTAACATTTTGTGCGAAGGTTCAATGAACTTACTAATTTCTTAGCTTTGACGCATAATTTTTGTATCACAAAATAGTAGCTCATTAAAAATTACGAAAACTCTTTCGTCATAATTTAGTTCATCAACTGGTCCTATAATGTGTTTATGGGAAAGAATCCTACCATAATATTTTAAACGCAAAAGTTTGTAAGTATGGGTGGATGTTTGTTACTCTTACATTACTTAATGGATTCTGATGAAACTTGACAATAATATTATATATCAGAATAACACATAGGATATAAGAGATACATTTTCGTGGTAGTTAAATTATACGCGGGAGTAGCCGCATGACTCAGCTAGTACTGTACATATAATTATATTCAGAGTAAACGCACTTCTGGTAATAATGGTGTTTTATTTATAATTTTTATTTTTATTATATTTTTCTTCTTCATTGTATCAGCATGCATGTGTAAAAATAATAGTTGAATATTAAAAGTATTAATGTAATGGACTGATTCATAGCTTTGTTGTTTAACATCAATTTCATTTTCATGACAAACAGATAAGTGCACTAATTGTGACCGCTTCAATTATAAAATGTATTTTGGAGCTGGTCGTTAAATTCAAATTTCGCTTAAAGCCTCATTCGTCGAATAGCTTCATGACAACGAATAAATACGTGTCTAATTCCAAATGAGGCATGGTCAATTGGTTGAACAAACATTTATCTGCTCAACGTTGGATACCTGAAAGAGCACAGCATTTTAGGAATCTAGTTTTGTGCTGAAGACGAAGCCGGTGCCAAGCAGTGGGTCAAGGAGATAGTTATAATTATTGCGGCAATAGATTGGTACTTTTTTTTTCATTCAGAAATATAAAAAAGAGTTCTTGCGCAGAGTGCATGCTCTTATTGGTAACACAAAAAAAATACGACTATGTTCGTAAATCTTAACAAACATAAAACTCAGTCTAGTCTAGTAAAATACGGTCAAAGTCTGCGTTTGATCACCCTTTGCACCTTGGCATACAACATTCTAGCATTCACCGTGCTGTAGGTCTAAAAAGGTCACGTTGGGAGAAACATAATGTGATCCGAATATGATTCATCATCGAATAGACGCATCGAACATACGACTTTTTTAATGAGTCAAACATAGAGTCTGCAAATCACAAGTATCACTCAAATTTAATGTTTCCCTTGTAGCAGAAAAACTTTTTTTAACAATTATCTAGCACATTATTTGTAATATGGCAATTAAGAAACACAGGCTCATAAATAAAATAAAGTTATTTATACATCTTAATTCAAAATGTAATAAATGACATGTCATTTATTTAGTAGGCAATCTTCCCAAATGTGCGTCCGTTAAAGAAGTCGACATTAGATGGCTATCGTGCAGTGCCGAGGTGAATGTACGAATGTTTTATGTATAAGGCAGCAAAACGTGTAGTTTACTTGGCTCAAACTCTTACGATATCGTTTGAACTCGCACGGAATAAGAATCCTGGGGCTCCTAGCTATCACAAGCTACTATGAAACTCACCTACAATATTTATTGCAATTGCTCTTGAAACCGTTCGCTATTTAAGTTTATTTTATTATATTCCATGTTTATTTTATTCAATTTCCTAACAGATTAGGCTTTTCGATTTTTGATTATTTATTTTAAGCACTAATGCTTTTGGATGAAGCGAAATAAGTATGTAAGGATCGTAGCATGTGGCAAACGTGGTACTTTCAAATCGTCAGACATAATTATACATGCTACCACCAGGTTCGAAAGGTGCTTCAACTCAGTAATTAATATTTTCAAAAATATTATGTAATTTTGAAAATACAAAATAAATCTCATAAGCAATGTAAGCCCATGGACACAATGCACAAAATGTCGATAAAAAAGTAAAAGTCTAGTAGTTCTATTTATATTTAAATGTGTAGCTTGAGATGACCAGCCCCCACAAGCAGCACTTTCAGCTTTATAATATTTTGTACTATAGATGTAACCTAGAAAAACGTGACTTCTGTAAATGCAATCGGGCCCTGTTTACCATACCGAAAAATAAAACGCAAAAAATAATGAAAATGTCTTCATAATTTCAAACCGCTCTATTAAAATAAAAATGAATAGTAATATCCTAGATCTTACAAATTCCAGTTCCATAAACAGCTAAACTAACTCCACAAAAGAAAAAACTCGTGGAAATGTCAAACGTTCAGCGATTCTTATCGTTTGAGTCATAAAATTGGTCGGCTAACGGTATGATATCACGAGAACCTATATTACTTAACGTTGGAACCGAAGGGTAGGTTGCATCGACTAACTTTAACCATACGTACATATGCTCACGCCTGTATTCCCAGAAGGGGTCGGCAGAGGTGTTGTAATAACAACACCCACTTTTCAACGAACCTGATTAAGTACCAACGTGACGGTCAGTCTATCGCCGTCTCAGGCACTATAGATACGTCTTTGAATTACTTCTCAGACATATGCAGGTTTCCGCTGTTTTCCGCAACCGTAAAGCACGAGGTGTGAAATCAGTGTGTTTAAAAGATTTTTAGAAAAACACATTGGCTCAGGCCCCGCTGGGATTTGAACTTGCGTCGCTTGCGTAGTAGATTACTGCTTATATACCCTGGCCACCATGTTGCTTAACTTTGCATTTTGTGCTTATATAATGCGTTATATTTATACTTCGCTATGGCTACCACTTTTTAACATATTAATATAACACTGACAACGATATTTGGTGCGACGTATTAAAAGCCGTATATTATTGTGCAACTGACTCTAAGCGATGTGTTTAAAAGTGTTTAGCCCACCCCTAGCCAAGCTTGAGTCCTTTATACGCCGAGAACGTATGAAATAAGGCTACCTGTGGGCGGCTTTAGTGATAATATAAACACTATGACGTCTGTGACTTAAGCTTTTGGAATTGCCTCCTGTGGCTTTCTGCTTGCCTGGTACTTTTTGACTCGTACGAAAATATCTGATATATATAAAGACTCACTCAACCATAAGAATATGGGCTAAATTTATACATCCAGTGTTATGCTATCCTAGTATCTAATTGAAACAAACAAATATTTTAATATATTTATTATAATTGGCAGTCGTTACAGGTCAGTCGGAGGCCTAAAATAGTCTGACAAATGGTTTAACCCAAATCACAGATTTTCCCCTTTAACGGGTTACGAAGGTCAGACGAAAGGCAGTCGCTTCGTATAAAAATCAAGTGCCGACCCCAACATTGTATGGGATAAGGCCAGGGAGATATATATTCATTAGTACCTATCTAGACTTGACTAAATAGCTGACGCATAATTGTTTTGTTTTTTGCTTTTAAATGCGTATTTTTTTTCTAAATTTAGTAATGTGCAAACAGGCCATTAGATGGCAAGCTTTTCCTGCAGCTTATGGATACTTACAACCCTTAATGGCTGTAGAATTTTTAACCGACTTCAAAAAAAGGAGAACGGATATTATTTTTATGTGTGTTCGCAGATAAATCCGCCGTTTATAAACCTACTTCATAATTATTTTTGGGATGAAGATATTTCGAGTGTGGACCATGATATGCAATCGAGGATCTGATGATGTTATCCCGGAGAAATTGAGGGGAACTTTTGAAAATCTTTCTCTTTATAAAGTCTTTGATAGCAATAGTGACGTCACGACTTGGTCTTAGCGGAAGATCAGTGATGGTTGTCATCACCGTGACAGCCAGATTATGCTGAGTTAGGTCCAATTGGTAACACTATAATCTATTGTTACGACAAACCTTTTCGCTCCTTTATGTATGTTGTTATGAATAAATTTATTTTCTTTCTTTCTTTCTATCTCAATACTATTAAATGAAGTCGATCTGATGATGGAGACGATAGAAAGTCGAGGGAACTTCTCAACGATCTACAGCCAACGTTGTATTGACATATATTTTTGGGGGATCACCCCTATCATTTAGAGATATGAAAAATAGATGTTGGCCGATTCTCAGACCTATCCCGATATGCACATAAAGTTTCAGAGGAGTTTGGTAACAAACATCGCGAAACGAGAATTGTGTATATTAGATGTAAGATGTATAAGGTTTTCAAATAAGAGACTAAATTCATAATTACGTTTGAACACTTTCAGAGTTCAGTTAGATTTAAGACTAAGTAAAAATAAGTTAGGCATCGTGTACTTGTGTGAATAAAAGCATTTACGGCTTCATTTTCCTCTCTCATGAACCGTGTGTTTACCTTAAAGGGTAAAAGGTCATGAGGTGGGCGGAAACAACTTTTGACAATGATATTATATATTCCTAGGTATGTTATGAGAGGCTTACATGACAATCTACAGAAAGATATTGAAAACGGTTGAAATGTAAGGTTTGTATGAACATAATTTATGAAAGACTAGCTGAGCCCCGCGGTTACACACGCGTGTAATATATCTCTTCTACATAGTCTATGTATTATTCTGATGTATAAGCTATATTATTGTAAAGTTACCTTAAAATCCATTCAGTAGTTTTTACGTGAATGAGTAACAAACATTCATCCATATTCACAAACTTTCACGTCTATATTAATAGTATCCTTCCTATTAAGTAGGATTACTTAAAAGTAATTCAATATCTCGTTATTTATTTTTGTACTAGCCTAAGCCGCAGCTTCGCCTGCGCGGCAGCTAGATTTCATAAACAAACTTTCAACCCCTATTTAACTCCCTTGAAGATAGAAATTCGAAAACCCATTTTTCAGTAGGTATATACCTACACCACACCAAGAACATACACAACAAACTCCCCGAAGCATCCCCGATGGGGTAAGCAGAGGAGTTGTAACCACAACACCCACAGTTCACGGAATATGATTAAGTGCCAACGTGACAAATGGGGAGTCCATCGCCGTCTCAGGCACTATACATACGCCTTTGAATTTCTTCTCAGATATATGCAGGTTTCACAAAGTTTTCTTTCACCGTAAAGCACGTGGTGTGAAATCACTGCACATAAGTTTTTTAGAAAAACTCATTGTAACAGGCCCCGCTGGCGTTCGAACTCGTATCGCTAGGTTAGCAGGTGACTGCTCAAGCCCCGAGGCCACCACGGTTCTTTTCATTCATTTCTTTACGTCTTTTACCTCCCAGTTGGCCCTCAGTACCAATTAAAGCCCCATCAATATGTTATGGTGAGAATGACCAACTGTGCTTATAAATCACACTACAAACGTTTGTATCGAACCTTAGCTGTTCACTTTATATTTCTTGCGACAAAAAAGACAATTTTCTTTGGCGATCGCGCGACTATAAATAAATCGGTCGGGCACATACATATTTCTCAGTCGCGATCTGCGACTGAACGACGGAATGGCTATGATTTATAAGCACGCGAATCCTTATTTTGTTCAATCTTTTGTTCGCTTATCAATACAGTAGACATTGGTCTTTTAGGGTTCCGAACCACAATAGGAAAAGCCTTCGTACTCTATCGTCTATCTGTCAAAACCCTACTCTCGAGTGTTGTTGTAAATTCTGTAAATATTTTAACTACAATGAACTAGTGGTGGCACCAAACTGAAATGAAGTACCGAATAACACTTGGCTAGATTTTTTTCTTTGAATAATTAAATTACGCCATCCCAAAAGGGTGCCCGAAGGAGTAAGCAGAGGTGTTGTAATAAACAACACCCACATTTCACCGAATATGATTAAGAGCCAACGTGACAGAGGGTGGGTCACCGTAAAGCACGTGATGTGAAATCACTGCACATGAGTTTTTTTTAGAAAATGTCATTTGTACAGGGCCCGCTGGGATTCCAACTTGCGCCGCTTGCGTAGCAGGCGACTGCTCAAACCCCGATGCCACCACGGTTCTTTTCATTCATTTCGTTACGTCTTTACTCTTATGCTATTTTCACTTCTTGTCGCAAGACTAGAGCTAGAACAACACTTGCCTATAAATAGACACTAATTAACATCCCAAGAATAATTTGTATAGCTTCTAGTACCTAATGCCTATTATCAAACATTATAATCATAGCCATTTCGTCAGTTTCGCAAATTAATCTCTCTCGTTTGTCAAAAGTTGTCTATGTTTACAGATACTGGTCTATTCAACTTTGATTTTGTAGAAGTACATTACATTACATATGCTCACGCCTGTATTCCTCGAAGGGGTAGGCAGAAGTGTTGTAATAACAACAACCACTTTTGACCGAAGATGATTAAATAGCAACGTGATAATTGGTGAGTCGATCACCGTCTCAGACATTATACATGTCTTTGAATTACTTCTCAGACATATGCAGGTTTCCTTCACCGTAAAGCACGTAGTGGGAAATCGCTGCGCATACGTTTTTAGAAAAAGTCATTCGTAGATCTACAGGCCTACAGGCCCCACTGGGATTCGAACTTGTATCGCTAGGTTAGCAGGCGACTACTAAAACCCCAAGGCCACCACGACTCTTATAGAATATTTAGAAGTATATATGCAAACGCTACTGCGAAAAAGAGGTCTTGGGTTTAATCTCTGGGTTTCGGGCAAAGTATTATTTGGGTTTCCAGTAGCAGCCTGGAGCCAGGATTAGAGTATGGGTAATGTCAATAAGCTCGCCCTCTATTACATGGGACTGAAATATAATTGGCGAAATGTGAGTGTAGTATAACTACCCCTAATCCAAACTCCGGACTGCTATCAAGAAATTACAGATGAAAAAATCCAATAACACACCCAGGACCTCGCGTTATGTTGGTTTATAATGTTCGCAATATATTCAGGTACCAAATCCTCAATACGAATTGAAAATACGAACTTTATTAGCAAAATGTGTTCCTCATTTTGAAAGTTCTCGTCGTCATTTTGAAGTTTATTTAAAGCTTCCTTTAAAGTCTTTTGTGTTTCCATTGGGACAATGCTAAGACCTTGTAACTTTGCTAATTCCCCATCTAGGTTCCAGGGAATTTCAATAAGAGCGCTTTGTTTCTTTTTATCCTCCAATGGCTATTGTCTCACTATTTCGTCCGAGTCGAAATCAATTTATCCTTAAACCCCTTTCTTCTGTTACTTAACGTTATTGGAGCATCCCGAGGGATCGAGTGGTAGCCGGATTGGTTGGTGAGATATAGTTTAACGGAACTACGCTGTTGCGTATAAAATCCCAACTAATAATATCCTTAATCTTTCAATAGTAAAATTGAAATCGAAATTTCCACGCAATATTATTTGTTTGTTTGATTCGATACGATTTTTACTAACATTTGAACTTCGATGTGGTTCTGGTTTAAAATCCATTATATTTATAGATGGTAGAGAACGTTTTGTAATATGTATAGATAAATAAAAATGTCCTGTCAGTGAGAGAAGGAAAGCATTTATAGATATGTTTTACAATAATCTTCTTCTCAATCGTTACACTCTTGGCAGAGCGGTCGTGATCGTAATGTCAGAATTGGTGGCTTGCTGAACAAAACTGCGCCATTCATTTCGGATTGCTGCTTTACGGGAGCATTCGTTTATAATAATAATAATGCGTATAATTAATTGTTTTTATTTTACTTTTAATATTCAACTATTATTTTTACACATGCATGCTGATACAATGAAAAAGAAAAATATAATAAAAATAAAAATATTAAATAAAACACGGAATTTAAATTAGTGTCTGCGGGAATGGTGCCCAGTAAGCTGGCTGCGTTACCTCGCTGGATCGCTAAGCTACGCTCCTCTGACCGAGGTAAGAACCAGCTCGACTGTCACCAGAGACGTCAACCAGGCGTTTTGAAAGATCCTTAAAAAGGACCTTGTGTGAATTAATTGGGCTATGCGAGAATAAGTAAAAAGTTTGTAAGTGTATAAGTAACTATCATGTTAGTTAAACATCTCCCTATTTACACGTAATTAAGCAAAAAAAAAAATAGAGGTATTTTTTTCTCTGAATTCCAAAAGGAAGTTTTGGAAGCACCCAAATCTTTCTGAAGTAAGACAGTTCAATTTAAATTTCATCAACTATGAAATTCTTGAACACGCGGCGTCTAAAGAATCGATTGAACATCATTTAACAAATTGCAACAATTACTCAAGCTGTGAATCTGTGATAGCATCCTTTCACGCTAAGCTGCTCTCTGATTGGACCGTCGCTTATTTGCAATAACTTTAAGGCCCCTTAAAAATAACTTGGAACGGCTCTAGTAGAGCGATCGCAAGATTGGGCCCTTGACTTGGAATTAGAATGTTACTAGAAGTGGCTTTAAAAATAATAATCAGTTGAAGAATTCACTGGTCTACATATATGAAAATGATTTTGGGTCTATTTATGCCCACAATTCATGAAACTATAAATGATTTTGTAAGATTTGTTCAAAATTTTTTTTATCATGTCTTTGAGAATAAATTGTTATTCTTAAAAAGCCGTTAATTGTTCAAAATATAAGATATGCAAAAATCATGAAATACAAGCACATTGCTCACTTTCATGATGATATCCAGGGCAACAAAAATAAATTCCTACTATAAGTTTTTATAAAAAATATAGACATTTGTTAATTGAAACCAAGTCCATGGGCTTATATATTTTTGTGATTTATTATGTATTACTATAGTAATAACTGAGTTTCTTGCCGGATTCTTCTCAGTAAAAGCAACCTTAGGAACCCGGCGATAGCATGTATAATCCTGTAATCAAGTCGTCTGACGATTTGAAAGTATTTTCTACAAAATAAAGATATTGTGAATTTGAATATGTCTTTATTATCATCAGGTATATTACTACTGTGCCCCGCGGTAAAAACCCGCGTATATTGAATTTAATTCCCGCGGTACCCTAAATGTTTTACAAACAAACAGACAGACAGGCAGATGGACGGACAGATCCGGTGGCACTTAAACCTATAAATATTATAGCAATTATATAATAATGATAATGCTGGAATTGTCTTAAACGAAACTATAAAGATTAAAATCTTGAGAGAATTTTAATGGCTCGTTAAAGCCATAAAATATGATCATAAAAAAACCCTTTCCGAAATCTATATTTCATTGTCGTTATAGCTAACCCTCCTTCCTCTATCGAGTTTTATTGAAATTTCGTATATCGTCGCGTGGTAATGGGCAATCCCGTAGTGAAATGTACTTTCGGCATGCGGGGTGTTAAATTGTGCGTTTTGGGTTTAAGAACGATTTCTTATTGCAATCATTCTTTATTTAAGTGTCTGGATTATAGCTACTGTATGTGTAGAGCAAGCGTCAGTCGTTCTGGGTCGGTGAACTATGATTTATATCATCCAGCAATATTGGTACATAACGGAATTTATCTCGCTTAAATTGTTTTCAGTTGCAAAGGTTTTGTTTGTACAAATGGTCGTCTCATTGTTCACAAGATATAAATATACACAAATAGTTGTAAAATCCAATATATGTTCACGTCATCTCAGAAGGGACCCGAATAGTGATACGCGATTTACCATCGAGCTAACCATCGACTCGCCCTGGCGATGAAATAATCGAGATACGTTTTTTAAATTATTTATTTTGTATTCTTTAAATTGTATAATATTTTTGAAAAGAGTAATTACTGAGTTTCTTGCCAGGTTCTTCTCAGTAAAAGCAACCTTCTGAACCTGGCGGTAGCATGTATAATCCTGTATAATTGTGTCATTCTGACGATTTGAAAGTGCTTTGTAAAAGTCTAATCGAATAAAGATACTTTTGACTTTGACTTTGAGATGGTTTACGATTGTTGAATCAAGCAAGGGATTGTTTCGAATTGCTCTGAATCTAGCCGAATGAAACCGATTGTCGGCCGTGTTCGATGTGTGGCGACTGTACGCAAGACCGTCTCTCTACCATTGACTCCGATTGAAAACAATCGCGATGCATCGAGATGAACAATCTCGAGTCGCGTCATCGCGCATCGCTCACTCCGAAGGTGCATGCACTTTTTATCAATCTATTTAGGTGCAAACGCGGGAGATGGTAAGTGCATCGCGTTCAACATAAGTCTTTAAATTTATTCCCGGGTACATGCATGTTTTGTCACGATATTATCACACATACATACATGCTCACGCTTATATTTACTAAAAGAGTAGGCATAGATATACAAGTATCTATAGTACATCCATATTTCGCCAGTTATGTTTTTCTCATGGAATAGAGAAACTTCTAAGAGACATTACGACCACGACCGTTCTGCCAAGAGTGTAACGATTGAGAAGGAGAGAGACTCCGAGCTGCTACTAGGAAATTACAAAAGAAAGCCCAATAACACTGCCCGACCTTGGAGTCGAACTGAATACCTAGTGTTCTGCTGTAGCGCTTTGCGATAACTACACCAACGAGGCAACGATACGAGGAACTTTTATTCAAAGCTCATTGTATGATATCACTGTATTGTTAAAGAGAACGGTGAGATTGAAACTTGCGTCGTGAATATCGGCAGAATTAAATTTAATCACTTGCAACGTTCTACAATATTAAGCTTCTCAAAAACTCATTTCTATAACCCGCCACATAAACATTGTATCTAACAAACTCCCCATAGACAAGACCGCTCGACTTAACATTTATACACCTGCATGTGGGTTAGAATGTACCTAAAGCACCTACTCCCACGTTCACGCCAGACAGGTATTTGAAAGGCAACGTTTTCACGATGGTTACTACGGCCTGGGTTATTTAGGTCGGTAAGCCTGTAAACTGGATTGCTATTCAGGTGTTTTTATGCTGAGGAACGATACAAAAACGATAGTAGTTTAACAATATTAATACGCATATTTTTTTTCGTATTCTTGTATTAAGCTAGTTCTCAGATTGATTAGTATTTTTAACCAATGAAAAAAATAAGGTTCACTAGTCAAACCATTTTTTTCTCTTACTTATGACGCATAACTTTTTACAGAGTTGTCTAAAATTAAATACATATATACGTATATATATTGAATAGGGTATATTAGGATATTGATAAAAAAATATTAGACAAAGAAAAAGGTTTTCCTGAGTTTCTTAAAATTGAGGATAATTGATTGCTCAAAATGGTGATCTTCAATTATTTTTATACTCACAAAGGTGCCTGCAATACACATGCAGTTACTATCAGGTAAATACTGCAGCTTATAAGCGTTAGCGGAACCCAAGGCATCACTCGCGCGTTGGCAACGATCAACCAACGATGAAACACATAATTATGCAGGATTATACATGCTACCGCCAGGTTCGGAAGATTGCTTTTACTGAGAAGAACCTTGCAAGAACTTCAGTTATTACTTTTTTCAATAATATTATATAATTTAACAAGTACAAAATAAATCACGTAAGAAATTTAACCCCATGCTTGTCACAGTTTGTTCGTTATCGCTACATTATCGTTATAACAATTCAACCACGTATTTCGTTCGATTCGGGATCCCGGATGGAGGATTATTTGCTAGATTTGAGGTCAGGATATTGATCAAACACAAGGGATGTGATACTACCCTGCTTAAGTTACTTGTTGGGATAATTGAGAATAGAGTTACCATTTTCAGTAAGGCCTTAACATTCCCAGTTCATATTAAAATGGAAAAAAGGTAACTCCTGGCTACTGAGAAAGTATTATATTAAATCTTCACAGATAAAAAAAAGAATATATTTTTTTCTCCATCAGTCTGTTCTCAGAAACGGCTGGATTGCTTTTGACGGGACTTTCACTGGCAAACAAATAAAATAACGATTTGAGAGGCTGATTTAAAAAAATAGGGTTCCGTAAGGTACAGTCTTATGAAATGAACTCTGCGCAGGTGAAACCACGGGGCACACATAATTAACAGGGTTGTCCATTTCTCTCTATAATGGTTGAGGAGGTCAATGACTGGCATTCGCGTCATACTTGTGAACAGGTGTTGCTTGTGGGGACTGGTCATCTCAAGCTATACATTTAGATATAAGTAAAACCACTAGAGTATTACTTTATTTTGTTAATGTTATTTAAATGTCAATTACTGAATTTATTTCCAGATTCTTCTCAGTAAAAGCAACCTTCCGAACCTGGCGGTAGCATGTATAATCCTGTATTATTATGTCATTCTGACGATTTGAAAGTACTTGGTAAAAAGTCTAATCGAAAAAACATATTTTTGAGTTTGAGTTTGAATAGAGAAGGAAAATACCCACTACTACAACGATATCGTGTTTCAACGACCAACGAGACAGTCTGTGCATGCATTCATGTTCATAATATTAACTTCCTCATAACCAAGCTAGATGGCTTATAGACCTACCGATACCACCTCAAGCTCTTCCCTACGGAGAAGATCCTCCCGCTCGATCAGGGAGTATTTGAAGAGACAGGTAAGTACAGCATAAGGGCATGGGCGGCACATAAGATTCCAAGGGTCGACGTGCAACCGGACCCAATAAAGCCACAACTTAAGTAAGATACGATATTCCATAAATACATTTACAACTGTATTACATTACACTAACATTGATTACAGGGGCTCAAATTCTAATCACTCTTAAACCAAACAGAATTCCCTGCATGCAGCAACAGCGTACAGGCAAATATGTTCCAACCTTTGAAGTGAATCCCATATAAGCCCTGTCTTTGAATACCTAACCGAGCAAGCTAATAGTTAGCATACCTATGCGTAACTACCGCACATACTGAATGATATATGCTTTATGGTTAATATAACAAGGCGGTCCCGAAAATCGCATAAACAGGGGAAGGAAAAATTCGACGCATGAGGTACTGTACCGTTTGCAAAGGTCGTGGGTTCGAGTCCCGCCTCGTTGTTCATGACCATTTTTAAGATTTATATATATACATATGCTCACGCCTGTATTCCCCGAAGGGGTAGGCAGAGGTGTTGTAATAACAACACCCACTTTTCACCGAAGATGATTAAGTGCCAACGTGACAGATGGTGAGTCCATCGCCGTCTGAGATACTTTACATACGTCATTGAATTACTTCTCAGAAATATGCAGGTTTCTTCACGATGTTTTCCTTCACCGTAAAGCACGTGGTGTGAAATCACTGTACATAAGTTTTTTTAGAAAAACTCATTGGCCCCTTGCGTCGCTTGGGTAGCAGGCGACTGCAAACCTCAAGGCCACCACGGCATTTTAAGAATTATATTTTTGATTATTTGCTACTGCGAAACACTAGGTCCTGGGTTAGGTCCTGGGGCCGGGCAAAGTTTAATTTGGATTTTCCATCTTTAATTTCCTAGTAGCGGAGTCTAGATTAGTGCCTGCAGCTATAAAGCTCGCCCCCTATCACATGCAAAATGAGGTGTACTTCACTCTAGACGTGAGCATAATATATGTATCTTTGTTACTTGTATTTGAAAAAAAATAGCCGGTGAACGTCAGTCTCGAACCGGGGTACTCTAGTTTCGTTGTCGCTGTAAGCTGGAAGCCTTTACTGTCGTATTGTAATATTTTATGAGTATTTCAGTGCCTGAAAACATGGTCAAGACGATGCTTTCCAAACATTTAACCTAGCTAGATCTATTTTTTCCCCTGCAAGCCCCCTACACACAAAATTTCATGAAAATCGTTGGGGCGTTTCCAAGATTCAGATTTCAGATTTGATTCTTTTAAATGAACAATTTTATATACAAGAATTGCTCGTTTAAAAGTATAAGATATAATAAGATTTAATGTTGAATACAGCTTAATGAAACTAACGTCTTGAATGCATCCATGCTGTGATGTGTCGTTTATTTGAATGTAGCAACAAAGATGCTACTTTATGTTGCGTGAAATTGCACAGTTAAAATCTAAGGGGTTGGAGGTAGTTTTATTACAATGTGGAAGTTAAAATGTGGTGTTATTGCGAGATAAAATATTTTATCTGCCTTATGTTATTCAGCAGTCGCTTCGGCGAAACTTCAACGCAACTTTGTTAAGTCGTTGAGAAACATAATTGTATTCATGGAAGCTTTCTTACATTAAGGCTATTTATAAGACTAGCTGTTCCTCGCTAATTCACCCGTTTTGTGTTGTTAGACTTAATTTAATGGGTGGCCCGTGGAACTCAAATTAAATTAAAATCAGCCTTAATTACTCCTTGTAATATTAGTAAACCGCCAGTGAAATTCCCGTTAAAATCAGCGCAGCCGTTTCAGAGATTAGCCGGAACTAATAAACATACACACAGAAACAGACAGGCGGATAATTTTTTAAACATATGTTTTCCTATGAGGTTTATATATTCTAAGCCTATGTAGGTACGATATTTAAATCATTGAAAGAACAAAAATTTGTGTTTGATAAAAAGCCATCATCATATCAGCCATAGGACGTCCACTGCTGAACATAGGCCTCTCCCAATGATTTCCACCTCACCCGGTTGGAAGCGGCCTGCATCCAGCGGGTCCCCGCGGCCTTGACCAGATCGTCCGTCCATCTCGCAGGAGGGCGCCCTACGCTGCGCTTGCCGGTACGTGGTCTCCACTCGAGAACTCTACTGCCCCAGCGGCCATCAGTCCTTCGAGCAATGTGGCCTGCCCATTGCCACTTAAGCCTGCTTACCCGATTGGGTATGTGAATAATACTTATTTTATTTTCGTTCGTTTGCGAAGTTTCGTTTTCGGAGAAAGTAAAAAACGTATAAAATATCCCGAGAAATATTTGTTCAACTAAAAGCTTGAACCAAATCTTAAACCCAGAGGCTTAATAGGTACTAAGCCTTGAATTGATTGAATGTAAATTTAAAATATGTAAGAGCCTGTCACTGAGTGGTATAAAAGCATTATATGTATTTGTGAAGGAACTTGCTTCAGTCCAGTCGTTTATTATGAACTCTATGAAATTAAATATTCAGAATATTATCAATAAACTAAGGGCTGAATTTTCAATGCTTAGATCACCAGACAGATAGCGTTTATTCGTTCAATAGCATATAATGATATTTTCAATCATCAGATAAGCTCGTTATCTGAGGAATATTTTTATCAGAATCTCCTAACACAAGCAATTCTTTGCTTAAAAGGAGATTTACCATGAATAGTGAACATTTTATAAGTTATTGAACTTATTAAATTATTATTATTATTATCTGCCCGTTCAAATTTGCCTCACATATTTCCCATATCTAACAAACGTATTTCCCATATCAATACCACATAATACATATAAGCTTACTATCTTTCTAGCTTGATAATATTATCTATGAATGAATTCAAGACAAATATTATTATATATATTCTCAATTAGAAGACAGAACGAATGACTGGTCATCTCAAGCTACACAATTATTCGTAGTTCTTATTTTTAGTTTCAAATTTTTTTTGTTCGACTTTTGTGCACTGGAACTGTGTCCATGGGCTTATATATATTTTTTATGATTTATATTGTATTACTCAAAGCTGTAATTTTTTTTTTAAAGATTAATTACTGAGTTTCTTGCCAGGTTCTTCTCAGTAAAAGCAACCTTCCGAACCTGGCGGTAGCATGTATAATCTTATGTAATCGTGTCTTTCTGACGATTTGAAAGTACTTTGTAAACAGTCTAATCGAATAAAGATATTTTTGATTGATTGATTGATTGATTGACTGTCAAAAATAATTCGATATTTCTTAATCTTAATTTCAGAAGGCCAGGGTTTTCCTTCTTGCTTTTGACAATAATTTGGCAAAACAAAAATACACAATATAAGTATAGACAAGGATAAAGAAAAATAGGTATATAGGAAGCCAATAATACCTGCGAATCCGGAACAACCATTGAATCTGGATCGGAACGGAACTATTTCGCTTACTGCTGAAAACATGCCAACTTTGCCTATGAAAACTTTATAAGGATGTTCACAAAATGTATTTGAGTTCTGAAGTATTTTCTTCAATTTTTAGCGCTCCACACAATTGCTCTCTTTACCTTCTCGTTTGCATGCGAGTAGAATCTACTTACCTTGTTAGTTGGAAATTTCAAAGAAACTCTTCTGAGTCTTATTATAGACGAAATGAAAGGAAGAAGTTCAAGAACTTATATTTTGTTCGAGCTGAGCCCCGTGGTTTCACGGAACCCTACTAAAAAAAAAGTATACTACTTCTTGTAACATCCAGTTATCCGTATATCATCATCATCTCCCTGGCCTTCTCCCATACATTGTTGGGGTCGGCACTTCATTCAACCCGATGTGGCTGATCATCTGATTTTTATACGAAGCGACTGCCATCTGACCTTCGCAACCCCTTTTACGAGGAAAATCTGTGATCTGGGTTAAACCAGTTGTTAGTCTATTTTAGGCGTCCGACCGACCTGTAACGATTGCCATAGATAAAAAAATTATAACCAGGAACGACGGCTTAATGACACCGATCCAATTACTGGCTAGGGTTATACTTGCTTAACTTCGCTGATCGAATGATATGCGCAATAGCAACTGTGCCGCGAGCTCCTCCTATTTATCTGTATATGTAGGTATAATAAATATGTAGGTAGCCTATGCAGATACATCTGAACGCCGGTTCCAAAATATCCGCTTTTCACTAAATGGTTAGAAAGTATATACGGTAGGTATCTACTTATATACAGAAAAATATTATTTTAAATAATTTTATCTCTCTCCGTCTGTTTGTTACTGCAAATCTTTCAGAGAAAGCTGGAACTTAGGTTAACTAGAATATTATGAATAGGGTTGGACGAAAAAAAGCCAGTCATTAAATTTATTCTATGCGCGTGAAACCGCGGGGCACGACTAGTATCCACTAAAATATAAATATCCATTTAAAACAAGTATTTTGTGAAGCCACTATTGACGAGTTATACCTCGAATACGTATAAATAGCGAAATTTGCACTTCACTAATTATGATTGAATTAATTAAGTAATTAATCAATTGCGCTGCATTTTGATAAATTTGTCGTGCCGCACAGCGGTCACGAGGCTCTCTAGAGGATTAATACAAATACTTGAGTATTTAAATCGTTTAAAAGCACACTATTGTAAACAAGGGCCTACCATTTTAAGCTCAAAATCTTAAGCGAACTTTTGAGCTTTGACATTCCGTTTTCGTACGGCAAAATTAAACGTGAAAGCTAAGAACTTCTTAATACGCTCTGATTAACTATCATAGTTGGCCCCCAGGTATCTTCGGATGAGTAAATATAGCTCAGTTTCAAATAAGTTTATTTGTACTATTTTTCTTGTACCACTCTATAACAGATATAGATCTATATCTGTGCACTATACAAGTACGTTGGACTGGCGTTAGTCGTCGAACTAGCCTATTTTAATTATCGCCATTTTCGTTCTCTCGTCTATACATAATATGTATCGCGTGTTCATGGAACAAATGGAAAGATATGGAATACGACTGCATTTTCAATAATATTTTTAATAATCTCTATCTCAAATATAAGTGTGTATGAGTATGAAAAATTCAGGAGCCTTACCATAAGTTCGTATTGCCATCGCAGTTCCACTGTGTGACAGTGACAGGCTTATACGCGTCATATACATCTGTCTCATAATATCACGAAAGATGGTCATGGTGGGGCCCCAGAAACTCGTACCTACTAAGTGGTAACAGCGCCCTAAGGACGGCAATACCCATGGAAACACGGACATGCTGATCTTACGTCATGTTTGAATTAGTTCTTAATTATACAAAAACAGGAAACGACAACGCGGCAGGTCTCGGAGGAGATGGCGGGATGAGCTTGATGTTTCAAGAGCGATTGGCAGCAGACTGCTGAGGGCAAGAACAGTTGGAGAAGTTGAAGGAAGGCTTTGCCCTACTGGGCACAACAGGCTCATAATAAATATAATAATGCCAAAATACTACATTTTATCACGCAGTTCTTTTTTCTGGTCAAAATTTGACAGCTTGTGTCAATTATACATCGAAATGTTTCAAGATGGCTGATCTTGAAACAGCAAACTTTCTAGAGCTTTCGAGAGTTCCTCGCCCCGAGGAAAACTTTCATGAGATTTTCCATGAATTTAAACTTTCCAAAGATATTCTCATCGTTGATTTAAAAAAGACTATGGAAAATAACGATTGCTATTCTTCCTCTCTATTCCATTAAGTGTTGAGAAATAGTTCATACAAAACTCACATAGAAAACTAGTTTAAACATTATCACTTAAGATTAAATTAATTTCATCCAAAGGTGTCGGTGTTACGGATTCGTATGCAAGTTTGTCACGGCGTGGTTGCTTCATTGAAAATTCAAATAGAAGTTTGTATAGATTTATTTTACGAGGAGCAGCAGGGATCACTAAACACCCCCCACGGTGACCCATCAAACGAACTTAAAAGCAAATTCTCGACTCGCGAATGCGACTTAACTTCAAATTTTATTCCGACTCCGGGGCGCTAATGGCGTCGAACGAACAAAAACTCCCTTGATTAAAATCGTTTGTCGTAATAAAAGGAGCACTAAAAAGTTACAACCGTACGAAACGGGAGACCGGTAGGCCCATAAAATCGATCACACAGCGATACTGATCACGGGGACAAAAATTTAACGACGAGGCGCGATTGCGTTCTGATGCCTAATTTAGTATCGGCATTAGAGTAGAAATGCTGTGACGCGAGTGTCTGGGGTTAAATGAATCGTGAACATCACGTAGGCGAAGGCTAGAATCTCCCGGTTGCACTCACGTCTCGCGCCTACCATATTTACATTCACAACTGAGCCAGCGGCGTGTGAAATTTTATTTCTTCAACAATCTGAGATGAGATTAGCTGTAAATTGAGTTTATGGGGGAATCAAATATGCATGCCCGGCCCGCTCGCGACTGACTACTCCCATGGTTCATCGCATCCATAAATTCAGTGCGCGCTCTTTTATTCCCCACGACTTATTCTACGTCATCTAAATGTATCCACTGATCGCGCGAATGAAATATTACGACGGGTGATTCGTTCAGTCCTTTTTTCTTTCGATGAAGAAATATTTCAAGTACTCGTCCCCAATTTTCTTTCGCGTTATTTTTACTTCAGACCGAAAATGCTATTAAGTAATGTCAAAAACAGCCTACTTCCCATCGGCACGTAAGTAAGTAGGTAATTGTATCGTGACTGTGCCAGTTTAGCCCGAACTCCCCGCCGGGCCTTGCGCAAATCTGACGTTGTTTTTATACATTTTCCATCATGGCCTAGAAAAATAGACGTTCATTTAAACAGTATTTTTGCTAAGTAAGTCTTTTTGGAGTCGACAGATCGAGATTATTTTTAAACGAAAATGGGCCTAGCCCACTATGTGCACTATGTATATATAATCATGAAAAAAATATAACACTACAATATACGAGTATACAAGTAATACTATTGTTATGATGTCTTCAATATTCCAAGTCTTTTCAAAAAAATTCACAATTTCAAATTTCACCAATGTTAACATTGTATATGTGTGAGTTTTATTAAGAGAATATCAGTGAAGAGGCAATAATAATATTGATGATGTCAACTCAACTTTTTAAATTCCATTATTCACTTCCGAGGATAATTTTCAATCCATAAAACATAAGTTGGATTAAAACCTAGATAAAGTTAACAATAAAAATAAAAGTAAAACTACCCTCGTAGTGGCACATAAAACATACGGCGTCGCAATAAACCAGTCCGAAGAGCAATAACAGTTAACGTGAACCAACCGGATATAACTGGGTATAACCGGATATATCCGGACATAACAGGTGATTACTGCGGCCAATTAACGCGGCCGAGTTAATGATACATCAAACAGTATTATGTTTTATTGCAGCCGGTTCCATTCTTATTTAGGCGTGTCATATATGTCACACGTGACGTCTCGCACCTCTAGGTTTACGGACTGTGTCTGAAACAGTGTCGCCAACTCAGATTATGAAAAATGCGTAGACGGGGTTTGACAAATACGTAGAATTAGTAAAAATTGCTTGTGGAAAGTTAGTACATCTACTTAATTAATCAGATTGGTCGCAAAAAACCTGTTATTCGTTGGGTATAGGAAATAATTAAAAAAAATAAAATCGCAGTTAGTATTGACTATATTGTTAGTCGAGCTGAGTGTGCGCTTGTTATGAAACGGGACGTTAATCAACTGTTTTGTGAGAAGGTAGGTACGCACTGGTAATCACGCACATTTAGCCAAATGAGACCTGTTTTGGAAATACATACATATGCTCACGCCTATATTCCCCGAAGGGGTAGGCAGAGGTGTTGTAATCACAACACCCACTTTTCACCGAAGATGATTAAGTGCCAACGTGACAGATGGTGAGTCCATCGCCGCCTCAGACACTTTACATACGTCAATGAATTACTTCTCAGAAATATGCAGGTTTCCTCACGATGTTTTCCTTCACCGTAAAGCACGTGGTGTGAAATCACTGCACACATGTTTATAGAAAAACTCATTGGTACAGGCCCGGCTGGGATTCGAACTTGCGTCGCTTGTGTAGCAGGCGACTGTTCTAACCCCAAGGCCACCACGGCTACCCGGCTGCAGTCAAGAACGCTTCAAACTATAATTACATAGCCACCTAAGCTTCTCATTAGCCATAATAAAAAAACCAGTGAACCAGAGAGTCAATAAACTCTAGAGAATCTAAATCGCGTCGCAGTCAGCACGATTCCACACAGTCGACTTATGACTAGTTATCACGGAATAAGTCAAGCGTATGATAATCCGAGTCGGGCTTTACGACGCAATTAAAGAGCGGTTCGAGAAGTTTTGCAATTTTGCCTAGAAATATATTAAATGTGAACTTTATATTGTTGAGTGTTATTTATGCTTCCTCGGGTAGATGTCATTTACTTAATGTCATAATCATTTCACTATTAAACTTACAGACAGATAAATAAAATTGAAGTATCTGTTTTTTTATTCCAAATTAAATGCATATGAAAATGTAAACGACACATACATAAAAAAAAATATGTCTGTCTATTTGTGTATTTGTTCCAGTTAATCTCTGAAACAGCTGGAACGATTTTAACGGGACTGTCTTGTGTTTTTCACAGGCGAACAGCTGATGTTACCTAGGAGTAACTTAAACTGATATTATTTTAGAATCTGACGTTAACTCTACGCGGGTAAAACTGCGGGTCACAGCTAGCTATAAACTTAATAACCTTATTTTATATCGACTACCCGCTGGCAATCCTAGCGGGGCCTGTGATCAAAAAGTTTTCTTAAAACTGATGTGAAAAACTGAAAACATCGTAAGGAAACCTGCATATGTCTGAGAAATTGTTCAAAGACGTACGTATTAGTGCCTGAGACGGCGATAGACTCATCTTCTGTCACGTTGGCACTTAATCATATACGGCGAAATGTGGGTTCTGTTGTTACAACACCTCTGCTTACCCCTTCGGGGACTCTTCTAGGATAACAAAATGTATAAATAATTAATTTTTCATCGTTTTCAAACGTCTTCTTATATTGTCTTGATTGACATTTAAATATATTTCAACAGCCTTGTGCACACCTCGCTTTAATTATTATAATAGTGTTCCAAATTTCAATTACTGATTATCTCCACTTGAATAATAAATTGTGAAGATGAATTCTAAGAGGCAAGTTTTTATACCTTAAAAAATCTACAAGTTTTATTACAGGTACTTTTATACAAGCTGTCTTGAATGAGAGATTCAAAGGACATTGAAAAACAACAACCAACCATAAGTAATTTTCGGATAATCCTACATACAAAGACGGAAAACAAATGAAGAACGATATTCGTAGAGCGAGATCGAAAATAACTTAATGGAAAGAGACATAGAACATGTACAATGCAATTGTCATACAGACAATTTGAAACTACTTTGTAAGTTTAATCAAATAAAGATACTTTGGATCCACTAAGTCTGAGGACTTCGTCTTAGTGTGAGTGTTTTATCGCATGTACAACGTGCAACGCAGATTTGTATAGCTTAGAATAGTGTCATATTTAGGCCGACAGACGGCGCTGTTTCGATCCTATACAAATCTGCGTTTACGTCGACGCGGTTACTTGTGACGGTGGCATTGAAAATCTCGCACTGGACATCTGATCTAATCCACTGCTGGTTATATGTTTTAACAAGATGTGGCCCGCGTTTATACCCGTAGATTAAAAAAAATCATGGATGGCCCGCGGAACATAATTTTTAGCTTTCTGCCAGTAAAAGTCCCGTTAAAGTCGGTCCAGTCGTTTCGGAGAAAGATAGACAAACAGACAGATAGACCGAGAAAAATCTTTAAAAATACTTTCGCATGTATATAGTGAAAAGCAGTTAATTTGGAATTACAAACAGACACTTCAATTTATCTGTACTGTATAGATTATGGCATGATTCACCCATCCATCACCCATCTCGCCAAAGTTCATTTAAAGAACATTTAACATATATATTTCCTCACTTCAATTATAAGTTTCAAAATAGAAATCTCCGTTTATAGTTCGAGAAATTATTTTACGATTCATCATAGGAGCTGTTAAGCCAGAAATACATAAAACGGCGATTTCCACACGATTCGCTCCAAAACTCGTAGGTAGAATTTTAATTTATTTTGACCAACTTGAACATTCGCGTCGGGTCGCGCGTGCCTTGCATAATATCAGCGTTTTATGAAAATTTGTTGTTCCCAAAGCCAGCCGTCACATCTTAAAGCGTTATGTGGTGACGTGATTGCGCCCGAAGTGATTTTAATTTCCTTGCCATTTGAATAATGGAGTCGTTTTTCACAGGATTTATAAATATTACGGCATTGACGTCAAATGTTGTTCTAATACAAGTAATTTCTTAAGATACCTTAAGGATAAGATATATAAGGAAACCTGCATATGTCTGAGAAGTAATCCAAAAGACTTATGTATAGTGCCTGAGACGGCGATGGACCCACTATCTGTCACGTTGGCATTTAAACATCTTCGGTGAAATGTGGGTGTTGTGGGTATTACAACACCTCTATCTACTACATAACCCTTAGGGGAATACAGGCGTGAGTACAGATGTATGTATATCTTGCTTACTTTTTGTTTACAAATGATTATCAGGGGGTCAACTATAATCACAATCAAATCTCCAGTTTCATCTAAGAGGATTTAACTAACGCCCGAGCCAGGCTGACCTCTGACCACATGCAAGCGCCTAGGACAATTATCGGGTCTAAATCCAGCATTAATAACGCATAACGGCCTTTGCTCTTGACTTGCGGCGATAGCATAATACTGCCAGGGACAATTGCACGGGGTTAGTTGGATAGGATTGGGGGTATTTGGAATTTATCGTCGTAAATATATTAATAGTATACTTGCTCATTACGTATCTACTACTAAAATATTTTTTCAAATCACTCCAGTATTTTTTTAGCTTATTCGTTACAAAAAAATATATATATTTTTTATATTATACTAATAGAAGTGAGCTCATTCATCTTAGGAGGATCGCCGATGAGATAGATTGAGATGCAACATCTACTTTTCACCGATGATGATTAGATTCCAAAGTTTACTGGTAAATCTGTCGTTGTCTAAGGCACTATTGTACGTTTTTGAATTCCTTCTCAGATATAAGCAGGTTTCATTTTGTATAGCTCGTCGATATTACTACATTTAAACAAGTAAACTCATTGGCATTCGAACTTGCATCACTTAAGTAGCAGGCGGCTTCTCAAAGCCCTCGAGCTTGACATTATAAAAGTATAAGTGGTCCGTAGGGTCCTCTTATACTTTTGAATTGTCAACATTGTGTTGACGTGTAAAGTAAAAAATTAAGCCCAATAAAATATAAATAATTTATTTAAACATTAATAACAAACTATATATTTAATAGTGTACACATACATGTGCTCACGCTTGTATTCCCCGAAGGGGTAGGCAGAGGTGTTGTGATAACAACACCAACTTTTCACCGAAGATGAGTAAGTGTCAACGTAACAGATGGTGTGCCTATCGATGTCTCAGGCGCTATACATTCGTCTATGAATTACTTCCCAGACATATGCAGATTTTCTTATGATGTTTTCCTTCATTGTAAAGCACGTGGTGTGAAATCACTTCACATAAGTTTTTTTCCGAATTCTTTAATATTTAATTCCGAACTTGCGTGGCTTTCGTAGCAGGTTTTAATAAATTGACTGAAGTAGTTAACTTTTTTTTACTCACAAATTCACTAGATACGGGGTTTGTGTGAAACGAGTGACACATTGTATCTAATTGAATAAAGAACATACTCTAAGCCTTATATCTAAACATGAGCTACATTGGGGTCAACTCCTGTCTGCAATAGCGAATAGCCGGTCACATGTCACGCTGGCATGATGCCAACTAAGCTAATCTTTGAACAACACAGCTTGCCAATTGTCGACATACGAATGAAAGAAATGGATGCCCCTTGCCAAGTTACACCGGCTGCCGAATAATTCGTAGAATTGAGGGTACCTATGCGGGGTGAGAAGAAAAGAGGAAATTATAGCAATGCTATAAGACTTGTTTGCTCGAAAATGTTTAAATCCCAAAACTGACGGTACTCGTACAGCAGTATTAGGTTCCACACAAAAAGCTTGAGCATTTCACCAACAAAGTCTGACAAAAGTACATTCGAACAAATAAGAACACAAAATAATCTATACTCACCCCAAGTCCCCACGCAAATATTCAAGTTATTTCGATAATTTCAGTTGCCGCTTTGTGTGCATTTTGCGAAAAATGTTCACCGTTCCGAAACTGGCGTACAAAGCTTTGAAGGTATTATCGCGATGAAATGAAATGACATAATTGGAATGCGTATTTGGAAATTCTAAAATGCATACAGTAAATTGCATCAACTAGTCCGTCCAAACCGTTATAAATTTCTCATTCGGTATTCACCGCAATTTGAATACTAGGCCTAAGTAGTTAAGTGCAAAATTATTTGCGGTTATAAATACGATTTATCGTGACCATACGTGTTCGCGACATTAATAAGCTAAACAGATCAATTTAGCATGGCACGTATATGTTTGCCCGACATGAAACTGATTGCAGCAATGAGAATTCAATTTCTTCAATTGTTTTTGTACATAGGTTTACGGGGCAAGCAGGTAGGAATGGGTTCCTACCTACTTGCCCCCGTAAACCTCATCGGGGTAAATTGATATTTTGTTCTGTACCGAGTAAATTGTTTGGAAACAGGTATTAATTACACAATTGGAATAAAGTAAAAAAACGATTTTTAAATTATTTTATATCTGGTTATGAATATGACAGGTAATTTCTTTAGAACTTATGTACTGGCATTTATTAACAAATACAATCTAAAACCAACATACCTACAATGGTTTGGTTTGGTGGCATTTACCCGTGAAAATAAGGATTAAATATTAGTCATCCTCTCCCTGGCCTTATCCCATTCATTATTGGGGTCGGCACTTGATTCAACCCGATGCGACTGATCATCAGATTTTTATACGAAGCGACTGCCGTCCGACCTTCGCAACCCAGTTGACGAGGAAAATCAGGGATTTGGGTTAAACCAGTTGTTAGACTATCTTAGGCCTCCGACTGACCTGTAACGATTGCCAAAGATGATAAATTGGCAACCGGGACCGACGGCTTAGTGACGGACCCTTCACCCTTCCAATTACTGGCTAGGGTTAGGGTTGCTTAACTTCGCTGATCGAATGATGAGCTAAGATTAAATCTTAGTATCTCACATAAATACAACTTAACTTACATAGTTCGGTAATACTAAGAATGTAAATAGTTTAAATTTACATTTAGACTATATTCGGACCCAGTTACTGATAAGAACCGTAATGCGGGTCGGAAGCGTTTCTGTACTGTAATTTAATACTTATTTCGAATTATCAAGTAAGTAGGAATAATACGAAATGTGTCTTATACAACTGTTAATACTACTGCCTCGTTGATTTAATCAAAGTTTTCTTCGGTGTTTCTATCTGTAATTTCTCAGTAGCAGGCGAAGTCTAGATTAGTGCACGGTTAATGGCAAGTGAAACTCAAAGACATATTATACATAGTGTCTAAGACGGCGATGGACTCGCCCGTTGTCACGTTGGCACTTGATCATCTTCGGTGAAAAGTGAGTGTTGTAACAACTCTGCTTCAGGGACCCTTCTGGGATGGCGTGAGCATATTTATTTTTAATAAAAAATGAGTTTACTATAAGTTTATCTCTAGCTTACCCCTTCGGGGAGTGCAGGCGTCAATAAACGTATCTGTCTCATATACAAATAAAATATCTTTACGCTATCCCATTGGGATTCCCGTTGTAATTCGCAGAAGTGTCATAGCACTAACTTCTCAGTAACATGACAGATGGCAAGGTTTTGCCCATCTGTTTCAAACACGATAATATACGTTTTTGCATGTTTGCTCAGACGCATATAAATTGTCTCACAATTTCCATCTGCGTTTTGAGATAACAGTCCGGTGAGATTAGAACTCGCATCACTTGCTTTTAACAATTACTTTTGACAAAGAAAAGAAGTTAAATACCCAGTGTTTAAAATCATATAATTCTACTACAATTCTATAAATCTACCCGCAACGCCAACATAGGGGTAAGATTACACGTACAAAATTTCAATTCTCGTTTCACCCCATAACCCTATGGGATGCAATTTCGAAAAACCTATGAAAGCGTTTAGCGTAGTAACTGTTTTTCTTAGGTACTATTATAATCAAATAAATTGTAGTAATTTATTCAGGTGTGCGTATGCGTAATATATTAATATATTCAGTCAGTTGGGACATTGAATTGTATATGTATAGATAACACGGGGTGAATGGAAAACTCAGCAGTAAATTCAGTAGGTAATTGAAATTCACGTAATGAGCTTACATTTTTACACAACACTAAATTAACATAAAATTAAGCAAAGACGGTGCCAAATCTTAATTACTTGCGGGGTCAGACCTAGAGGCGGCTTTGAATGTCTAATTTGAATATAATAACCCCGAATATACCGAGGTCAAAGTTTAACCCAAAACTTGGGTCTTTATACAGCTGAAATAAGGTATGATCGGACCCAAAAATATTTTGATTAATTTTTTTATTAACAGTGTGAAACCAATTGTCTAATTCATGGATTTACACGTTATATAAATGCTGAACTTAATTGAAATAAATTACCATTGGTTCCGAAAGTAAACACGACTCCAATAATGGGCTTTTACTTACATGATTATTATGCAGATTTATGAAATAGGTAATGTCAAACGATATTATTTACATCAAAGCGTAATAATTTATATTCCGAATGTAATTTACTGACAAATAACAATTCTAAGCGTTTCCTAATTCAAAGACAGAAAGGCGAAACGTTTTTCTGTTCTAATCTAATATTTATTATTATATTTCCTTGGCCCGAACTACAAATTGTTCTTAACGACTGTACAAAAAGTGTCATCGTATAAATTGACAGTCGACACACGTACCGAACATATTAGAACCACCTTCCAACTATTCCCACTAAGTGAAAGAAGCTGGGGAGAAAAGGTAGTTTCTGTAATTAGGCGATACATCTCAAAGGGCGTTCACGTAAATGGCTTATTTTTTGTTTTCCTACGCTCGAGCGGAGCAAGGAAGTTGATTGTGGCGAGAATGCGGCGGAGCGGTAATTGTGAACGGAAAAGTGACGCAAGAAGATAAGTATAGTGGATATATTTTTTATTTACTGCTTAGAGCTTTAGTTACTGAATGTAACTCGATGGCGTCCATACAAATAGGAATAGTTACATTAAAACAAATATCACCTGAACACAATAATGAAACAGGAGACCCCTACATACGGCCCACAAACGTAACACAAATTAAATCGGTGACTTGGATTACCAGGGTAAATGGCCCAATTAGTGTTTCGGTGGGTCGTCTGTTCGGAGTCAAGACAAACGAGATTGCCTGCTACGGGCACCTGCTTCACTGTTTACGAAATGGGATTTTGCTCCGTCTTGATTGTGGTTCGCTCTATTTAAGTTGCGAGCGGCCGACAATTGGCTCCCTTGCCCCACAATCTCGAATGGAACACTCTGAGGGGAGGCGTAGGTTTGAATGTTTGAATATGGGGCTACCGAGGGCATTACTTGATGATGTTAGTAGTTGGGCTTGTGAGAGTATACAGAACATTTGTATAAAAAAATATCTCACTTTCTGGGGGTGAATAGACAATATTTATTTACCCAAGTAGAGTTAAATTCATGGGTCACCCACGGTACTTTAATGTTTTTTTTTTAAATAAACGTAACCTAAGTTAGTCCTTGTAAAATAAGCTATCTGCCCGTTAAAATCAGCCGTTTCGGAGATTAGCCGAAACAAACAAACAGACAGGCCGAGTAAATTCGTAATTTTTTTTTTCATGTCATAACCGTATACATATGTATTTAATGAAAAGCTGTTTTTTTTGGAATTATCAACAGACAGTCAAATGTTATTTATTTGTACAGATGTATAAATATAGATTACAAGCAGAGCGCTTCTAATCGCATCAACTTTCTATGTATATTTATCATCCTCGCAAATCGCGTTAAGGCACCAACTTCCGCGTTTACAACATTAACACCTTTCAAAAGAAAAGAATCCCTAATTCGCGTGTAGTGAGGCCAAAGGCTTCAGGCGACGACGTGCCGGAAGTAGGCCGTTACCGCCACATCCGCCGGAAGCGGCCGGCACCTGACTGAAACTTGTGGAGTTAACGCCGTTCCTACTGATGCTGTTTTGTTTTGAAAAAATGTTTGCTTATTTTTTCATATAAATTTTATTTTTTCACTCAACTTACTCTCTAGCATATAATTTGGGTAACAATTTCACTCTCGGATTATAAAACTATTATATAATACTAGCTTTGCCCTGCCTTGTCAACCGCGTAAATTTAGTAAATTCCCGCGAATGTTTATTTTAAATAAAAGTAACTTAAGTTACTCCTAGAGACATTAGCTATTTGCCACTGAGAGTCCTGTTATAATCGGTCCAGCCGTTTCGAAGATTAGTCGGAACAAACAGACAGACGGAGAAAAATATGCATTGCACCAAAGTGGCCTTTTTAGACCTACTGACTCATTGCTACAGGCCCCGCTGGGATTCGAACTTGCGTCACTTGCGAGCAGGCGACTGCTCTAACCCCAAGGCCACCACGTATTATTATTATAAATTGTATAATATTTTTGAAAAGAGTAATTACTGAGTTTCTTGCCAGGTTCTTCTCAGTAAAAGCAACCTTCCGAACCTGGCGGTAGCATGTATAATCCTGTATAATTATGTCATTCTGACGATTTGAAAGTACTTTGTAAAAAGTCTAATCGAATAAAGATACTTTTGACTTTGAGCTCCTAATAATTTGATTAGTGCCCTTCGATACCTTTGAGTGAAATTATGAGAGAAATGACCATAATTTATTCAATATTATAATCGCTACGAATAGTTACCGAAATGATCTATTCTGTTTAACTTTACATATTTATTGAAGTAGAAATTACATTCAAAAATATTTGCTGAAAAAAATTGATTTGAATAACTAGTCGTCATTCCCGCGTGGGGTGAAAATTGAACATCGAACTTAAATATGTATGAGAGACAAAATTTACATCCATTGATCAAAATGTACGTTAAATATGGCTATTCCCTCGGATCCCTCGTGTTATTCTTCAAAAGGTTGAAAGTAATCGCTAAAAAGTGCTAAAAATAAAAAATACATTTGGAAGATTGATTCTCGGAAACCTTTTGCAACACAACATTAGTAAGAGACGGAAAAAGAGAGGAATACCCTAGGGTTATATTAATAGAACAAATAGCAGTTGTAGTGATACCCGCAAATTACCATTGGGGTCGAATCGATAACGTCCGCGTGACGTCATACTGAAAGCGACAAGAAACTCTGATAAGAGATGACGTCATATTGACGTTACTAAAATGGTCATTTGGTCAGCGCTCAATTTTCGGGGATTATACAAAAAAATTAAGATATTGAATTCCTTTTAAAATGGATCTGTCAAACCATTTTCCAAAGATGTGCTGTTGTGGTCTGGTCGTAAGTGCTACTGCGCAATACGTGGTCCTGGGTTCTATCCCCGGATTGGGTAAATATCTACACATCTATTTAGATAAATACAATTTAAGTGCCTGTTTGTAATTCCATGTTTTTAATAAATGCATATGAAAGTATTTCTGGTAAGGACATAAAAAAACTAATTTTAATTTGATTTCTGTCTGTCTGTCTGTCTGTCGGCTGGACTGATTTCAACGGGACTTTCACATGCAGATATCTGATGTTTCAAGGAGAAAATTAGGCTACTTTTATTTTAAAAAAGTTCCACGGTAATGAAATTAAGTCCAAGCGGGTGAAACCATAGAGTACAGCTAGCTGTGGTAATGGATTACCCCCCAACATTGTTATATTGGATTGAAATACAACTAACTAGCGGACATCACGCGGTTTCTCCCGCATAGTTCCCGTTCCCGTGTGAGTACAGGGATAAAATAAAGCCTATGTTACTTGCTGGCGATGTAGCTTTGCAATAGTGAAAGAATTTTTGAAATCGGCACACTAGTTTTTGATTTTATTCTTTACAAATATACACACAAAAATACAAATCTTTCGCCTTATAATAGTAACAGTGAAGATGTAGATTGGTCACATGTGTATTAGAATTCCGTGCCTCGGGGCGCACGTTGCACCGTTGGTCCTACGCCTGATCTCTCTCCGGTCGTGTCGGATTGCCTCCCATCGGACTGTGAAAGTGAGGGAATAAAGAGTGCACCTGTGTTTGCGCACACACTTGTGCACAATAATATCTCCTGCGCAGATGACTGATCCTCGTTGAGATTAGCCGCCCTAACGGAAATTCGGTAGTAGACCATTATTACAATAACACCTCTGCCTACCCCTTCGGGGAATACAGGCGTGAGCATGTATGTATGTGAAATTAGGCCAGTCGTGTCCATAGCCGCCCGACATCAATAAATTAAACGCTGTACATTTTACATGAATTGCATTTGCTGGAACGTCCCTCTGGGCGAATGATTTCACATTGAATTAATTATTTGAATGACTGCGACAATATATACTGTACGTGACATTACATAATTTAGTTTGATTTAGTTAAATCAATTACACATTTGAAATGTTCGACACACGATAACATTATTTCTATGTCGCATTAATTACTAGATTTAATATTAACTTAAATAATAGGTATTATAGTTATAAACTAGATGTCCCCGCGCGTGGACTTCATTTCCTAATAATTTTTTTGGACAAACGTAGCCTATATTACTCATTGAAACATCAGAGATCTGACAGTGAAAGTCCTGTTAAAATCGGTCCAGCCGTTTCGAAGTTAAGCAAGTAAAATAGACGGACAGAAAAAAAAATTGTTTTTCTATGTTCAGGGCCGGACTTTCATATGCAAGTGACCAGCAGTTATTTTGGAATTACAAACAGACACTTCAATTTTATTTATCTATATAGATTTCCTTTACGAATAGACATATTTCACCCCGTTAAATAAAAAGTGCACAACTACTATGACGTTAGCACCCCATGACGTAATATAGGACTCGCAACCCTATTTACGATCAAACGTATCGAGATAAATCACACGGGAATAAAAACTGATCGGATACAGAGTGGAGTTCGCTGTGTATTTTTGATGAATGACACCGTTACAACTTTCTTGTTTATTTCGTTACATTTGTTTCACTGACGCAAACTTTTGTGGCAACCATCAACATGGCCGGCATTCTCGTCATACTTGTGAACAGGTGCTTCTTGTGGAGGCTGGTCATCTCAAGCTACACAATTACACGTAGCTACTTTTAGTTCTTATATTTATTTTATAATTAATATTCACCAAAAATTTTATAATATTTTTTTTAAAGAGAAATTACTGAGATTCTTGCCAGGTTCTTCTCAGTTAGAACAACCTTCCGAACCTGGCGATAGCGTGTATAATTCTGGGAAATCGTGTCATTCTGACGATTTGATAGTACTTTGCTAAAAGTCTAATCAAATAAAGATATTTTAGTATGTCTAAAATATAATTGCATCTTGCATCGTTGGTGAGTCGAGGAGATTTCGGACCGGAGCCACAAGCGTTCCAGTGTTGATACTACTAGTAAATACCTACTCGTGTACCTTTACAAGGTAGGTAGATATACGAATGCTTAAAAATAAGTACCTAAGTAGATACTATCAAATTGAAACAATGAATAATTATAATATACTTCAACTTCACCTACGAACTTTCAACGATCATTTCACCCCCTATCGGAACTGAATTTCAGACCGCCCTTTCTTTGTTTACCTACACCTCACCAAGGACATACTCCAAATGTAATGTCTCTGGGATGTTTTTTTTATTATTTTTCGATATAGTCAGTCAGCCAGGACTTTGAATTTTATATGTATAGACTAGCGGTGCCCCGCGGTTTCACCCGCATAGCCTTAATTTCATGGGTGGTCCGCGGAACCATAATATTTTTTTAAATAAAAGTAGCCTATGTTTCTCCTTGTAACATTAGCTATCCGAAAGTGTAAGTCCAGTTAAAATCGGGCCAGCCGTTTCTGAGATTAGCTGGAACAAACAGACAGACTGAGAAAAAATTAATTGTTTTTTCAATGTCTGTACCATGTATACTTTCATTTAGTGATAACCTGTTTTATCTACAAATAGACACTCCAATTTTATTTATCTGTATGTATGTAGTATGTACATTCATCTGTATAGATTTATAGATAAATGCTCAAAAAACACACCTATATGTACTATAATACAGTAGTTCCATACATAATAGTTTACTGACCGGCAGACCAAAATGTTTGAAAACTTTCTATCTCTTCTCGCATGATTGTAGAACAATTTTGAAAAAATATATAGTTTCTAAATAAAACTTATATTCCATGTCGTTATTCACATAAACTAACCGCGGACGAGGTCACGTGTAAAAGCTTGCCAGTGAATAAACAAACTAAAATCCGGCATCTTCACGCCTGAAACATTTAAATAGCAACCTTGCACAGAACACAATGTTGCCAGTTCAAATAACACTGCCAGAAAACAAACAAAATAATATTTTTGGCTGGGATAAGAGTAGTGCAATTCAGTGAATTCTAAAATCAGTTTATCATATTACTAGCGGACGTCACACGGTTTCACCCGCGTAGTTCCTCTTCCCATGGGAGTTCGGGGATAAAATATAGCCTATATTAATCAGTGATAATGTAGCATGTGTGAGTCCATCGCCGTCTCAGGCATTATACAATGCTTTGAATTTCTTCTCAGACATTGCAGCTTTCCTCACGATGTATTCCTTCACCGTAAAGTACGTGGTGTGAAATTGCTGCACGTGAATAAGTATAACTGTTGAGAAAATTGGTAAGTAAGCCCCGCTAGTTAGCCCCGGTAGTTTTTTCTTTATGTTAATTTATGAATTTTTTTAAGATTTTAGAACGATTTATGTCAAAAATGCAGTAAGTATATTCTTATTCAAATGTATCATAACTGAACCTCAGCGTTTCAAGGAATATTTAAATCTGTGGACTGAGTAAATTTAGGCATATGCCTCCGAGAGTTATTAACTTGGATTGTTTCAAATGCTCCCTGTAGGTTTCCTGGAGCGTTCTCGCAGCTTTTGACTGACTTTCTGAGTTCACATTGTACGTTAACTTACATTTATTTTACAAGATGTTCGATCTTGCCTTGGTTCAAAAAGTTTCATCATCATAAAATTAAGAATTGTGACTATTGTCGATGTAACCGATTTCTTCCATTTGTCTCTATCATGTGCCATCTCCTTGAACTCCTTATACGTCATGACAGACACCTTTTCCATAACTTGTCTCATGTATTCCTGTTCCTGTCTTTTCTTCTACCTTTCCTTCTAATATGTTTTAAACATAATTTCTTTAGTAAATTATTTACTTCCGAACCTGGAAGAATTACCAGTTTGAGCTTCAATTATACCTATTGTATGGAAAGCTTACAATACTATCTTATACTACAAACTAACGCCTGCCTGCAACTTCGTCCACGTGGAATAGTTAACTTGGGCTTACGTTAACTAAAGCCCGTGAATGGTCTTAGCTTTAATAATAATAATGTATTTAGTACAAAAAAAATGTTACAAAGATTGACCTAACACTGAAATAATTTTTCAAATGGGACCAACCTGATATTAGCGCGTTCAAGCGAACAAACTAACAAACTCTTCAGCTTTATATTAGTATAGATGTTTATATTATTTTGATTTATAGACTATATATATATAGCTTAATATGTAATATAATACCTAACTGATTGATTTGATTATAATACTATACGGTCCAACGTGTATTTTTTTCGTACGATAACACCTAATTGGTTAATGTATTAATTTATTATTTCGAGTCCTTACAAAATTAAACTTAAGTCTAAATAATGTTACTTAGGTATTTTTTACAAAGTCAAAATGATCTGATGTTAATTAAACTATGCTTATCCAAGCGACTCCTTGTTGCAAACGTTCGTGGTTACCAATAACTTCTTTCAATCACACGTCGGTCTCCTTTAAAACAATATTGGTAAAAATACATTGGGTTATATCTATATATATAAAAGAAAGTCGTGTTAGTTACACTATTTATAACTCAACAACGGCTGAACCGATTTGGCTGAAAATTGGTGGGGACATAACTTAAAACCAGGAGAAGGACATAGGATACTATATCCCGAAAAATCTATACATACAGATAAATAAAAATGAAGTGTCAGTTTGTAAACTCAAATTAACAGCTTTTTACTGAATACACATGCAAGCAAATAAGGTACATACATAAAAAAGATAACATTTTCTCTGTCTGTTTGTTTTGGGTAAACTCTGAAACGTCTGGAGCGATTTCTAAGGGGACTTTCACTAACAGGTAGTTGATGTTACAAGGACTTGCTTAGGATACTTATGTTAGGGTTCCGTGAAAAATCCACTCATAAAATTAAGTCTACGCGAGTGAAACAGCGGGGCTCAGCTAGTAGATCAATAAAATAACAGTCAGAATTAAATTATTTAATTAACAGTTATTCTAAGTTTATGGTTTGAGTAGTCGATTTCTTGTACAAAAAAACGTAGCATATTTCGCAAAGAGATAGACTAATGCCCTGTTTCGAGCATTGTAAGTGAACTGGTTTTCCACAAACTTCACAATTTATAAGCACTCTTTGCATTTCAGTGTCGCAGACGACACACATTGACAAGTCATTTTGTCTAGGTGTATGTTCTTCGGATATGGCATGTTTATTATAATTAGGAAAGAACAATTCAAGTGGGGATTTATTATTATTCTTTAGTGTATTATGACGCCATTGACATAGGTAAAAACCCATATCCAAACTTGAATTTGGTTTTGGCTTCCAATGTGACAATTCTTTCATTATTTCGATGCTTATTTTTCCATGAAAATAATCTCTCAGCGTCCATTCTACAAATAATGAAGATTTGAGTTGTTTTAAGCGGTTGAAAATCGATTCGTAGAATGATTTTGGTTCCGATCCGTATATATCTAAGGTCTTCGGGGGTCCAAACTCTAGAAACAGCTTGTATATCTCCAAAGTAACTTCTAACGTGGATTTGCTAGTCAAAGGTCTCACTATGGTAAATGATGTCCGCATATCCACAAACAGAAGTGCGAAACAAAAGTAACTTTGCACTTTCGCTTCCACGGATACAATTGCCATCTGCCATTTTCCATCCATAAGAATCGGATCTATATTCACAGAATCCTCAATATTACAGGCTTTTAAAAATACTTCCAAGCACATTGAGAGGTATACAAAATCATTAAGTACTCGTAACATTTTATACTTCATTTCTATAGCAGGGACACGACCCATTTCCGAGTACAATCTCAAAAATGTAGCTATAGACTCCTCATTGGACAACACTCTTGTAATTTTGAATCGACTTGAATTTCGCCGGAGTATCAAAACGTCCGTACCTGATATATTGTCTGCTAGGACTTCATATTTTTTAAGCAAATATTCGTGATATTTTTCTAAAGGCAGCTTCATACCTTTTCGTTCCTCAGCGTGAGTGACTTGTTTCTTGAGGAAATTCAAAGCATATTTGGACCACGGTCCCGTTTTTACATCGACCTTGTAGTGCTGTTTAAAATATGCAGTAAGATTCTGCCAATATATTTCTGTTATTGCGTTGTTCTCCAAATTTATTTCACTTTGCTCTTTACAGACACGCGCCATTTTGTTGTGTATAAAAACTGCGTGCTTTGATCCGAACTGTCACAATTGCACTGCGCGTGTGTACGGGCATCACCCGGCCGGCGCGTGTGGCCGCGGGGAGGGGGGGGTGTTTCTCACACAAACGACCGTTAGAACGAGATGCCAACATACCATTTCTCATAAGCAAGTGAAAGATAGAGCTTGACTGACGCAAATGATACAATTCCGAATTGAGCGCAACGAATCAAAACTACGATAATATAGTATTTGTAGCATTTTTCGGAAAAATATTGGAAACAACTCATCCCAAATGAGATATTAATAGCTACCTTAATTTAAAAAAGGGTTTTTAAGTCAATATGTGTTAATATTGTTTATGGTTATGATACACACGGGGCGGTTTACAATGAATAATCGCAAATATCGCACCTATCTATAGGCCAATATTCAGTAGCTGCGATAACCGCAAAACTCTAGATAAGTACACTCGAAAATCTGTCTTAAAACTATGCGATAAGCGCTATATTACCTTGTACCTACTAATATCAATACGTGAGGACAATTTCATACTACATGTATTAAGGATGCCATTTTTCAGAAAATTGTGTGATTGACTACTCATGTATTATATTTATTAGGTACTATTTAGTAACAAACTTTAAAACTGCTTATCCCTCCGCTCACGCAAACTACGAGTATATTCGCCGCGTTGGCTGCCTCAAAACTGATTTCCATATCAAAGGGAATACGTTCCTACATATAAATTCATATTTTTTATATCCGAAAAGTTTGCCTATAACAACTTTTGGCGTATAAAAAACAACCGCTGGCAAACGGGGAATTAGCAACCGGATCCGAAGCAATGTTTTGATAACCTATACCTCTGCTAACAGTATTAAAAACATGGTATATATGTCTGTCTGTCTATTACCTTTTTCACGGCTGAAACGCTGAACCTATGTCGCGAAATGTTTAATGCCTTAAAGGTTTTACTTAATTACGTAAAAAATCACTACGATGACAAATAAGGTCTAAAGTAAATGAAATCGGATAAAATAATATTTATTTTCTCTCTAGTATTGTATCTTACGAAGTATTTCTAGCTTAGTCACCCGGTATTGTCGACGCAATATAGTACCTAGCTTGCGTTCAAATACTACTTACGTACAAATATAATTATGACATCAAGGATGTATAGTGTATATTACATATGCTCACGCCTATATTCCCCGAAGGGGTAGGCAGAGGTGCTGTTATCACAACACACACTTTTCACCGAAGATGATTAAGTGCCAACGTGACAGATGGTGAGTCCATCGCCGTCTCAGACACTATACATACGTCTTTGAATTACTTCTCAGAAATATGCAGGTTTCCTCACGATGTTTTCCTTCACCGTAAAGCACGTGGTGTGAAATCACTGTACATAAGTTTTTTAGAAAAACTCATTGGTACAGGCCCCGCTGGGATTCGAACTTGCGTCGCTTGCGCAGCAGACGACTGCTCTAACCCCGAGGCCATCACGGCTTGTATATTACAGTTTTATATAGTATTATGTATTTATTTATCAGACTATTTATTTCTGTCATATATTATTAATTCTATGTAGTATTTAGGTGTTTTATATTTAGTTACTTTTTATATAGTACATATATGTATTTTTTTTTTATTTTTTTCTTCTTATAAACACCTGCCATGTCTGTCTCTGCATTACCCAAAGGTTGACTGGTAGAGAATGCCTATGGCATTAAGTCTTACTGTGCATTTATTGGAAGGCAGGAAGTTTTTAAATAATTATCTCCTTGTCTATTTTTTCCTTAAAAGGTAACCATCTACTTTAGACATACTGTAAACAACCTAGTTAATGAATAAATCATTTTGTATTTTGTACTATACTCTGGCTTAGTTTCAGAATGGTCTACAGCTCCAGCCGATGATACCCCGTGCAGGGTCGTGACATCACTGTGTACAAGTGCATAGTCTACACGTGGTGAAGGCAGCAAGGGCGTACTGCAGGCAGATCAGACGTAGGTCCAAAGGATGGTGGACCCGTAGCACATACTGGACTGCACTTCACTATGATTACTATTATAATTTATAAATTTATAACGCAGAATAAAGCATTGTAACTAATATTATATGTTTGTATTTATTTGATTGAACTAGGTAATTAAATTAAAAACAGGAACTGAGCAAAAACAATTGAAACAATGTATATTGGTGACAAAGAACAGATTGCAGAGTACTTTTTTTTTGTTAAACGTCAGAATATGACAAGTGCACAATTCATAATAGATGGCGTTCAGTGTTGCAATTAAACATTTCAACAGTAACATTTTTATACTGTTTTGTAACTACAATTTTCATTTCGAAAGTAAGTCCTACTGTGTTTATAAGCAACGTTTCACACTAATATTCCCCGTAAAAGCAGTTTATCGAGAGTAAATAAGTATAGAGCGGCTTGAATGTTATCGTATTATTGCTTCCTCCAGTTATGAGAGGCACGCGGGTCGCCGGCGTCCTATTCTTATATGCAAATCGTGCCCAGGAATATTATGGCCCGCTCTTGTATACAAACTTACTTATTTTTATTAAGATGCTAAGTAAAGTAAGGGTTTTCTTTGAAAATTCTTACGGTATTTGCAACTTTATTTAAGGTTTTATTAGACTGTAGCTTATAGTTAAGTAAGTACAGAGGGCCAACTGTGATCTCGTTTAAGCAGCGCGTATTAAGAACTTCTTAGCTTTGATGTTTAACGGTACGCTGCTTAAGCCGATGATGGTAGGTCCCCAGGCTGCAACCGGTCTAATTCTAAGTGTCATTTTCCTATAAAATTAACGTTTTAGGAGATAGTAGACCAAACGAGATGCTGCCAAAGAAATAATACTTAGTTATACTTATTCGATCCATTATAACTGCGTGGCAATTATACATACGGATGATACGGAATATCGTTACATGGTACCATGTTACACGATATCTTTGTTGCAAGTGCGACAAAACTTGTTCCTCGCATGTCGAAAAACTGACAAAATAACTTTCCTTCATGTACCTAAAAGCTACTCACAATGAACACGTTAGAAAATCATACAATAATTTTTGCCAATATTGGAATCTCGTGTCGTAGAGAATAAGAGCCCTCCAGTAGCCACAAAGCATCCACGTCAGGATGCAGAGTAAACCTAGGTGGACGCCCCCCTTCAGCTAAGCTTAACAAACTTAAATTAAAGAATATCTTGGTATAGTGTAAGTAACTTACCAACAACGTGAATGTACGCAGATCTCACTTGTGTGTGGAAAGAAGGCGCGTCTGCCGACACCTCGCATCGGTATCGACCGGCGAGCGCACGCGTCGCGTCACGCAACACTACTTGCTGTGACGTCGACCTTGACACCTGGAAAACAAGGAGTTATTTAGACCTGCACATTTGAGGACAAACCCTTGACGATAAACGTATCTAACTAATTCTTAAAAAGGGCAAAGATTAATATGAACACGAGGCGTGATTCGAAGTTTGGATGTTTGGATACATCGACCAACAGATGTTGCAAGGCGGCAAAGAAAAATTTGATGCATGAGGTAGGATCACGAGCAGCTCAGTTGGAAGAGCAACTGCACGGTTTGCAGAGGTCGTGGGTTCGAATCCCGCCTCGTGTTCGTATTTTTCTTTAGTCTTTTTAAGAATTTAGCATTTAAACATGTATGTCATGAATAAAAACTATTCTTTGTATCTAACGAACTACTAGAAGTAACCTACGATTTGCGACATCGAATGGCGCAGAGTAAATGAACTATCAGTACCCCTATCACGGATTTCACACCGTTTGTGTAATCTATACTCGCTAGCGTCTCCGCCGAATATTAATATGAGAAATTGTGTAGCGACTCCCAGCGGTGACGTAAAGAACTAAAATATCTCATACAAATATTGCGAGTGACGCTAGCGAGTATAGATTACGAAAACGCAAACCCGTGATAGGGGTACTGATAAAATGAGGGCTGATTTGGGGGGCAACCAAGATCTTTTGAGCATCGCATATTAATAACTTCTTTGCTCTGACATTTAACGGTAGAATCCATATAATTACTTATGTTCTAAGGTTTCAGATGTGACCAATTCAGACACAAAATCGCATGGAAACTTTTACCACGCAGTAACGAACGACACTGCGTCGCTCTTCAAAGCGAGAGACGTAATTAAAACGCATTTTTTTTCATTCGAATGTCCAGCAATATCCTGTGCCCCACTTCTGGATTGATCCAACATTGGAAAATAAAATTGCTAGTTTGTGGCATCACTCCCTGTAGTGACCGTTGTCACAGTATTTTTTTATGCATGACATTTTAGCTGATTGACTGGTTTATGGGGAAAATGTTTATATTTTTGACATGAAGATATTATACCTACCGGTTTCATTTCATTTATCGTTTACATAATTCATTTTAAATTCACATAAAAATGAATTTGAATGCATTCTCATTTAAAAAAATTGTCTTAACATGGTCACAGCGTATTACACAAATATGATCACACTATCACACACAATAACATCGCACACAATTAAAATTTCTGACACCATACTTGAAGCATGCACATGGCATTAAAAAATTTAAAATATTCATTAATATAAAAAAATATCAAATTTATTCATGATAATATCGTGAGGACACAAGTCTAACTACAACATTTAAAGATGGGTAGTTTGCAATGCCTCCGCAAAGAGTTATTCCGATCCCCTGATCTGAACCACTGCTGACTATCAGGGGCGTGCATTGAATTTTCAGAGGGGTAAGCATAAACTAAGTAGGTAGGTAGGTAAGGACATAACAATGTGGCGCGGCGTAGGTACATACGTTTTGGTATAGACACACGACATGAGTATATTCAGGTAAGCACTGCTTATCTGCTTATGCACGCCCCTGCTGGTTATTATCTAATCATTCCCATGGCATCGATTCCCTTTACGTCGAGTCTCGCTATGTCGAGCCAAAAACAATTGCCGGCTACTTCATGTCGAGTGAGTGCGTGAGATTTGAGGACAAATGTTAAATTGTATTTTATTAAATAAAATTATATTTTGGTTTACATACTTACTTACTTACCAAAGAATTATTTAAGTTGCGGTACTGGGACAACATGTGAGTGGGAGATTAAATAACTTCTTAAGGTGCGGCCTCATGCAGCAGCTCGACGCTCGTTTCCAGCGACAAATGTGGTCACGTGACCCCATTTTAAATTTCCCGCCACTCAAAAACAAACTACTTCATGCAGCCGCTCGTCGCTCGTTTGGTGGTGGTGGCATTTTTCCCAGATGATTACTTCCCAGCGACAAAGCTCAACATTTTCAGCTTTGTCGCTACATTTCCTGCGGTCGAGCGGCTACATGAGGTTGCGCCTTTTGGCTATGGGATATGTTTTATATTTATCATGTTGTCCCCTTAGCATTATGAGTCTAAATAGAGTCTAAACTTTTCGATGAAAAGTGTGTGAAAATAGATATAGGTGCCTTGAACACCCACCCAATAGCCAGGGTCTAAGAATATGGCTATGGTATCCCCTGCCTGTCGTAAGAGGCGACTAAAAGGGGGCCGGAGGGCCTGCTGGCGGTGGTCGGGGTGGGAGCTTTGACCACCGAGCCGCGAGCCCGGGTAGGTGGCAGCGGGACGCGGCTCGCGCTGCCTTGCACAGCTAGGTCCTCATGGGCGGCGTCACAGCTGCCCCGGGGATGTGACCCGACAAAGTGTGGGGGGACACCGGTGCGTTCTATCAAAGTACCCGGAGTCCCCCCTGAGCACTGAGGATGGCCACCGGGGGGGTTTTAGTGCGGTAAGAATCCCACATACCCCGATCTGCCTCTCCCAGGGTGGTCGGGGATCTTTTGAAGGTTTCCCCTCGTTTAAAAAAAAAAAGGTGCCTTGAACACACAATAGTATTTTTTCTGGATCTTGTATATAATATGTCGCAAATAAATATGTGTACTGTTATCCCGACTATTTTCGCTTAACGTTCATTACTCGTGACGGCGTTCGAAAGCGTGTTATTAAAGTACACAGCGTTCTCTTCTTAATAGTCCATTTTTCTTGTTTACAGTGTCCAAGCTCAAGGCTCATTCTAATTTCTTACGACATTTTCTTTTTATTATCTTTGATGACAACAAGAGTTGAACACCCTTTTATAGCCTCGCCATTATTATGCGATGTTCCGTTTAATAATTCGCTCTTCGATGGAAATTTATTCCTAAAGAAAAAAACCCTTTGTATTGAAATCTCTGTGATGTAATAGTTTTACCGATAGCTAGGGCTGGGCTAAGATTTCTGACGCCTTCTAGGTTAACAATAATTAAATTTGATTGCAGTTTTCATTGAGCGGTAACATTTTAGCACATTTTTTTGACGATGGTTTTGTTTTCCGGACTTTAGCAATAGGTGTTTTCCGTATCTGAAAAATACCATTCCCTTAATATCTTTAAAGTTATACAATTTTCAATAGGGAGATTTATTTTATTTTTATTTATTATATAGGAATAGGTGTTTCAAGACTCATTGCCGCGCGATTTCTCCCGTCTTTACTTTATTTTTATTTAATTGGGTAGGTTTATACGAGACTTTTATTTAAATAAATTTTTATCGACTTTGTGCATTGGAACTATGTCCATGGGCTTTTGTTTCTTAAGTGATTAATTTTGTACATACATATGCTCACGCCTGTATTCCCCGAAGGGGTAGGCAGAGGTGTTGTTATCACAACACCCACTTTTCACCGAATTTGATTAAGTGCCAACGTCTATTGCCGTCTCAGGCACTATACATACGTCTTTGAATTACTTCTCAGAAATATGCAGGTTTCCTCACGATGTTTTCCTTCACCGTAAAAAACGTGGTGTGAAATCACTGTACATAAGTTTTTTAGAAAAACTCATTGGTACAGGCCCCGCTGGGATTCGAACTTGCGTCGCTTGCGTAGCAGGGGACTGCTCTTACCCTGAGGCCACCACGGCTCTCTGATTTATTTTGTATTCTTATTTTTTTTTTGTTTTTTGAAAATAATAATTACTGAGTTCCCTGCCAGGTTTTTCTCAGTAAAAGAAACATTGCGACCCTTCTGGTAGCATGTATAATTATGTAATTCTAACGATTCGCAAGTACTTTGTAAAAAGTCTAATCGAATAAAGATATTTTTGACTTGACTGACTTCAATTGTATTTAAATCTGCTTAGAAGTAGGCAAGGTTAGTAACAAGCATGTGACTTCACATCACTTTCACAGACTGCGATAGCGTACCATCAGAATTGTTTTCAAAAATTGTAGAAAAAAAATATTATCCAATACCAACCAAATATCAAAGATCTATTTTATATTTTAATGCTGACACGAATCCCATTTCAAGATCGCGGCATTACGTAGGAATACATTAGCGGCATTTGGTAAGCATAACAATAATTTTATTGTGTAACTAGATGTGCCCTGCGGTTTCACCCGCGTAGACTTCATTTCAAGGCCCGCGAAATCCTTATGTTTTTGTTTAGCCTAAGATACTCTTTGTAACAAGCCATTTGCTACTGAAATTCATGTAAAAATCGATCTCTGTTTCGTAGATTCTCCGGAACAACAAATAGACAAAGAGGTTTTTATGTCTGTACCGAATATACATTCATATATGCATTCAGTGAAAATCTTTTTTCGTAATTACAAACAGACACTTCAATTTTATTTATATCTGTGTATGTATGTGCATTTTCCCACGCATTATAATTACTGCATACTTCAAAATATGTAACTATTTTCACACAGAATTTGATACTTGGTTTTTAAATCTCCTTTATGCCTTTTGACTTACGGTTGTGTGTGAAGTTAATAAAATTGCTGCCGTGAAAATGAATTCACAATTTTATGAATTTCAACAAGAATTCCTCGAAATCTCAGCGTTCTTCAGTATTAACTTTAATATGAATTTCTTTCTCAGAATTTGTATATGATCATCATCTCCCTGGCCTTATCCCATACATTGTTGGGCCGGCAATTGGTTCAAACCCGATGTGGCTGATGACCTGATTTTAAACGAAGCGACTGCCATCTGACCTTCGCAACCCCTATAAAGAGGAAAATCTGTGATCTGGGTTAAACCAGTTGTCAGACTGTTTTAGGCCTCCGACTGGCCTGTAATGATTGCCAAAGATGATAAATTGGCAACCGGGACCGACGGCTTAACGTGCTCTCCGAGGCACGGAGGAAACTCAGGCGGTCACCCATCCAATTACTGGCTAGGGCTAAGGTTGCTTAACTTCGCTGATCGAATGATATGCGCAATAGCAACTGTGCCACGAGCCCTACGAGTATATAAAATAAAGAATATTTTCACGTGACACTCAGGAATCTCTGAAATAAAAACTCATTGTGTTTTTTAGATTTAAAATAATACTACAATTTTATGCAAAAATATGTAAAAAATAATACAACAGATAAATAAAAAAGTGTCTGTTTGTAATTCCAAATTAACAGTTTTTCACTTAATTAACATTAAAAAAACACAATGTAGAAAAAGTTCTATGCCTGTCTGTATGTTCCGGCTAATCTCTGAAACGGCTGAACCGATTTTAACGGGATTCAATGCCAGATAGCTAATATCTCAAGGAGCTTGCATAGGCTTTACTTTTATTTATAAAACATATGAGGGTAAAAAAATACGGGCGTGAAACTGCGGGGCACAGCTAGTATATAATATTAAAAAAAAACAAGCAAGAAAGTGTTTGAGGAGTTATGGTACCACCCGTAGAAAACAACTCCATTGTTTATTGCAAAATGCGAATGTATTTTTTTCGTAAGCCAAAGGTCATACAGAAGAACAAAAAAAGAAACACGTTAAGTTTCAAACAGATATTGTAAGAGGTCTTGATGTAATACTCTACTATCTATACATCCATACAGATAAATAAAATTGAAGTGTCTGTTTGTAATTCCAAAATAACAGCTTTTCACAAAATGCATATGAAAGTATAAGGTACGGGAAAAAAAAGTTTTCAATATTTTTCTCTCTCTGTCTGCCCGTCTGTCTGTCTGTCCGTTTGTTCTGGCTAACAGATCGACCGATTTCAACAGGACTTTCACTGGCAAATTGTTCATGATACAACGAGTAACTTAGGCTACTAAGCAACCCTAAGCCTAGCCAGTAATTGGATGGGTGACCGCTCGAGTTCCCTCCGTGCCTCGGAGAGCGCGTTAAGCCGTCGGTCCCGGTTGCCAATTTATCATCTTTGGCAATCGTTACAGGTCGGTCGGAAGCCTAAAATAGTCTGACAACTAGTTTAACCCAGGTCACAGATTTTCCTCGTTAAAGGGGTTTCGAAGGTCAGATGGCAGTCGCTTCGTATAAAAATCAGGTGATCAGCTGCATCGGGTTGAATCAAGCTCCGATCTCAACAATGTACCCATACATTGTTGAGATCGGAGCTTGATTCAACCATAAGGCCAGGGAGATGATGATCTTTTACACCCTTATAATTATCGAGTTGCAACCACCATAGTGCACGATGGGAGCCTAGTACCTATTGCCACATCCAAACACTATTAGTCTGCGATGCGTAGTTTTGGCTGCAAAGTGAAATATCGGGATACACACCTCCAATTTTATATAGATTACAAAGACACTTACATTTCTTTTAGCTGTATATGTATAGATGTATAGATATAATCCCAAGTTATGTTCAAATTAATAAAGGAGTATATACCTAGCTAGATGTAAAAATAATACAAATTTTTATATTATTTAAATCGTTTCTGACAACCCTAATGTTCACAAATGTTTATAAATATGGTTACTGAAAATATAAATAATTAATTTGGTTTTGTGTCTCATCCAAATAATTTGAGCAAATATTTGGTGAGTAACTAATTAGTTTATTTTTTCTTTGTAATCTGTGCCCCTATAAGTTTTGCCGACTTATTTACCGTAGTCCCACTGCTATTGATTCTCACTGGGTCCACGGGTAATATGTTTTACCCGTAGACCCACAGGTCTAGTTGTAATTAGTCCTTCTCAATATGTCACTTCAGCCCACAGACCAACTATTCTAGCTAAACATTCAAGAATGATTACGGTATTCACTAGCAAAAGGTATCAATGTTATCAAAAAAGATAAATGAAATCTATAGAGCCGTGGTGGCCTTGAGGTTTGAGCAGTCGCCTGCTACGCAAGTGACGCAAGTTCGCATCCCAGCGGGGCCTGAACCAAGGAGTTTTTCTAAAAAACTTATGTACAGTTATTTCACACCACGTGCTTTACTGTGAAGGAAAACATCGTGAGGAAACCTGCATATTTCTGAGAAGTAATTCAATGACGTATGTAAAGTGCCTTAGACGGCGATGGACTCACCATCTGTCACGTTGGCACTTAATCATGTTCAGTGAAAAGTGGGTTGTGATTACAACATCTCTGCCTACCCCTTCGGGGAACACAGGCGTGAGCATATGTATGTATGAAATCTAGAATAGTGGGTCTACGGGTAAAAAATATTACCCGTGGACCCACTATGGGACAATAGCAATGGGACTATGGTTAACGCTTAGCGTTCAACGAAAACCTGAAAAAGTATCACCACATTTTGGAAGAGGTTTGAACGATACGTGAGGTACTGTATACATGCAAATGAATCTTTGTTTTTTCTTAAATATATAGGTACCTAGTTTACCATCTCGATAATCTATTTTATTTATTCTGTATAAACTGATTGTGAGCAGGCGGCCAACCATGGTCGTTTAAGCAGCACTTATTAAAAACTTCTTAGCTTTGACGTTTAACTAACGGTACCAAAATGAAACGTCGAAGCTCAAGGCTTTGTCTACAGGCCTTGAGCTTTGACTACTATGCTCGCGCTTTGCTAATAGAAACGATATAAATTGTACGGGAATTACATATTTACTTTATTTATTTCATTACAAGTTTTATCGTTTCTATTAGCGCAAGCACAAGAGAATATTACGTTGTCTACGCCTTCAATGAGCCTTTGAAGTTCTTAATACGCTCTGCTTAAACCGATGTTTATAGGCACCCAGTATTTAATTTAAAAATGATTTGATTTTTCTTAGAAAATGACCCAAACTGCGAGCAATAATGATTCGGATGAAATACCATTTGAAGTGACGACACCACCAGGAGCAGGCCCATGGAAGTATGAATTGGAACCTGCAACCATACTGGTCCTTGGATATATACATGTAGCAGCAATATATGGACTATATCTCGCGTTTGTATCTGCTATGTGGTCGACTATACTATTTGGCAAGTATTATCTACTATATAAAAATAAGTCGGGTTTTCCTTCCTGACGCTAATTTTGGTCTTGAATTATTCGTGGAAGTCCAGGGAAGGTTTGTACGTAGAGAAAATTTAAAAAAAAGTCTTGATAAAGTGTAAAATCAATATCTTTCTATACTCCCATGTACAAATACTTAAAAACCAATTTGAACCTTAATGCCATACTGTTAAGTTTAAGTAGGTATTAGTGACGATATTTCGGGAAGGCAAAACAATCGAAGACAAAAGAAGTGACGATAGTTCTGTCAAACACATTCAATGTCATCATATGTCATTTCATTTTAGCAGCGATAATTATTGCTTTGTGTTTATATTTTTCAAAATATTGTTGAGATTATTCAAACAAAAGGTGATTCGGTGGTCTTGAATTTGTACGAACCAGACGACCAAACATAGGCCGGCGAACGCGTAATGCAAATCAAGTGGAATTATTTTTATTGCCGAATTAATATTTTTTTTATTACTATGCATTATACGTAGCGCAGCACGTACCGGGCCGCTAGTTTTATATATTTGTAATAAGAATAAAGTTTAAAGTCTGCCAAATTGGTGGTTCATCCATTTAAAGATCTGATAGTATTCATACTTTGAACGCAATATATATGTTACTTTAAAATAGATATATAATAACCATTAATTTGGAATATTAATAATAATATTCCCAAAGCAGAAAAGCTAAGAGTTCGATAGGCAGAAGGATATTATGTAACAAACTCAATTATATATACAAGGAATAGTACTTATAACTAATTACTAGTTGAAAATTTGGCCCAAATCGGTGTTTCTCGTGATAGTGTCAAGAAGTCTGCTAGCATTGCCACGTCGAATAGCAATGCTGATTCTCTGAGCGATAAAAGCCCCAGCCCGCTTGTCATGCGGGTCTTCTACCAGAAAATATGTATCCTTGACCAATGTAAACATATTTCCGGCGGTTGAAACACTCCTGCTGAGCATTGAGTAACAGCACCGGCCGGCATAGCAGTGCCGGGGAGATGGGACGGAGTCAATATGGCATCCCACACCAGATTGATGAAAGAATGACGAGATCGCTGACCGGCGCTGCTGACGCATGAGATTTCCACACTATCTCCACAGTGACGCCGATGAGGGACAATACATTTTGTGCCAAATTTGTAACAAATCCATTAAATAAGACCTGGGAGCCAGTAGTGATCGCTTAGAGAAATATTCTCAGCTCTTGTAGATGTTTCATTTTCATAAAATTTTTAAGTTAAAGTCATATTAATATTCGTATATTTATTGCAAGTTAGTATCCTATTACACACAATACTAACATAGTTATTTATAGTGGTAATAACATATAGCTAACAACCCTGTTAGGGCACAGCAATTTGAGAGGCACTACTTAATCAATATATATACAATTTATCTTATATTTATTACTCCTCAATAAGAAACATTTATATACTTATTTATTAAATTAAGTCGCGGGGTTTACCAAGTATAGGTTTTGACACGTACGAATGTCGTCGCTTGAATTAGCGTTTTTTTGTATGGAGACGCAAAACTTCCTACACTCGCCGCTTGGGGCGCTTATAACGTTTCCACATAAAACGGTGGAAACACGCAGGCGATATCGTCAACGTAAAAACATGTTCAAACCTATAATTGGTATATATAATTAGTGTAATGGCACTGGTGGATGCAGTTGGCGAGTTGTCGATCGTTATGGCGTTCAGGCTATGTTCAGCAGTGGACTTCTGCAAGCTGATGACGTTGATCATGATACTCGCCACTTAAATATTTAGTTACTTCCCTAATTACCGCGCTGATAAATGCTTTATTTTTCAGCAATACTTGGATACATCTTATCAGCTCTAGGCATAACAGCTGGTGCTCATCGCCTGTGGTCCCATAGAGCATACAAGGCGAGAACTCCTTTACAAATCTTTTTAATGCTCTGCCACTCTCTCGCTTACCAGAAAACGATAGAGACCTGGGCTCGAGACCATCGTCTCCACCACAAATATACCGACACCGACGGGGATCCTCACAATTCCTCAAGGGGATTCTTCTTCTCGCACTTCGGTTGGTTATTAGTCAAAAAACATCCAGAAGTCATCAAAAAAGGGAAGCTTCTGGACTTCACCGACTTATATAGTAATTCTGTGCTACAATTTCAAAAAAGGTCAGCATTTGCAAAAATCTAAAAAAGCTAGATATTGTTGCTTTTTTTGCTTACATAAAGGCATGGTGATAGAACAGTCTGTACCAGTTCATTTTTCTGATAACTTAAGTGTAGCAATCTGAAAGAAGACATCGTGGGGAGACCATAAAAATTGCTGGTCAGAAATTCAAAAGGGCCTGAGCGAAATGGCGATTAGCTCACGATCTGTCACGTTGGCACTTATTTATATTCGACGAAAAGTGGGTGTAACAAATATACCTACTTACAATAAGCGCTTATTGTCGTCATAAATCCACTGTATGACAGTGACAGGTGTATACAAGTCTCGATATAAGAGATTAACTATCATGGCAATGATTGTGTAAGACAAATTACGTTCAATGAGTGTTCCAAGTGTCCCTCATGTTGAATAAAAAAAAAAAAAAAAAAAAAATATATATATATATATATATGCTCACGCCTGTATTTCCCGAAGGGGTAGGCAGAGGTGTTGTAATCACAACACCCACTTTTCACCGAAGATGATTAAGTGCCAACGTGACAGATGGTGAGTCCATCGCCGTCTCAGACACTTTACATACGTCATTGAATTACTTCTCAGAAATATGCAGGTTTCCTCACGATGTTTTCCTTCACCGTAAAGTACGTGGTGAGAAATCACTGTACATAAGTTTTTTAGAAAAACTCATTGGTACAGGCCCGGCTGGGATTCGAACTTGCGTCGCTTGCGTAGCAGGCGACTGCTCTAACCTCAAGGCCACCACGGCTCTATGTTGAATAAAACTTTTTGAATGTTAGAATGAGAGATCATACTAGGTCCCCAGGTACTCTTCTGGGATGACGTGCGTTTATTAATTTTTTTTTGTTCCAGGCATAAATCATGGTTATTACCGACATTTACGTTCATTCTACCAACAGTCGTACCAATGTACTTCTGGCAGGAATCTCTCTTAAACGCCTGGCATTTGAACATTTTGCGGCTTGGCATCATGTTCAATATAACTTTCTTATTCAACAGTGCCGCTCATAAATGGGGATACAAACCTTACGACCGGACAATATCTGCTGCACAGAACAATGTATTATCTATATTCAGTTTAGGAGAGGGTTACCATAATTATCACCATGTCTTCCCATGGGATTATAGATCTACGGAGCTGAACAGTAAATTGTTTGGATTTTGTGCATTTTTCATAGATGTATGTGCGTATTTCGGACTGGCGTATGACTTGAGAAAGGCGTCAGCGGCGGTGGTTAAACCAAGAGCTGCAAGGACAGGCGATGGTACTGACTTGTGGGGGAACAGAAGCGAAGGGAAGGGTGTATTCTAAATCTGCCCCATCAATTATAATATATAATATTTATTTGGGATATTATAATATTCATAATAAGTTAAGGAGTTCTTAATAAGCTCTGCTTAAAACGATGCTGGTAGGCCCCCTGTCCACCCAATAGCCAGGGTCTAAGAATATGGCTATGGTATCCCCTGCCTGGCGTAAGAGGCGACTAAAAGGGGGCCGGAGGGCCTGCTGGCGGTGGTCGGGGTGGGAGCTTTGACCACCGGCGCGGGCCCGGGAAGGTGGCAGCGCGATGTGGCTCGCGCTGCCTTGCACAGCGAGGTCTCCAGGGGCGGCCCTACAGCTGCCCCGGGGATGTGCCCCGGCAAAGTGTGGGGGGACACCGGTGCGTTCTATTAGAGTACCCGGAGTCCCCCCTGAGCACTGAGGACGGCCACCGGGGGGGTTTTAGTGCGGTAAGAATCCCACATACCCCGATCTGCCTCTCCCAGGGCGGTCGGGGACCTTTTGAAGGTTTCCCCCTCGTCAACAAAAAAAAAAAAAAAAAAAAAAAAAAAGGCCCCCTGTACATTTATATTAGTGTGTGAGGTTCAGCTAATTCATAACAATATAATATTATTGATTAAAATTATACTTTTGCTAGTGACAGTTTAGCACTTATAATTCGATCACCGAAATTAATAATAAAAAGGGCGTAATGGTTGTAATCTAATTTTAAAATAAAAGAGTGAATAGACAAAAAACCTTCAAATTATTTTCCTTTCTTACGATGCGGATGTTTACGGATTTGGAACCTACGGCATATGTGAGGCGAAACTTGTCGAAATGAAAACTTAATAATATTTTCAACGAAGGTGTGAGCGTCGCAGGCTCATGGGCAAATTTTAGTATTCACGCGAGGTCACGCGTGACATGGACATGAATTCAATAACACTGTTTCTTATAATACATATTGTCATAATTTGAGAAAAATCTTATTTTCTGTATGTGAAAATGTTTCTTTGTTCCTTTTTTATCAAACATTCATTACAAATAATTATTTTTAAAGCTAGTGTAGCGATACATGACACATGCATTGCTGACTGGCGAATTACAGTACATGTGAGGGGTGCCACCTCAGTGACCTTCGCGCGCGCACGACAGACAGACCGTGTATTATTAATATTAACATTTATATATTGTAATATGTTACTATAGTATGTTATCAATAAATAGTGTAACTTAACAGGACTTTCAGTTACTTACACCCTACCGTACATATTATTGGTAAACTAGTTTTAAAGTATTCTTGGATTCCATACGGTTAAATTCAATTTTATTCGTTTGGGCCAAGGGCCAAGAGCCGTGGTGGCCTCGTGGTTTGAGCAGTCGCCTGCTACGCAAGCGACGCAAGTTTGATCCCAGCGGGGCCTGTACCAATGAGTTTTTAAAAAAAAACTTATGTAATGTGATTTCACACCACGTGCTTTACGGTGAAGGAAAACATCGTAAGGAAACCTGCATATTTCTGAGAAGTTATTCAAAGACGTATGTATAGTGCCTGAGACGGCGATAAACTCACCCTCTGTCACGTTGGCACTTAATCAAATTCGGTAAAAAGTGGGCGTTGTGATAACAACACCTCTGCCTACCCCTTCGGTGAAAACAGGCGTGAGCAAATGTCATTTGGGCCAACCCTATTCTGAAAAAATAATAGACTTCCGTAAAACAGTATATAAATGTGATCTACTACATTATAATGATCAGTAACAGCCAGTAGTTCTAACCAAACTGTTCAATGCGCAGTAGTTATTGTAATTCCGACTCTCTCTATCTGTATGACGTGAGGCGAATAAAAACATACTCAGTATCATCGCTATTTTCGCTGCGCGCTCGTAACTCGTGAAGGTGCCTGTATTCTTTTGAGTAATATATGTGACTACAAGATAAATACATAGCACAGTGTGAATACATTCTGGTCAGTACCTACCTTTTAAGATAAAATATGTTTGATTTTCATTCGCCACCGTAGAGTCCTTATCTTCGAATTTAGAATAAGAGATCTAAATATGCTGTACCACTAAGTAAATAGGCTGTAGTGAAATAAGTGCATTCTATGCAGCCGTGGCGGCTGTGGGGTTAAAGATTTGCGTCACTAGCGTAGCTAGTTCGAATCCCAGTAGGGCCTAAAACTTATGTACAATGATTTCACACCACGCGCTTTTAGGTGACGGAAAACATTGTGAGGAAATCTGCATGCAAAGACGTATGTATAGTGTCTGAGATTATGGCCGTTTATTACCAGCTGTCACGTTGGCACTTGGCGTGAGCATATGTATGTATGATTATATGCATTCTTATTTATTATTATACTCAAGGAATGTGTAATTATCTGTGCAGGAGACAATGGACCCCAACAACGGAACTAGCGATTTCAATGAGATACCATTTGAAGTAACAGATACAGCACAGAATGCCCATTGGAAACATGAACTAAGCATCTCCAAAATACTGTCCATAACATATATATTTATATCAGCATTATATGGACTATATCTAGCGTGTCTTTCTGCAATGTTGCAGACTGTACTATTCAGTGAGTATAACGCTACTACAATATTATGTGAGACGACGTATAAGTCGGCTGCACGGGTTTTCACATAAATATATTATTTCCCTTTGAAATCATCAAATACGAAACACGCGAGCATTTCTTATGTTTAATAAGAAGATACATATGTTCGGACAGTACCTTCTCGATAGCGGATACCTAATTTAATTACGCATGCCTACATAAAAATAAAAAAATATATCCACATTTTCCCAAATATTTTTTTGGTGCCACAGTCACAGATTGCGAGATCTTTCACCACGGCCCTTTGCACGACACGGATCTAATGAGACTCAAAGCAAAACAAAACTAAATTATGATTCATGTTTCAGCATTTCTAGGATACATCATAACAGGTCTGGGCGTAACAGCTGGGGCTCATCGCCTGTGGTCTCATAAAGCATACAAGGCGACAACTCCTTTACAAATCTTCTTAATGCTCTGCCACAGTCATTCTTTACAAGAAACGGTAATAAATTGGGCCCGCGAACACCGTCTTCATCACAAATACACCGATACGGATGCTGATCCTCACAATTCCACGAGAGGATTGTTCTACTCTCACATCGGTTGGGTGTTGGTGAAGAAACATCCAGAATGTACGGAGAAAGCTAAGATCTTGGATGTAACTGATTTGAGTAGTAACGCAGTACTAGCCTTCCAACAAAGGTATGGACATGAAAATAAACTCCATTAATTTTGTGTGTAAAACTTTGGTCAAATCTTTTTTCACCTCAATGATGCATCCGGGTTTATTAAAAATGAATACGAGCTGGGACTTGAACCCTCGACCCCTCGACCTTCAAAACGTGCAGTTGCTCTGCCAACTTTTCGTGATCACACCTTATGCACCGAACTTTTTCCTTCCCTTGTTTTTGCAATTATGGAGCCGCTATTTTCAAGAATTTAGATCATAAAAATATGTATCGTGTATAAAAATCTAATATTAGTTATTGGATAATAATAGTTGGCTCTCGTATTTTGTACGCAGTCCATTTAAAGAGCTTAAGAGAGAGAGAGAGAGAGAGAAACATGGTATGGCGATTATTGGAGATAGCTCAAAAAATCATTTAGTGAAGCAACAAGAGGTTTACCACAAACAAGATTAAATTATTTATTTCAGGCACAAATCGTGGTTGTTACCAACTATAGGACTCATCTTACCAACCATCATACCTATGTACTTCTGGCACGAGTCACTCTCAAACGCATGGCATCTAAATATGCTGAGGTGCGGATTGTTCCTCAACATCACATTTCTATTCAATAGTGCCGCGCATAAGTGGGGTTATAAACCTTACGACCATACAGTCACGGCAGCTCAGAGCAACACTTTATCTATTTTTAGTTTAGGAGAGGGATATCATAATTATCACCACATATTCCCGTGGGACTATAAATCAACCGAGCTGAACAGCCCTTTGTTTTGCTTTTCCCCGTGGTTTATAGATATATGTGCTTATTTCGGATTGGCGTACGACTTGAGAGAGGCGTCAGCGGGGACGGTCAATGCAAGAGCTGAAAGGACAGGTGATGGAACTGATTTGTGGGGGAACAGGAAGAAATTAAATTAATTATGAAAAGCTGACAGCTACCTCGGTCAAAGAATCAGTCTTGCCATCCAAAGGGGGAATGCTGCCAGTATCTTCGGAACCTTGTCTACAGGGACTCCTTTTAATATCTATATTTATATTATAGTTATCAGATTATATTTTTAAGGTTTCTAGTTATGTTACTTATTGTATAATTTGATGGTATCTAATAAATCACTTACTACTAAAAAAAAATAACAAAAATGAATTATGAAAATATTTATTTCATTTCTCTTGTCTTCAAAATCTACCATGTAAATAGAGTTACTGCCTGAGAATCCGAGTACCTACCCCGACCAAGAGTACCCCGAAAACGTTACTATGTTTACATTTATTTTTCTAAAGTGGCTACTTCTTCCTCTTCTCTACTGAAATCAAAAATTATATACTATGAATAAAATTTCATGAAATATACAAGTACTTTGTTACTGTAGATAATTATTCTAAACAAAAAACTATTTAAATAGTTTTTTACCTTTGAGTCACCACATGCATAAATTCTATGAGGTGTCGTTTCAATGTGAAAAATATTGTAATCATGAATTAAAATACAATCGGAATACTTAATCAACCATTGTTTTCGAATCCATTTTTTTGTCTTGATTGCTTATATAACTTAACGTGCTCTTCGAGGCACGCTAGAAGCTTTGTATTCATTTTAAATAATTTTACACACGAACATAGAGATTGGACATGTATGTCAGTTGACATTGTAATTAAATCAAACTAGATGATCATCCTTTCAGCAACCCAATTTGCAGTTAAAATGCCGTTTTATCGATGATTACTTAATTTTTGACTTGACAAGCTTTTAGAAAACCGGCCGTAAGACTTGGTATTTTTAAGACACAGGTTCAAACACATACATGGGTGTTTGTTAAGAAACCAGGGTAAAAGGTATGCTGATAACACAGCCACTACCTTAATTAATTTGGGATCGGACCTTAATTAAGTAAATACATTCGTTTTCAATGCTTCCTCCGGTCCTAGTGTAAAAATAAACTTTTTTTTGACCAACCTAAAAAAAAAGGTTCTCAAATTGATACATTTTTTTAAGGTTTTTTTTATTTAAATCTAATTAACGAGTTGCGACCACGGAACAGACATAATAACAAAGTTCAAAAGAAGTATAAAGAGGAAAACAGATGCGAGAATGCGCTGTCGTTATACCTACAGTTATGCGAATAAATGACATTATTCCGTTTACGTGTACGATAAAAATCCTTAATACGTATCGAATAAAAGCATCCAAACCGATTTCGATGCAAGTTACTCGCAGACGCACAGTCAAACCGAGTTGCCACACTAATAACAATTCAATGTATGTAGGTGCTGCGTATAATAGCTCTCGTATCGATTGTAAATCGTTTCAATCCGAATCGAAACGATTACTATAACACCTTCATCGTTGAGTATTATTGCGTGTTTATTAGATTCGGGACCGTTTTGGAAACGAAAAAGGTCGTAACTTGTAATAGCATCCGTTTTAATGGGTAACCCTTGTTATAAGTGTGTGGGTCGTAATGTTTATCTAGACGGTTACAACCTTCAACAGTTGTGACATAAACTTGTAACGTTCTAGCGATTATACGATTGCTATTTTCAAAATCAAAAATATCTCGAATATTCTTCTGAATTTTCCAGGCCAGGTTTGGAAGGCCGCTGCTATTACTGAGTAGAACCTGGAAAGGAACTCAGTAATTACTCTTAAAAACAACAATACAATTTTCATTATACAATTATTGTTCAATCTCAATATTCAAGTTTCTTTTAACGGGTGAAATTTAAATGAATTCCGCGATACCGCGCTCGGCTTTGATTGGTGAAGATTAGACCAATCGCACCGTCGGAATCACACGGTAATCACACGAACTCGTAATGTACGAAATTCTCACTACCCACCCACTTCGTATTCGAACGCAATGCAAGCGATGCAAGTTCTAATCGTCGTCTATTCTAATAAGCTTTGAAGGAAACCAACGTATAAAGGTTAATAAAATTTAACTGTTTTTTATTCAAAATTACCAAAATTACAAAAATGCATAAGAAAGTATATACGGTACTAATATAAAAAAATATTTGCTAGTCTGTACGTCTGTTTGTCTGTCTGTTTGTCCCGACTAATTTCTGAAACGGCTGAACCGATTTTGTGGGGACTTTCGCGAAATAAAGCCACCCATGAAATGAAGTCTACGCGAGTGAAACCGCGGGGTATAGTAACTAGTACTAGTAAAAAAATGTCTGAGAAAAATTCAAAGGCGCGTGCATGCGTGCGCCACGCTGGCTGGCAGCAAACTTATATTTGCTGAAAATTTGTTATACTCGTAACAACTCCATTCAAAACCCGTTTCTGGGGAAGCGTGGAGATATAAGTACAATATGAGATCATGCGTTCCTCCAGACAACCAAAACAAAATAGTTAACGGGGCCACCTTATTTAAAGTTTGCATTTTTCAAACCGGAGGAAAAACAAAGTGAAAGTCACAAGTCCAACGCGTGTAAAAGATTAGAAAGTATCTCGTTTCAGAAAGTATTCCGCCGTATTTACTGAACCTTACCGTTCAAAGCCACGGCCTGTTTTTCGGGCCAATGAGTTCCGATATTAAATTTGGGAAGTTTCGTGATAGTTGGCAACTTGGGGCAACTTATTAGATAATCTTATCCAACGAACCAGTCATGTTGTCTTGCAAAATGGAAATGCAAATACATTTCCTTATTTTCGATGTTGTTTTTAAAGTTGAGAGTGCCTTTTATTAGATTAAAAAGATGAGGCGAATGCTTCGGATGGAATATAAATTATGCATTATATTTTTTTAGGACATGGTTTTCGAAGTTGGTAGGGGGGAATTACCTCCACTGCTAACAGGACTAAGGGCCCCCAGGCGAGCTTAAACTTAAAACTAAGCAACACAGCTAAGGGCACCCCGGCGCGGGGCTCGGACCTCGGCTTAGGGCGTTGCTGGGGGATATGAGCTAGGGAGCTGGATCTGAGTGGTATTATTTGATATGTTTAAGGCTAGTGGCTCGGCGCGCGCCGGCCCTAGCAGAGGACGGGGGGGACAATGACGTAGAGTTCGCGACGAGCCTCGCCGGCGAGGACGGAACAATGGTCGGTTGGGTGTGTGCTTTTGAGACATTGCTTGCTGAAGCAATGTGATACCATCGTAAGGGTCGATAAGAACGTGCCTCGGACGGCGTTTGGAGCTGCCCGACGGGGTTCCTTATACAAAAATGTAGTGGTAAAAACTACTTTATGTGCTCAGTTACATGCTAGTGATACTCTTAGTAATGCAACCGTTGATTAGACGTGTAACACACAAACGAGAACTGTGTATATGCAGCATCTATAGTATTATCTATACAAATAAATGAAATTGGAGTGTCTGGTTTGTTACCTCCAAATTAACAATTTTTCACTTAATGCATATACGGTACTGAGATAAAAAAAAACAAGTTTAAAATGTTTTCTCCGTCTTTCTGTCTGTCTGTCTGATTGTTCCGGGTAATCTCTAAAACGGCTGTAGCGATATTGACGAGACATCACTGGCAGATAGCTCATGGTGCAAGGAGTATTTTAGGCTACTTTTATATAAAAAAAGGAATTCTGCAAAATACAGTCATCCATGAAATTAAGTCTACGCGGGTAAAGCCGCGGGACTTTGACTTTGACTTTGAGTAAAAATATCGAAATCTGCTAATTTTTACGTTGAAACATCTAGAATAATTTTAGGACATAATCTGAGCTAAGCTCGTTAAAAACGCTCGTAATTAACGAAGCCTAAACATATCTAACGTATTTAAAATGCCAAAATCATAATTAATATTTAATTTTAAAATGGCTAGGACGTAAATTAATTTTGTGTACCTAATATTTTAATTTGAAAACTCATTTGCTCGTATTTGACCCAAAGCTGTGCAAACTCGTGAATGCATAGCTAACACAGAGAGGTAGATAATCTAAGGGCTCTGGCCAAATATTTGTCTTTCGGACCCTTTTGACCGAACATTTGTAAATTATAAGTAAAATACGACTAATTTGCATTGGACGGACTGAGTTCTCTAGTTTAGTTCGACCACGTTACGGTTAACATGATAGTGTTAACTTTAAACCGGTCCTCTCTAAATAACAGTATTTATGTGCCTCAAAGTAGACAAAGGCTTATTTATTGGAACACTAACTTGAACACGGGTGGGTTAATCCCGCAAAAATACGCGTGAACATACAAAAAGGCTTTGCTAGCTGCAATATGTGCAGGTATTTTGCTTCAAACAATGCAGTTAAACCTTTAAAAAAAGACAACGGGATTACACGGCTCGTGAATAGCAAGATTTTCATTTAATTTACAAACGATTGAGAACAAACAGCTACAGGTTAATTATGCAGTTCAATGTTTTATAGTTACTTATATGAATTCCTCGTTGGTCTAATAGTCGCAAGCGAGTCTACGAAACAAGAGGCCCAGGGTTCGATTATCGGGTCGGGCAAAGTGTCATTTGTGATTTCCCAGTTTTGACCTAGACGTATGTATAGCGCCTGAGACGGCGATAGATTCACCATTACGTTGGCACTTAATCATCTTCGGTGAAAAGAAGGTGTTGTTATTTTGTAATAGGTGTTGTCACCTCTGCCTAGCCCCTCGGGGAATGTATGTACTTAGGTAGCAGCCCGGAGTCAGAAGTTGTGTCCGGTTGATAGCAATAGGCTCGCTCTGCATTACATGAGACTTGAACTGGTGAAATGTGGGATTTATAAGTACACCTCTGCATAAGTTAAGTAGCTTTACGGTATAGAATCAAAGAGTGATGACCTGTGCCTTATCGATTCGATTACAGTACATATCGATTTAACTCTAATATAAATCGATATTTGATTTCACTTCACATATTTATAAGAGCTGTGGTGGCCTTTAGGTTTGAGCAGTCGCCTGCTACGCAATAGATTCGAATCCCAACAGAGCCTGTACCAATGAGTTTTTCCAAAGAACTTATGTACAGTCATTTCCCACCACGTGCTTTTCGGCTTTACAAAGATTGTGAGGAAACCTGCATATTTCTGACAAGTAATTCAATGACGTATGTATACAGTGCCTGATATGGCAATAGACTCACCATCTGTCACGTTGGCACATAATCATCTTTGGTGAAAATTGGTTGTTGTGATAACACCTCTGCCTAACCCTTCATATTTTAGATGCCTTGCTTGTATTTAAATTGCCAAATTGGTTGGACAAGGTATAAACTTCATATTTCACTAAAGTTGGTCAGCAGAAAGCATAATTCTAGCGTCAGCTTTTATCTAAGAGATGTTTTATTATTAATGTTCATTTCAGTTTGCAAGAAAGAGCGACAAATTGTTACGAAAAACTCCAAAGTAAAAACAGAGTCATTAAATTATAAGAAAATGGGATCCTATTTTTGACGACGGAGTTTATAAGCATTATTTACGCTTTGGTACTTCCTGTGTGGTTCAAAACAAATGATTTTCGGCGAAATATTACAAAAACAATGCCTTCGTATTATAATCGGTTTGTTAGAGAAAGGTTTGCTGTGAATAACAGTAGGACAGACCAGTATAATATTAATAAGAGTTTAGTGAAATCGTTAGTTTTTGTAATAAGCAAGCTGAAATATCACCATAGTGCAAACATTTTTAAGCAATGACGTTTGCATTAACATAACAGATTTTCATAATCAGACTGCCTCGATTTTTTTGCCAACTGGGGTCAATTCCTAGGTCACTGTACATAAGTTTTGTAGAAAAACTATACTAATATTAAAGAGAGGAAAGATTTAATTGTAAATATGTTTGTTACGAATTGCCTCAAAAATACTGGACAGATTTGAAAAATTCTTTCAGAAATGGATAGCTACATTATCAGCGAGAAATATAGGCTATATTTTATTCCTGTACTCTGACGGAAACGGGAACTACGCGGGTGAAACTGCGTGACTGTCCACTAGTAATATTATTATGCTTAGTAAAGTTACATTCACATACTCTGTATACTAATGAAAGGATTGTAAATATTCCAACGTCGTTGCTTCACCGTGACTCAAAATATGTTTTTACTGACTGCTTTCCGATGATCCATCTAAGAAGTCGTGAGAAACTTGTTATGTACGAAGTTTGTGAAGAAAACTTTACCTAAAGCGCCACTAGTAAGTCTTAAAATCTTGCTGTGTAAGTACACCAATTAAAATCCGTTAAAATACATTCAAACTCACCCTTTTCGAGTTCTAAACAATTGAACATCTCTTTATTTTGCCAGCATTACACAAAGGGCAAAGTTCCAAACAGTTTACGAGTAAAATCGACTCAGTTATGCAATAGAGGTCGAGATAATCATTTTTCAAAATTGTGCTATGCAGGACATCCACTCGTCTAGTTATTTTAATGAACAACTTTCGCAAACTTGTAGCGGAAATTTTTACAGTCGCTGAAAACTTTCATAGTTGCACTAGTATCTGATTTATGTTGAAGGAAGTTGTGTTTTATGGTCGTTGAATTCAGGCGCTGGATGAAACTCTTTTATTACTTTAAGGTGAAAGGAATCAGGGATTAATAATAACGGTAAAATCATACAGATAAATAAAATTGAAGTGTCTGTTTGTAATCAAATTTTTATTTATTTATTTATTTACATGAAATATAACATTTGAGTAACTTATTGCTAACAATGAAAAAGGAAAAATATAATAAAAATAAAAATTATAAATAAAACACGGAATTTAAATTAGTGTCTGCGGGAATGGTGCCCAGTAAGCTGGCTGCGTTACCTCGCTGGATCGCTAAGCTAATCCTCTGACCGAGGTAAGAACCAGCTCGACGGTCACCAGAGACGTCAACCAGGCGTTTTGAAAGATCCTTAAAAAGGACCTTCGCATTTGGCCCCCATGGCCCCAAAGTCTCAACCCCAAACGGCAGAAATATACAATTATGACTGATATCTGCATATTTCCGCCGCTTGAGGTTTTCTGCACACACTGCCGCCGCCCCTGCTTGCTTCGATGTCGAGTTTAAGTGGCAGCGAGCAAGTGTGTCCACGCAGGTCGCGTCCCACACAAGGGGCTTCCCGACACTCCAGGGAATTAACGTCATCCCGTCAGGTCTTTTGCCATCGTCTCGTGCAATACCTAGAGTTGCTGGCACGTTGACGGTGACAAAAGCCCTACGAATGTAATTACAAAATTTTAATTAAACAGTTGTAAACAGTAAAAAATAAACAGATTTTCAGTAAATTCATATACGTTACTAACATTTAAAAAAATCTCTGTCCGTCTGTCCGTTTGTCTGATAATCTGTTTGTTCCGGCTAATCTCCGAAGCGTCTGAACCGATTTTAACGTGACTTTCACTGGCAGATATATATTTTTTTTTAATTTTTTAAGCCACCCATTAAATTAAATCTACGCAGGTGAATCCGCGGTGCTCAGCTATATTGTATATTTTTGTCATGTCAAAGAAAAAAATATGTTACTCAAATAGGTATCAGCGTGGGATACGTGAATGTATTCATACGTGAATGTTAATACAATAGAATTATTTGTTCAATTATTTTTATTTTATATTATTTAGGAAGGATTAGGTAGATTTACAGCAAGTAAACCAGTATAATGGTCTCAAATGTAATTTATATGCTAATAACAAATCTTCACCCATAAATGTTTACAAAACATATTAGCCTTAACTTATCATCATCATCTCCTTGGCCTTATCCCATACACTGTTGGAGTCGGCACTTGATTCAAGTCGATGTGGCTGATCACTTGATTTTTATACGAAGCGACTGCCATCGACCTTCGCAACCCGTTCAACGAGGAAAATTTGTGATCTGGGTTAAACCAGTTGTCAGACTATTTTAGGCCTTCGACTGACCTGTAACGAGTGCCAAAGATGATAAATTGGCAATCGGGACCGACGGCTTAACGTGCGCTCCGAGGCACGGAGGGAACTCGGGCGGTCATCCGTAAGGTTGCTTAACTTCGCTGATCGAATGATATGCGCAATAACAACTGTGCCACGAGCGCCTCCTTAACTTAATTTTTTAATTATTTTTTTTTAAAAGAGTATTTGTTGAGATTCTTGCCGGGTTCTTCTCAACAAAAGCTACCTTCCGAAGCCGGTGGTAACATTTATAATCATGTATAATGTATGTTGTGTCCTTCTGACGATTTAAAAGTACTTTGTAAGAAGTCTAATCAAATAAAGATATTTTGAATTTTGAATTTTGGACTAATGGATATAAACTTTGCTTAAAAATTAAACAAACAAATGAGGAAACATGACATAAACAATAAAAATAACATGACATATTAAACATGCTATTGAAAAACATCAGTAAGACATTTTTAAGTATTTGTCTTTTCTAAATAAATTGAACCATACATTTTCTTTCTTCCATTTGAATGAAGTACAACAATAGGGGTTAGAGTGTTTCTTTTGTTCTTTATACTTCAGATTGTTTAAGATTAATGTGAAATTCTATACAGGCTTGATTTTTTAGCTCTTTGTCTCTGTGTTCTGGAATATTTAAAAACTAAGCTGTCATCAAAATACGTTTTAAAAAACAATTAGTTAGTTATTGCTTTCGAAAAAAATATTATAATTATTTTTTTCGAGACTTTTATTAAACTGCTTATAGGTGGCTATTTGGGAACATCTGTGCAAAAGCCTACGTGTTGTTACATAGGTACCTTATACTTGATAATACTATGGTATTTGTAATCTATGATAGATACAAACATGCAAAATGCTGACGCTTGTATTCCTTGAAGGGTTAGGCAGTCGTGCACTTCAACATAAGCGATAAATTACAATATAAGTGGTTCCAGGGGAATTACAGATAAATAAATCCAACAGTTTGTCTAGGTAACGTTTTAATAGATTATCAGTATTGATGAACAAAATCCGGATTCTTTTTCTCACAAAAAAACTAAACACTAAAATAGAGAAAAAAAATCTAACCGGTGAACGTCAGACTCGAACCGGTGTACCCTAAATGCGTTATCGCCCCGTAAGCTGGCAGCTTCATTCTGAGCTATCGTATCTTCACAGATGTCGTCGAAATTTACTGTCGTATTGTAATGATATTTTAAGAATTTCCAGTGCCTGAAAACATGGTCAAAACGATGTTTTCCATAAATTAAATCTATTTTTTGCCCCTCAAACCGCCTACATGCAAAATTTAATGAAAATCGTATTACTCGTTTAAAGGTACAAGATAGCGTGATTTCGTCAAGATCCTTATGATCGATAAGATGCAAACGATTCCCTAATATCGCATCTATGGTAATGTGCTTTCTGTTACAAATAGCCGTAACTATCCGTACCATGTGAGGCGCATATCCGAGGGGATAAAACCTTAAGTGGTTACAAAGTTTTTCTACCAAACTAGCATTTTACGCAGCAATTTCATACCATCATCATCGTTCCCGGTTAGCAGAGGTGACATCAAAGATAATGAAATACCAACATGACAGATGATGAGTCCATAGCCGTTTCAAGGACTGTATACTCGTAAATACGTCTTTTGAGTCCGAACAAAGTAGGAAGAACTACGCATATAACAACAGGGCATTCAATACCAGCGCTTACGTACAGGTGCCGTCGCAAATTATGAGCGACACATTATGATACTGTTTTATTCGCTTCGAGCCATACATATAGTCATACTCATAAAATTACTAATACTCATTCAAAGTTACTCGTTCTTAATTCGTTACTGGACCTTGAGGTCTAATGTAGGTACTATATTTTTTTTAATTATAAAATTTGGATTGATGTTGTAGGGGAATCCTAGTTTAAAACATCGGAGTTTCCCTTCTACGCCGCTTAAGTAGTGGACTGTATTTTATGTTAATTATTTCGTCATTCGCCGATATTGAGTGTAATTATATAAATAGACAAATACAGGGAAAAATTATACCCTAAACTCACCCCTTTGTCGCATCAGGAACCACTTTCATTAATTTATTATTACGAGCTTGTTGTCGGCCGACCGCGCGTTTTTTCGTTCCCGCCAAAAGTGCTTGTGTTGCCAACTTAGCAACACCAATCCCAAAAAGAATGGTAGGGAGGGGAAAATATATAGACACCATAAATAATCGACTAAATTATAATGTGATGTGAATGTGTGTGTAAAATGCCGCTTTAGTAGTCTAGCTTGACATCACTATTAATACTAAACAGATGTGGTGATGATAAAATTATGGATGTCTGGGAATAAGCCTCTACTATAAACGATCATAGTTGCCCCCCTGTATCTGAACACAGAGACACATAAAGAAATCAAACAAGATGACTCACATCAACATCAATGCCAGGCTGCGGAAAGATCCTCGTGAAGGGATACTCTTTGGGCAGGTAACTGAAGAACTCCTGCCTTCCGCGGTACCACTTAACGCTGTATAGGGTCTCATTGCCTTCAAGGGTCCACTTGCAACCCAGTAGCACTGTGTCACTCAGTTTGACGGCAGATGGCGCTATTAACTGCACGTCTCGCAGGGCTAGTGTATCTGGAACAACGAGAGGCAATATTATATAAGTGACCAAGTGAATATAAAAACCAATTAGATCAGTCGTAAATAAAAGAACTGCGCGAAAACGATAAAAAAAATATTGGATCGTTTTTTTATTGACACCGCTGAAGTAGCAAATAAGCAAAATAATATACTTCACACTCGATTTTGACATTGGTACTACAATCATGAAAATATTTAACCATTAAAAAACATACAGTCGTATTGAGAAATAGTCTGACAACTGGTTTAACCCAGATCATAGATTTTCCTTGTCAAAGGTCAGATGGCAGCCGCTTCGTATAAAAATCAGGTGATCAGCCACATCGGGTTGAATCAAGTGCCGACCCCAACATGTATGGGATAAGGTCAGGGCGATGATGATGACAGTCGTATTGGGAAACCTCCTCCTTTTGAAATCAGTTAAAAATTATAAACACATTTGTGATTGCTTTACAATGCCAGGTGACTTTCTAGGCGGTTGAATTCAGAAAGCTAGCTTTCGAACCGGTGGTCAACTTCTCGACGTTCATTAGTACCTTACATACTTAATATAAACTCTTAATACCATCATAGTTGCATTGTGTGACAGTGACAGACTTATACACATCATATCATATGTCTCATAATAAGAGTTAAACTATGATGGCAATGTGAGGTAATCATCTTAAAGTGAATAAATAAATAAGTTTTATTTTCAAATAAGCATCTAATAAAATATCCATCTTAAAATTAAGCATTCGGCAAAAAAATGCTAGCACCGAATGTCGTAAGTATTATTATATACATATAATATAATTTAATCCTCCAATGATGATACCAAAAATAGCTCTAAGGTACACACGAAATGGTTACCTTAATGTGATATTGAAATATTTCGTTTCTACTTGAAACGAATCGCTAAACCAATTTAACATAATCAATGGAAACGAGTTCCGAGAATCGTATTTCTTTTTCTGGACGCCATCTTGGAGAAATAGAAGTCTCATCTATTATGTGTATTGCTAAGGCGATGGGTTTATACTGTTAGCGGAAAACTAGAACTGTATCTTACACTCAGGCCTATTAGAATGAGATTATTATTTAAATGTACATGATGCCAGCTGAGTTTCTTGCCGGTTCTTTGCAGAAGTTTTCGAAACGGCGGTCAATTATTCGTCATTAATTATTGACTCACCAGGGCCTAAACTGAATAAATAATTTTCATATTATTTATTGATTGTAAGCATTTAAACTTTCTCAAAATGTGTTCTAGAGCAAATGTGTCACACAGTAAGTGAGTAATCTAGACCATTACTCGTAGTACAATCCTAGAGGGGTCAATATGCCAGGCCTGAATAACTTTCTTCACATAGAAAACGATGCTAAATTTACTAAGAAAATATACATTAATCAAAATTAAATTAAATATTCAACACAAGAAGCACTTGGAGATGATTTACAAAATTTAAGCCAAGAATAGGTGAAACAAACTCCCCGGTTTTTTTACATGTAATTCCTTTTCTCATAAAGGTAGTAGACCCTTAGACAATTGCATTGAAAAGTGAGTAATTCATTGCCATGCTTGGCTATCATCAATATAATTAGTTACAGTATAACGCTTTTACACAAAGTTTTTTTTTGACGATTTTTGAAACTGGAATGAGATAGTGCACATATTTTGAACGGTAGTTTATTATAAAAGCGTATGCTCCCACATAAGTGTAACTAGTTTTGTGTGGTCTAGTTACAGAATACGGAACATATCTCTCTTGCGTGTGAGTTGAAATGAAGATAGATCTTTCCAAATAAGTAAAATAAATAAAAAAGTCGAAAATATCTTTATTCGATTAGACTCTTTACGGAGAACTTTCAAATCATCAGAACGACATAATTATACAGGATTATACATGCTACTGTCAGGTTCGGAAGGTTGCTTTTGCTGAGAAAACTTGCTGAGAGAACCTGGCAAGGAACTCAGTAATTACTCTTTTAATTTTTTTTACAATTTTAAGAATACAAAATGGACACAGTTCCAATGCACAAATGTCGATAAATATTAACATAAATAAACGTCTAGTAGTTCTACTTATAACTAAATGCGTAGCTTGAGATGACCAGTGTGGTCCACAAGTGGCTTTTGGTCTACTTGAATGACGTCATAGATCGCCAATGGAAGGCTCTATTGCACGTTATATTAGACTTTAAACGTTATTAAGCGCCCGCCCGCAGTGGGGCCACAGAAAACGCGGCGGTAATGAACGCTGTGACCGCAAACAATTACATTACAAGCCGCGCTCCTAATGCAATTACGAGACGGACACACGCGATTTATATTTAATTATAGCGATATTATCCAGGTATGCCATTTTATGTGGATTAGAACGTCGTTATAGACCTTTTGATCTAGCCATACCTACACCTACTTCATTAATAAATATGTAATATAAGTGCTAAACATAGATGATGAAAGATAGTATATTTTTCTATCAAATAGTATCAAAATGTAACGTATATAATTTTAGTCTGGTACTAGCCTAGTCTAGAAGTAGGCTTGTTTGATCCCAAGTATAAATTTATAGCTGCCTTTTATTGTAATATGAGATCGTTCGAACAATTTGTCATGAACAAAAAAGTTTATTCACACACATACAGACGCCCTCTACCAACACTCCGCATTTTGAATTATGTACTCCACTTCATTCGTCAACTTGCAATTGTCTCTTATCAAACAATTTTTCATTCGATCTGGTAAAGTTTATTTATTATAACGGACGTCACGCGGTTTCACCCGCGTGGTTCCCGTTTCCCGTGGGAGTACGGGGATAAAATATAGCCTATGCTACTCACAGATGATGTAACTGTCCATTGCTGAAATAATTTTCAAGGTCGGCCGAGTACTTTTTGAACCAATTCGTTACAAACAAACTACTCGCGAAACTTTCCTCATTATAATATTAGTATAGAAAACTTAATAATCAATTGGGATTTAGGATAGGCCGTGGTGACCTTGGGGTTTGAGTAGTCGCTACGCAAGTGACGCAAGTTCGAATCCCAAAGGGGCCTGTACCAATGAGTTTATTCTAAAAACTTATGTACAGTGATTTTCACACCATGAGCTTTACGGTGAAGGAAAACAACGTGAGGAAAAACCTGCATATGTCTGAGAAGTATTTCAAAGCTGTATGTATAACGCCTGACACGGCAATAGACTCACCATCTGTCACGTTGGAAATAATCATCTTCAATGAAAAGTGGGTGTTGTAATTACAACACCTCTGCCTACCCCTTCGGGAAATACAGGCGTGAGTATATGTATGTATGTATGATTTAGGATGCGACGGCTATTGCAGGAACCCCACATCGTAAAATAAATAAATAATTACGTTTCATGATAGCAATCAGCCTAGTAACGATGAACTAAGCCTGTAAAGTAGTTATAGGTAGGCGCCGGACATAACCCTACCACTGCCCCGCGGCGTCTGGCGTATCCATGACGGATTTTCCGGAGCAAAAAATAGACAAAGGGAAGTCTCAAGTTCCATTATTATTAATGGTATTAATATTGTGCGTTATCCGGTAAAGCCGCGAGCACATTACTGCGTACAATATCGTCAACCGCAAGATATAGCGTTACTTGTGGCCGTGCCATTAATTGGAACTGTGTTTGCGACACTTAACACAAACCTATTAGTTAGTTATTGAAATGTTAGGTTTTTATTCATGTTTTCTATTCTTAATTTTTTAAAAGGTAAAGAAAAATAAGAACACGAGGCGAGACTCAAACCCACGACCTCTGCAAGCCGTGCAGCTCTGCCATCTGACCTACTCGTGATCCTACCTCATGCGTGCCTACCCCTTCTGAGAATACAGGCGTGAGCATATGTATGTATTATTACGGTTCTGTAGGCTTCTTTACTACACGCGTAGCATAAAAACCCCAGCTTTACCGATTGTAAGAAATGCACGAATTGCGCCTTCAAACAATAAACGGTACTCCAACGATATATTCCAGAAACGTTATATCTCATTCCAAAGCTGTCGTCAAATAAAGCCGGCTTAAAAGTTTAAGTCTTGGATTAAATTAATTACGCAAATTAGCTTACAGTTATATATAAATGGAATAGTATTATTTGTATTTAAGTTTCGGTAAAGCAAAGAGCTCAGAGGCAGGGGGTGACTTGGGTAATCATCCATCCATTTACTACGATTTGTTAGGGTTGCTTAACTCCCTGATCGATTGATATAAGCAACAGTGCTACAAGCCCTTGTAGATTCCGTTGTGGCCATTATGTATGCTCTTAGACAGACAAAGAATAACCTATACAAACATACATACATATGCTCACGCCTATATTTCCCAAAGGGGTAGGCAGAGGTGTTGTAATCACAACATCCACTCTTCACCGTAGATGATTAAGTGCCAACGTGACAGATGGTGAGTCTATCGCCCTCTCTCTAAAACTGTCTCAGTATCTCAGAGAGAGATAGATCATAGATATTTCAGGAGACTCTCACAGGCAGATAGCTCAAGCTATTAGGAGTTACTTAAAAAATATAACTAAATTACATAGTTTTTATTGTTTACCCTACACGAGTAAAACCGTGAGGTACATCTAGTATTAATTATAATTTCTCATACAGTCAGCTGGGAATTAAGTATATAAATTGTGTGCCGTCGAGAAGTCAGTAGAGGGTGATTTTTACCTGTCGGCCGAGCGGTTGAGTGAACAGTCCGTAAATGGGTGAAGGATTGATTCAATACAACCTTTTAGGGCCCACTCAATTTGTTGTCGGCTTTTTGCAATCGTCTCCCAATCGGACTACATAAGTCACGGTGAAGCGAACTATATTGACGTTAATTTATTTACAAGGTACGCGAGATTTCTATAGGGGTTTCAAAAAAGAAATAAAAAAATAGCATTGCCATTTGCGAAGAAGTTAATACATACATACATATGCTCACGCCTGTATTCCCCGAAGGGGTAGGCAGAGGTGTTGTAATCACATCACCTACTTTTCACCGAAGATGATTAAGTGCCAACGTGACAGATAGTGAGTCCATCGCCGTCTCAGACACTTTACATACGTCATTGAATTACTTCTCAGAAATATGCAGGTTTACTCACGATGTTTTCTTTCACCGAAAAGCACGTGGGGTGAAATCACTGTACATAAGTTTTTTTAGAAAAACTCATTGGTACAGGCCCCGCTGGGACTCGAACATGGATCGCTTGCGTAGCAGGCGACTGCTCAAACCTCAAGGCTACCACGGCTTCAAGGAGTTAATATTATTGTTATTGGTGGCTAGCGGACGTCACGCGATTTCTCCCGCGTAGTTCCCGTTCCCGTGGAAGTACGGGGATTAAATATAGCCTATGTTACTCGCTGATGATGTAGCTATCCATTGCTGAAAGATTTTTTTATGTCGGTCAAGCAGTTTCGGAACAATGCAAACAAACAAACAATGAAATCTTTCCTTTTCATAATATAAGGGTAGATTATCACGGTCGTTATATTACTCCTTCTACTGTTAATTATCTGTCAGTGAAAGTCCCGTTGAATACGTCAAGCCGTTTTCGAGATTAGCCGGAACAAACAGACAGACAGACTATTAGAAAGCAGGAGGAGAGACAGACAGATAGACAAAGTTTTTTTTTTTCAAATTAGTTTTTTATGTTTTTTATTAGAAGCAGCCTAAACTTATTTTATCCCCTTGGGGGTAATATTATTTGGAATCACAAACAGACATTTAGATTTCATTTACCTGTATGTATAGATAGGGATCCTTAAAAAATAATTTTAATAATCCACTCTCGTTCTTGACTGTCCATAAAATAAGGGTACCTTTGCCTCACCATTTTAATATCAATAATCTCAAAAAGTTTCACGAACAAAAACTTTTTGCTGGTGAACCGACTTCGAATGGCAAGTATAAAGTTTACTTTTGAAATTATTGGTGCATACTTACAGCCCTCAATTTATTGATTTTTTTGAGCTTTTTATTGATTGAAGTCGGGTCTTTAAAACATTATTATTTTTATGATTGTGTTTGAAGAAATCTCATCAAATCTTTACGGGTGTAAAAAACTTAGATAGAGGATATTCCATCCAATTCTAAGGGCATTGATTTTATCTGAAACTGTGCACGACACGTTGTATAAATTTGACCAAGCTCTTCAAATTATAGTTTAGTCGAACACGAGGCGAGACTCGACCCCACGACCTCTGCAAACCATGCAGTTGCTCTACCAACTGAGCTTCTCGTGATCTTGTCTCATGCGTCGAATTTTTCCTTCCCTTGTTTTGCGGTTTAGGGGCCGCCTTGCGCCATCTGTTGGTCGGTGTATCCAAACTCAACTGATTCGCCTAAAGTTACATTTAGCTACATATCAAATCGATAACGTAACCCCGATCCTCCTTTATTAATACGTATCAAAATACTTAAGGGAACCATGAATTCCAATTTCAAAATGTTAGCTTTGATAGAAATATAATGCCAGTGTTGGCAGTATCCACTCTTTTCGTTAAAAAGTTCAGAAATCAAATTATGCACCATCTGTAACGTGAGGGGAGATGAAAGGGAATTTCAATTGTGGAATTTCTTTATTTTTATTTGCTCTCAAGGAAATTGTTATTATTAAAACTTATTTTTGTGCTTATAGCGGCTTAGGGGGTGTTTATTGCACTTGTTTTCATAATTACCTTCATAATATGGATTATAAATGATCACCTTATTCTACTCAATCTTGCTCTCGATGTTTTCAGCAGAAAGAAATAATATTTTAATACTTTATTTTCTTCTCTAATTAAGTGATCTATCATAAATAGTATCCGAACATCAAATAATAGTTACAGGCACAGATGTGTCTCCATCTGTTAAAGTTACGCTAAATATAATTTTGTAAGCAGTTATATGTTCGCAAAATTTACTACAACTCCACATGTTAAATATATTTGTCCAGATTAATGTGCGATCGCACGATTCCATAATATTTTGGGCTTGAGATTCAACTATTTTTTATGAGCACTAGCTCATTAGTGAATAGAGCAATTCATACCACACTTTAATTTTAAAATCAAGTATAGAATATGGGTGCGCTTTCCACATCAAAATCGGTTATGCCAGTCACCAACCAGGACCTGATGACAAGGAAACAATTATCCCCACGCTTCACGCTTAGCGATTTATGAAATTTCTATAAAAAAAATATTATGTAGAATATTGCTTTGCTACGCCTACACGGGTAGGGAACGATTAAAGATAAGCTATAGAGATGGTCGTAGCTGAAATCAGCAAAGAAGAATTATTATAGAACTTTACTTTATAGTCCACATTTATCACCACTCGGAGTCCCTTACGGTTAAGACAGCTGAAGAACCACATTTCAGTAATGTTCTAGTAACAAAAACCAATTAAGGAGAGTAATTTCCATACCGTATATACACAACATTAATCAAAGAACAATCAAGTGCCCTTTATCAAACGCTTAGTTACCTACTGGGACAGATCTGGTCGGCCGGACGGAAGGGACTATAATTAACACAATCAATAAAGCGGCTAATATAAGTGTTTGTGAGAGGTAGATAGAGGTAGAGGATGTAACGGCATAGAATATAAAGTTACAGAACGCCAGCTCCTACACATAAAGAAATAAATATGCTCACGCCATCCCAGAAGGGTCTCCGAAGAGCTAAGCAAAGGTGTTGTTACAACAACAAAGTAAGTGCCAACGTGACAGAGGTTGAGTCCATCGCCGTCTCAGGCACTATACATACGTCTTTGAATTACTTCTCAGATATATGAGGGTTTCCTCACGATGTTTTCCTTCACCGTAAAGCACGTAGTGTAAGATCACTGCACAGTTTTTTTTAAAGCTCATTGCTATCAAACTCGAGGCTACCACGGTTCTAGTATTGATGGTAAACTGCGTACATACACACACTTAGACGCAAACAAAACTTTCTCGACGCACGTTAGTATAATTTTATAGTAAGATCCATTAAATTTCTTATACTTCGCATCTCGTCCAGAGGAGCTCGTGGCTCAGTTGCTATTGCACATATCATTCGATCAGCGAAGTTAAACAACCCTAACCCTAGCCAGTGATTGGATAAGTGACCGCCCGAGTTCCCTCCGTGTCTCGAAGAGCACGTTAAGCCGTCGGTCCCGGTTGCCAATTTATCATCTTTGGCAATCGTTAGGTACAGGTCAGTCGAAAGTCAAAAATTGTCTGACGGCTTGTTTAACCCAAATCACTGATTTTCATCGTTAAAGGGGATACGAAGGTCAGATGGCACTCGCTTCGTATAAAAATCAGATGATCAGCAACATCGGGTTGAATCAATTGCCGACCCCAACAATGTCCCATACATTGTTGGGGTAAGCACTATAAGGCCAGGGATATGAGACTTCGCGTCTCGTCCAAAGAGTATATCGGAATACCTGACGTACCCTAAAACTCTTTAACATTTAGTCAAATGAAAATTTGAGCGAAAATAAATACGAATTAAAAACTTTATTGTATAATCCAATAGATATTCGGCTTAATTCCCAGTCGACTGTGAAACTTAAATCTTTATTCAATAAAAAATATTAAAAACATATTCACCAAACAACTGTATTACAAAAGCCTATCCCATTTCAATACGATAAACTATTCTTTTCATATTTCAAACTCTGCACACGAGTTTGACTTCTATTCGCATATATCTAGATAAACATTGGTAAAAAACTGCGTGAACATGTTCCACTTTAGTCTGGCCTGTGATTCGAGTGGACTTGTTCAGCTTACAAAAGGTAAAGTCTATGTTAGGGGTCTAGTTGAAATGGTTATGGAAACATGTTGACATCGCGCCGCGGCTCAGTTTAAAAATGTAAATTGAATCCCAGTTTGGACATGAGTAGTGGTCAACATCTGAACGGGTCAAGGCATAAATAACCGTTTTTCAAGATCCATTTGATTGCTGAGCCAACTGCACCCATTGAACATTTCTGAACGAAACTTATCTATACATCTGTACTATATCCAGACAAATAAAACTGATAATTTTATTAATCTGTATAAATTTTCACTTTTGCTGTCTTCAACAGCGCAAAAACATAGAAATATTCAAGTCAAGTCATCTATTAATAAAGATTCTTAGAACTGTATGTAACGAAATAAATCTATACAGATAAATAAAATTTAAGTGTCTGTTTGTAATTCCAAAATAACAGCTTTTCACTAAATGTATATTATGAAAGTATATAGGGCACTGAATTATAAAAAAATAAAAATAAATCTCTGTCTGTCTGTCTGTTTGTTCCGGGTAATCTCTTAAACAGCTGGACCGATTTTAACGGGACTTTCACTGGCAAATAGTTTATGTTACAAGGAGTAACACAAGCTATTTGCCAAGCTATTAGGCTTTTATTTGAGGAGAAAACATTTAGGGTTCCGCGGGAATGTAATTAAATCTACGCGGGTGAAACCGCAGGGCACAGCGAGTAAATAAATAAATCGAAGTGTCTATTTTAATTACCAATTATCAGCTTTTCTCGAAATGCATATTAAAATATGCAACTATAAAAAAGCAATATATATATTTTTTTCTGTCCCTGTTTTTGTTCTCTGTAATCTCTGAAACAGCTGGACTGATTTTACCGGGACTTTCACTGGCAAATAGCTTATGTTTCAAGGAGTTACTAAAACTACTTTAATTTAAAAAAAACATTAGGATTCCGTGGGCGACCCATGAAAGTCTTCTTAAGTCTAAAGAAATAAAAATAAGGCGGCCCATTAAAAAACGGTATAAATAAAATAATTAGTCTAATCAAAACATTATTAACCCCAAGACAAGCTCAGATCAAAAGGGTCAGCTGAGGAGGCTCTCAACGTGAAATATAAAGATTCTTATACTTAAGCGACCGATGGAATTTTCTTCAAAGGCAAAGTCTTCTCGACTTTTAAAGACTTGTAAAGAAGATACTGATTAAAATTTTCAATATTAGCAAATGAGCAAAAGAATTAAACTTTTTTTCTGCATATAGACTTGTTAACATTCTTAAAAATGGTCAGGAGAAATACGAACTTGAGGCGGCCCCTAAAACCGCAAAACAAGGGAAGGAAAAATGCGACGCATGAGGTGTGATCACGAGAATCTCAGTGGCAGAGCACGGTTCGCAGGGGTCGTGGGTTCGAGTCCCGCCTCGAGTTCAAATTTTTGCTGACCATTTTGAATTTTTTAAGTATTTCAATTTCAATTTATTGGTTTAATACATATTTTTAATATAGCACTTACAGGTACTGAATAATAAGACTATAAATTAGCAATATGGACCCTGTTGGGCACAGGAATTTTTGAGAGAGGGTATATTATATTTACATTTTATATTATTATATGGTTACTTATTATAGGTACCTATATTTTAATATATTTAATTATATAATTTCTGTTATATTCAAGGTTATTAATGGATTCTTAAAATACTAATAAATTCTAAGTGAATAAAATAGTTTTACCGATAAGTTTGATCGACGTACCATGGCGGTCGATTAGTTGAAGTAGTCACTTGCTAGGCAAGCGATGCAACTTAAATTCCAGTAGTAACATTATCCTCACGCTTCGGATATATAGATACAGGTTTTACGATTTATCCTTCACCATAAAGCTCGTGGTTTTAAAATCACTGCTATAAAGGTATTTGGAGATACGTTTTGGTACACCTTTAGACCTAGACAAAGTACAAAGTAACATTCCCCCCCACTTGTGCAAATAGAAACGATACAAAATGTAGGTAATGACATTTGTCACGTGACTGATTTATGTCATTCAAAGTCGCAAACAACAAAAAAAGCATATGTATATCTGAGAAGAAATTCAGGATTGACCAGCGATATTGCCCCCGTCGGGAACCCTTACGGGATCCTTCTGGAACAGCATGGGCAATTTTTTTGCTAAAGAACTTGACATTGATAAAACCTCTCGTTTATGGAAACATCCCTAAAGATAATCCTTGGTTTATACGTTTCTCTCTCTTTTTCATTCATCTGTTTTTGTGATATGGAATTCATAGGGAAAATTTCGATTCAGTTCCAAACAAACATCGATTAAATTCTAGACAAAAATCGATTAAATTTGAAAAGGGAACCGCTATAGCGCTACCGATAATAATTGGTCCTTCCCTTCGTACAAGTCCTTAAAAATCCTAACATACGTAAATCCAATTTATTCGGCGTTGTCAAAGTGAGTCCTGGGTCCTACTTGACGTTTACCGCACCAAAACATCGTACACGGGTTGAATTAGCTTTGTAAACTAGGTATATAATTGGTTCTGAACATTTTGACGTCGACTGCCGGATGAAAATGTAATATTTTGCTCATTGGGGATTTTACAGAGGTACACGGTTTTTTATAGTAACTGTATGTATAAATTATGTACCGACCCACTTTCGCTGCACTTAGGGTTACGATTTTTGAAGAATTATAAACTTAAAATGGTCAGGACAAATACGAACACAAGGCAGGACTCGAACCCACGATTTCTGTCCAACAGATGGCGCATGGTGGCCCCTAAAGCCGCTAAACAAGGAAAGGAAAAATTCGACCCATTAGGTAGGATCACCAGTAGCTCAGTTGGCAGAGAAACTGCACGGTTTGAAGAACTCGTGGGTTGTTTATAATTCCAAATTATAAACTTTTTACTTAAAGCATATGTAAGTATATACGGTACTCAAATAAAAAAACTAATTTTAAAAATGTTTCTCTGTCCGTCTGTCAGTCTGTTCCGGCTAATCTCCGAAACGACTGAACCGATTTTAACGGGACTTTCACTGGATATTTAATGTTACAAGGAGAGGAGCTCGTGGCACAGTTGCTATTGCGAATATCATTCGATCAGCGAAGTTAAGCAACCCTAGCCCTAGCCCGTAATTGTATTTGTGTCCGTGCCTCGGAGAGCACGTTAAGCCGTCGGTCCCGGTTGCCAATTTATCATCTTTGGCAATCGTTACAGGTCAGTCGGAGGCTTTAATAGTCTGACAACTGGTTAACCCAGATCACAGATTTTCCTCGTTTAAGGGGTTGCGAAGGTCAGATGGCAGTCGCTTCGTATAAAAATCAGGTGATCAGCCACATCGAGTTGAATCAAGTGTATGGGACAAGGCCAGGGAGATGATGATGATTTAATGTTACAAGGATTAACTAAATTTTTTTACTAAACTTATTATATCGCAAAGAAACAACTTAATTAGCTTTCTAATTAACGTTAACAGTTTAACAGCCCAGCCTTTTTACTTAACGACACTGATATACTAGCGGGCTAAATTATATTCAGTAATGCCTTTCGTTACCATAATATTTATCTTAGTGTCCCAAGATGTTGAGTGACATCGGCACAACTTGTTGATCCCATAACTCATCCTACTAAGCGATTCTTCCGAAGGATTTCAGATCCAAATAAGTGCTAATATCTACCATCATTTCAAAGAAATTGAGATGCCCTGCGCTTAATGCCAGCTACATTGGGCACCAACATTGGGCGGCCTAACAAGGCTTTACTTGTAGTGTGGCCGCCTCATATTTTCCTTGGTTAATCCATATTTATTCCGGTGACCCAACCGAACGGCTGCCGACACCCGATAAGGTTTTGTACGGACTTTTTATATTAACACTGTTAATATTTTGTCGAGGACTTGATCGACTGACACAAGTTTCTTATTATGTATCCCAGTTTGTAGTCAGCTTTTTCACAAGTAATTTTGTTACGGAATGTATGTAGTATCAGAGGTCTCATTATGTATAAGGATGTCTAAGCGAATTGCATTAGAAGACAGATTTACTTCCTAAATCAACATGACTATCCAGCTAGGACCATGGTCCCGGTTCCAAAAGCCCCCTTTGAGAAGGTGGTCCGCAAACTTATCTTGGATTTAATCATTATTTTCATTAAGGAATTTTGGGGGAAAACATGACCGCGAGCTCCCATCGTACCATAAAAATTAATTATGAATTTCTAAGAGCGTTTAAGGACCTCGCTGACGGTCACATTTGTTGTTGTCCAAAGGTGTCAAATTGGGATCAAAAGTCCACTGACTCGATGGTAACTTGCCACACAAGTCACGTTATTATACAAATAAGAACCAGCCAACTATGATCGTTTAAGCAATTTTACGATAGGTTTCAAATTCAAACGTCAAAGCTCAGAAGTTCTTCACGCGGTCTGCTTAAACCCATGGCGGTAGGCTCCCTGATATTTTTTATAATAAACATCCTACGGGAACTGGTGGAAGGAGTTTTAATTCTTATTTTTAAGAGAAATATTTATGTCAATCTGTGGATTCTAAGTACTGATTTTATAATTTTATAGTTACCGTAAAACGGTTAAGACGAAAAATTATAAATCGTTTTCCACGCAAAATTGCATAATCTAACTCCATTTACGAGCATTAAAATACTTTCTTAACTTTAAAGCTAATTATTTTGTCCAAAGCACCCTTATCTATACGCCACAAACATTGTTGAATGCCGTAAAGTCACTCGAGTTTTGTTTGATGATAATTTTAAACACAGCCTTGGCAACCTATTTTCGCGAACTAACATTGTAATACGAAACAGGGTTTTCATATTTTTGAAATATACATATGAATAAAATGGCAGAGTCTGTTTGCAATTCCAAATTAATAGATATATACAATAATAAAAAACCACAATCGACGGACTTAATCAATTCCTTCTTTTTTTTAACTTAGCTAAAACCACCCGTCACGTGGCAATGGTGACGTAATAGAAACAGGGTGACGTCACTGCTAGAGTTATTTAACTCTTACTATGTGATAGATGTATATGTTACTATGAGATAGATGCATATGAAACGTGTAAGTCTGTCACTGTCACACAGTGGAACTAAGACGGCGATATATGGTAAGGCCTCTGTAGGCTTCGACAAAGTAACATTCTTTCACGCTTGCGCTAATAGAAACGATAAAAAATCTATGGAAATGACATTAATCAGTCACGTGATATATGTCATTCCCGTACATTTTGTATCGTTTGTACTAGAGAAGCATGAGGATAATGTTACTTTGCCTACACGCCCTGTTCATGTATTGAAACTGATCGAGATTCGGAATAGTAGTATTTTATGAAACCTTATAACGAAAATGATTTATTCACTTTAGGCCCTGGTAAGGCACTTATGTCAAAGAATTTACCACCGCCGCCTAGACTTCTGAGAAGAACCGGCAAGAAACTCAGCTGGCATCATATACTTTACAATACATAGTAAACAATGAAAATTACAAAAGAATATACATATACACATATGCTCACGCCTGTATTCCCCGAAGGGGTAGGCAGAGTTGTTGTAATCACAACACCCACTCTTCACCGAAGATGATTATGTACCAACGTGACAGATGGTGAGTTCATCGCCGTCTTAGACACTACATAAGTCATTGAATTACTTCTCAGGCATATGCAGGTTTCCTCACGATGTTTTCCTTCACCGTACAGGACGTAGTGTGAAATCACTGTACATAAGGTTTTTAGAAAAACTCATTGGTACAGGCCCGGCTGGGATTCGAGCTTCACTCACTTGCTCACTTCACTTGGCGTCGCTTGAGTAGCAGGCGACTGCTCAAACCTTAAGGCCACCACGGCTCTTATAAAAAATATATAAATATATATATAGACATCGTTTGATTTGAGAGAAACTTGTCATGACAACCCTAGCAGACAGCATTGTTTGCGACGCTAAGCACCTAGTTTCGTACAGCTTCTATACAAAGGATTTCATAGAACAGCTTTCAAAGATACGTGTGATATTTCTGTTTGTGCTATTTGAAATTGTGCAACTTTGAATTAGGTGCTGTTCATTGTGAAAATATTCCATTGCAAAAATAATTCAGGTTCAGACACATTCAGTCTCAAAGGGACTTATTTATTAGGATAAAATAAAATCAAGCAAGATCAAGAAGAATCAAACATAGAACTTCGACCTCTGTGTTAAAGTCTTTAGGATCGGCCATATATCCATGATAATCACTAACCGTCGGGTGGAATCTATCATTAGACTTCAACAAAATCTAATGATAGATTCCACCCGACGGATTGATTGATTGGACTTCTTACAAAGTACTTTTAAATCGTCAGAAGGAGACAGAGAAATAAATATATACAGATAAATAAAACTGAAGTGTCTGTTTGTAATTCCAGGTTTTTCACTAAACGCATAAATATCTCTGTATATCTAACTGTATTTTTACTAGAATTTTTACTTTATTAAAAAATATATATATATGTACCGTGTAATAAAGCCACCTATAGTGCAAATCGCGGGGCACAGCTAGTCTATACAGATAAATAAAATTGAAGTGTCTCTTTTTTTTTATTCCAAAATAACAGCATTTCACTAAATATGAAAGTATATACGGTACTGACATAAAAAAAAACTATTTGATTCTTTTCTCTGCCTGTCTGATAATCTCCGAAACGGCTAGACCGACTTTAACAGGGCTTTCACTGGTAAATAGCAAATGTTACAAGGTGTAACTTAACTTTAAAAACAATCAAAAATAAATAAAAAATCGCGAGAATGGAATCTACGCCGGTAAAACCGCAGGTACAGCTAGTATTAAATATAATAAACACTTAAAATTGTTTAAGAAGTTTCTTCGTCGTTGTCCGACATTTGGTCGATTTTTTACTTTTAATGCTATTATAATGAGAAAAAAAAACTATCAATCTGTGTTTCGGAATTTTCCTTTCCTTAATTTATTTAATGGCGATGTGCTTGAGTATAACTATTCCGCCAATGTCAAGTGATTGCTGAGAAATATATCTTTAACCCGGAACCCATTGGATTCCTCGCTGGTAAGGAGTGACTTCGGAATTTTCAATACCTTGAATAGTTTTGGAATTAATCAAAGTACTTACCTACCTCCAATTCTCAAATAGGTATTGTTATTGAAAAGTCATATCGGTTTAAATTATTAACGCTTTTTGCATGTTATTCAATACGCTTTTGGTAGATAGCGGCATTATAAATATATCACGGCAGAATTCCACTTCGATTTTGCGAGCTTGTGATCCAATACAGGGTGGAGCTTCTAGGCCAGTATTTAAATTGATTCACTAATGGACAGGCTGCTTATATTGTATAGTGCTAGAGGCTACTTGAAGTTGTTGGCTGAAGCTTAAACTTATATTCATTAAGTGATAAGACAGACAGTTCATCAAAGCCTCAAAGGAATCGTCAAAATGTTAAGTGCTTCATGACCTTTAAAATTGTATAAAAATAACTCAATCTTTCTTATTTTTCTGTTTGCAAAGGCTTGTTTAAATAGCACTTCAAAAGTGAGATGGGTTGGGTTTTTAAATAAAAGTACTTAGGAGGAGAAATTGTGTATATTCTTTTGATCATTACGAAACATGTAGCGGTCCTATGTATTCGTCATTGAACAAACCCAGAGATTGTTAAAAAAATATGAAATCTATATATATATATATGCTCACGCCATCCCAGAAGGGTCCCCGAAGGGGTAAGCAGAGGTATTGTAACAACAACACCCACATTTCACCGAATATGATTACGTGCCTGTACCAATGAGTATTTCTAAAAAACTTATGTACAGTGATTTCACACCACGTGCTTTACGGTGAAAGAAAACATCGTGAGTAAACCTGCATATTTCTGAGAAGTAATTCAATGAAGTATGTAAAGTGTCTGAGACGGCGATGGACTCACCATCTGTCACGTTGGCACTTAATCATCTTCGGTGAAAAGTGGGTATAGTGATTACGACACCTCTGCCTACCCCTTTGGGGAATACAGACGTGAGCATATGTATGTATGTAAATTCTTCTTTCATAAGTACACCTCTACCTACAGACATGGCGTGAAAATGTATGTATGTAGCTGCTCTTGCATCAATCAACAGCACATTTCACGCTCAACACTCAAACACTAGTATCAAATACAGATCGCACCAATTCTCCATACGAGGAGGAGCATATTAAATTAAATTCGCCTCGCTAAGGCAATGTTTGTGCACAGGACGTAGTTCTTGTTATATGTGTGAGCCAATAACACCATCTCCGTGGATCTCTATAACCAATCACTGTTGAGCTCCTTGTCGTGGGGACACACGGATAGATAGGATAGTAAGTAAATTAAGGCCCAATTTCCAGTTCGTTTTTAAATATTCATTCAATCACAAATATATACATACTCACGCCTGTATTCTCTGAAGGGGTAAGCATGGTATGTAATATCAACACCCACTTTTCACCGAAGATGATTAAGTGCCAACGAGATAGATGATGACTCTATCGCCATCTCAAGCACGATACGTCTTTGAATTACTTCTCAGACATATGCAGGTTTCCTCACGATATTTTCCTTCACCGTATCAAATCAAGTTCAATCTCACTATGAGAAATTACTCCAATACATTCGTATTCCGATCCTCAATTTCGTGTTATATAGAGCGAGAGTAGTCATATTTATACATCTCTACAGATCATAACATTGTAGTGTTAGTTTATAATTCCAAATTATCAGCTTTTCACCAGCTTACCATATTATATACGGCATTAATATTAAAAAAATATATTGTAAAAAGTCTGTATGTCTGTTTGTTTGCTCCGGGTAAACTGCTAGACAGATAGAGAAACTTGGGCTACATTATGTTTAAAGAAATGGGTTCCGCGAAATTAAGTCTACTAGGGTAAAACCGCGGGGCACAACTAGTAGTAAATATTATCAAATGTGGCACCGTGGCTTTATTGTTGGGGTCGGCACTTGTTAACCTGATGTGGCTGAACATGACGTGATGTTACACGAAGTGACTGTCCATATGTGGTTCTGAGGTTTAAACCAGTCGTCGGACTTTCTAAAGCCTCCGACTGACCTGTAACGATTGCCAAAGATGTTATATTGGCTACCAGGACCGACGGCTTAACGTGCTCTCTGAGGTACGGAGGGAACTCAGGCGGTCACCCATCCTACTACTGGCTATAAACAACAAAGAATTGATAACATAATTATGAAAATACAATCTGCTTCAGTACCTGTCACTCAGAGTAGATCATAATTGATCTACATAACATTTTCCAATTAGTTAGTGAAGTACCAAAGTACGCGAGATTACTCATTAATTTAATTTCGTTCCTAATCCAATTCTAATCTCCTCTGCGGAAGTAAATTACAAAAGAGCTTTATTTCTGGTTGATCTTCACCCGGTCACGTCGAGCAATTTCCGGATCGGAATTTATTACCCGGGTTTTTAATTTCTTATTCGGATAAATTTCGATTTTGATGAGATTTGGAAGGAAGGGGAAATAAGTATTTACCTTCAAACTCACACTAGTATCTTGATAAATTATGCAAATGGATTTGGAAGTCTGTCGTTGAACACATTTTATAACAAGCAGAATGGTGAAGCAAGGTCGCCAGTTCTCCATTTCGTGGACGGAGTGGAGACGCTATTCTTGTTTATCGACCTCGTTGGTATAGTGATCGCAAGCGCTTCTGCGGAATACGAGGTCCTGAAATTCCCGGAATAAGTGTTATTGGCTTTATCCATCTATAATTTTCTATAAACAACCTGGAGTCTGGAATTGCGAACTTAAACATAACTTGCGAAATGTGTACCTACTATAATTACATCTTTACACACCCCTCAAATAAAACAGGCGTGGGCATAGTATATTATGTATATAGTTAATATACTTTACGTTTTTGTGATTCTAGCTAACAAGTGGTACAGGTGCAGAGTTAAAGCGCTGAAAGAAAACAGTGTGGGTAACTGCGCATGTATTTTATTTGTGTCACGCCATACATACAAAGACAGATTTGCAAAATGACTACTGCACATTTGGATGCTGATAAGCAATAATGTGTCAACCCACAAAAAGTCAAATTCAAAGGTTTTGATATATTTTGATAATGCATCACGGATTTAACATTCTAAAAAAGTGTTTCAAGTCATCTGAAACATAAAAGTACGTAAAAAATGGATTTATGTCATAAAACAAATCTTAAATCACGTATACAATCATCTTAAGACGCCATTTTCTCAAAACCAAGTTTATGCGGGTTGACACATTATTGCTTATCTGCATCCATTTAAGGTCAGAACTCTTATCTCGTGACGTCATCTTTACCCCAAGAGCAATGACTTATGATGACGTACGTAGTACGCTTCTAGGAGCCAACTATAATCGTTTACGCAGCGCGTATTAAGTACTACTAGGCTTTGACGTATAATTTTACGGTACCAAAATGAAACGTCAAAGTTCAGAGGTTCTTAATACGCTTTGCTTAAACCGATGATGGTAGTCTCCCTGTTCGCTGAACTCCAAGGCCGCATGTCAGTACACTTCAATTTACTAGACATCAAACGTCAGGCTTTGATGTCGTCAAACGATACAGTGACGGGCGGTGATTGTATTCTGTTGATAGTTTCATCATCCAGATACAATTGGAGCCCACACGTCAACGCCGCTATTTACATCCTTAACTTTGTTGTAATAGGGATCAGATCGGCATGACGTAGCTCTGTAGTAATTACTGATAGCATACAGCTGGATTGGATAACTATGGAGTGTTAATCTGATATGTTCAATATGAGTTTTATCTCCCTTGTACACTTAATTGTGTCGGCTAATTACTTCAAAATGAAGACTGTTAAAACAACAAAATAGTTCTCTCAAAATTAAAATTAAAAATAAAAATAAAGTTATAAGTTAGTAGTAAATAAGTTTCCATTTATCACGTCACTTATGAACACCAAAAAATTAGGGCCTTTTTTAAAATATGTTATTTGAAAGTCGAACTCCTTCACTTAATTATATTAAGAGCAAACTATTTAATTTCCGGCAGAAAAAAGTGTTCGGTTTAAATAAACCTATCAAAATTCCAACCCAGCACTGACCCGTCGCAATGTTTACGCAAAAGCGTTTTTGAAGGCAAAATCCAAGAACGTTTGAAAAAGTAAATTGCTTATGCTCAGCGACGAATATTCGAACTTCCCAAACCCGTATAAGGTAGGAATTCGCTTGTTTAGGGTAGGGGATTATATTACGAATACGGGGTAGGTTGACCATTGGATACATTCAGTGATTTATCGAAAGCATAATTGGTTTTGTTTTGGCCAAGGGCGGGATTAACGATAGTTTTATGCCCCTAATGGGTGCAGTAAGCAAGAACAACGTTTTCTTAATGGCTCAATGTTATTCCAGGATTTTGTACTAAACCCTTTGCAATGTAGTTAACCCATCGCCTTTAGGGTCGTTTTAAATGTTCTAATCGTTGTTACATAGATTTATGTTCTTTCTTGACACCTTCCACGCCGGAAGTAATGGGATAGCATATGTGATATTACAAAGCCAAGGTTCAAGAATTTGGCAAAGGTCCTCCATGTAAAAAGGGGTATGGCTGGCCCGCTAAAATCAGTAACTAAAGGTTTACAGAACGGTCTGAATATGGCCACACCATATACATAATATAAGCTTATTCAATTTAAATTCAAATTCATAAATATCTTTATTCGATTAGACTTTTTACAAAGAACTTTCAAATCGTCAGAAAGACACGATTACATAGGATTATACATGCTACCGACAGGTTCGGAATAATAATATTGCAAGCAGTATGGTAACTAAAAACAAAACGATACACACATCTGTAATTAAGTGTCACAGCAGAGCTGTAATTAAGTGTCACATCGTAGCGGTTAGCCGATTAACATGTGATACCGAAATTTCTTCAAAACGACAAATTGAAAGCCTAAAGGCTCTGTCTGATAGTACAATGTGGGTCGTGTTTGCGAATCTAAGTAGTTGAGGATGGCAAGGCTTCAAAGACACTTGCTCACGGGACAAAATACTAGAAGGCATCGGTGCGTTGAAATTAAATTAAAAAGTCTTTATTCGTTTAGACATACATATGCTCACGCCTGTATCCCATGGGGTAGGCAGAGACCACCGTTTGCCACATGCTACGATTCTTACATACTTCTTTCGCTTCATCCACACTCATGCATCTACACTTTCTTCGGTTAAGAGTGCCCCGAATTTGACCTTTTGAATTTTTTTTTCAATTCTGGTCACTGGTCTCTTATCACACTATTTTTCATTCAATCTGCAATGGTTTTTACATCTTTAGACTTTTAACAAAGTACCTACTTTCAAATTGTCAGAATGACACAACTATACAGGATTATACAGCTACCGCCAGTTACGGAAGGTTGCTTTTACTAAGAACGTTCTTTGTGAGTCTAGGCCTCCCTTTATGCACGAAGGTTGGTCATCTAAATATATATAACTCAAAGGACTGACTGACTGACATAGTGATCTATCAACGCACAACCCCACTCTCAAAGAGATTTGATTTTTTTGTGTATGCTTTGGTACTAAATAGCATATCCTTTTAATAAAATACAGTTATTTAGTTATGTATAATATAATGACACAGTAATATACAAGCCCCAAGAAACAAAACAGAAGCAGTTTCAATGATACCTGCTAACGAGCATGAGTCAAGCCTCAGGGTGCCTCTCCTACTATAGTGAACCTTACCGCGATGTTTTAATGAATGTTCTTTTTATGTCAGCTCAAACTTGGATCGTCAATAGGACGCACACTTGCCAAACAAAACGCAGTCTATTGACGCTCGTTCCAGCTCAGATTTGACAGTTATTAAAGTATAACCGAAAGTATATCATTTCGCATTTCGAAAATCTATTTCTATTTATCGAAAGAATCGATAGTAAGAGCTATGTATTGGTTTATATCTGACTACTTATCCATATTATGAATAGGAAAAGTGTGCAATGATTTCTTAAATTAGAAGCATTAATAGCTTTACGAAATATAATCTCTGCAATCTATGTGTCTTGTCTTGCGGCGCCATCTTGAGGGTAGCCTTTTTACAACTAAATCACTGAAGCAATTGAATCGTAATTTGAAATAAACAGAATGATATAATATACATATAAGGTTTTGACGCATTAATAAATACATACATACGTGGGAACCTTAAAAGGCAAATGAAAAATGAAAGAAACGGTAATCAGGAATGAACTGTATCGGAAAATATGAAGGTTATAGGTAAATATTATGGAAAATTCCATATTGAATATTCATGAGTACCTATTTCTTCTTCATATACTTATATGATGTTGGACTGCTGAGGCACAGGAGAAGATGCATTAGATAGCATTGCAACAATCATCTAACAAGATGGTGTGGCCTATGATGATGATATAATGTTCCATTTGCAATGGACAGCGCATCAACTTCAATCAAACGCTGTAAATTTGTACGTATTTTTTTCTTCTACTTTAATAAATATCGTAATCCTCTCACCACTGCGGGAAGGGCGAGTGATCATGCTCATCCCCATCACAGAGAAGATCTTTCAGCCAGGGGGGGTGTCATTCCTGGGGAACCACGGCACCAACTGTTCTAGTTGGAAACTCGAATATATAATGCGCTCGAAAACTCTTATTGCGCGATTTAGGTTCTCGTGTATTTGTACTCAAACTTTGCAATTGTTAGCAAGTACCGCCATCTACGTAGCGAGTGGAGAAACGCTGCTACCATAGGTTAAAAAGGAGAACCCCAAACAACAATGAAATCAAAATAATTGTTTACATTTTTTGCTTGGGAATAATTTTGACCCTTATCAGCGTAGCCGTGCGGGTCCATTAGTCTTTTATAAACTGTGATAGACAGTCCATTTTGTTGAATTCTTAGCTTACCATATTTATATTCAGAGTGCCTAAAAATTATACTATCATGAGACAAGCCAAATAAATATGAATAATAACTCAGTCGCGAAGGGTTGACATTTTCAGACGTGTACCCTTTTGTGCAAAATATATATTATACAGAAAGTCGGCAACCTTACTTTGTCGAGTGTCTGTTTATAAAATGACTACTAAATATTAGCTCGAAAGGATCTGCTTCTCTATATTTTCTCGACCTATATTGAAAGTCATCCTTCTGTTATAATTTTTATTTTGTGCTTTTAGGTTCGCCTGAAATACGACTAAATATAATGTACACAATGTTAGCTTGACTGAGTGAGTTTAATTGTTCTTCCAAAATTATTCGTGTTGTACAAATTACTCGCTCACGTTTGATAACAAACAGGGCTGGTAAATAACAGTAGTTTGTATGGAGCATTTATAAATGTACCTAAACAATAAAACTAGGACGGGTTGCATGATAACAGTTGAAGCTATAGAAAAATTACGATGGTCTATTATTTTATCTTGCCAGTAGGCCTAGACAGAGTAACATTCTCTCGCTCTTGCGCTAATAGAAACCATACAAAATGTATGCAAATGACATAAATCAGTCACGTGACACATAAGGCGTCGCGCCGTTTTAGCTGTGATTTGACAATGGACATATTTTAGTTTAAGATTTTTTTAACTTTATCTAATAGAGATTTAATATCAGTTAAAGTATTTTTTTAATGACGATTTGGAAATGATGAAAAGCATTTTTGAGACGTCTTACTTACTTCTTAGCTTTGACGTTTAATTTTTGTGTCATAAAATGAAACGTCAAAGCAAAGAAGTTCTTAATGCGCTCCGCTTAAACCGATGATGTGTTACTTATAACTAAAGTTAGTTGGTGCGTCCTTAATTTGTTTTCGGACATCTTTTCAAGAGGGTTACTCTAAAATCTCGGGTAGAACTTTACTAAACAGTTTTACCGTCTGGACCCATTTTAGTTTGATCAAGCATGGAAAATCCTTTAAGTAGTTACGTTACCGTTTATTTCAAGTTGTAGGTAGACTCTTAATATAATTACACGGTGTTGTGATCACTTGAAATTTCCCTTGAAGATTAACGTTGTGTGGGAAGATTAACCTTTTATCTCCTTCAAACAATAATTACATTTTAATCGCTGTACACATTATTTAATTAGATCGTCGTCAAGCGTAGAATCTACCCTAAACTCAGATTAAAAATGTTCGTGAAATATCTGACGTTCATCAGGATTTATATTTTATTATTATTGGTTTTCGTCAATCAAGAACGCTTTCACGTGATCAGAATAAAAAAAACAAGGTATTGTCCTTCTTAACATGTCTATAGGTAATATGTATATGAAATCAAAATTCATCAAAAGGGAAACTTGGAAAATTAAACGTAATTTTGAAGCTTTAAGCTTTAAGGTTAAAATTTACTACCTGTTCAGGTTTAGGCGAATAATAAAAAACTTTTAAATTTAGGAAATTGGGTTTACTTGACGGTTGATAGATTACGAGTACAAATTTTGAGAGACCCGACCCGAGTGGTGGGCACGTTTTACTAAATGTGATTGGACGAAACAAATACAACTAAAAATGAGCCGAAAGATATATACAATAAAGTTGGAGACGCGATGATCGTTTCCAAGTTTAAGCCTGTCAGTAAAAGGCCAATGGTTCAACTTATACATTACCTGGTTGGTAGTGTTGGTACGTTTAAAAAGATTACAATGAACACAACTGTTCCCGCTTCACACATACATACATAAAGATGCATGTATGTGGATGAAGTGACAGAAGTAAGGATCGTAGCATGCCACAATCGCCTTTCCACAATCGTGCTCCGAATTGTAACTTTCTGAAAAAAATATTAATTTGGACTTAGTAGACCTTCCTTGGACACCCTCTACCGACACTTCCGCTCACAATCGCTCTATAAATTTATTTCGTTAATCGCCTTTCACTCATCCTTTCGATATGTCAAAACCATCTCAACATATTTTTTTCAATTCTGTTCACCATATCATTCATATTTATCATTCATAAAGTATCTACTAATCAAATTGATTTTTTATTACCAGCGTGATAAAGTTCTAACTCTTCTCAAGTTATTAGGCCGTTGTTCGTCTAAGCTCCTTAACTGTGGTATTTTCGCCCAAAGTTCGTAAGCTGTAGGTAGGTTCAATGTAACATACAGTTCATATTTTACACGAAAAAGGGTAGCTAGTTTTCCATAAAGCGTCGGTTACACAACATTACGCCGGCGTGCGCGTAAAAAATACTTAGTTTACAAAGAAATAGGGCTGCCAAAAGTGCCAAATTACTTAAAATGTTAATTTGAAAGAGGCCGTCTCGTTTGAATTTTTTTTGCCTCCATTTTGAAAGTTTTAAAAACCAGTTCAATTTTCCGCTCTCTATTTTGTTCACAAGTGTTTATGGCACCGTATAATTAATACATTTTTATTTTAATTGCTCACGAAGTACATCTCTTGGTTACATAAATACATATGCTCACGCCTGTATTCCCCGAAAGTGTAGGCAGAGGTGTTGTAACAACCACTTTTCACCGAAGATGATTAAGTGCCAACGTGACAGATAGTGAGTCTATCGCCGGGGTAAGCACAGGTGTTGTAACCTGTGCTTACCCCTTCGGGGACCCTTCTGGGATGGCGTGAGCATATTTATTTTTATTTTTATTGAGTTACTTCTCAGACACATGCAGATTTCCTCACGATGTTGTCCTTCCCGTAAAGCACGTGGTGTGGAATCACCGCACATACGTTTTTAGAAAAACTCATTGGTACAGGCCCAGGATTCTGCTCATACTATATACAAGCTCAAACCTCACGGCACCACGTATTTTTGTAAAAAAGAACTAGTATGAAGTTGAATGTTCTCTTAAACATCCAAAATTGCATATGATTTCCCACCTTTAAAAGGTATCCCCTCGGCAAAATGCCTTAGTGATAAGTCGGCATCTTCTGAGTGAGCCAGCTGCTTAAAGGAAAGTGCAGATAGCATTTTTTTAAAGTAACTGAAAATACTCAATTATATTAATCGTATAGAACTGAACAATTTAATAATTTGAACATATTAAGGGGCAGCCGCTCAAAATTATAACCTTCATTTTAGCTTAATCCGAGTCGGTAATAGTACATCATGATAAAAGTGTGGTATGTTGAAAATTACAGCCGAGGCGATATTTCTACAAGAAAGCAGAGGCTGTAATTATCAAAGCGCACGTATGTCATACGACGTTTTATAATATATTTACGAGGAAATAAATATAACTCGAACGAAAAGAAAAAGCGGTGCTTGTTTACAGATTAGCGGTCCGCGCGCATCAGCGCTTTTTTAAGGCTAAGGCACCAAAACCGACAGTAATACTAATAAAGTAAATTAAAATGTATCTCACAAAGTTAATTTTATTAAAAAAATTTTGACCACTTTTCTGACATAAAAACTATTTACTAATACATACATACACATGCTCACGCCTGTATTCCCTGAAGGGGTGGAAGGAGCAGAGGTGTTGTAATGACAACACCCACTTTTCACCGAAGATGATTAAGTGCCAACATGACAGATGATGAGGCCGTCTGAGACACTTTTCATACGTCATTGAATTACTCAGAAATATGCAGGTTTCCTCACGATGTTTTCCTTCACCGTAAAGCACGTGGTGTGAAATCACTGTACATAAGTTTCTTAGAAAAACTCCCAATGAGTTTTTCTACAGGCCCCGCTGGGATTCGAACTTGCGTCGTTTGCGTAGCAGGCGATTGCTCAAACCTCAAGGCCACCACGGCTCTTTAGTAATATTTAAAAAAAATACCGTCCGTTTTATACGAAGCATAATTAACCATGCCTTTTACATTACAATAACGCACAAGTACGTAATGAAATACAATATGATATTGAAATTGGTGAAATAAGAGATCTTTTCATGCAAAAGCGTAATAAAAAAATTATTATTAAATGCTTCTCCCAAAAATATCTTTGCGGTAACCCTAAAGCCCCATACATCGTCACTCGGCGGTGTTTGTAAAGACAACACGGTACGTCGCGTGGTTTTAAAATCACTCTTGCTGTGTAAATTTAATGTTGGCGTGTTGTGGGTTTAACATTGTTTTTATTTTAAATGAACGATAATTTCCACAATAATTAAAGGGTAGGAATAACAATTTAGATGAAGTAACACCGAATACAAAAACATCTTTATTGTCCCGTTTTCAAGTTTGAAAATTGTTTGCTTTACGGCTTATAATAGCGTTGAGGAGCTCGTGGCTCAGTTGCTATTGCGCATATCATTCGATCAGCGAAGCTAAGCAACACTTACCCAAGCCAGTATTTGGATGGGTGGAAGAGCACGTTAAGCCGCCGGTCCCGGTTGCCAATATAACATCTTCGGCAATCGTTACAGGTCAAGAAAAACGCATTGGTACAGGCCCCGGTGGGATTCGAACTGGCGTCGCTTGCGTAGCAGGCGACTGCTCAAACTCCGAGACCACCACGGCTCTTTGATTCTCAGAGATAAAAAAAAACTTATTGCTGTGATACTGAGAAGTAATTCAAAGACATAGGTATACTGCCTGAGACAGCAATAGGTGTTGTTGTTACAACACCTCTGCCTACCCCTTCGGGGAATATAGGCGTGAGCATATTAAAATCTATATCAATCTAAGCTTCGGAATTCTTCTTCTAGCTTTTGCAGCTTATAAATGCTTACAACAATACGAGTTTCCTTATAAAGAATAGCCTCGCTTCGCCAGTATAATGAAAAACTAAAGGAGATATTACTAACACAGTGGCTTCACTCCCAATATGGAGCACTAGCGCTCTTTCTCGCCGCAGGAATACTACTTATAACTTGAATTTATCGAGTTTGTTCAAAGAGGTGTGCAGGGTTAGTAGATTCATCTAAATATATATCTTAAAGGTGACTGTCTGACTGACATAGGGATCTATCAACGCACAGCCCACTACAGGACGGATCTGGCTGAAATTTGGCATGCAGGTAGATGTTATGACGTAGGCGTCTGCTAATAAAGGATTTTGACTAATTCTACCCTCAAGGGGATAAAATAGGGGATGAAAGTTTGTATGAAACTGTCAATTTTAAACCGATCGGGATGAGACAAGTCTACGCGGGTAAAACCGCGGGGCCTAGCTAGTTTTTTATGAAAACCTACTAACAAGTCACATAATGCGAGAAAATATTCTTTTACGAAAAAATAGAAGCAGTCCCCGAAAAATCACAAACAATTACTCATCTCGGACATAAAGCGACGTGAAGCGACAACATGAACGTAGTTTATATTTAGTGACAGGCTCCGAGTTCATTGTTCCCTTCTGAATACCAAACAGGGGCCTCCAATGATGTTAAAATTCTCGGTATATTCGTAAATTGATATGTGGCTTATGTTTTACCGAGAAAATATATTTTTTGCAAAAGAAGAAGTGACGCAGAATATTCAGTTGTACGTAAACCTAGCAAAGTTGAATAAAATAATTAAACCTGAAGCATTTTTAAAGCTTTTCTGATAAAGCTATTGCACAAGTTACAACTTTTACTTAAATAGATAAAAACATTAAAAATAAAATTCGCCCATAATAGATTTAAGTCCTTTTATTATTATATTATATATACCTATTACTATTGGTCTTAAAAGCTCAAGATCATAAAAAAATTTGGTTATTGCTGAATTTGCCATTAGTTTTAGCTCTAAAAACTATTTTCGTACAACCAAGCCAACTTTCACAAAACTAAGAAATAATCATCAATTGAGAACAAATTTGCAACATAAAATCCTTAATGTTGAAGCATATCAATCTCTATACTTTGATCGGTCGTTGAGAAAAAAGATGGAGTGGCTTATTTGGCAACAGCGGACATCCTTCGGTTTAAATGACGTTCGCATTATAGGCAATAGTTTCATCAACATTTAAATGTTCAAGTCTTCTTCTCTGTACAGGTGAGGATACTCACAACGTTTTCCTTCACCACAGTACCACGTATTAAAAATAAAATAATTAGTATAAGCTGGTGGATTTTAGATGCGAATTTATAACTTCCCTACTGACGGTTGCAGACGAAAATCAAGAGCGGATTCTAATAAAAATGTATCTAATATCATTACAACGAATTCTTGGGATCGATCGAGAATATTTAAAAATACAGTCCCGAGGACGGACGACTCATTATAGTGAACAATTCTGTAAAACGTGAATTGTTACAAAGTATTTAATGGGATAGATATAAATGTTTGTTTAGGTAAGTACCGAAACGGGATGTTGATTTTACAAGGACGGATAGTATTTTTTGTCTTAAAAAAATCTCAGAAGATTTTTGAGACTAGACTTAACTTGCAGGGATCTCTATCTTATAAATTGAACTTTATCATGAATGTATTATGAATGAATTTCTTATGATTCGCATATGAGCAGACTTGTCGTATAAGGATATTATTAAAAACAGCCTTAATGATGACGTCAGTTGAAAATACTGTAGTTTTCACGTAATCCGTGCATAGGCGAGCTGACAAATATGCTATCAAAAATATTTGGTATCTATATCGATAACTATTCATACTCGCATTTAAAACATTAATATACAAGCAAGACCTCTTTACGGTATCAAATGAAACGCTCAAAAGTTCTTAATACGCACCGCATAGACCGATGATGGTAGGCTCCAGTATTATTACAAGTAAAGATACATTGCGTTTATATAAAGTAATGTCCACATCCGTTGCTTCATATCGAAATCAATGGTCACATCATAAATTCGTAGGTACCTCATCTGACGCAGTATGGTGCCGATCGACTACCATTACGAACATAACGGAAAGAAATGTATCCAAAGACAGTTGAACAATCGAATCAAATCGATTGATACTCCAATCGACTTTGATAAATGACGTCATTTATAAAAAAGCTTCAGTAGAGAACGGGAGAACGATCTACGATATGTATAGTATATATACACGTTTCAATCCCACCTATATCGATACTATTATGTATTTGATAGATCTGATTACTACCTGCTTACCTTGATTGTGTCTAGTATTTATTTATTTTTAAATTACTATAACAGCCGTGGTGGCCTCGGGGTTAGAGCAGTCGCCTGCTACGCAAGCGACGCAAGTTCGAATCCCAGCGGGGCCTGTACCAATGAGTTTTTCTACAAAACTTATGTACAGTGATTTCACACCACGTGCTTTACGGTGAAGGAAAACATCGTGAGGAAACCTGCATATTTCTGAGAAGTAATTCAAAGACGTATGTATAGTGCCTGAGACGGCGATACTCACCATCTGTCACGTTGGCACATAAGCATCTTATTACAACACCTCTGCCGACCCCTTCGGGGAATGTGTAAAGAGGAAAGGAAAAGGAGTTTCTATACTCGACACAAATATTTTTATTAGATACTCCAAGACAGCTTGGATCTAGATGACTTTGTACAGCGTAACAGTACACAGTAACAGTGTACAGTGGACCTTCCAATTCACATATGAAACTGGTCATGTCTCAGGAAATTACTAAGAACATGTGCTAAATACATCACATTCATCTAATGCGGTTAGTTATAATTTAGAATACTACATACATGCATAAATGTATTTAATTTCAGTGGTACAGTACCCTATTTTAAGAAATGGTTCCGTCGTGCCCACAAAACAGATAATGCACACCCTAGCATTCTTAACCGCACTTCAAATTCATAAAATACATACATATGCTCACGCCTGTATTCCCCGAATGGGTAGGCAGAGGTGTTATAATCACAACACCCACTTTTCACCGAATTTGATTAAGTGCCAACGTGACAGATGGTGAGTCTATCGCCGTCTCAGGCACTATACATACGTCTTTGAATAACCACTCGCCACCACGGCTCTTTTTCATAAAAATAACGTTTAAAAAAACTCTTCAAAGTCCACTAACATTCCATCAGTGTTTGCGAAACCATAATAGCTTACTTTTAAGGCCCTAGCGTACCATTGCAGGTTTTCCGCGAAACAAGCAATTTACATGGTAAACACAAATGTATAAAGCGCGGGATAAGATCAACAGTGAAGCCTACAGGGCTACAAGTTTAGGTTACTCCTTCGGGAGCAGTTAAGTGTTAAACCATGTTAAGGGTTTCCAAATCTTCAATCGCTCAGCAAACAAATGTACAACGTAGTTTAATGTATGGTTTAAGTTTGTCTGATGTTATACATATGTTCAGAAGCACATTTGATTGCCTGAGTGGCATTTTCAGTACATAATTCTTCTCTACATTGACTGTGTGACTGACTTCTAAAGTAATTAAATATTAATGATTTAGCCGTGATTTAATGATGAGCCGTGGTGGCCTCGGAGTTTGAGCAGTCGCCTGCTACGTAAGCGACGCAAGTTCGAATCCCAGCGGGGCCTGTTCCAATGAGTTTTTCTAAAAAAACATCGTGAGGAAACCTGCATATTTCTGAGAAGTAATTCAAAGACGTATGCATAGTGCCTGAAATGACGGTAGACTCACCATCTGTCACGTTGGCACTTAATCAAATTCGGTGCAACGCCTCTGCCTACCCCTTCGGGGAATACAGGCGTGAGCATATGTATGTATGTTGATTAAGTGCCAACGTGACAGATGGTGAGTCCATCGCCGTCTCAGACACTATATATACGTCATTGAATTACTTCTCAGAAATATGCAGGTTTCCTCACGATGTTTTCCTTCACCGTAAAGCACGTGGTGTGAAATCACTGTACATAAGTTTTTTAGAAAAACTCATTGGAACAGGCCCCGCTGGGATTCGAACTTGCGTCGCTTGCGTAGCCACCACGGCTCTGCCACCTATTTGGCTTCACATAGGTTCATTATTTATACCATATACATTATACCACGGCATTTTCTATGACATGACGTTTACCGTTCTCAAAGAATAAAACAGATGGCAGTAACCTTAATGTTAAAAGTACATGATTGGACGTATATGGTTGAAGATATCGTGCACTAACTCCTAGTCAGACTAACTAACCGCCCACAAAACTAGCATAATTCCAATGTAAAACCGGCTCGTTTTTCATTACTCAGCCATTCGACCATCAAATATCCGACATGGCCAGTTAGAATTTCCATTAACCGAACCAGCTGCGGCTTATATCTGGTATATTAAAGAGCAAGTGTCCTTTAATATCTAGTCTTTGCTTCGACGCAGAGTAAATAACCAACCGTCTCTGTAGAATTTCATCAGACGGTTCTCTCAAATAGAAAAAACTCCGAGCCATAAGGAGCAAATTTATAATAATATTTTTACGTATAGCAATGGTGGGCGAGAAGTTTGGGTAGCCGCAAGCCACGAAAATGTTGCAAGTTCAGTACCCCATGTAGAGGTTTCTAAGTGTTCTACCGTCGTCATTTGACCTTACGTTTTACTGTGGCTTAAAATGTGTTGATACTTGTTAGGAGGTGGGTTGTGGTTAAATGCTAGAACCCGACGTCAAGCGAGTTCGTTCCACCATGTCAAAACCTATACTTGGGCCACAGAGGGTCTACTCTCGATAACTAAACTTCATAAACAAACAAAAAGAAAAGTCGTTTTGTTCCTATCAAAATAAAATTTTCGAACGTTTAATGGTTTAATTAAAGCCAGCTTAGAATATATAAACGTCAAAGAATTTTCAAGAAGACCACGTTTGAACGTAATTTTAGTATGAATATGAAACGTGCGAACTTTCAGCTGAAGCTTCGTTCACAGGTTCATTATTTATGATTTCGTATAAATGATTTTTCTCTAAGAACTGAAGCACAGTGAAATCATCGAAAGCAATGCATATATTTGAGAATCAAATCTCTTCTAAGTTTTACTGGATTACCGGACACACCCAGTTCTCTGCAAGAAGGGTACAGTCAGGTTATCATCTCGTTCATTTGGGCTGATGATAGATGCCAGTTGTGTTTCTTACCGGTTCTTCTAAGAAGGCTAGATTTCCAAGAAGTAATACATGCTTTAAGTTCATAGTTCCTTACCCTGTAACGAAACAATATCCTCACTCTTGCACTAATATAAGCGATACAAAATTAGCTTTTATTAACGCAAGCGAGAGAGAATGTTACTTTGTCTAGGCCTACAGAGCTTAAATCCAATGAGTCCTATGATACAATAGCAAGAATGGAAGTCACTATCGTAATGCTGAATGCAAAATAATCTCGAAGGAGTAGTTCGGTGGGAGATGCAATCTTGGACCGTTTACCATTACAATGGCGGCGCGCGACAAAGGCATATTGTCCGGACTCGCACAATGTATGTAACAATCCGTCGACCCATGCATACTGATTGTTTTGTGTTTCAATTAAAATGTTGTGGACGTCCGCTTAATGAAAGAGATAGGTAATTAACCTTGGTACGCTTCAAAGAAAGAAAGAAGCTTACAGAGGATCGTTTTTTTTACATGACTTATATGTAGCGTAGCTTAACACCTTCTATGTACATACCCTTGCAACTCTATTATCAAATAAATATTTTAAATGAGAAAGTTGCATGAACCGTGGTTTTCAGGAGTCAGGACCCACTGAGTCCCCAATATTCATCCCCTAAAATAAAAGTTGTAGATTCGGCCCCTATATAGGTGTCCATCGGTCTCCGGAAGGAGAACAGTCAATTATTAATATATATTTAAGGTACCTCGTCGTACTCGTCTCCTGGTATAACTCTTACGATATGATACGGACATATTATACCGTATGATGCCGTAGTACTTTAGATAGATCAGGGGACGGGTGGAAACCTCAAAAATTTGAGGGGACGAGTGGGCACAGGGTCGAATTTGAGGGGACGAGTGTATCCTGTCTTTCCCATTTTCAGTTGGTTAGGACAAAAATAAGCAAACATACAAGTGAAAGAAATATATGAATTAATAACTTGATATATGAATGAATAAATGAAAAAATTTATTTAGCTTCACACAATAATATATATGCTCTGTTGGCTACCTTTTGAGCTGAAATTTCACACTGAAACAGTTTACAATTTAATATGATCATTCATTTAATTTATAATAATATAATATACCAACGATAATTTACGCGAAGCCCCGCAAATGTGTAAATTGAACGGGAAGAGAGATAGTTCAATAAATCGGTAATATTAGCAATTTACATTCAGTATCGGTTAACCCGCATGATATACGGGTTTATTTACCGATCCTCGCCGCGCACCGGTTGTAGCGACAACCTTGCTTTATAAATACAATGGAATTTTTCCAATACAAAGAAAAGTTACTTTCTAAACTTCATTAAACTAAACATGTTAATGAATCTAAAATACTTATGTACAATGGTTTCACACCACGTGCTTTGCGGTGAAGGAAAACATCGTGAGGAAACCTGTTAATTTCTGAGAAGTAATTCAAAGACGTGTGTATAGTGACTGAGATGGCGATAGACTCACCATCTGTCACATTGGCACTTGTGATAACAACACCTCTGCCTACCCCTTCGGAGAATACAGGCGTGAGCATATGTATGTATGTTAAAGAATAAAAAAACACCGGCCAAAAAAGAAAATAGCTATATTTTGATTAATTAAGTCTTTGGTTAAAAATCAGATGAAAGAGGTATTTAGGAGGTCTACGAAACTTCAAAAATGGTTCATCAATGCCTAAAATAGATTTACAGAATATACCTCCTATATAAGTATCACGCGGACGAGAGCTAATCAACGATTTTTATATACTACTATTTTATATAACCAATTTTGAAATCCTTATATTATTTTTAATGAAAAAATATCTTTCTGATCACAAAGAATGAAGATATCGCAAATCCTCAACGCTTTAATTAGCTGTACGTGACGTAATTCATTCCAATCACTTTCCCGTGGATAATTCCGTATTCCAGCCGCGAGCCACTGATTGAATTGACTGTGCACGCTTTTTGCCTCCCATTATTTCACCATCCCGCATTAAGGGGAAGGGGAATAAACACTATTCCCCACTAATCAACAACCGACTTGCTCGACAACACTTAAGGCGCAGCACTCTTGGTTTATATATTTAAATAAATCGGCTATATCATAACATTTTATTATAAGGCTTTTTATTCTAGTACAGGTTCTGAGATGTCCGAACGTCGTCGCTTTGAAAAATCAATGGGGCTACTTAGTGACTGTGTAATTACTTCATATCAAAATGGCCACTCAAATAAAACACAAGTCAAGTATCTTATCAATATAAATCACAAAGAATTGAAATTAATTTCAAGGGTATTTATTTCTGTCTTTCATTCCTCTCACACTCATTAGTATATCCCTATCTATCAATATGTTATGCACCCATATTTGGATTGAAAGAAATCCTGTATTAAATCAGGGTGAAAGCTAGATCCAAACCAAATGTTACCGAAATCCGCCCATCTGCTTATGTGAGAAAGTAACAAACGAATACTCACACCAACATACGCATTTATAACATTAATGAGATCATCATCAGAGGTCATTCTTTCAAACAATTTACCTGAGCGATTCAGATAATTATTTATCCATTGCTTACGAAATTTATTTAAGTACTAGCTGTGCCCCGCGTTTCACCCGGGTAGACTTGTCTCAGCCCGATCGGTTTAAAATTGACAAAATGTCATACACACTTTCATCCCCTATTTGATCCCCTTGGGGTAGAATTAATCAAAATTCTTTCTTAGCGGATGCCTACGTCATAACATCTACCTGCATATCAAATTTCAGCCCGATCCGTCCAGTGGTTTGGGATGTGCGTTGATAGATCACTATGTCAGTCAGTCACCTTTGAGTTTTATATATTTAAATTGATTTATACTTTCTTATAAGTAACTGGCAACTGCATCTGTTTGATATTTCAATTAATTACGTACGACTTTCATCCAGTAATCTAGGCGTAGAAACACATTAAGATCTTGTGTTTTCCCGTACTGAACCAAAGAATTACATTGGGCTTGAATTTCAAGGTAGTTGTTTGCATAATAATAACAGTTACTGATATTAGAATAGCCAGACCTTCTACATTACAGGTGCCGGCCGCAGCTCTGCACATAATTACGATAATTACTGAATTGAGATAGCTCGTGCTGATAATGTTTGAATTAAATTGATAACAAAGTTCTCGTGTCGTATTTGTGACTAAACACATCCGGAATGGCTTCACTGATTTTAATGACGTTTTTGAGCTGAGAATACGACATTGGTAAATACATTAATTTTCATTTGCATGTTAGATAAAGTTAGTTAACTCAAAAAAGATATGCCCTTTACATATTATGTTACACTAGCTGTCACCCGCGTAAATTTAATTCCATTTCTGTAAAACCCTGTTTATTAAATTCTTTTTTTTTCTGTATCTGTGCCGTGAATATTTTCATATGCATTTAATGAAAAGCTCATATTTTGGAATTAAAAACAGATATTTTAATTTTATTTATCTGTATAGAATATAGATATATAGATTTTAATAATTTCAGTCACATTGTATTCTTCAAAAAATCCCTGTCTATTCTATTCTTTTGTATACAATATATCAATTAGGGTGAGTAGCAAAATGTAAACAAAAAAGTGTACCTATATATTATCATTGGAGGATAAAACTTCCTAAACAGAGGCCAATGAGTATGGTTAATCTAATTTAACCTCAATTATGTTCACCTTGAATCAGGAGTGGTATTCATCCCTGTCCTAACATCCGCTGAGAATAATCACACCGGACCATAACTTATTTACCAGCACCACAACTGCGCCTTAATAAACAATGTAGTACGCAGGAACAACGGAACCAATTTCTACGTTCATTTATCAAGATGTCCAGACATAAATACAGTGCTCGAGGACTCCACTATTGTTACAAAAATGTATAATTTCAAGAAGGTTGTAGCCGATATTACACTGCGCAAAGTCAAAATTTAAAACAAGTGTCGGTAGAGGACGTCCAAGGAAGAACTACTATGACCAATTTAATAGTGTTTTTAAGAAAGGTCAAATTAGGAGTACTCGTAACCGAAGAAAGTGTATGAAGATACATTAATGTGGATGGAGCGAAAGAAGTATGTAAGGATCGTAGCATGTGGCGAACGGTGGTCTCTGCCTACTCCCATACTACATCAATAGAGTTCTTTATAAAATACTTTCAAATCGTCAATATTATAGAAATATTATTTCCTTAAACAAAGCCGGAATGAAAAGAAATTAATATTTTCAGGAATAAATGATTTATGCTTACAATTGTTGATAATAACTGACTACCTGTTGGTCTCGTTGCTGCAAACGCTACTACACGGCGTCCTGGGTTCAGTCCTCGAGTCGGGCAAAGTACTATTGGGGTATTTAATTTTTTCCAAATCGCAATCAAAGATTGGAAAGGTTGAATTTATATTATAATTAGGCATTAATTATTTTACCAATTTTGAATACAATATATATTTTTAAAGTACAGTTATTATTGTGCAGTGTCGATAAGTGTTACTAAAAAATATAAAAAAAAATTTTTAAACTACGCGTAGACATACATTTTGAAGTCTGTCTTATGATCTTAATATAATAATTAGTTTCGCGATTCGCGGGAGTGCGATATGTTATTGACATTGACACACACAATATTACAACAATTTTGTAACCATTAAAATAGTGCGATCTAAAGAAAACAGTATTCATGTGACTTTCTTTATCAAACAAATAAATCGAGTTGACTTCTCTACGGCTTTATAAGTGTTCAAAAAAAGTGAATAAAAATAAAATTTTGCTATACAATTTTTCGTGCAGAACACTATAAGTATTATTATAAAAAACTATCGAACCCTTTGAAAAGCATATTAAAAAGTTACTTCCAGCAAAAATGTTTCGGAAAAGGAAACCATCACATACAACGATAAACTTTGCCAGGACACTTCGAGTCCTTGACAATAATATTACATTATTTTGCACCATATGTTGTCAACTCTACCCACATCATATTTAAGGAGATATGAAATTCGACAGACATAAAAAAAAAGGTCAAACTAACGGGAGGCGAGTGGAGAAGAACACAGAGCTATAATAGAAGAGATATACTTCTAGCAAAAACTATACTGGGCCCGTAGATAATCTAACATTATCCCCACGCTTCGCTTATAGTAACGATACAAAATGTATGGGAATGTCACGTGACTGACTTATGTCATTTCCATACGTCTTATAACGTTTCTATTAGCGCAAGCGCGAGAGAATGTTACTTTGTCTAGGCCTACTGAGCCTTTAAAAAAATACAGTCGAATTGATAACCTCCTCCTTTTTTTGGAGTCGGTTAAAAATAGACATTGGGCTTTATAATCAACAATAAGAAATGTTAAATATACGGATATGATTATACTAGTTTCTGCTTCATTCTCGTTCTGGCCGTCTCGTAAGTGCATTCTGGCAGTCGATTTACCTAAATCTTGATTCAACCAATTATATATTACGACACATTTTCAACTTTTCAAAGACAGTTGAGCCAGTTATACCAATTGGTTTTACATCGTGCCCGGCAAACGTTGTATTGCCATTTTTTATTTTTTGTATTTTTTTTTGGATGTTGGCCGATTCTCAGACCTACCCGATCTGGACACAAAATTTCATACAAATCGGTCCAGCCGTTTCGGAGGAGTACGGTAACTAACATTGTGACAAAATGGTGGGAATGGTGGGAAATTTTATGTATTAGATTTATTTTAAACCTCGAAAGCTGATACTCAAATCAAAATTAAACTAAGTTTAAGTAATTAAGTGATGAAAACGTGCTAGACTTAATGCTATATTTGAGCGTAGGTAAGTCCAGTTTATTTCCACCAATTCCAGATCTAGCTATTTTCTGTAAATAGCCCAAATTGTAACATTATTTCGACTCAGTGTAAAGAACAAAATGTAATGAGGTGAGATAATTGTCACTGTCATTCAGTTGAATAAAATGACCAATTTGATCACAGAATGAATATTAGCTTTAGAAGCAGTAAGCAATCTAGGAAAAAATCGTCCAAAATGACACACTCACACAGACATCTGCAAGATTATAGCAGAATCGAAGTAGCGTCGTTATAAGGGGTGCCACATATCCGAACGTGTATCATAACTTCTAAACAATAAATCTTGATTATTTTAGCAGTAAATAAAAAGCATATTTTGAAATCTTTAATATTGACAACCTTAACGATGAATGGAGCAAAATGAGTATTTTATTATAAAAAATACCTAGATTCCTTACTGCTTGTCAAGTTTATACTTATACTGTGTTTTCTCGTGTTCTTGTAGCTCGCATTTGTAGCTGTTAACAATCGAAATAATTTTATAAACACTATGTAATAACTACCAAGGCCTACTTCGCTGTCAATATTTAGTCCTGTTTTTGCTTTTTAATTATCCGCTGTGAAATTCAGAAGGATTCTGTATTGATAAACGAAGTTTATTGTTTCACGAGCTGTACAAAATCTGACACGCGCACCGAATCAACAGAGTGAAAAATGAAATGAAATGAGTATTGAAAACTGAATTGGATTGAATGAACCGTGCGAATTTGATGATGCCATTCAAAGGTGATGATAAACTAGTTTAGCATGTTTTAAAGTAAGATACATTTTCACTCTTTTAATTTTTTTTTGTCTACCATTAAACATTGATGCATAAGAGCCGTGGTGGCCTTGAGATTTGAGCAGTCGCCTGCTACGCAAGGGACGCAAGTTCGAATCCCAGTGGGGCCTGTACTAATGAGTTTATCTAAAAAACTTAGGTACAGTGATTTCACACCACGTGCTTTACGGTGAAGGGAAACATCGTGAAGAAACCTGCATATTTCTGAGAAGTAATTCAATGACGTATGTAAAATGTCTGAGACGGCGAGGGACTCACCATCAATCACGTTGGCACTTGTGATAACAACACCTCTGCCTACTACTTCGGGGAATACAGGCGTGAGCATATGTATGTATTAAACATTTTAATTAATACTGGGGGTAATGGCTCCGTCCTATCTCCCCGACATTGCGGCCGGTACTGCTGCTGCTCAGCAGGAGTGCTTCAATTGCCGGAAAAGACAAGCGGGTTGGGGCTTTTCTCGTTCAGAGAACCAGCGTTCGACATGGTAATGCTACCAACCTTGTTGGCACGATCCCAAGAGTTTTCTACTTGTTGTTAGTTTTAAGTACTGTTCCGTGTTTACATAATTAAGTTTTCATTCAATTAAAATATGCTCATGCCATCCCACAAGGGTCCCCGATGGTAAACAGAGGTGTTGTAACAACAACATCCACATTTTACCAAATATGATTAAGTGCCAACGTGACAGAGGGTGAGTCCATCGCCATCTCAGGCACTATACATACGACTTTTAATTACTTCTCAGACATGTGCATAAGTTTTAAGTAAAAGTCATTGGTATTCGAACTGGGATTCGAACTTGCGTCGTTTGCATAGTAGGCGTAAAACCCCGAGGCCACCACGGCTCCCTTAATTCAATAAATGTTCTATTAATATTTTATAACATAAATTAATCGATGTTATATCAAATTTAATGGACTTAATTCATTCATTGGTAATAGACGAAAGGGAAACAAATTGGTATCAAGACGAATCTGCAGGCGGCACCGCGAGGCGGGGCGAGCTTCTATTAATATTCCAGATGCGCTGTGATCGACCGACACACTATTACGCTGTCTTTTGATGTCTCGAAGTCATAAGAGGTAGCGACTAAACAGTTAGAGTAAATATCCCTGTGATTATTAGACATTTCAGCATGAATTAATTATAGAACTCGAACATTATAATATACAAACGGAGGATACGTTAAGGAGGATTTTGTTCCCGTGGGAGTAATGGGATTCATTTTAGCCTACTGATAAACTATCCATTGATAAAAAAAATTGAATCGGCCCAGTAGTTTCTGTGCCTTGTATTTTATTTATTTTCATTTTCCTTTCCATTATATTTGTTTTATTTTGTCATGGAAACGCCTCTTCGTATCTTTTCTTTGGATAAAACACATTTTTAGTTAACGAATACAATGACGTGGGGTGTATTCTCATTCGTCAGTACTGACTTAGTTTCATATGATGATGAATGGCGAGTGGTAGAGAACTTCAAAACTGAACACTACGACTCTGACACTGAACCGTGCATTGGTCTTTGAGCTTTCTATAGAAGAACTGCAAGCAAGTAAATCCACGTATAGAAGCACAAGCCGTGCCTAACAATAACATAATATTTCAAGTAGTGTCAATGACCCGCGTTTCATGTTATAATTATGTAAGGGTTTTCAAACGGATTCTATTTCGGACAAAATATGGTTTAAATCAAAATTAGACCAATCTCAGCCTAAAACTATGTCCATCCATTTTGAAATCCATATCTATACATTTATACAGATATTATAATTCCAAAATAACAAATTTTTACTAAATGCATATGTAATACGGTGTATACGTATATACGGTGATCAGTAGCAAGAACCAATTTAAAAATACTTCTGTCAGTCGGTCTGTTTGTCCTGGATACTTTCACTGTCAGGTGGCTAATGTTACTTTCATTTAAAAAACATTAAATTACGCATAGGCGAGTGAAATCGCGGGGCACAGCTAGTATTCAATTATATTCGTTAAAAATAACGCTCAGTACATATTTTGGGCCAAAACTGAATTCGTCCCGATGTGTAAGCGTAATGTGTCGGTGATTTATCACTAGCTTCTGCCGATCAGTGCCCTCAGCCCTTTATGTGCGAGAATTTAGAACGCGCCCCAAAAATAGCATTACGTAATTCACACAGTTTTAAGTTTTCCTTTGGATCGAGACGCTTTTGCTCAAGGTTTCTTGGGATGGATTTCAGCGTGGGCTTATAATATGACATGGTTATTTTCTCAGTAGTTGTATCATCACCTTTTTTATGTAATAATAACACCCACTTTTCACCGAAGATGATTAGATGCCAATGTGACAGATGGTGCGTCCATCGACGTCTCAGACACTTTACATTGGAACTCTTGAAAAGCGAGTCTCCGCACTCTCCAAAAGGTAATCCAATACTATAAAACGTTTTTTTTATCTGAAGTTGTAGAAATCTGACGCTGGAAAAATAGTCAAAAGTTATTCCTAACTTTCCTAATTGGCCTATTTATCCAAGTAAATCAAACTCTTGGAGAAACTAACGCCCAAAGGAGTTGCCAGTTATAATAAGACAAACAAACTGAAAACGCAAATGTTACAACAACCGTACCGACCCTCACCGAGATCACATAACATTACAGATAGAATAGCTCCAGAAGGACGGCTTCCAAATTTAGTTTACTATCGTCACCGTCACACACAAAGATTTCGATCTCGTGGTAATTCCAATTGTAACATAAGAATTCCTGGAAACGGCTCCAACAATTTTCATGAAATTTAGTGTGTAGGAGGTTTCAGAGGCAAAAAAATAATCTAGCAAGGTTTCATCTTCAAAAAACATCGTCGTTCGGAAAATTGCTACAATTTCATTACAATACGAAGGTAAATTCCGGCGACATCTGTCAAATTACGATAGATCAGACGGGAGGCTCAACTGACGACATCAAAGAGCAAGCAGAGTGGAGTCATAGTGAAGAATGAGGCCTTCAGTGCCCCAAGTATTGGTTTGAACATGTTTTTACGTTGACGATATCGCCTGCGTATTCACGTTGGCACTTAATCAGATTCGGTGAAATGTGGGTGTTGTTGTAATAACACCTCTGCTTAACCCTTCGGGGACCCTTCTGGGATGGCGTAAGCATATTTATTTTATTTATAGAGAGAAACGGAAGAGAAGATCACATTGCGCCGACCCCAAATAACATGGGATAAGGGCAGGAGGATGATGATAGGATCCTACCTTCTGTAGATGTATATTTTGAGCCGAGAACAATACACAAAGCAAAAAAACATGTCACAGTATCATTTTCCTTGCCACAAATATATCGTAGGCAAATTTATTCATATACGAGTATGGAATAGCTCTCGAAACGCGCTTAGTGCGAAAAAATAAAGCAATGAACAGGGCAGTAAATAAAGTCGAGGCTATTCAAATATATTGCAGGTCACCCACGCAATTTGTTATCCGTTTCCACTTAGGTATGTTTTTTATATAGCCCCTCTTAATAATGCGATATTTTGTATGTGAAAATCGAGGAGCTCGTGGCACAGTTGCTATTGCGCACATCATTCGATCAGCGAAGCTAAGCAACTCTAACTCTAGCCAGTAATTGGATGGGTGACCGCCCGAGTTCCCTCCGTGCCTCAGAGAACACGTTAAGCCGTCGGTCTCGGTTGCCAATTTATCATCTTTGGCAATCGTTACAGGTCGGTCGGAGACCTAAAATAGTCTGACCACTGCTTTAACCCAGATCACACTTTCCTCGTTAAAGAGGTTGGGTAGGTCAGATGGCAGTCGCTTCGTATAAAAATCAAGTGCCGACCCCAACAATGTTTGGGATAAGGCCAGAGAGATGAAGATGATGATGAATTTGTATGTGAAAATACTGGCTGTTTTGATATGGATTCTAATGCTTTTGTTGCTAATAAATAAATTGCAATCTGATAAATATTATTTTTTTTCACTTAAAAAACTATCATTATAATGAACTCTAAATATTTTTTTGCTTTGAATAGGTAGCGTCAAGTTTCATTACGAAGATGGGAATTAAATACATTTTAATTACTTCTATTAGAAGTACATATTCGTGAACAATTTCGAGTAATTAATTTTATATAGTACTAGCTGTGCCCTGCGGTAGCACCCGCGTAGTATTAATTTCATGTTTCACCGTGTAACATTACCTATCTGCCAGTGAAAGTCCTGTTCGAATCGGTCCGGCCGTTTCAGAGGAACAGTAAGACGGACAGAGAAATTTTTAGAATTTTTTTTTTATCTGTGTCGTATATACTTTCATATGCATTTAGTGAAAAGCTGTTATTTTGGAATCACAAACAGACACTTAAATTTAATTTATCTGTATAGACGTATAGATGTAATAAGAATCACAATATCCACAACTTTCTTGAAAAAAATATTCAAAATAAGTACAATCATAGTTATATCAATAGTCATTAATTAATCCTTTGAAACAAAAACACCAAATTCTATGAAAGTAAAAACCACACATCGAAACTCGCTAAATCTTTTGGAAAATGTACAAAAACTACTTCTCTTGAGTTCCATCAACAAATATATTTCCCAAAGAGGATTTCTGCAGGATATGAAAGGCAAAAAAGCAATTTCGACATGTAAGCCGAATGTTTCTCTTAAAAGTATATAATATTATTTTGTGAGCAAAATTTTGGCCGTAGCAATCGTCAGGGCAATTCTCATGCGTCGTGTTGTCGGTCAAAACAAGTCAACAGGATAATAAGCCTGGTATAAAAAGTTACTGAATATTCCTGCCTGCCTATGGCCATGGTACACATTATACTAAACAGCAAGAAAGTTAAGCCAATTTTTGAAATACACGAATGATTGCACCATCGAGAGTTCTTAAAATTTCCCTCCTAATTTACTGTGAAAGTAATTTTGATTTGTCGATTTGAAGTTAGAATTATGTCAATAAAATAGCGTAAACGAGATCGGACATTACGAGACACCCCTTACTGACATTACGCTGCCGCGCTGCGGGGTCGCTTAAAATCTCGAAGATGCGCGAGTTTGCGTGAGTGTGTCAACATGATTCCATATTCGATTCCATACTGTTTGTGGTAAGCTCATGTGTATACTGTGCTATTATGGTCCTGCTCTTGTTGTAAGTGGATTTATATTGTATTATTGCCGACGTTTCTCGGGTTACCAAATATTATTATGCCACTATGGTTATGACTGCGATCTCTTTCACTAAAATTTTACGATACCGAAAAGTACTCAAGCGATAGTTTCGAAGTACGCTCTACCTCCCTTAATGACTCTTAGATCCATAGATCATTGAATGACTTAGTCTGGACCCAAAGCTAAAGAGAGTAGAGGTGTGCTTAGGAATAAACTATAAGAATTAACAAATAGGTATAATAAAGTATCATATTGCAGGGAAGAAGAATGCGATAGAACGTCTAGTGATCAAAGGACGGATAGAAGGCAAACAGATCCAATGTCGACCTACAACTAGATGGACTGATCTTGTAAAATATACCACGAAGAGATCCGTCACGGTGTGCTCCAAAAACGCTCATAATACTTATATATGAAGCTCCTCCATTGCAGAAGCTATACTAATAAAGAGGAATGGTTAGTATGTATCTTTGTAACAAACTGGCTCAACAACTACGGAAACGATTTAAAAAAATATTTTACAATTACAATGCTACATTAGCACTGACTAATATAGGCTATATTTTATCACTGTACTCCCACGGGAACGGGAACTGACGTGACGTCCGATAGTTGCTAATAAAGTACCAGTGTCCATGACCACGACTACTCCCAAGAGCAAACGGCTAAGAAGAATAATACGAGTAAAATAATGAGTTCAAATCATTGCAGTTTACACCATTTACGGTGAATGAATAAACAAAATTCAAAGAATGCCTGACTGACGGCGATGGACTTACCAGCTGTCAGGTTGGCACCTAATTATCTGCCGTGAATGATGGGTAGATAATAATAACACAAATTCAAATTCAAAATAGCTTTATTCGATTAGACTTTTTACAAAGTACTTTCAAATCGTCAGAAAGACACGATTACATAGGATTATACATGCTACCGCCAGGTTCGGAAGGTTGCTTTTACTGAGAAGAACCTGGCAAGAAACTCAGTAATTACTCTTTTAAAAAAAAATTACAACTTCGAGTAATACAATATAAATCATAATAAAAATATATAAGCCCATGGACACAGTTCCAGTCCACAAAAGTCGATATAAAAAAAAAATTTAACTAAAAATAAGTACTACGAATAATTGTGTAGCTTGAGATGACCAGCCCCCACTAGCAGCACCTCTTCACAAGTATGACGAGAATGCCAGCCATCGCCCTCCTCAACCATTATAGAGGGAAGTGAGCGACCCGTCATCCTGACGCCGCCACAAGCAAAGGCATTTTAGTGAGCATGACAACTCAAGCCCGTCAAGAACAAAATTGAAAAAAAAAAGTAATTAACTGTCGCAGAAGTACAGTGTCGATGGGATTACTTACAACCATTATCAGACAAAACATAGTGCCAACACACCACACCCTTAGGAGATGAAAAGGGGTTAACAATATCTAGGAAAAGATCATTTTGACGCAGGTGAAATCGCGCGAGGGGAGGACCTCGAACTAATTTCATTCAATAAAAAAAGAACAATACCAATTGAAACCAGTTACAACGTAAAATCGAGTATAAAGCTGTCTGTACAGAGTATATTTTTAAACAAAGAATAAAGGACGTTATTTTAACAGAATAGCCTCTAAATAAATGCAATAGGGGACACAATAGGCGGCCATAGGAAACAATTGGCCAGTAATTTATGTTGCCACAACAGAACACGGCTATATGGGTCACTCTCCCAGCTATTTGCATCTATCATTTTCCATCGGACTCAGCACTTTGGTTTCGGACTTTTTGCACAACGACGCGATGGGGGAACGGCAGGAACGCTATGACGTCTTCTTTCTTAATAAACGCTGTAGTGGTCGAATTATTTAGTATATACAAATACTATTGTGCGTTTATATTATTATTTTTTTGTTCATCGCAATACCACAAAAATTCTCGTAGGGATGAGCAGATATGCTGAGTCAATTGACGTATTAAATATTAAAATGTAAGGTAAATTTATTTACCGACATACAGGTGTCTTCAAGATGTTGTCCGTAAATGTCGTTGCGTGAAATCGTATTTTTAATAAATAGTCGGCCTGTAATGCTAAACAACAATTTTAATTCAATAATCTGTAAACACGTACAATCAAGTTCCTATTACAACCGAATATTATAAAATGCAAATGTTCTATATTTTCACGTATATGGAATTTATCCATAGGTATACGTATGCAACCATCATCCACTAGGCGATGTACGTATAATCTGGCAGTATTTCACTGGACTCGGAAGCAATTCTCCTCAGATTTATTACATGTAAGTGACTCGAGACGATCGCCCTGTTTGCTCTATCGATCTGATTGGTAGACATTTGGAACACGGAGTTCTTATAGGCTTTATGTATTTAGAATGTTCTTTTCTTTGCCACTGTACCATTACTGAGCGGATTTAGTGTCGATTTCAAAGAAGATATAATGCATTAGAAAATTATTTTTAAGACGCAAAGGTACGTTTTTTAAATTATAAATGTTTGTCTGTTTATACAAGCTCATCTCCTTAATATTTGTACTTATTTTGTCAAGACTCCCAGTTGCAGTTAGCTGATGTTACAAGAGAAAAGGAACACTACTATGACATCAAGAAAATAAATAGGTTTTCGCAAAACAATTATGAAGAGTGAAGCTCATTAATCAATGTAACTTCCATGTATTGTAGCTAACTCAATTATAGCGATAACTTGACTTAGTTATCTAGACTTTTGCTTGAAACACTTTACCGGGACATTTAAATGTCAAACGGAAATATATTAGTCCGATATTTGTACTTCCAAAAGGGAATAATATCAAACATCAAAGTTGTTAGATAAAAGGCTACTTTGTCAACAAGAGTTTTATGTTATGTTAACATATATTTTGTTGTTTTTCTTGGAATGATTTCTTAGAAGGTAAGCAGAATCAGGTCGTAGAAGTATTAAATCTGTCGTAGCGTATGTTTGAATAGAATGGCATAACTTTTTCTGAGCACAAAGCTGTGGTAATCGATTGCTTTGAGTAACCAAGCAACGCAATGTCATTAGACCATTTATTTTTTCAGAAACTCGAGTGCATGGTAATGGGAAACATCGTGAAGAAACCTGCAAGAACAGATTTGGATTTGTACGGTTTCCTTTACTAAAAAATATTTTGTATTACTCAAAGTTGTAAAATAGTTTTGAAAAGAGTAATTTCTGAGTTTCTTGCCAGGTTTTTCCGAGTAAAAGCAACGTTCCGAACCTATACCGGCGATAGCATGTATAATCAGGTAATTCTGACGATTTGAATGTACTTTGTTAAAAGAGTAATCAAATAAAGATATTTTTGAATTGAATTGAATCATTCAGAATTAAATTGGTACCTATACTTTTTTCGATAAAAAATAATTCCCGTTACTTTTTCTTTTTGGAAGTGGATACTCTCCGTCTCTAACAATAAGGCCAATTTTTTAGAGTTGTTGATTAGCATCCAGCTTAAAAATATACTTGTCTCAATATTCTGCTCAATATCCTGCACAATTAGCTTCAAAATAGCAACACAATTTAATTTTTAAATAAAACGTAAGTTATAAGTATTTATATACGGGTCAACTATATTTCAATAACCAAACAAAAAGTGTCGCCAATGAGGGCATTGGCAGCAGCACTAATAACGTCCAAAAGCAGCCAAAGAGAATCATTCCGAGCCGAGAAGTTGGCCAAACTTTCGCCAATATAACGAAATTATTGGATTCAGACACGGCGAGTGTGAAACACAAAATAAAAAAAAATCAGGGAAGGTCAGTTCCCACACATTGTCACACAAAATCAAGTTAAACATAAACCCTAACATTGTATACACGCATACTCGTCTCATAGTAATATAGTTAAAAGACAGTTATATGATCGTGTTATTTCGATTCAAAATCTCACTGTAATACATCTTTCTGGGGGTGAATTTTAGTGTCCGCGATTAAGGCAATAGATACGAATATTTTTAATTTTCTACCTGGCCCCAACTGCACATTAATAATTTTGATGGAACGAATATTAGTGCAGGTATTTTCGCTCATAGTTTTGTTAATTATAACTGCTATCCTAGTAATAAATTAAGTACAAACTTACGAGCTTTACTCTAAAGTTACTACTGAAATGATAATGACTTGGTCTCAGATCTACACGTGTGAATTTATATGGGACCAACGCCTTTGAATCAAATTGAGAAGCAGCCTTTCTGTTAACTTTCAATTTTGTGTAAGTATACCCATATCTCCCATATCGGACTTTTTGCGCACAACTTTCGGGTCAATTTGATTTTTGTGGGGATATCTATGGGCAGAAGTATAAATTATTCTGCGGAAAGTTACAGATGTATATGGAACACATTTTAGACTGCGTGATCATTTGTCACTTGCGTATTATGGTATTACTGTCAGAATATGGAAACACGTTTCTTTCGGGTGATATTAATAGTTTGTGCTTTAATGTTTAAAACAACGTGAATCTAAGAAGAGTCAGTTCCCATACCGGGTGACTAGAAAAATGGGACAGCTGTTAAAATGTAGGTAATAAAAATTATATCTGCTACTGTTTCCACATAATTGACTTTCAAAGTTGTCCCACATTAGACCGTATATTGGTATTAAAAATAAAAATAAAATATATGGAATACAGAACATTGGCAAATATCCGTAACAACTGTAGAACAATTTATCTACATCTATACAGATAAATAAAATTAAAGTGTCTGTTTGTAATTCCAAAATAACAGCGTTTCACTAAATGCATATGACAGTATACACGGTACCGATGTTGAAAAACGAATTTTAAATTTTTTTCTCTGTCTGTCTGTCGTTTTTTTCCGGCTACTCTCCAAAACGGCTGGACGATTTTAACAGGACTTTCTCTGGCAGATAGCTAATATTATTAAAAAAATACATTAGGATTCCGCAGGTCGCCCATGAAATTAATCCTACGCGAGTGAAACCGCGGGTCACACCTAGTTTTTGAATAAATTTTGAGAGTATTTTCGATCCTGAGCTCTTCCATAGCTTGACGGACCCAAAATACGGCATTTCTTTTATAAACAGAATTTTACAATTGCACTCCTAAAACTTCTTTATTCAATAACACCTTACTAGATAAGCTCTTAAACATGTCTCACATATTTATTGAGGATATAAATAAAGTGGTCCTTGCCGATAGCCGCGCATCGATGCAGGTACGATAGCTCAATCTGTCCCCGACACGGACTGCATGGAACATTGCAGAAGGTCGACTCTCATATATTGACTACTAGCTCTACCCCGCGGTTTCACCCACATAGACTTAATTTTATGGGTGGTCCGCGGAAGCCTACTTAAATAAAAGTCTAAGTTATTCCTTGTAAGATTTGCAATATGCCAGTGAAAGTCCCGTTAGAATCGGTCCACCCGTTTCGGAGATTAGCTGGAACAAGCACGCATAAAGAGAATTTATTTAAAAATAGTTTTATCATTTTTGTATGCAATATAAATAAAGTACTAAGGCGTAGTAAGGATTCGCTTTAAAATATAAGAACTTGATACTAGATCTTAGCACGCACGCGTGTATTCGTGTAAATGACGATTAACTATGGCCAGTAAACTTGGAAATAGCAAACTTATCTTTATAGGCTTAGGCATATTGCGCCTAAAATCTAAATATATATAACTCAAAGGTGACTGACTTACTGACTGACTGACATAGTGATCTATTAACGCACAGCCCAAACCACTAGCCTAAGATCGGGCTGAAATTTGGCATGCTAGGTAGATGTTATGACGTTGGCATCCGCTAAGAAAGCATTTTGATTAATTCTACCCCCAAGGGGATAAAATAGGGATAAAAAAGAATAGTTTTGTGTTTCTGGTCGGGTTCTCCTCGATAATAGCAATCTACCGAACCTATAGGTAACATGTATAGGGTGTAATCATGTAATCTATCAGCTAACACATTGAATGAAAATCTTTATTAAAGTCTATTAAATTGAAGACATTATGAACTCGAATAAAATTTGATGCTAGACCAAGTTGGGAGCAGACCTTCTACTACTATTATTTTTTGGTGCCGACACGTAGAAGATAGGGGTGTTTGCGTTGTCGTATACAAATAACTATTATTTACTATGTGAAAACAAAGGAAGAGTTTTGTTTATCGACTCAATTGTGAGTAGGAATAGGACACTTCGAGAATCGAAACGAAGCTGCGTTTCACGGAGTTTGCTATTAATAAATAAAATAAATAAAAAGCCTTTATTTGACCATGCTTCATTTCAACTTAGTTGCTAATTGAATTACTTAATAACTGCTTATTTTAAGCGACGTCGCCAGATTGGGTAAAGGCCTCCTCCAGAGATATATTACGAATGATTATACTATTACGAATGAGTTAAACTTTTGTTTTGACCCAATAAACCTAACGGAGAAACTGTTCTTCAATAAATCGATACATATAAATAAAATTAAATGTCTATATGTAATTCCAAATTTACAGCTTTTTACTAAATGAATATATATAAAGTTTGGAAGTTGACGGTGGTTGAGGAAATAATGAGAGCACCTGTGTTTGCGCACACACTTGTTCACTATAATACCTCCTGCGCAAATGGCTTATCCCCATTGAGATTAGCCGCCGTGACTGAAAATTCGGTAAGGAGATCATTAATCATTAATCAAATTATATAATGTAGTTAATAACAAAATAAAATAAATCTATATCGATCTGTCCGTTTGTCTGTCGGTCTGTATAAAACTACGCAGCTGCGGGCGCAAGCTCGTCTCAGTTTTTTTGTCTTTATATATATGCTCACGACATCCCAGAAGGGTCCCCGAAGGGGTAAGCAGAGATATTGTAACAACATCCACATTTCACCGAATATGATCAAGTGCCAACGTGACAGACGGTGAGTTCATCGCCGTCTCAGGCACTATACGTACGTCTTTGAATTACTTCTCAGACATATGCAGTTTTCCTTCACCGTAAAGCACGTAGTATGAAATAACTGCAAAGTTTTATTTAGAAAAACTCATTGGTACAGGCCCCGCTGGGATTCGAACTTGCGTCGCTTGCGTAGCAGGCGACTGCTCTAAACAAAAGGCCACCACGGCTCTACTTGTCTTTTTACTACAAACAAAAATAATTGTACTACAAACGATTTTCTACAAACGTGCCGTTTAAAATTTTTGATGTTGGGTGCTGACCATTTTTTCATGAGGCATAACTTTTTTTTTAAATAACAAATGGAATAATTTTCACTACAAACAACTCCATACGAAAGCCTTCCAGATGGCAAAAAAAAATTTGGTTTTCTTCAAGTCGGGTGCTAAGTTCATATTGAAGTATTACAAAGTATCATCGAGAACAATAATATTTCGCCTCTCTCGACTCGACATATTATTATGACTGTTTACGGGGCCATCCCCGATATATTACAGGATAGTGAAAAGTTACGGTGAGTCTATTAAAGGTCCATAATAACTTCGCCAGAAATGACTTGGGGGTGACATAAGGGGGCTATTAGTTTAACTCAAGTGGCATTTTTATGGGATCGAGCCATGAAGTTGAAAAAATAGGCGGAAAATACATGAGTAATATTGCAGTTAGTATGTTTATCATAAACGCTTACTGAGAATAAAATGAGTATTTATTATATAGTAATTTTAGAGTAAAATTGTTTGATCTGATGCATCTATGGACTAAGAATTTTTAGTGGGACTTTCACTGGCAGATACCTAATATTACAAGGAGTAACTTAGCCCACTTTTATTTGGGAGAGTCACGGCGAAGCATGTGAAGACATATCACGTGCACCCCTCCACCTAGCGACCAGGTGAACCACTGTGGAGTTTAGTCGGTGCGAGTCTAATGTAAACCTTCCGCTGCCCACGCGGCGGTTGATGTATCTTAACGGAACTCCACGTAAAAAGAGCCGTGGTGGCCTCGGTGTTTGAGCAGTCGCCTGCTACGGAAGCGACACAATTTCGTATCCCAGCGGGACCTGTGCCAATGAGTTTTTCTAAAAAACTTATATACAGTGATTTCATACCACGTGCTTTACGGTGAAGGAAAACATCGTGAAGAAGCCTGCATATTTCTGAGAAGTAATTCAATGAAGTATGTAAAGTGTCTGAGACGGCGATAGACTCACCATCTGTCACGTTGGCACTTAATCATCTGCGGTGAAAAGTGGGTATAGTGATTACAACACCTCTGCATACCCCTTCGGAGAATGCAGGCGTGAGCATATGAATGGTGAATCCACGTAAAAAATAAAGGCCTCTATTATTTAAAAAAAAACATTTGACTCGAAAACTTGTCACTCTGGAACGGCATACATAATTAAGCTAACACATTAATTCATTCCAGTATAATAAAACTTAATTTAAGCTAATTAGATAATTGCATATTGCAAATTTCTCTTTAGAGCCGAGTCGCACAACAGCGAAAGCAATGTATTTAATCAAACGTTAACTCTAATTGTGTTATACTTGATTTATACCGCTTGGAAAGCCTCCAGTGCCGGTTGAAAAGTTAATCAGCTAAAAGCCTTTTTTACTTGCCGGATTAAGAAACGAGTTAATTTATGGCAAAATGAAGACTGTTTTATATCTTAATTAAGGCTGGTAGGGTAACCTATCTTTTAACATAATTATATTAATTTATTTACTTTGAACCGCTTTTGTTTTGGTTTTAATATTTGTACCTCCATCTCCCTTCTTGTGGTAAAAAGGGGATAAATAGGTAGTTAGTTAGTAACCTCTTTTATTCAATCTTCATACACAACGTTTTCATTCTATTTTTTCGTAAATTATAGTAATTAAGTAGTATTTACCCACTGTTAATGTAAATTCTAATAAATATCCCCACTTTCAGATCCCCACAGCGAACACACTGAAGAATATAATTGTTATTATCTTATTTGATTCCGTAAAATTCACAATTCCGCCAATTTTATCGTAATTTGACTTTACTTCAGTTTCTAATTCACTTTCATTGGTTATTGATAAATTAATAATTGCGTTCTCTCAGTTTTTTAACGAGTATCATTGCAGTTTAGCGTTTAAATTTCTACTTTATTCTAGAACTAATAAGGCACAAAATACATACCAGATATCCAGTTGAGCAGCACACATCCAACTACGATCACAACGCCAATGTTTAGCGTCCCCATTGTCACTGTTAACCACACTATCTAACAAACCTTCGATGTAACAACATGTTAATTAATCACCGATTAAACCGTGGAACTCATTGATGACAATTTTCATACGATTGTTCACTTCATCTGTAACAAAAGAAATACATTTTGGTATGCGGCAGTTTACTATTGAGTTTTTAACAAATCTTAATATTCTACGAGTTGTTTGTTAGGTGTGTGATCAAAATCATCATCATCTCCCTAGCCTTATCCCATACATTGTTGGGGTCGGTACTTAATCCAACCCGATGTATATGATCACCGTGATCTGATATGAGAGCCGTGATGGCCTCGAGGTTTGAGCAGTCGCCTGCTACGCAAGCGACGCAAGTTCGAATCCCAGTGGGGCCTGTACCAATGAGTTTTTCTAAAAAAACTTATGTACAGTGATTTCACACCACGTGCTTTACGGTTAAGGAAAACATCGTGAGGAAACCTGCATATGTCTGAGAAGTAATTCAATGACGTATGTATAGTTTTTGAGACGGCGATGGAGTCACTTAATAATCTTTGGTGAAAAGTGGGTGTTGTTATTACAACACCTCTGCCTACCACTTCGGGGAATACAGACGTGAGCATATGTATGTATATGATCATCTTATTTTTATACAAAGCGACTGCCATCTGACCTTCGTAATCTCTTTTACGAGGGAAATCGGTAATCTGAGTAAAGTCTGACATCTAGTTTTCCAGTTAGTTAGGCTTCCGACTGACCTGTAACGATTGCCAAAGATATTAAATTTACAACAGGGACGGCTTGACGTGCTATTCGAGGCACGTTGGGAACTCGTGTGGTCACCCATCGAACTACTGGCTGGATCGAATGATATGCGCAATATTTAGCAACTGTGCCTCGAGTACCTCTTTGTATGATCTATAATATAATCTCAATTATATTTCCTGCTTGTCTAATTCAGCGATGTGTCATTAATGTAATAAAAATTTCAATTTATGTAAGAAAAACAGTCATTTATTACACGAACTGTTTGTAACAAAAGAACGAATATATCCGGCAGAAAACCAAAGTTATAGTCATAGCAAGAATTAGCAAGCTGCAGTGGCAGTGGGCCGGCCATATCTTGCGTAGAACCGACAACCGCTGGGGTAAACGAGTTCTTGAGTGGAAACCGCGACTCGATTAACGTAGTGTAGGACGCCCTCCGGCCAGGTGGGATGACGATCTGCGAAAGACTGCAGGTAGATGCTAGATGCGGCAAGCCGAAGGCAAAGTGCTATGGCGCTCATTAGGGGAGGCCTATATCCAGCAGTGGACTAAGGTAGGTTGATGATGAATCATAAAAAACTACATGACGCCTTAAATACGTCAACGATTTATTTCAATTGGACCAATTTCCTATATTTGTACCTTATTTTTCCATAACTCTGTGAATTTCATTAAGGGAACAAAACAGGAAAAACCAAAGCATAACGTTTGAAAGTCAACCCATGTTACCTTCATGCTTAGAGCGAGTAATTGTCCTCGCGCAGAGTAAATCTGTCTCGAGATAAAGTGCTATCTGAACAAAGAAACACTATGCTACCCAGATCCGCTTTGGACGGGACGCCACATAAATAAGTACTTTGAAGTCTTGTCTGGTAAAGTGACTTGGGTTCAGACTCGGTTTGTGCATTTTAAAGGGTGTTTGATTGAACCTTGTTTTGAAACGTGTAACGTGGTTGCAGAAAGAGCTTTTTGCGATGTCGGTTATTACTTTTGCCGACCACTGCAATGGATCGACGTTGAAAATATGCACGGAGCTCATTGTTTGTTGTGGCATATAGTTTTGTTTAGTCCATATACTTATTAAAGGTTCGATGTATACTAGATAAGATGTGGAACATAAGCAAAGCCTAAAAACAAAACTAGTCCAAAAATAAATAGAACGATTTTTTTTCTATTTTAATCGAAGAGCCACGGTGGCCTCGGGGAATCCCAGCGGGGCCTGTACCAATGAGTATTTCTAAAAAACTTATGTGTAGTAGAAAACATCGTGAGGAAACCGGCATATTTCTGAGAAGTAATTCAAAGACGTATGTATAGTGCCTGAAACGGCGATAGACTCACCATCTGTCACGTTGGCACTTAATCAAATTCGGTGAAAAGTGGTTGTTGTGATAACAACAACTCTGCCTATCCCTTCGGGGAATACGGGCTTGAGCATATATATGTCTCTATGTTTTAATCGATACTACGAGTGTCAAATTATTTAATATATTTAATTTGAATGTCGGAAAAGACTCCAACAATTTTTTTTATGAAATTTTGTGTACTGGGGGTTTCGGCTACATTCCGAAGAAAACTATAAAAAAGCAAACTCGGTTACACAGGTTCTTTTTTTATTTTAGTTATTATAAAACCACCCCGAGAATAAAATATACATTAAAATCGTCAAGTTATCCTCGACGCCGATATTGTTAAAATACTCATTTCAACCGCACTCAATTCCTCCAAATTCAACCACCCATCACGCTTAACTAGCCCACGACAGTGTAACATTCGAACCGTAAATCTACATTCTATTAACATGTCGTAACAACCGCGCTCGGCGAACGTACTCGTCCACTCGCACAAAGAAGTCAATCCGTCGTCGACAATAAACCAACCGATATTGACTCCACACAATGCCCGACTCGGTATAAAACCCGGATATAAACCGGTCATAATGCTCCGGAAAAGTTAATTAAATAGGTCTGTTAGCGACCGCGACATTTTTCAATCGATGGTCGCGGATTGACGGCCGGGTACGCCATTTGAGGAATTGGGAAGCCCTTTAGGGATTTTTCGACGTAATTGCTAGGAATTAATCCATCCCATTGACTTTCATTCTGGCCTTTATTGACATTATTTATAAGGTACATTTTGTAACTATCAACTATTTTTGGCTAGGGAAGTCTGTGATATGTAGTTCTACTTTGACTTGTGTTACTTGTGGACCTATTTCTGTCAATGGCATTACTCGTAATTTTTTTAATGTATTCACCTCTCAATATTATTATTCTCTCATTCTTTCCTCTATACAATCCAAAGAAGCGGAAGGAAACGTTGAATATCAGTAAATTTCTATACAGATAACAACAATTGAATTGTCCATCTGTAATTCCAAATGAATAGTTTGTCATTAAATGCTATATATAAATATGGTATGAATATGAGAAAAAAAAATTTTTGCTCCGTCTCCCTGTCTGTTTATTTCGGCTGATGTCCGAAACGGGACTTTCATTGGCAGATAGCTCATATTATAAGGACGTAACGTTTGCTACTTATATTATTAAAAAAATCACAAGGTGACATTGCTTTCATTCATTGGTCATCTCAAGCTACCCAATTATTCGTAGTACTTATTTTTTGTTTTAAAATTGTTTATATCGACTTTTGTGCACTGGAACTGTGTCCATGGGCTTATATATTTTTTTATTATTTATATTGTATTACTAAAAAAATATTAAATACTGAGTTTCTTGCCAGGTTCTTCTCAGTAAAATCAACCTTCCGAACCTGGCGGTAGCATGTATAATCCTATGTAATCATGCCTTTCTGACGATTTGAAAGTACTTTGTAAAGTCTAATCGAATAAAACTATTTTTGAATTTGAATTTGAATTCTTATACCTACGCGACGAGCTATTGTTGTATAATATTAGTATAGACGATAGCTAATGACTAAAATAAATTAAATAAACGAGAGCAGAGAAAAAAGCAGCTGACATGAAAAATATTTTATTGACAACTGTAACTTTTGACATATAAAAAGTCTAATAAAAACCATAAATAATTACATCAAATACTTCAATGTAAGTAGTTTTCAACAATTAGTGAGTGTCTAACTCGTACATTAGACGTAACTAATACCCACAATGTACCACACAACTCGTTACTTAACAGTGTCCTAATTCGATTAAGTCCCTAGTTAACGTAAGCACGCGAACCTGAATTACTAAGTAAAAGTAAATGAAATAAATTATTAAGACAAGACTGGAGGTTGATACTCGAAGAAAGCCAAAGTTATAATGAAGCCAGGAAAGAGTTGTTCAAGAGAAACTCAGCGGTGGGCAGCAAGAGCGATCTATTTAGTTTTTACAAAAGATAAAGGCAACTTTGCGGCTTACAAGTCAGGAGCTTGGTTTGAAGAACTGTAGCGTTGTTTCAATTATAGTTGAAGCTTTTCAACTTTGCGTAGAGATTGTTTTTGGATGGTTATCGATAATGTTGACAAATCTTACTAACTTTACTAACACGAAAGTTTGCATGTATTGATATTTCACGCAAAAAAACTACTGAATAAACTTTAACGTAACTTCACAATAATATAGCTTACTAGCTGTCCGAGTAGACTTTGTTTCATGCCTTAACTCGTGGAACCCTATTTTATTTTTTAAATAAAAGTAGCCGAAGTAACTCCTTGAAGCCTTAGCTATGATTAGCCGGAAAAAACAGACAGACTTTTCAGTACCATATATACGCCATTTAGAATAGCTATTATATTGGAATTACAAACAGACACTTCAATTTTATTTATCTGTATGTATGTATATATACACACATCAGACTAACACATAGTTAATAACACATACCTATTACATAAAAATGTTGTGTGTGAAAAAGCAGTATCTTGAGTGTTTTTTATCGGTGTAATTAAAGGGAGGTATTTGCAAACTTGATGCTTGTCATCATCATCATCCTCCCGTCCTTATCCCATGTTATTTGTGGTCGGTGCAATGTGTTCTTCTCTTCCATTTCTCCCTATCAGCCGTCATTTATGTATTCACTCCCATTCTAGCCATGTCATCTTTCACACAATCCATCCATCGTTTCTTTGGTCTTCCTTTCCCCTTGTAACCATCCACATTCAGAAACAAAAACATTTTTGGCAAAATTATCCTCATCCCTCCGCATAACATGTCCATACCCTGATGCTACTTTCAGACTTCTCCTTATAAACTCATTCCTTACCTTGTTCAATCTCGTCCAACTTCATGCTTATCATGTGCGATAATATCAGGGGCCTGACCATGCGCTCTTATGGAAATGATAGTTCAGCTATGTGACAGTGACAGATGTATACACGTCAAATACATCCGTCTCATAATAACAGTAAAACTATCATGGCACTGAGAGGTCATGGTAAGGCCCCAGATCAAATGACTTTTACATACCCGAAATGCTTAGAAGTGAAAATAAATACGTGAATTATAGTATATTTCTGTATCAAATTAGTATTACATCCAATGAAATTATGTAAGTAACTTCCAACAAAGAAACAGACATTCGTTCAAACGGAATACTTATTACGCTGGTTCAGACCACGGCTTTGAGAAAACAAAACCGTAACGAAGAGAAATAGTTAATGTGCCCATAAAGTTTTGTCTAAGGCTGAGTATTCAGTAATTTATAAGGCCCGCCCTTGGGAGCCGTCAATACAACTGAATTACAAAATGACAAATGGTTGATCAGGGCCGAAACGGGGTGGTTAATTGGGCTGGTTTAAAGTTACGCGGTTTTTGCGTTTAGAACATACTAACTGTGCCCCGAAAACCTTTAGTTTTTTTTAATAAAAGAATGCCAATGTACTACTTGTTACATCAGCTGTCTGCCAGTAAAAGTCCCGTTATAATCGGTTCAGCCAAGACAGAGAAAAAAAATGGTCTTTTCGGAGTACAGCATATACTTTCATATGGATTCAGTGAAAATTTCACTGAATATGATTAGCGGAAGGTAAGCCCATCGTCGTCTCAGGCACTATACATACGTCTTTGAATTACTTCTCAGAAATATGCAGGTTTCCTCACGATGTTTTCCTTCACCGTAAAGCACGTGGTGTGAAATCACTGTACATAAGTTTTAGAAAAACTCATTGGTACAGGCCCCGCTGGGATTCGAACTTGCGTCACTTACGTAGCAGGCGACTGCTCAAACCCCGAGGCCACCACGGCTCCACTGCTATCTTACTGGCTACTTAGCTTACTGGTCTTCATATTGGATCTAATTGGCATTAGTACTTGCGAGATCAAGGTCTGAACTAGTTTATCCACACCAGGACACCAGTATAGTTCTTTACCTATCTGTTTCCCCTTTAAAGAACTTATGGGAAATTCTAACGGTACGAATACTAAATGATATATTTTAAGGTCTAACTCGCCCGCCTCCGGCCCTGGTATATTTTTTGTTAGTTAGGATTATTTTCAGTTGATTTATTGAAATAATATTCTTGGCGATGAATTTCTATTAAAAAAGAAGAGATGTAAGCACAACGAGATGTCCTGTTTTAATCTTAAAGCTGCGAGTCTTGAGAGCGCGCTAATTACAGAGTCGTATTCGAAGCTAAATAATATAATACTATAGTATTGTATTCTTTCCAAAGGTTAGGTCACCAGTGCTCGATGGAAGGGAGAAGGACTACTACTTCACCTAATCTTCTCTCTTTCTCTCGGTACAGTGACTCTAATACAGATTTCATTCTTTATAAGGTAGGGAATTTCCACTTGTATGTCGCAAGCGTGTCAACGCAAAACGGCAGTACTCATTCTAAAATGTCTTCGCTTGCGGCGTCTGGGTGGCGCATCGCTCATTTCCCAATAAAATGGTTGAAGGGTGTATGTGGGATAGCTGGCATTCACGTCTAACAAATAACTATGAACAAATGCCGCTTATAGGACTTATGTGATCTCGAGTTTTTAATTTGTATTTATCAACTAGTTATGTAGATGTCGGTAATGTTTTTATTTAAAGTTGAGCATTGGAGCTGTGTCCATGGGCTTATGTTTATAGTTTTATTTTGAAAAGATCAAAATTGTATGACACACTGTTTTTTATATTGTTTATTTTTTTATTTATGGCGATGGCCCAGTCTCGCTCTTAACCCGTAACTCTCAAAGATTGTTATATTAAGTTATGGGTGAGTAATAAGACGCAGTCATTCATCTCGTGTATTTTTGTTAATATGAGCCCTAATTAGCTTAACTCCGATTTAAACAACATTTAATCGGAGTTAAAGTGTGATCAATGATGTTTGTATGCAATACAATCCTATTAATTTCAATCTCCATGAACGAAATCCGGATAAGATCTGAAACGACGCTTAAACGTCGACGCAACAGAAAAATCTCTAAACTAAATCCCTTTATTAAAACTTGAAGAGTCTTCAAGCGATCGAGTCGAAGATTTTTAATCGAAGAAAAGCTTTTAATCTGTCCAATAAACTGGAAGATGACTCCCTGATAAAAACATTATCGAACTCATATTTCAAGTGGAGCCGCCTTGTCCAGCCTTAGGGCTGTCATTACTGAGATATCGATTTGTTAACATTTATAGGTTTATGTTTGGATACCTATATTTAAATAGTATGATTCGAAAAATTACGGCATTCTATTAGTCACTTAAGGACGCAGTATTAAGAACGTCATAGCTTTGACGTTTAATTTTACGGTACATAAATGATACGTCAAAGCACTAAAGTTCTTAATAAGATCTGCTTAAGCTGATGATGGTAGGCCCCAAGGTGAAATATTTCGTGATTAATTTTATTTACTGAAAAATCATATTATAATTCTTATTATACCACTAAATTGGCAAACGTGCATGTCGCCCCACCTGGGGGTAAGTGGTCTCTGCAACGTTTAGACACTTCCAAAACAAAGTTTACCGAAAACTTAAGTGCAGTGATTTCCCACCACGTGCTTTACGGTGAAGGAAGACTGCGTATCTCTGAGAAGTAATTTAAAGATGCATGTATAGTGCCAGAGACGGCGACTCAGCCTCTGTCTCATAAATACATACATATGCTCACGCCTGTATCCCATGGGGGTAGGCAGAGACCACCGTTTGCCGCATGCCCTCCGTCTCATTACCACTTAATCATATTCGGTGAAACCGTGCGTCGTAACATCTCTGTTTACCCATTCGGGAACTTTTTTGGGATGGTGTGAGCATATACAACTTATGCAGCTGTCTTGCCCTTTAAATATCTTATTGATTTAACCTATCTGGGGACTAACTATCATCGTTCTAAGCAATGTGTATCAAGAATTTCTAATTTTTAAAAATGAACATTATTTATTCAGTTTAGGCCCTAGTAAGGCACTTTTGAATGTTGTAGAATTGACCATCGGTTCGGAAACTAGCCTTCTGAGAAGAACCGGTAAGAAACTCAGCTGGCATCATGTACATTTAATTATACATTAAATAATTATTAAGTACAATAAAATTCATATAAATTATTAAGATTAGTGAAAATTTGTATATGATAAAAATAATTATTAAAACAGTAAAAACAATACAAAATGATTTACTAACATGCTTGCATACCATGTCATTGCCAGGAGCTACTTGTGCAAAGTTTTAATTCCATTTGTATTTATCATTAATGTAATCCGAAATTGTATAATTTCATAAGCTTTCGTTGTCAGTACAGTTTTAACATGTGTTTTAAAATTATCATAATTTAACGCGTTAATGACATTTCATGGTAACGAAATCAAACGTCACAGCTTATAAGTTCTTAAGATGTGCTGCTGAAATGATTAAAGTTGGGCCCGCGGTTAGTTTATCAACCTTTGAATTTGCTTCTTACGGTTCAAAAAACCTTCTTATACCATCTCAACCCAAAGCTACGAGTCTAAGTTACCCAATATACGCTGAAGTGAAAGCCTCCAGAACATTCCAAGGTCCGTCACGTCCACAATAACGTATAAGTGCGCCAAGTACCGAATACTGTTTCCAAATTTACTGTCTCTTTGTGTTATATGAAAGGACTTTGACCTTGCCTTAAGGGATACCGTATTTTATGGAGGCCTATAGAGATCCTTTGAACTATTCATACTGAAACATTGTTCAGATTTAATTTAGTTTGTTTGATTAACCACATAATGACAGATCACGTGATTGTAAATACATACTAAGGTACTTACTGGTCCCGCCACGAGATATGAGTGCTAACCGAGAATACGCAGTAGTCATTTTATGAGTCTGTCACGGTCTATAGAATATATGGTGTGAGGCGAATAAAAAACCCCCTTAATTATACCGCTCATATCTCGTGACGGGACCTGTACTAAGGCTTTGGTCACAATAATGATATGGATACGAGGGGCCTTACCATGATTGTTCGGCTGTGTGATAATGACATATTTACGTAGTATACACATGTCTCATAATCATTGTCAATCTATACAAACATACATGATCATGACTGTCGTAGTAGGCGGAGGTGTACCTACCCAAAATTATAAATAAATATGCTCGAAGGGTCCCGGAAGGGGTAAGCAGAGGTGTTGTAACAACAACACCCACATTTCACCGAATATGATTAGCGGAAGGTAAGCCCATCGTCGTATCAGGCACTATACATACGCCTTGGAATTTCTGCTCAGACGTATGAAGGTTTCCTCATGATGTTTTCCTTCACCGTAAAGCACGTGGTGTGAAATCACTGCACATAAGTCTTTTATAAAAACTCATTGGTACAGTCCCCGCTGCGATTCGAACTTGCGTCGCTTACGTAGCAGGCGACACCTCAAGCCCCGAGGCCACCACAGATCTCGCAAAATCTCCAGTTATGTTGAGATCTCATATAATAGGGGACACAATTCTGGAATTCTGAGTTATTCTAACTGGCTGTTACTGGGAAATCACATATGGAAAACCCAATAGCACTTTACCCGACCTGCAATCGAACCCAGGAGTTCTTGCAACTAGAGCCAATCATAGTCATCAATAAATGATGGAAGTAAGTGTTCATGGGGTCATTGGACGTAAGATTTTTTTTGCGTTTTTCAAAAATACCAACTGGGTAGTACAATTTAAGAAGCAAAACCTCATTCAAAACCTTTAAGGAGGCAAACAAGCATATGTCTTACCCGAGGGTAAGTGGACATGGAGATGGACAAAAGTCCAAAGGTATCACGTCGACAGCGAAGTGCCATAATACCTCGTAACTGTCATTTTTCGAAAAATGTATTTCTTAATCGTTTCGACTTTAAGGATTTTTGACTGCGATAGTTACGAGTTATTGGCACTTCACCGTCGACGAGCGTGTTGCCGACCCCATAAAAATATCTCCACACCCTTCATAAAGAACCCCATGGTTTATACATAACGCATACGCGTTCCATACGGAAGACCCCGTCAAATCCCTTTTTTAAGAACCTCATCCCGCGCTTTCCGAAGGTTTCGTGAAATTATTGTTACGAATCCAATGATTTTAAATGCAACGGAAACTATTTTATTTAAACTATATTTAAATAACAAAATAATATTAAACATAAGGAAGGCATTTTGTAAAGCTGATTTAAATTTGTAATCTATACAGATAAATAAAATTGAAGTGTTTTTTTTGTAATTTAAATCAATCAAAATAACAGCTTTTCACTAAATACGAAATAAAAAGCAATTTAAAAAAATATATACCTGTCTGTCCGCCTGTCTGTCTGTCAGCTTGTTCCAGCGGCTGGACCAAGGAGTAACATAGGCTACTTTTATTCAAAAACATTAAGGGTTCGCGGGTCACCCATGAAATAATCTCTTCCGGGGCTGATAAAACCGCGGGGTACGGCTATTAATAATACATAAACATAATTATAAATTTTCAAAAATATACGTTGTACAATATTTTCGCAACACTTTATACATTCGTAATTGTAAACATTACAATAATCAACAAAAATTTCAATATAATTTTAAAATTAAAACTAAACGCGATAAAAACGCTTAATTTTAAACGAAAACAAATGAATGCTTGTTAAATAACAGTCGCTGTCAAACGAACAACACTTAACCGCTATAACAACAATGTAACAAACCAACGTTTAAAAACAACTCGGTGTTAACTGTCCCTAACCCTAGCCGTCACTGAGCGTTGCGGGTCATCGCGGCCGCTTTCATTCCAATGCTTTTTACGTAGGGCTGCCAAATATTTAAAATTCTTGTGTATTCAGTCATTACCCTATGGGATTTTCTCTATGGACGTAGTCTCTACGTCGAAGACTCGATTCAAGGCGGAACCCCAAAAAGGAAAGCAGAGGTGTTCGTCGAGGAACATAGGTAACCTGGTGGTATATTTATTATTCTGTATAATAATTTCATTCAGACGATTACAAAGAACTATTAAATAAAGTAATTTTTCAACAGCTGTGCCTCACAGTTTCACCCTTATCAAATTAATTTCATTTAAAAAAAAATAACATATATAATTATCCTTGTAACATCAGCTTAGCTTAGCCAGCCTTGTAACATCTGCGATTGCAATCACAAACTGACACTAATATTTTATCTTAGGATCGACATCGTGTTAGATGTTACAGACTACAGGCCTAGACAAAGTATCATTATCTCGCACTTGCGCTAATAGAAACGAAACAAAATGTATGGAAATGACATAAATCAGTCACGTGACATATGTCATTCCCGTATATTTTGTATGGTTTCTACTAGAGAAGCGTGAGGGTAATGTTACTTTGCATACAGGCCCTGGTGAGACTGTAACTTGAGGTAGTCATTACGGTTTGCTGTAATGGATTTCTTCAAACAGGAAAGCTGGAGAGTATTTTTATCACTTAATACTTTCACATACAAAATATTGCCTTTACTTGTGTGTGATGGTTGAGCTCTCTAATTCTCCAAAAAAAAACTCCTGACACGAGTCTAAAATGTTATAGAGATATTACAGATTGCACGTCTGGCAGCCCTACTGTCCCTGTGCGAGCGTATTACTAGGGACGTGCTGACATACGGTGAATTATAAATTCGCCAACTTATACCGACCCTCAATTACATAGGTTTGAAATACGTACCGTGAATCGTAAAGTGGAATCACTAGTGACTAGCCCGCTTAAATATATTTCTTGAAATCTACTGAACTAAATTTCCCCCAACGAGTACAGCGTACCTACATCACAGCAGGTATACAAAATTTGTTATTCTCCGAAACAGTGTTATTTGCCTAAGTTCTGTAATGCCCAGGCAGCTCCAATAGCCGAACCGCTGTTAATTTTTACCCTATATAACTAGTTATCTCTTATATGTTTAATGGCCAAAATAATACAATTATTATATTGTATATATTATTATTAAAGACGTGAAAAATTAATCACACGGCAAATCCTCTAGTAGATAAACAGGCCAACTCTAGGAAAGGAATGGCTGCTTCTACCTAGTGGTGCAGCTGGCCTCTGACAGGAACCGCAGGAAGCTATCTACACCCCAAAAATTACCATTTAATGTAATAGCAAACTTCAGTTACATAAATCGAAATATATTAAATATCTTAGGCATTGAAAACCACTACCCGATTAAACTACTTAAACATTTTTTGATGAGACATAGTGCGAGTACGAACGATTTCCAAAACATCATTCGGCAGCACATGATTTTTGGTATAATTCTGGATAACTTTTCGGCAAAACCAGGTAAGATTTCGGCTTTGGGCGCAGCTCTAGTAATTACCAGTTCACCTGAACCTTGCGGCTATACGATTGCCTCTGACACTATCTCACTTCATTTAAATGCACCAAATATCTGCACGATTTTTGTTTGTTAATATTTCCAAAATGTGACTTTATCGTTCCATTCCTTTGTTTGTTTTACTGTCACGGTTAAATGGCAAAATGCCTTATCTAACGATTTATGAAACACAGTTTTGTATTGTACAAGTATAACATTTCTCTTTTCGTATTTTTGTTACTTATTGGTATTAACAGGTGCTGCTTGTGGAGGCTGGTCATCTCAGGCTACATAATTATACATACTACCTAATTTTAGTTTTTTATATTTTTTATCGACTTTTGTGCACTGGAACTGTATTCATGGGCTGAATTTTTTGTAATTTGTCCAAAATTGTAATTTTTTTTTGTATTGTTTTTATTGAGTTTCTTGCCGGATTTTTCTCAGTAAAGGCAAACTTCCGAACCTGGTGGTAGCATGAATAATCTTATATAATTATGTCGTTTTGACGACTTGAAAATAATGTTGTCCAAACATAAAGGATTAACCATAACGTCCAGTTCAACTTATTACTAATACAAAAAAAATACATATATAAACGTATATATTTGTACAAAAGTATTTCCATTCAAAAATTATGCTCACGCCATCCCAGAAGGGTCTGCGAAGTGGTAAGCGGAAGTGTTGTAACAACTACACCCACATTTCATAAAATATGATTAAGTGCCAACGTGACAGATGATGAGTCTATCGCCGACTCAGGCACTATACATAAGTCTTTGAATTACATCTCAGACATATGCAGGTTTCTCTACGATACTTCTCCTTCACCGTAAATTTTAGATAAAGTCAGGGCGCTGAGATTCGAACATGCGTCGCCTGCCCCAAGACCATCACGGCTCTCCACAAAAAATTATGTAATCGAAATCCTTCCTTACACGTCTAACACACACTGTCCTTCGGTACACAAAGGTTAAATTTATATAAAACCTTAACAAATCCGAAATCCATACCTTTTCAGATCCCTTATTTACAAAGAGAGTGTGGGACCAAATTTACCAATTCATGGATTTACGACAGCGAAACAAATCAAAACACGGTACCAACAATGGGCTATAAATCTCCTCGGCAATTTCAGATGCGATCTTGTGAATTGGAACAGGTACCTTGTTATCTTGTTCAAGTGACGTGTTATTTGTTTCAAATATTTGCTCTAATAATATCATGTTCATGCGCACCTCTGGATGCTTGTATTGTATTGTCTCTGCGGAGGAATGTATTTACCCTTTCTTGTGTTTAATAAATAACGTGATATTTTCGTACTTTTCATATAAATAACATAATTCAAGTGTTATTTCCTTTAGACAAAGCTTATTTTATAAATCTGAGCTTTTCATACGCACGTGAAGATTTGTCTTGATTAATGTTTTTTGTGAATGAATAAAATAAAAATTATGTTCAGTAGGTCTTGGTACTAATAAATTTCGATAAAATTCCTGAAAACTAGCCACATGAGAACGGTTTGACGAACAATAATTTGAGTCTTTTAATTATAAGTTTCTCATTTTAATTGTGATAATATAAATATCGGGTACTAAAAAATGGTGCAGCAGTTGAAATATGTGATAGGATTACAATATACTAGGACTTGAACTTATGCTCCATTGTTAAGTCCATGGCGCAGTTCCAATGAACAATAACGGTAAAAAAAATACGAAAAATATGATTCAAAACAAAAAATTTATATGCTCACGCCATCCTAGAAGTATCCCCGAAGATGTAAGCAGAGGTTTTGTAACAAAAGCACATTTCACCGAATATGATTAAGTGCCAACGTGACAGAGGGTGAGTCCATCGCCGTCTCAGGCATTATACATAAGTCTTTGAATTCCTTCTCAGACATTTCCTTCACCATAAAGCACGCGGTGTGAAATCACATACGTTTTTAGAAAAACTCACTATTGAGTTTTTCCAGGCCCCGCTGGGATTCGAACTTGCGTCGCTTGCATAGCAGGCGACTGCACAAATCCCGAGGCCACCAAGGATCTCAAAATAATGTTTTTAATAAGCTAAAAAAGTAACGTACAGTTAAATTATCGTATATAACCTAACAATGAGCGTGGAAAGCCACAAAACTAGGAATAAAATCTCGATATTGTAAAGCAGCACTCAGAACGCGGCGTGAAGTCACAAGTCCACTTAGGATGGCGCCGCGCGACTTCGCAGATAAAACGTGTAACATGAAAAATGGGCTGAACCAAAAGAATAGCTTGAATTATTGCCGTACTGTACCGTAATGTTTTTCCTATTGTGATACGGTTAATGGAGGAGAGTTAATGCGCGTTTCATAATAAACCAGACACTTTAAAATATATTCTTAGTAATCCGGGGAATGTTTTTGGTTATTATCTCGGAAAAAACGTGGCTGCGGAGTCATTTCAGTTAGTGAGAGCTGAATAAAGGAATTAACGTGACTGCCAGTGTCCCTGGAGAATGTTATGGGGATATATTACGACTTGCTGGTTATGATGCTAATTTGGTAACGTAAAGGCAATCTATAAATCTACACATCGATACAGAAAAACCCAATTGAAGTTTCTGTTTGTAATTCCCAATTTATAGATTTTCACTAAATGCACATAAAAGTATATCATCTCCCTGGCCTTATCTCATGCATTGTGAGGGTCGGCACTTGATTCAACGATTGAACACCTGGTTTTTATACGAAGCGACTGCCATCTGACCGTCGTAACGAGGAAAATGTGGGATCTGGGTTAAACCAGTTGTCAGAATATTTTAGGCCTCCGACTGACCTGTAAAGATTGCCAAAGATGATAAATTGGCAACCGGGACCGACGGCTTAACGTGCTCTCCGAGGCACGGAGGGAACTCGGGCGGTCACCCATCCAATTACTGGCCAGGCTTAGGGTTGCTTAACTTCGCTGATCGAATGATATGCGCAATAGCAACTGTGCCACGAGCTCCTCCGAAACGTTTAATATAAAAAATCCTTTAAAATACATCAATTGAGTTGATTCTCAAATAACACTGTAGTAAATTCTACAAGGAGCACTAAACAGATTTATCGTAAACTATGTCTCCAAAAACTAGGTTGGCAAACATTTTGCGACTTATATCGTGAGAAAACTCTTAGCTTTTCAGAACTAAACCTCAGCAAAAACTTAAAGGAAACTTGGTACATAAATCTCGATGGAATCGAAGTAGCAGTGTGAACGCAGAATGAGTAGCAGCTAGTGACAATATGTAGGGAGAAGTTGGAAATGGCTAATTGGCATCTTACTAATTAGGAATTATATTCGCTGCAACACAAACAAGTTCGTTAGTAAATTTATGACTTAATTTCGACAATTCCCGTGTCGACAACACAGAAGAGAGATTGTTTTAATTTATTTAACTAGTTTGGAAAGTAGTTAAGAATAATATACGAAAGAGCGAATGTGCGCGAATGTTTTCAGTTTTTGATGTATTTAGACTGAACAAAACTGTGCTCTGGCCTTCGAGTCGGTACTAGGGATCAAATAAAATTACCAAAGAGATAAAAGTATTTTAATATACAGCGAGTCTTAGTATATACTCATACCGCAGAGAATCTCCATAGCGCGATTCACAATATAAATTAGCCCCATCTATCGGCATTGTAATATACTACCACCCAAACCTACATACTGGGCTTGTACATAGACTTATTTTCTTTCACACGACATTCATACGCGAGTTTTTAAGTATGATAATGAAGAAAAGATTATCTTGATACCAAATGTGACACTGTAATCAATACTACACTCACAATCAAACACAATCGTCAAAATACCTACTAGTTATCGTTATGTTGAAAAGTTATTAATATAAGCCCACGTAGATTTGATACGGTGACGCCAGAACACTCTAATCTAAATGATCTAATTATAAAATACCTATAAATTTGTCAATAAGTCAGGAAGAGATTTTTCACTTTGACGGTTAGAAAGTACATATACAGCCCACATGGTTGAAAGTACACAATTCACTTTGGACTGTAGTAATGAGTTGAATGAGAATCAAAATAAAAATAAAATCTTTACTTGATTACACTTCTTACAAAGTCACAAGGACATACTTAGATCACTACGGTGTAAGAGACCTGGCTCTAAAACTTATATCTTCATATCTAAGTAATAGAATACAAAAAGTCGATATACATGGCGTAACATCTCCGGGGTGTCCAATAGAGATGGGTGTTCCACAGGGTTCAATTCTTGGTCCGTTTCTCTTTTTAACTTATATTAATGATTTACCTTACATGGTAAGCAATAAACACGATATTGTATTATTTGCTGATGATACTTCTCTGATTTTTAAGATAGACCGGCAAAAAGCTAACCTTGACGATGTGAATAATGCTCTCTCTGACGTAGTACATTGGTTCAGCGCTAATAACTTAGTACTCAATAGTAAAAAAACTAAATGTGTCAAGTTCACTATGCCAAATGTGAAACAAGTGCAAACCAATGTACTTATCAACGACGAAGTGTTGGACCTTGTTGAAACAACAGTTTTCCTTGGAGTTACATTGGATCATAAATTGCAATGGGGGCCCCATATAGCTGGATTGTCGAAAAGACTCAGTTCTGCAGCATTCGCAGTAAGGAAAATTAGACACCTAACTGATATAAACACAGCTCGGTTGGTCTATTTTAGTTATTTCCATAGTGTTATGTCTTATGGCATCCTTTTATGGGGAAATGCTACAGACATCAGTTCTATCTTTGTGCTGCAGAAACGGGCTGTTCGTGCAATCTATAAACTCAAATCTAGAGATTCTCTCAGAGAGAAGTTTAAAGAAATAGGGATAATGACTGTGGCATGTCAATACATATTTGAAAATTTGATATATGTAAGAAAGAATATAGATAGTTTTAAGAAAAATAGTGATATGCACAATATAAATACACGCAAGAGGGATAAACTCCGTGTCCCTGTGACTAGACTGCACAAAACTAGTAACTCTTTTGTGGGGCAAAGTATACGCCTTTTCAATAAACTACCATTAAAAATGTGTGAACTACCATTTTTAAGTTTTAAGGCAATCATCAAACAGAAACTTTGTGAAAAAGCATATTATAGTGTAACTGAGTATATTGATGATAGCCAAGTATGGCAATGAGTTGCTCACTCTTCCATTGAAATGTACTTAAGCAACCCTATGTATATAGAAGGGACACATGTAAAAAAAAAAAAACCGGGGAGTTTGTTTCGCCGTTTCTTCTCCTGACAGGCTTACTTTTGGAAACGGTAGTAAATTTACTTAAGTTAACGTAAGAAAAATGACGTTCAATAAGTGTTCCAAGTGTCCCTTATATTGAATAAAACTTTTTGATTTGATTTGATTTGATTTGATACAAAACTTACCCCCAAATCATCAGAAGGACATAGAAAAAAATACGTAGATCAAAACGCGTTGCCGATCCTAAAATGTTAAATCACAATTCAAAAGTCATTGAAATTTAATGGTTTATATTAAAATATATAGCAATGTCCTCGAAAAGTGACCTTGAAAAGTTTTGAACTTACCCTATTAAACCACAACAGCCATATACCCCGGAACCCAACGAAGAATTAGGAAGGTCAAGAGCAAACAATTTATTTTAATACCACAATAACAAAACAGACGATCCTACATCGTTAACATAATACGCCTTGTTCTCTTGTTCTCAGACTAAAGGTCAAAACAATTCACATTCAAATACGCCGGCCCTAGCCCCATTGAATCAAAAATTCAGTCGGACGCGACGGCTGGCCCGCTTTTTCGCTCCATTACCTTTTTTCATCTGAATCGTGTTAAGCTGATTACTGTTGCATCAGCGATGGAAATCATATGTTACTGTAATTGGATGTGGTCTTTTAATTTTTTTGGTAGAGCTCCATTAATAGAGGTGTGAAATGTTCGATAAGACTTAACGCGATTTGTCTGAAATACCTTAGTGTGAGCTACAGAAAAATAGTAGCTTGAAATACTAGACGAAACGCATGGCTTCTAAATATATTGAACATTTGATAATGTGCTGAATAATTTGCTGAAAAAGTAAATAACTATTTTCAAAAGTATTTAATGCAACTAAGTTATGAGATATTTAAAAAATACCCAAAACTGTAACCCTTGATATCGTGCCAAGATGACAATGCTACCATGCCACGCTGATTAGCAATGCTCATCCTCTGAGCAAGAATCATCATCATCTCCCTGGCCTTATCCCATACATTGTTGGGGTCGGCACTTGATTCAAGCCGATGTGACTGATCACCTGATTTTTATACAAAGCGACTGCCATCTGACCTTCGTAACCCCTTTAACGAGGAAAATCTGTGATCTGTGGAAAACTAGCTGTCAGAGAATTTTAGGACTCCGACTGACCTATAACGATTGCCAAAGATGATACATTGGCAACCAGGACCGACGGCTTAACGTGCCCTCCGAGGCACGGAGGGAACTCGGGCGGTCACCCATCCAATTACTGGCTAGGGTTAGTGTTGCTTAACTTCGCTGTTCGAATGATATGCGCAACTGAGCCACGAGCTCTAAGCGAGAATACCCCAGCCTTTTAACGAGATGTCTCTAGCAGACGAAGAACTTTGACGGAGGCATCTGCCACAATCGCTTTTTCGAAGACATGTGAATGTACCGCACATGTTGACAGATGCGGAAAGGCGTAAAGCTATACATATTATTATATGAAATTATTACTTAAGTTCATACTCTCAAGATTCAAATTCTATCAAACTCGCCGTAATCTAGTTAATAGCTTTAAACTCGATCCCATATCTAGTCTCCTTGGGGCTGACACTAAATTAATCCAATATGCCACTCATCCTACACGAGGTACTGACGAAATAACGAACAAAACCCACTCCGATCATATCGCAGATCGGGCCAGACTACCAAATGAAACTATCCTCAGAACACTATTTACGAAACACCCATGCTGAAATGGACTCTATAACGTTAAACAAGAAGTTCATTTTAGTGTATTGTTATGACGTAACGTTCCTTTACAACGGAGATAAGTTTGTATAGTTTTAGGCCTATAACGGTCGTATATTTAGTATCGTAAGCACGCCTTCTTCGAGGAGTCAGTGAGAATTGGTTGTTGGGATCGAATGTTAATGGGGAAATAAAGAGAATACGGTAGTGTAGTTGATAGGGGAGGTCGGGGCCGAACGTATTAAGGTTGTTGGAATTTACTGTGGGTTCTCGGTATGTACCATCGACTTCGGATAAACTTTCATGAGATGAAATATAATTTATCATGCTTGATGTTCGGTCACTATCTGGTTCCTTATCGGTTAAAAGTAGCTGCTCAAAGTACCTATCTCTTCGGATATTTTATATAGAGGACAGGTATTTGCTCTACGTTCGTCGTTTTTAATCTATTACCTGTTTATTAATCTATACATTTATACAGATAAATAAATCAGCTAGTAGCAACTTTTTATCTGTTTGTCTGTCTGCTTGTTCCGGGTAATCTCTGAAATGGCTGGACCGATTGTAACGGGACGTTCACTGGCAGATAGCTTATGTTACAAGGAGTTACTAAAGCTACATTTAATTTAAAAAAAAACATTGAGGTTATTAAAAATAAAACTACGCGGGTGAAACCGCAGGACACAGCACATACTTTTCATCACGTTGATATTATCATGATAACTCACTGTATCAACTAAATCTTTACACAAGTATATGCAAGTTCGAATCCCAGCGGGGCCTGTACCAAAGAGTTTTTCTAAAAAAATAAGTGCTGTGATTTCACACCACGTGCTTTACGGTGAAGGAAGACATCGTGAGGAAACCTGCATATTTCTGAGAAGTAATTCAAAGACGTATGAATAGTGCCTGAGACGGCGATGGACTCACCCTCTGTCACGTTGGCACTTAATCATATTTGGTAAAATGTGGGTGTGGTTACAATACCTCTGCATACCCCTTCGGGGGCCCTTCTGGGATGGCGTGAGCATATATTTTTTATTTTATTATACACAAGTATGCTACATACTATGTATATACAAATACCAAATACAAACTTGTGCGGAGTTCGACGGTACAGCTGCGCCCTTAAGTACATCACTACTAAATAACATTAGGCAGTAAAGCCTGGCTTACTGAAGTACTTGAGACTAATCGAATGTTCGACAAGTTGTGGGGTACAATATTCCTTATAGAATCCTTCAGTTGAATATATACGAAGGCTTCGTAGGTCGTGGCTATGCCCCATGGTTTCATCCGCGTAGAATTACATGGATGACTTTATTACACGGAACCATAACTGTAAGAAAAATATAAGTAGCCTCCAATCCTTGTAACCAGCTATCTACTAGTGAAAGTTGCGTTATAATCGTTCAATCAAATAAATTTTTTTTAATACTAGCTGTTCCCCGCATAGAGTTAATTTCATGGGCGGCCCGCAGAACTCTAAAGTTTTTATTTAAATAAAAGTAGCCTTATAATATTAGCTATCTGCCAGTGAAAGTCCCGTTTAAATCGGTCCTACACATGGACAAACAGACAGAGCATCGCGACTCTTCATCTTCTACACGCTTGGCTTCGGTGACTTACTACTACTACTTATTGCTGGATAGATTTGATAATGATTTAATAATAGCAGTGGTGGCCTTGGGGTTAGGGTCAGAGCAGTCGCCTGCTACGCAAGCGACGCAAATTCGAATCCCAGCGGGGCCTATACCAAAGAGTTTTTCTAAAAACTTATGTGTAGTTATTTCACACCACATGCTTTACGGTGATGGAAAACATCGTGAGGAAACCTATAAAGGATTCCTATACATGTCTGAGAAGTAATTCGAAGGCGTATGTATAGTGCCTGAGACGGCGACGGACTCACCCTCTGTCAAGTTGGCATTTGATTATATTCGGTGAATTACTATTGAATTTTTTTACGTAAATAAAATTTTATTTGCAATAATCAGAATGTTTAGTTCAACGACACTGAATTAGGACTTTATCTAACAAGAATATGTATAAAAGCCGAAAAAGGTCAAATATGTCGGGGCAACTTACATAGATTACAAATTTAAAAAAAGTCATTAACTTTTTCTGAGAAACGGTGTCCCTTTATTAAAAAGTTAGATCGGAATTACGACAAAATTACTGGATAAAAAGGTCGTATAAAAACGAGCAATCCGAAGATCGATGGTCTTAATCGTGTCAACGAACGTGATACAGTCAAGTGCATAATGTATACACTAGGGAGCAATGAATTTGGGTCACCATCTTGAAATTTAATGTTTTGAAAATGATATTCTGCATATCATTCAATCAGCGAAGTTAAGCAACCCTAACCCTAGCCAGTAATTATAATATTTTGGTAAATTTTTTTTTGAAATCTTAATTTACTAATATATACAACCTTACAAGGAAACAAACTTTACTCTTTTATAATATGACTATAGAATGAAGTTACTTGATTTGCCAATTACCTAGTTGGCAAATCAAGTAATTTCTTTCAAGTACTTTCCAATTTTGTTCAAAAACCAATAAGAGCCGCGAGATTTTTACAAATTTAATTGATAAATTCGCAAAAAAATTATAAAAAGACAAAAACATACCTATTCAAGCTGAAATAGTAACATTGTCGTTTCACCCGACACACTCTGAACGTGCCCTCACAATGCACAATGTCATTTTACTCAGTGAATATTTAACTGCATTGTTCGACAAGTCATCAATTTTTCATGTAATAGCACTACGCTAGTTTAAAAGCGAGTTATCGGTTGTAAAATGACTTTAAATATGTTAATGTCTTTGTCATATAGTGGTATTCAATGTGATACTGGTGTTAACAACTGTTAATATTAGGTGCTATATCAATCTAAGTCTTAAGTCCCATGTAATAGGGAGTCTATTGCCACTAACGGGCACTAATCCAGACTCCGCGCTGCTACTGAGAAATTACGTATACATAAAGAGCCCAGTTTCTTCTGGTAGAAGCCTTTCGTGACAAGGGCTGGGGTTTTTCTCGCTCAGAGAATCAGCATTGCTATTCAACGTGGCAATGCTGCCGGCCTTCTTGGCACGATCCCGAGAGATTACGATTTGGGCCAAGTTTTCTACTTGTAATTCGTTTTAAGTACTGTTCCTGTTATATATGAGTAAGTTTTTATTCATCAAATGTACATATAATAAAAACGACCCGGTACCTGGTGTTCAGCAGTAGCATTTGCAACCACAATACTGCATATTCTCACGCCTGTATTCCCCGAAGGGGTAGGCAGAGGTGTTGTTACCACAACACCCACTTTTCACCGAATTTGATTAAGTGCCAACGTGACAGATGGTGAGTCTATCGCCGTCTCAGGCAATATACATACGTCTTTGAATTACTTCTCAGAAATATGCAGGTTTCCTCACGATGTTTTCCTTCACCGTAAAGCACATGGTGTGAAATCACTGTAAATAAGCTTTTTAGAAAAACTCATTGGTACAGGCCCCGGGGCCTTCACAATACTGATTTCATTAATTATGTTAAGAACACTTTTCTAGTTACAGCGATGCAAAAAAATGGAGTACTTTGAAATACAGTTTCGTAATAAATATATTTCTTAAAAACAAACTTAGTTTTATTAACTCTTTAATGAATATTTTTCTTTATAGCAAACTCATTTTTATTAACTTGGAGCAGTATGCAAAGAGAACTGAAACGTAAAGAGTAGTTTTGCAGAAAAATATAATTGGCATCTTCACTTAAGCCTGCTGGGCATTGTGCGAGCTAGACTCCATTTAGTATAACGGAAAAAATTAAGAAGTACTTTGAAAGACCCTACCTCGTAAAGTATTTTTGCAGTTATATTAATGTTCTTCCCTCTGGGGGTCTAATTAACGCCCGGTACGTTTAAATTAGTGACTAAGTGATTCTTTGTTGATTCGTGAAAATTAATTGTTAGTTTTTATAGTACTGATTGTTACATGATACTGTTATATTGAAACTGTTACATAATATTCATATTAAAATTCCAAAGGGTTCATGATTTAACCTCATGGCCAGTTGCTATTGCGCATATCATTTAATCAGCGAAGTTAAGCAACCCTATTTCGTGGTACCCTATTCTGCTGTTACATCTCTCGCCTTGTAACATCAGATAGCAGAGATCAGCCGAAACAAGTAAAAAAAAACAGTCACATATTTTTTTCCAAATCGTTATTTTTTTATGTTTTCCTGAGCATTCACGAGGCTGTAACCGCTAGCTAACTGGAACTGCCTTCCAAGTTTCCTGATAATTTTTATTTATTTTTATTAACAGGCGAGTGTGACCACTCGTAATTTTAATCAGAAATAAGGTAACGCGGACCAGTGATGGGCATTTTTTGTTTTATTCTACCAAAATTTAGCAAACGCGCACTGTTTTTTTCAAATGTCAATACCGATCAATTGTGCTAGTATTTTAGCTGTCGTAACAAATGTTTTTGACTACTGACACCCATTTTGATTGCGGCCACAACGTTTGTAAATTCGCGGTGTAGGTACACTTATCATCTTATTTTGTGTCTGGTATATCGTCGTTGTTGAAATTATTATTATATTATGATTTATCAATTGAAATGCATCAAAATTATAACATAACCCATACTATAAATCATCAAATAAAAAAAAATTCGCCTATACTGTCCATGACTGGTGACTTTACCTTATATAGTTTAAACCAGTTTTTAGTGATTAAAGCAGAAAAAGTGTTATAAATAAAATAGTTATATACATGCATATATTGTAAGTGCTCACGTCCCAGAAGGGTATCCGAAGGGATCTAGGCAGTAATTCGAATACACCCAGCCTATGAATATAGTGAAAAGCTGTAAATTGGGAATTATAAAAGACAATTAGATTTCATTAACAGTATGGAGTAAGGTGTATGCATGGAGTATGTACGTATATAGTGATATGTATATAGATATTAAGTAAATTTTTTTTCTAGTTTTGTATTATGTTACCTTTAACGTCGCCTTAGTTATAATACTGTAATGATGTTAGAATGGTTTAATAAATAAATAAAAAAAAAAAAAAAAATAGATATTGTTCTGAGTCTGAGCGGCGTAGAGATTAGAACTGGCAATAAATATAAAAGGGATGCACAGGGTTAGTAAGGTTCTACGATGCGGCGAATGTAAGTTAAAGTATAATAATCACAAACTGTGCTCCTTACCTAACGCTTCCAGTTAATTAATACTCGACCCACTTACCAGCCGACAATAACTTCATTAGTTCGCCCTCTTGCCTCGCAGTTCGTGTTTGCGTTGCACTCACATTACCTACGTGGTTTGAAATAATATTTATTTAAACACACGTGAAACTTATTTATTCCAGCTACTTTTGCCCGCGACTCCGTTCGCATAATCGGTCAAAGCTATCTTTAGCACCCTCTTGGACTTAATTTCAATTCAAATTCAGGGTGATCAAAATGACCCGTGGTGCCTCAAGGTTTGAGCAGTCGCCTGCTACGCAAGCGACGCAAGTTCTAATCCCAGCGGGGCCTGTACCAATGAGTTTTCCTAAAAAAACTTATGTACAGTGATTTCACACCACGTGCTTTACGATGAAGAAAAACATCGTGAGGTAACCTGCATATGTCTGGTAAGTAATTCTAAAAAGTATTTATAGTGCCTGAGACGGCGATGGACTCTCCCTCTGTCACATTGGCACTTAATCATATTCATGTGAAATGTGGGTGTTATAGTTAAAACACCTCTGCTTACCCCTTCGGGCACCCTTGTAGCATGGCGTGAGCATATTTTATTAATATATCTTACGATTTTTTGAATGGTATACGTTAACACTACATTTAAACAGAATGCCCCATTAACGTAACATTTAGTATCACGTAGCATCTCCGTTGCCAATTGTTTCAGCTTCTGAAAGTGCTTGCTTAAGATTCCATGGGGTCATTAATTCTGCAATAACGCTGCATGCACTTTTAAGCTCAATAATATGGCATTGTATCCCGTATTGTAAAGGGGGGAACGTTTAAAATTGACTGCGTTTGAGTCTCGTGTTCACCGCTAGTACAATCGTTTTGTAGCAAATATAACATGTTCAACTTATTAAAGTGAATGTTTTAAATAAACTTAAGAGGAAATCTTGGCAAGGAGATCTTTCTTTCACTGTACTGTTTCTCAGAGGATTAGATTTTAAGCCAACCGATGGCAAAGGTCACCACTATTAATATCCTATTTTCTACTCCTTTTAATATTATAAATGGGAAAGTTTGTAAAATATATGTATGGATGTATGTTTGTTGATCTTTCCACAACAACTACTGGATTTAGATGAAACATTACATAAATTTTTGACTTTATTGATATTTAGGTAAAAATTGTATTGGTATTTGTGGTGTATTGTTAGGAGAATTATACTGAATCGATTGTTTTTTATATGTAATTATAATTAATTAAATTGATTAATATTATTGGTAAGAAATTGCGGCATATCATTAGATCTATGTGAAATAGCCCTTATATTTCTTTCGCATTTCCCTTTTGTAACGATGTTTCTCTTTGGAAATGTACAAACATTTTGAAAATGACCCTTATATAACATGTAATACATCAAAAAAATCCGACGCAGATGGAATCGCGGCCACCAGGTAGTATTTAATACTCTGATGACTTACATTATAATCAGCTGTGACCCATGGCTTTGCACTTAATTTCATGGGCATTATTTCGCTGAACCCATTTTTTTTAAAGTAACCTAAGTTACGCCTGTATCATCAGCTTTCTGCTGCTGAAAGTCTCGATAAAATCGGTCTAGCCGTTTCATACATAAGCCGGAACAACAGAGACAAACATACAAATTTTAAAAATTGCTTTTTTATCTAAGTACCGTATATGCGACACAGTTTCCAACTTCTGGTTAAACTGTGCCATATTGTATGCCAAATAAACAAATTTATTATTATTATTATACTTTCATATGCATTTAGTGAAAAACTGTATTGAAATTACAAACAGAAACTTTAATTTTATTAAATGTATTGAAAAAATTTGTTAAGCATTAGTAAGTATCAGTATATAACCAATAAAAGTGTTATTTTTTTTAAGTTATATTTTTATTTTCCCTTTAATATTCTGTGAAATTTCTAAGATTCTGAAATTGATCTGTGACTGCAAAAGATATAAGCAGCACTGCTGTAAAGTAAAAAACCATTTAGATTTCCATTCCAACCGTTCCCCTATTAATACTTAATCGAGCAACAGTAAATACAATTTATAAAATTTATAAAAGAACAATGTAACTTCAATACCTTGTTCAACTTCAATCTAAATTCCAATTAAGTTGAAGCCTTTTAAAAGTTTATACAACACAATCGAAGTTGACTCACACAATTGCGGGCACACAAATCTGCTAGACAGATGCAGAGCTTAAACCTTACTTGTACTTAGAATTGAATTAAGCAACGCCCGGCCAAGTTTCACAGTAATCTTGGATCTACGAGTAACTTGGTTGCGCTTGCACTGTAACTTTGTCTCTTGTATATTATTTAATTTATGTTTTTTAAGGAGTTATGGCGAGGGTTAGGTCGCGTCCAACGCTTAGATGTGCAGGCACACCACGAGACCTACATACAAATTAGTGATGTTACGAATGTCATTTTGTAAACATTCGCGAATTCGAATGCGAAAATTTATTACATCAGTATATATAACATTAAAAATTAAGTATAAAGTGATAAAAAATTCATAGAAGAATTTATTTACATTAGATTATAATACATACTTTTTCTCTTATAAGTTTTGATGAAAATTTAATTACTAAGCTTCATAGCTCAAAGTAAAATAATGAATAAATAATACCCAATGATGAAGTGATGACTGTTAATGTGCTTATGAGGTTTAGTTACTCTTCCTATTTCTTCTTTTTATCCTCGAATTGTTTTTTTTTCTTATATTCGTATTCGCAAAACATTCGCAGAAATTTTGCGGACGCGAATTCAAATACGAATATCCAAAACATTGCGAATATCCACGAACGCAAATGCGAATATTCGTTACATCAGTAAACATACATATGGTCACGCCTCTATTCCCCGAAGGCGTAGACAGGGGTGTTGTAACAACAACACAGAACCGCCGAACATGATTAAATGCCAACGTGACAGCTGGTGAGTCTATCGCCGTAAAAAGTACTATACAGACGTCTTGGAATTACTTCTCAGACATATCCAGGTTTCCTCACGATGTTTTCCTTCACCGTAAAGCACGTGGTGTGAAATCACTGCACATAAGTTTTATGAAAATATATGGCCCCCTTTTGGCTCATGGGCCCCGTTTGGATACGAACTTGCATCGTTTGCGTAGCAGGCGACTGCTCAAACCCTAAGGTCACCGCGGGTCTCCCAATGGTAATGGCCCAAATGGTATTTGTGTTATTAATAATTCACGCTTCTCCACGTTACGTGAAACCCCCATCGAAACGCGTTAACTAAATAACTTGTTAAGCTTACCTTAAATAATACAACTTGGAGAAGACTTAATGATAACAAGCTTGCATCTAAGGAGCTGTGGCAGTAAGCTCGTTTTCTGTGGTTCACGTAAATATCGTTATGATTGGAACCGTGATGGGCTTGTTTGTGGCTTGAATCTGGGGCCCTACTATGACCTTTTATTGCCATAGTAGTTAGCACTTATTATGAGGCAGATATAAGCGTGTATAAGTCTGTCACTATCATCTAGAGGAACTAAGTATGATGGTAATAAGAGCTTATGGTAAGGTACCTAGGAGCATTTCTTAATGTGTATGTGCTGAAATTTGCCTTATAATACTATAAGCCTTATAATACTGTTAGATTATCTTAAAAACTAAAATATCTTGTTGACCGAGCTGTGTTCGGTTTCTTCACATAAATTTAGAAAAAAAAATCGGTACACGTCAGTCTCGAACTGGGGTACTCTAGTTTCGATATCGCCCGTAAGCCGTAAAAATGAAACCTAGCTAGATCTATTTTTTGCCCCTGAAACTCCCTACTTGAAAAAAATCATGAAAATCGTTGCAGCCGTTTCCGAGATTCAGATTCTATATATACAAGAATTGCTCGTTTAAAGATATAAGATAAATAAATATCGAGCCTGATAAACTAACTGTCTTTGAATTACTTCTCAGACATCTGCAGGTTTACTTACGATGTTTTCCTTCACCGTAAAGCACTTTGTGTGAAATCACTGCACATAAGTTTCTAGAAAAACTCATTGGTACAGGCTCCGCTGGGATTCGAACTTGCGTCGCTTTCGTAGCAGGTGACTGCTCTAGCCCCAAGGCCACCACCAAGGGTCTATAGAGAGCAGAAGTTTAATAGCGAGATAGAGGCGAAAATTGTTACTAACCATTCATTACATACTGTAAAGTAGATAATCCTGAGGTTACTAATAGTGTCATTACTCTATACGTTCCGCGTGGGGCTGGTCGCTGCCGGCATCAGATGTTCGCGACGTGGACCCTGTGCACGCGCCACGCCAGTAACGCTCCCAAAGCCCGGGCCATGTGTATAAACAACTTTCTTTCAAAGTGTCAAGATGCTGACGTATTTGTAGACTCCATGCCAAATCTAATTCAAAGAATTACACTATACATGTCGTAACTATTGTATTTCATCATATACTACTACTTGTTATCACTATTGAATTGTAATCTAAATGTATAAATGTGTTGGCGTTAGCTGTAAGTTTATATGTTGTCTAAATAAATAAATAAATAAATAAATAAATAAATAGCAAAAGTATTTCATAAAAAAAATACACGTACCTAATATCAAACTAACCAAAGTAATAAAATTGTCAAGCAACTTTCCAAATCATAAAACTAGAATCTTATAAATGTTTTATGAGTTAAAAATAAGTTGAAATATTGAGCAACTAACAAACGTGTCTAAATCGAGTTATGAAAGATGAAACTTTGTTAATTTCATCTTCATTGGAATAGAAAAAAGTATTTTAAGGTAGGCGTGACGATGACTTTCAAATAACATTACGTACTAAGCAATTATAGTCGGTGCCCGCGACTTCTTCGTGGAATTAGTAATTTTATTTAACTTATTCCCAAGAGTCGTGGATGGGTAATTTGACCAGTCAACCAAGTAAGAGAAATTCCCAGTAGCCTGTACTAATCAATAATTCTAAAAACTTAGGCTTAGAGATGTGACACGAGCATAACGGTGATCAAACAAGAATATCTGAGAGGAAATTAAAAACATATAATTATTAAATTACTAGCTGTGCCCCGCGTTTTCACCCAGATTTATTCACGGAACCCTAACTCAAAAAGTATCCTAAGTTACTTTTTTAGTTTACTCCTTGTAACATTAGCTATCTGCCATTGAAAGTCCCGTAGAAACCGGTCCAGACGTTTCAGAGTTTACCCAGAACAAACAGACAGAAAGATACAGAGAAAATGTAAAAAAAAAAATTATGTATGTATGTACCTTATTTACTACCCTAGTTTTATATGCATTAAGTGAAAACTGTTTGAAACTACAAACAGAAACTTCATTTTATTTATCTGTATGTAACATCCTACGTCGTTCTCCTGGTTTTAAGATACCTCCCCACCAAACACCATGGCATTCTTTTATATATATCCAATTACTGGCTAGAATTAGTGCCACGAGCTCCTCTTGGTTTAATCTCTATCTTGGTAATATTGTCTCTAATGGTGCTGCTGACTGGTGGAATTCAAACTGACGTCGCTTTCTTTGCAAGCGACAACTCGAACCTGCTACGGTTTTTCTTTGGTATATTCGTGAGAAATAGCTCTGTATATTGTCTGTATTAAGTGCCAACGTATCAGATGGTGAGTCTATCGCCGTCTCCGGCATTATACATACGTCTATGAAATTGTCAGACATATACATGTTTCCTGATGATGTTTTTCTTCACCGTAAAGCACGTGGTGTGAAATCACTGCAAATAAGTTTTTAGAAAAACTTATTGGTACAGGCTCCGATGAGATTCGAACTAACGTCACTTGCGTATCAAGCAACTGACCAAACCCTTGGCTTTTTTATGAAGTTTGTACATTTATATTAGGCTTAAGAAACATCCATATTGATCCAAATTCGTATATTCCCAGCATAAGTTGATTTAGGACACGAAATATTTATTGCATTTCATGAGAGTTATATTGTGCCTCGTATAACCCTAGATTTCTTTGTAATCAAACCCCAAGGCCACCGCGGCTCGTCAATGAAGTTACAATGTTATCGATAAGAGTCTCCCATTTTTAAAATAGCTAAAATATTTCCAACTTTACACGCAGCACGTCGATTGTGTCTCGTGTCTACAACAGATCTGACAACGGCTTATTCTGTTTAGCAACAGACAATGGGTCCGAGGACACAAAGGCGAAGTTCGAACAAAACCATTTGCGACATTTCACTGGTCTTTGTATTCACTTTATGAATTGTCGCTCAAGTCTTGCCAGGGGATTTTAAACCGTATCCGGATTAATAGGAGCATTGTTGGACGAACTTATTGGGTGCTTGTTGCTTCGTTAGCGGAGATTAACATTTTTATTTCCTTTGTGTTGGTGACGTTGAGGTGATTCAACAGGTTTGATGGCATTCCCCGTTCAATTTCGAACGATAGCTGACAAAGGTTTTATCAAATCGATTAAATTTAACATTTTGCAGTTTTAATAGCGTTTTAAAATATATTTTTTTAATACCACAACGGTGGCAAACAATATGCGGCCCTGAAGGTAAGTTGTTAGCGCAGCCTATGATCGATCGCATGATCAGCATAACGCAAAGTTGCCAACTATGTGAATATCTCATCACACGCTTCTTGAAGAACTCCATGCTATTACAGCAAAAATGTTTTAGAAAACCATGTTGCGGATGCCATGTTCTAGAACCTGAGCGTCCGGGAAAGGAAACTCCTTTGGAGACACATTTTCCTTGCGTCTTCTTACTAGGGAATCTGGGTGAATTTCTCTGTGATTCTAATGAACTGACCCTTTCCCAAATACTTACAGTAAGGTAATCAACATGACCGATGATTTCTCTGAGGCATTTTATTCGTTCAAATCAATTATTTAAATTTGTATCTTACATTTACAAAAATGGAAAACCAATAATCTGTACCTTTCCGTCATAATCAAAGGATATAAATATCGAGATTTAATACGTCAACATTTATAACAGACCGTACATTGTCAAGTTCGATAATGCAAACTATCGTTGAAGCAGCGCGTATTAAGAACTTTTTCGTGCAAATATGAAACGTCAAAAGTCAGAAGTTGTTAATACACTCTACATAAACCGTGGAAGGTAGATGTACCCCTGTACTCCAACTAGATTTTGTTGTATGTTTTAATGACATCAGGAAACACATTTAGATAGCGAATAAAAATATGCTCACGCATCCCAGAAGGATCCTAAAAGGAGTAAATAGAGGTGTTGTAACAACAGCAAACACATTTCACCGTATATGATTAACTGCCAATGTGACAGAGGCTGAGTCCATCGACGTCTCAGAGACCAAACATACGTCTTTGAATTACTTGTGAGACATGCAATAAGCATGTTTCCTCACGAAGTTTTCCTTCACAGTAAAGCACGTGGTGTGAAATCACTGTACATAAGTTTTTGTAACGATTGTAAATCAATGACAACCGTAGAGAGGCAGTAAATATGGACGTGCAATGCGAGCATAACAAGATCTGAGTTAAGTCACGACGAGCAAAGCCTTAAAGCTTAACCCAGCGAGGTTCAGGTTTAACACCTACAGAGACAATTGCACACCGCTCTCAGATAAAAGCGTCTCGCGACACAAAGCAAAGCCATTGAAAGAAACATCTATGCACCCTATATTGTGCGTTCGCTATCTTCGTGGTTTCGTTGCAAAATTATTCTTTACTGGGCGTCAAATATGATAATTTTAAGAATGATGATAATGAAACTATAATGGTTTATTCAGTTTATGCTCACCAAATTCAAATTCAAAATATCTTTATTTGATCAGACTTTTAAGAAAGTACTTTGAAATCGCTTGAACGACATGATTATCATATTTATGTGAGCTTAGACGAGCTATTCTTGTTCTTGAATTGTATATGAATCTGAATCTCGGAAACAGTTACAACGATTTTCTTGAAATTTTGTGTGTAGAGAGTTTCAGGAGCAAACGATTGATCTAGCTAGGTTTCATTTTCAGAAAACATCGTTTTAACCATGATTTCAGGCAAGTAGAAATTGCTACATCATTACAATACGAAGGTAAATTTCACCAACATCTGTCAAGTTACGATAGCTGAGACGGGAGGCTTACAGCCTATTTGGTGATAACGAAATTGGCTATACTCCGGTTCAAGTCCAAATGAAACCGGACCGGTAGTTTTTTCTTTTTTTTTTTCAACTTTACCCTTAACCCCAAGTTTTTTTTTTCTTTCATGGGAAACGTTTAGATTTTTGTGAAAAAATTAAACCTAGCATAGGTCAACCTGGTTCTATAGGATTATACATGCTACCACCGGTTCGGAAACTAGCCTTCTGATAAGAACAGTCAACAATAGAAGTAATTTCAATGCGTTAACATTAAAACTAACGAAACTCCTCAATAGAAACACTACAAAGAATATAAGTAGTAGACTACAAACAGCTGTTCACAAAAGTATGACGCGCATAGCAGCCATTTCAAACGAGTCCCGACCAACAAAGGCTTTCACAGTCATGTGAACAAATTTCCTAGTTTTCCAAACTCGTCACACCTTTATGAAAGTACTAATTATTTCCCGGCGCGTCCGCAGCGTTTCACACGTTGCCATGGCAACACTTGACTCAGTTTTCAGTAACGAGTTCGTGAACAGTGCTCGAGTTAAAAATGCATGCAAACTACCTCTCACTTTCTCTAAAGGATGCACGTATAAGTATTCGAATAGCACCGCTGTTGTTCCACATTTGAAACGGCAATATTGAGCTTCGTTGAGTAAAGAGTATTGAGATGGAAGAATCCTGTAGGTACTCGATATCGTTGAATGAAATCGTAATAGTACCCTTTGATGTAACTGGTACGCTTTAGAATAGTTCCCAAACGATCCCTTTATATAAATAGAAAACATTTTTCTATAAATAGAAAACATTTCTATAAATAGAGTGCTTTACGGTGAAGGAAAACATCGTGAGGAAACCTGCATATTTCTGAGTAGTAATTCAATGACGTGTGTAAAGTGTCTGAGACGGCGATGGACTCACCATCTGTCACGTTGGCAATTAATCATCTTCGGTGAAAAGTGGGTGTTGTGATTACAACACCTCTGCCTACCCCTTCGGGGAATACAGGCGTGAGCATATGTATGTATAAATAGAAAACATGATTTTAAACAAAACAATCGTTCATGATATACCTGCCAACATTATCAATCAGCGAAAAAAAAACTATATATTTATCCACATTTTTATATTTAATTTCTTTAAGAAGTTTGACACACAAAGAGCCCAACAGATAGCGCAAGGCGGCCCCTAAAACCGCAAAAAAAAGAAGTAGCTTACTTTGCAGATCAACTGCACGGTTTTCAGAGGTCGTGGGTTCGAGTCCCGCCTAGTGATCGTATTTTACCTAACCATTTTTAAGAATTTTCAATGCAAACATGTGTGTCAAGCATAAAAAAACCAAAAAAATCTATTATTTATTACAAAATATGAATAAAAATAATAATAAAATATAAAAACTAATTATAAATTGAATGAAATATAAAATAGCTAGAATCGTGCACAATGACTCAATCCGAGCGTAACATCGGGGATCGTCGGGAGTTGTCGGCAATGTTGTGCGCAGTAGATTGCGCACCGCGCTCTTTTGTTTTGCCACGCATTCGCATCTCCCGCCGCCACTGCGACGCGGGGCTTGGCGGCGTGTGGTCACTCCACTCGTCGTCGGGAAAGCCCGCCAAAACCTAACTGCTATGTACTAAACATACAATATATTTGTTGCCGATCCCGCTGGGGTGAGTTCCTAGTGTATTTTATTAAGTGTAGCTATTAATAACTGTGTAGCGCTGTGCCAATCTTTGTATATTGTTCTCTGTAACATCTGCTGGCTGAGGCTGCTCAGCAATGGCTAGGTGCTACGGTTATAGGGTAGGATGCTGAGCTGCGACTAGGGCATGTCCGTGCATGGTCGAGCGAGCTAATGCCTGCTGTTCCATTCCAGGATCCTGGTGACATAATTACCCAACACTAACTACTGGCCCGGACCCTACATCTGGTGCAGTACCTACCTCTGGCCCAGACCCTACCTCTGGACCAGTCCGCCTCCAGTCCAGGCATTACCCTGGATCAGGCGCTATCTACCTTCCTGAGGAAGACCAGGCTGCTCCCAGCCGGACCCTTGACCCTACGTCAGGCCAGTGTTCCCTTTCCTACCACCTACCTCTACGCACCACCACTAGTGAAGGAAACAGGCGTTTAATAAACGAACCCACTTATAAAATATTGACCACTCTTCTTATTTCTACACACTACCTATCCTGTTCCCGGGTACCGAAGGCTCTCCTTTCCCCTCACCCGGGACAGACATTGTCTTTTCGTACCTAAATTTACCTACGTCTTGCGCAGCAGCCCTTTGTGGAAAGACCCCCAAATTTTAAAGAGTTTAGATATTCAAGTTCGATCAACTTTATCCACAATTTGCAATATTGATTTGGACGACCGATCGTGGTCCCAGGCTACCCTGCCTATTAGGTTTGGTGGGCTGGGAATACGCAAAATTTCGGATGTGGCCCTGCCGGCTTTTCTGGCTTCAGTTCACAGTGTGCGCGACCTCACTGGCAATATTCTGTTTCCGTCACTCAGTGACTGTGAGGTTTCGTTCCTAACTGAGGCCAGAAATACTTGGCTTATGGCTTGCCCTAACACTGACTTGCCGCCAAGACCGCAATCTCAAAGGCAATGGGACGAGCCTATCAGCAGGCTGAATTATAATACACTTCTTGAAAGTAGTTTAATCTCTGCTGATCGTGCCCGCCTCTTGGCAGTAGCTAAATGGGAGTCTGGTCTTTGGCTTCAGGCCTTACCATCTTTTAACATCGGTACGCTTCTGGATGACACAACATTCAGATTGTATGCTTGCTTGCGTTTAGGCGCAAAATGTATTGTCCCTCATCGGTGTCACTGTGGAGATAGTGTGGACATCTTCGGACACCATGGTCTGTCATGCGTCAGTAGCGCCGGTCGACGATGTCGTCATTCTTCCATCAATGACCTAATACGCCGGGCTCTGGTCACCGCCGGGGTGCCTGCTGTACTGGAACCAGTAGGTTTGGCGCGCAGCGATGGCCGGAGGCCGGATGGTATGTCACTGGTGCCGTGGAGATTGGGTCGGCCGCTGGTGTGGGATGCCACGTGTGTCGATACGTTGGCTCCGTCCCATCTCCCCGGCACTGCTGTGTCGGCCGGTGCTGCTGCTGCTCAGCAGGAGTGCCTCAAGCGCCGGAAATATGCTTGCATTGGTCAAGGATACATATTTTCTGCGTTTGCGGTTGAAACTCTGGGACCTTGGGGTCCAGATGCTCATCAACTTTTCAAAGAGGTTGCACGTCGTCTGGTAGAAGCTTCTCGTGACAAGCGGGCTGGGGCTTTTCTCGCTCAGAGAATCAGCATTGCTATTCAACGTGGCAATGCTGTCAGCCTTCTTGGCACGATCCCGAGAGACACCGATTTGGGCCAAGTTTTCTACTTGTAATTAGTTTTTAGTTACCTATTTATTATTAATATAATAAAATATTATTTACCACCCAGTTCCAAACTAAGCGAAGCTTGTACTATGTACCAGGGGACGAAAACATACTCAATATACAAAGTGGGCTGGGAATACGCAAAATTTCGGATGTGGCCCTGCCGGCTTTTCTGGCTTCAGTTCACAGTGTGCGCGACCTCACTGGCAATATTCTGTTTCCGTCACTCAGTGACTGTGAGGTTTCGTTCCTAACTGAGGCCAGAAATACTTGGCTTATGGCTTGCCCTAACACTGACTTGCCGCCAAGACCGCAATCTCAAAGGCAATGGGACGAGCCTATCAGCAGGCTGAATTATAATACACTTCTTGAAAGTAGTTTAATCTCTGCTGATCGTGCCCGCCTCTTGGCAGTAGCTAAATGGGAGTCTGGTCTTTGGCTTCAGGCCTTACCATCTTTTAACATCGGTACGCTTCTGGATGACACAACATTCAGATTGTGTGCTTGCTTGCGTTTAGGCGCAAAATGTATTGTCCCTCATCGGTGTCACTGTGGAGATAGTGTGGACATCTTCGGACACCATGGTCTGTCATGCGTCAGTAGCGCCGGTCGACGATGTCGTCATTCTTCCATCAATGACCTAATACGCCGGGCTCTGGTCACCGCCGGGGTGCCTGCTGTACTGGAACCAGTAGGTTTGGCGCGCAGCGATGGCCGGAGGCCGGATGGTATGTCACTGGTGCCGTGGAGATTGGGTCGGCCGCTGGTGTGGGATGCCACGTGTGTCGATACGTTGGCTCCGTCCCATCTCCCCGGCACTGCTGTGGCGGCCGGTGCTGCTGCTGCTCAGCAGGAGTGCCTCAAGCGCCGGAAATATGCTTGCATTGGTCAAGGATACATATTTTCTGCGTTTGCGGTTGAAACTCTGGGACCTTGGGGTCCAGATGCTCATCAACTTTTCAAAGAGGTTGCACGTCGTCTGGTAGAAGCTTCTCGTGACAAGCGGGCTGGGGCTTTTCTCGCTCAGAGAATCAGCATTGCTATTCAACGTGGCAATGCTGTCAGCCTTCTTGGCACGATCCCGAGAGACACCGATTTGGGCCAAGTTTTCTACTTGTAATTAGTTTTTAGTTACCTATTTATTATTAATATAATAAAATATTATTTACCACCCAGTTCCAAACTAAGCGAAGCTTGTACTATGTACCAGGGGACGAAAACATACTCAATATACAAAGATAAGGTATGTAATGTTGACAGCTCCGTTAGTCTTTGAAATTGAATACAGGCTGTTATGGTAGAGTGTCGCGGATTCGATTCACGTGTCAGGGCAAACATTATTTCTGAAAAACAAATATGATTAAGTACCAACGTGACAGAGGGTGAGTCTATCGCCATCTCAGGCACTATACATACGTCTTTGACTTATTTTTATATTACTTCTCAGACATATTTAGGTTTCCTCACGATGTTTTTCTTCACCGTAAAAGCACGTGGTGTGAAATCACTGCACATAAAGTTTTAGAAAAACTCATTGGTACAGCCCCGCTGGGATTCGCACCTGCGTCTCTTGCGTAGCAGGCGACTGCTCCAACCCCACGGATCTTCATAAACTATAATCAGGATATAATTGGAAATAAACTCTCTTAGGAACATCTGTATCGTGAGGAAAATATTGACAATTTTTTACAAAACATATCCTACATACATAGAATGTAAAGGTCTACTGAAAACCCAACATAATCTCTATTACTTCCCCTTTACAAAATGAAGACATTGTACCCCAGATGAAGACAATACCCAAAAGGATACATTAATGAAAGACGTATAACAGAGGCATCCAATAACGAAAGCCATTCCTTATCTACAATAATTATATTAGGACGAAACAAAACAATGGCCACCTCGATTGTAGCAGCGAAATGTTCTCTCATATAAGGGGGGAATGTTTGATACATACAGCGAAGCGATATGTTCACTATAGCATTTTACTTATTATCTTTAAGTTCATGTAAGCTACTAATACTTACAGGCTTGTAAAAGCCCTTATCTTCCCCATATTCCTCTACGCTGCCGAGACGTGGGCTTTAAAGAAAGTGAGAGGAAGAAGATAGATGCTCTTAAAATGTGGTGCTGGAGAAAGATGCTTGGCGTAAATTGGACACAGTTCCACACCAACGATTCCATACTGCAGGGACTCAGGATCAAACAGCATCTGTCTTCCACAGTTGTGTCGCGACGTGGAGACGCATCCATAGAGCGTCTAGTGGTGCAGGGTAAATGCGAGGGTACTAGGGCACGTGGCAGATCACCAATGAGATGGACGGACCAGATTAAGGCTGTGATGGGCGTTCCTACTATCAACCAATGCTCCCGTACAGCAGCAGTCCGAAGTGAATGGCGCCGTTTTGTTCAGCAAGCCACGAATTCTGACATTACGACCACGACCGCTCTGCCAAGAGTGTAACGATTGAGAAAGCTACTAATAGTTTCAAATTTCAGAAATAACATTATTGAAAACTTTTACGCTGCGAGTATCAATAATTTAAAAGTACCTTAATGACCGAGCTTTGGATGTTCTTTTTGACGTTTTCTTAAAATGAAACCCAGCTAGATCGAATTATCGCCCCTGAAAATCGTTGATTCCGTTTCCGAGATTCTGATTTTATACGAGAATTGCTCGTATAAAGGTATTTGTTTCTGCCGGATAATTCCGAAACAGCTGGACTGATTTTAACAGGACTTCACTGGCAGAAAGCTAATACTACAAGGAGTTACTAAAGAGTAACTTTTATTTAGAAAAAAATATTTTGGGTGAATTCGCAGGGCACAGTTAGTACATATATACGAGAATTGCTCGTTTAAAGGTAAGACAAGATAATATAAGATAAGATACTACAGACACTCATTTTTATTTCAATTTATTTGTCAAAACCACCTTAAACCGCATTTTAACTATTCTTATTACCAACATAGTTGCATATTTCCTTATATAGATATATAACTGTCACACAATCAAACTATCATGGAAATGAGTTTAATAATTTTGTCACAGTGTCAATAGAAAGTGAGAATGAATATCTACCGTTCGACATTGGAACACTGGCTTTATGCAAGACGTCTGTTAGAACAATAGGGTGCAGATCGCCGATAGAACACACGACCTCCTTATCGTATATCTTCAATATTAGTTATTGAGTGCACACTACTTATTCGCCGCGAACGTTACTGAAGATGATATCTTTACGCAAAGTTACTTTTGGCCAAATTTATATGGTTCCTGGGACTTATCTGTGTGGGTCCCTGTGATATACAGCCGAGAAGTGCTCTGAATGTCTCGTATACCAAATATCAAATATATCTCGCATATAGAATATTTTTTTTCTTGCATAATAATGTTCCTCTTCGCCTCGTTGGTCGCAAATACTACTGCAGAACACAAGGCCCTGGGTTCGATCCCCGAGTCCGACTAAGTTATAAAGCAGTCCATTTTATTGTATCTGTAATGGGAGTATGGTACATTTCAACTTTTGCCTAAAAATGTACGCTATATATTATGAGTCTTCTGAAAACTGAAGTGGAGTGACGTAAGAGCTTTTGCGGTGGAGAAAACGATGCGAGGAAACCTACATACTACCTACGTTAGTGCCAAGACGGCTATAGACATTGGGGCGCCTGTCACGTTGGCAAATCTGTCACGTTGGCTTGGTAATGGAGTCAAAAGTACACAGATCCACCTGTGTATTCACAATGTGTTTGATTGTGATTGGATTATCGGATTTCGTGCGGCTGTTCGTTAATTATGGCAATTTAACCCCTATGTAGCATAAATAGATTGCATTATCGATTGACCACGCGTGTTGTGGAATCAGTGGACATAGGATTGTGATAATTAACACATAAAGATGATAACATATACTAGTTATTTCCAACAACTCATACATAAGAAGAGTTTAAAAAAAGCTTTTACATAAAGAGTTATGTAAAAGGATGGAGGAAATTTGAGAAAAATGCATTCAATACAGCCACCACAAGAGGCTATAAATGTTAAATTGCATCAGATATACCCACGAGGGGCTCGAGGCACAGATGCTATTGTTCATATCATTAGATTAACGAGCTTAAGCAATCCTAGACCATGCCAGTAGTTGAATGAGTGACCGCCCGAGTTCCCTCCGTGCTTCGGAGAGCACGTTAAGCCGTCGGTCCCGGTTGCCAATTTAACATCTTTGGCAAACGTTACAGGTCAGTCAGAAGCCTATGAAAGTCTGATATATGATTTAATACAGATTACACATTTTCTTCGTAATAGGTGTTACAAAGGTCAGCTGGCAGTCGCATAGTGTGAAAATCTGGTGATCAGCCACATCGGGTTGATCAAGTGACTCCAACAATATATACGATAAGTAAGGTGATGATGATGACACCCTCCAACAAGAGATTATTTTTGTTACGTGGCACGCCAGCAATCTATCGTGTTGATTTTGATCTTACTTGATTATTTGCTAACTGAAACTTGAGCACTCAAATCCCCTAGAGATTAAAAAGTAGTTCAGCGTGATTCGTGATTCCTACTTGTTTACTACACAACTTTAGCTGAGGAGCACAAAATGGCCGCGAATATTTACAAAATATATTTCATCCCATGTCGTGTTTCAAGAAACTTTCTAACATGACAAGCCAGCCAAAAAATTTACATATCAGCAAAGATTTCATTTAACTTTCCTACAAAATGTTCGAGTTTATACCAAGTTATTCAATTTTATTTAAAATTAATTAGCGAGCGCAGCTTGAAAGTTTGAGAACATATTTTGGTGTTGTGTTGATGGCTGTATAAACATATATTACCAAGGAAGTAGAGTGGGGATTGGATACATTTCCTTGTAATATTTCAACATATAAAAAAATCTATACATATAAATATAAATGAAGTGCATTTGTAATTCCAAACAGCTCATAACTAAATGCATATGAAAGTATTAACGGTACTTATATATAAAAAAAATTACATTATTTAGAAAATTATCTGCCTAAGAATATAGAATTTAAACATGTATGTCATGAATAAAAACTAATATTTAGATCGGGTTTTCGTCATCGATTTGATATGTAGCTAAATGTAACTTTAGACGTATCAGTTGAGTTTGGATACACCGACCAACAGATGGCGCAAGGCGGCCCCTATACCGTAAAACAAGGGAAGGAAAAATTCAACGCATGAGGTAGGATCACGAATAGCTCGGTTGGAAGAAATCACGGTTAGCAGAGGTCGTGGGTTCAAATCCCGCCTCGTGTTCGTACTTTTCTTTACCTTAAGAATTTAGAATTTAAACATGTCATGAATAAAAACTAATATTTTCTCTGTCTGTCGCTTTGTTCCGGTCAAACTTTGGAACTAGTGGACTGATTTTAACGAGATTTTTACTGGCAGATAGCTCATTTTACAGAGACAACAGAAGAATTGTGACAACAATACCCATGTCTCTTCGATGATTATGTGACAACGTGACACGCGTTAAGTCTTTGAATCTCTTTTTTACCAATATGCGGCGATTCCTCAATGATTTATTGTGCCATATAACTCGTGATGTGCAACCTTCGTTTATAATTTAAAGAAATATTGAGCATAAAAAACTCGTTTTTATCTTTACGTTATTTAAAGCAAGTCTCATGCAAACGATAATAGCTGCTCGAAATTAGACATTATTATCTTCCTCGTATGATTCAAATTCCACAAACAACCATGACCTAGCAGTAACATAACGCAAATGACACCGTCAATTCTGTTCCTACCAAACAGAGGAACTTCAAAAACAAATCAAAGTACAGTAGAGACCTAACAATATCTCGCACAATAAGTGAACATTTGTCAGATAAGTGACGCCCCTTTGTGCCGTATTCTTGCAATTACCCGCCATTCCGCGTAATCACCTTACTTTTTCTATGTTATTCGTGACGTTTTATTTAGGTAAAGCTTTATTATATGATCTGGAGAAATATATTCGACCATTTCGTCTGAGCCATTGCCTTGGTTAACAGCAACGCGTTCCAACCCCAGCGATCAGTGCCCCAAGTGTAGGTTTGACACGTAAAAACGTCATCGCTTGCTCTTGCGTTTTGCGTTTTTTTGTATGGCAACGTAGAACTACCCACACTCGCCGTTTGGGGCGCTTTTTGTTCGATGTTCCCATATAAATGAGGAAAATACGCAGGCGATATCGTCTACGTAAAAAGTTATGCTTGGAGTACTGTACCAATTAATGTTTCTAAAAAAATAAATACACACCAATACATTAAAACATGGAAGGAAATTCAAAGACGACGGCGTCATAGTCGCCATTTGCGTATGTATAGTGCCTGAGACGGCGATGATCTCACCGTCTGTCACGTCGGCGGTTGACTTGATCATATTCGGCGAAATGTGGGTGTTGTTGTTACAATACCTCTGCTTACCCCTTCGGGGACCCTTGTGGGGTGGCGTGAGCATATATGTATACTATTATATATAATAATAAGCTAGTGGCGAATACAGAACCTTTTGCACTTTAAGCAATGTTCGTATAGGTGTTGAAAAGAATGCAATATTTTTTCTCCACTCATCATAGAATATTATCTTTTGGTACGCGTCTCAGTATATACATATTATATTTAAGCGTGGCTTTTAATATAACAGTTAATACTTTATCAACTTTCGTTTTTAGGTAGCAAACATGCGGATCATCTAACATTCTCTCGCGCTTGCGCAAATAGAAACAGAAACGATAAAAACGTATGGGAATGACAAATCAGTCACGTGACATATGTCATTCCCGTACGTTTTGTATCGTTTTTACTAGTGTCAGGATAATGTTACTTTGTTTTGGATGCAGCTCTTATGCTGACGTAACTAAGACCTAAATTAGCTTAAAGCTTTCTTCAATTAAATAAGTCTTATATCTGTACCCCTATCACGGGTTTGCCACCGTTTTCGTAGTCTATACTTGCTAGCGTCTCCGCCGAATATTAGTAGTGGTGACGTGAAAAACTAAAATATCTCATACAAATATTGCGAGTGACGCTAGCGAGTATAGATTACGAAAACGGTGGCAAACTCGTGATAGGGGTACTAGACGACCTTCAGGCACCTGGTATACGACACGCGGTGATTAATAGTCACATTGCAGTGTTTACAGGCTTCTAAAATACATCGCATCAATCACTCTGCCAGTCGGATGGAATTTGCGTTGATTTGTTTTACTCCTGAGTGCGCGGAGTTGATGAATGTTTGCGACGGAACTATGTAAATTACCTAATTACTTATACATATTATTATTCATATATATCATATCACAGTCATATATTACGATTAACATAACCGTGGTGGCCTTGGGGTTTAAGCAGTCGCCTGCTACGCATGTTCGAATCCCAGCGGAGCCTGTACCAATGAGTTTTCTAAAAACTTATGTGCAGTGATTTCACACCACGTGCTTTACAGTGAAGGAAAACATCGTGAGGAAACCTGCATATTTCTGAGAAGTAATTCAATGACTTATGTAAAGTGTCTGAGACGGCGATAGACTCACCATCTGTCACATTGGTACTTAATCATATTCGGTGAAAAGTGGGTGTTCGGGGAATACAGGCGTGAGCATATGTGTATATATAAATGCTTTATTTGTTGAAGGCAAGGCTAAAAGTACATTTTTTTTTTTTATTTCCAACATTTTGGGTGGTTCCTGTCCGTTTTTCCACCCTGTATATCTTTCTGATTTTTATCTCAAAGGAAATGATACTCAAAACATTATCCTTATAAGCGAGATCTCTCATTCTTCATACAGAAAATCATTTTTATAGAGTCAAAAGTAAAGAGGACACGATGAAATACCTGTGTAAACCATCTCTCCATAGGGGATGTCTCCCCAGAATGGCCCCAAGTGATGTATTAGGTACAACATTTTTTAACCTTAGATGTTATTATGATTGTAGGTGACAATGAAAATGATTCAAAATTCAATAAATTTTATTTTACACTAGTAGTGCCCTGCGGTTTCATTTGCGTAGATTAAATTTCTTTCCCGCGGAAGCATAAATATTTTTTTTAATTTAAAGTGTAAGTTGCGTAGCCTAAGTTAGTGCTTGTAAAATAAGTCTCCTTGTGAAAGTCTCGTTAAGATCACATCGACCGTTTAGGAGATTAGCCGGAACAAACAGACAGATAGAAAAAAAAATTGTAAAAAAATAATAAATACCATTATACTCTTTTTTTTCTTTAAGCTATGCATGTATCTCACCATTTGCATGAAATAAAAGGTTTTTTAATATCATTATTTAGCACTACGTAGATATATGAATTGTTTTTTCGAGATAAGGTCTCTTTTTCATCATATATTTTTAAATCATATTACCACCTATTGATGCACTGTGTTCGCCTAATAACTTTAAGCTCCGTATATTATCTTTGGATTTCTTCCCAGACTTAATATACAAGTTTTCTCGCGATGTGCTCTTTCGCCGTAAAACTTGAGTGACTTTTTTTAAAAGACATGATTACTTTTAAGATTGAACCTTGCGTTACTTTTGTTACAGGCGACTGCTCTAACTACACAGCCACTACGGTTCTCGGAAAAATACGCCACCTAAATAAAGCTGATTTCTTAATTTGGCTCCCTTTCAATCGACAATTTTCTCCGATAATTTACAATATCATTATCATTATTATTATAGTTTTTATTCTCAATATTATATTCAATTCACATTATAATAAGCAATGATATTTCATACGATTTTCCTTAAAACCTATTTTAACAACCATGCTCTCCGAAAGAGATTTCTATAATCCTCCGGGATTGTGCTGAGTTAATACGAATATCATGTATAATTTGTTCCTTATGTGCGTGTGTCATAGGGGCGTTTATCGCATCTTTATAAAGCACTCGTGTCACGTATTTTGCTTCGTGAATATGAAATTTATGACACGAAAATTGATTCCATATGGTTTGCAAATTTAAGACCAATCATTTCTCGTTGTTTGTACAAAATAGAATTAATTATCGTTAATAAAATGGCCAACGTGAACGAATTATTTATATTACACCCTTAAGCTGCATAATATTATTTTCATTCAATTGAAAATTCCATTCCATTTCGTCCATTTCCGCGGAAATGGGTAAACAGCGCCGGCAAAATAAACTGAATATTAATTACAATTTACCATTAATTATAAAAATATATCATTATTAAAACCAAACCTTACCTTGTTCCTAATTCACTAATCACTAAACACAGCACAGAAATCACTAAAGCGCAGCACAAAATTTTCACTAATCAAAGACTACGTGTTCATATAATGCGTGATCGGAGCAAATCGCGGCGCGAACGTAGCGACAGTCACGGACGTCGCGGCTACACTGAGCTCGTAGCTGTCTCGTGCCGGCTCTACTGAGCTACGAATCTACGGCGCGCGCATCGGTCTACGAAAACGCTAATTCAAACACATTTATCAAGCTAATTCTGCAAATTGGACTAAATAATGACGTTACGAGCCAGTATTCCTCAGTAACTGTTTGTCGAGCCCCTCAATGGCGTTAATAATAACGTCTTCGGTGTTAATAAATTAGTTTAAAGTTGATTCGCCGGGGTTGTTTGGTAACTGGGTGATTTATAGTGGGTCCATAGCGCGGGCGATTCAATTTGTGAAGCCTTAACTTGGCTGGCTAATAGCGGGTGTGCTTGGCCTAAGTGAGATGTATCTCGCTGCAGCTTTAATGTACGGTCCTCTTTACCAACAGGATTTTGGGGAGGAATGGGAAGTAATGTCCCAATTACCTTTGGGGAAAAACACCTCTTTCCCGACATAAAGTAACCGAATATTTCTTTTAAGGACGCCATAAGGACACATATATTGTCATGAATAGGTTTGAAAATTTCTGAGAAAGACTTCAATAAGAAAAGTCTATGCGAGAGTTAAATTCCGGTCACCTTAAAAATTAAATTATTTGAGTACTGTTCGAATAGAAGTAAGACAAGTATTTGTTCACTATTTCTCTCGTATAGTAAAGTCTATACAGATAAATAAAATTGAAGCGTCGGTTAACAGTTCCAAACTACAACTTTTCACCATATTCATATAAAGTATGCACGGCACTTACTCAAAATGTACTTAAATTTTTTTCTCTGTCTGTCTGCTAATTCCGTCCAGCTAATCTCTGAAACAGTAATGGGCCCTTCACTGGCAGATGGCAACTTAGGATAACAGAGGGGAATACAGAGGTGTTGTAATAACAACACCCACTTTCATCATTATACGTCTTTGAATTACATTAGACATATGCAGGTTTCCTTCACCGTAAAGCACGTGGTGTGAAATCACTAAATATAAGTTTTTAGAAAATTTCATTGGTACAGGCCCCGCTGGGATTCGAACTTGCGTCGCTTGCGTAGCAGGCCACTGCTCAAACCCCAAGACTACCACGGCTCTACTATCATAGAAATAACTTGATTAAGTCTACGCGGGGGATACTGTGATACACAACTATAAATAATATTTTTAATGCAAAATCAGAAGGTCAACTAGCAATAACAATTCCGCCATCCGATTGCCAACGGGCACAGTCGCCCATTTCATGCCGTTACTGCGTTCGACAAGTAAATACGTAGAAATTGATGCGTGTCACTTGTATATTGCGAGTATCTGTGAGCATTTGCGAGTCGTGGGTTCCGCACATAGGCCTTGAATACTAAACACGGGGATTTTCTTTACGAAGGCATGGAAAAGTTTATTATCTGACTCCACGGATCTCGGCCCCGTTCATTGCAAATCAATACATTTTTAGGGTGCTGTGTTTAAACTCATTTATGTTTTATTTGCTTCGGTTCGGTTTTTGTTGCTTTCGAAATTGGGAAATCTGATCTCATCTACTTATTGCAAAATACGCATAGACATAGTATGTATATTTAGACTTACTAAGCAGTATGGAATCTGAATATTTTTTTTGAAATAAGAAGGTTTTCCGCAGTGATGACACTGTACTTATGTTACAATTCTAAATATTTATTAGTTTTGATCTTTGTTTGACTGGCTTGAATTGTCATGCTCACTAAAATGCCTTTGCTTGCGGCGGCATCAGGATGACGGGTTGTCCACTTCCCTCTATGATGGTTAAGGAGGTCAATGGCTGGGATTCACGTCATACTTGTTAACAGGTGCTGCTTGTGGTGGCTAATCATCTCAAGCCACACATTTAGTTATAAGTAGATGTACTAGATTTTAGTTATGTTAATTTTTATCGACATTTGTGCATTGGAACGTTGTCCATGAGCTTATGTTTCTTAAATTATTCATTTTGTATCCTTAAAATTGTATAATATTTTTGAAAAGAGTAATTACTGAGTTTCTTGCCAGGTTCTTCTCAGTAAAAGCAACCTTCCGAACCTGGCGGTAGCATGTATAATAATCCTGTATATTTATGTAATTCTGACGAATTGAAAGTACTTTGTAAAAAGTACACATGTATGAAAAGTGTCTGAGACGGCGATAGACTCACCAGCTGGGGATTTGCTAGCTAGTGTCATTTGCGTTATATTAAGACTTAGTTTCATGGGTACAAGCCCCGCTGGGATTCGAACTTGCGTCGCTTGCGTAGCAGGCGACTGCTCAAACCTCAAGGCCACCACGGCTATATAAATATATAAATAAAAAAATATTTATTGTTTTTTTTTATGTAGGCAGCGTACATACTTTCATACGCATTCAGTACGCTTTTAATTGGTATTACATACAGGTACATTTTTATATACAGGTTTATCTTCCTTTGATCAGACATTTAACATACTTTCGTATTGTCAGGGTGACGTAACTTACTAAGCAGAATTATGGATGTGATCTCAGCAAAGTAATTTTTCACTTAAACAACCGTAGTACCAATATTATACGTAGAATACTCCACTAATTAGTTGAAATTAGCACTGAAATATACAAATTATTTAATTAGTAATACCGTAACATTGTAGTCGAGTTGAGACTGGTTATAAATTAAAGCTGGCTTTTTGATTCCAGATATATATGTATATATCAAAGTATTTACAGTAAAGAGCCGTGGTGGCCTTGAGGTTTGACGCAAGTTCGAATCCCAGCGGGGCCTGTACCAATGAGTTTTTCTAAAAAACTTATGCACAGTGATTTCACACCACGTGCTTTACAGTTCAATCTTTTACTGATTGGGCTAATGGCGTATACACCCTTATATACTAGCTGTGCCCCGCGATTTCACTCGCGAAGACTTAATATCATGAGTGGAACCCTTCTTTTCAAATAAAAGTAGCCTACGTTACTCCTTCTAACATTAGCTATCTACCAGTGAAAGTGACGTTAAAATCGATCCAGCTGTTTCGAAGATTAGCCGGAACAAACAGACAGACAGAGGAAATTACAAAAAATACATTTCAGTGCTGTATATACTTTCATATGCATTTAGTGAAAAACTGTTATTTTGGAATTACAAACAGACACTTCAATTTTATTTGTCTATATAGATATAGATAATATAGATGACAATGCATGCCTGGCTATGTGACGTCATTTTAATTCCAATATGGCGGATCATCCCATATGACCAGTTTTATCTCGATACCACCTCAGTATGGCTATCAAATGAGGCTTGCTGAGTAGCAATTTTTTAATAATTGATTCGTATTTTCTCCAAAATATGTAACCTCTGCCAAATTTCTGCCACGCCGACGAATCTGCGGGGCATGCTAGTACTTATATAATAGTGGCTATTTGGGGACAGAGATACAAAAACATCTCCGTATATAAATATAGTGAATTTTCCTGTTTACCGCCCAACATATAGGAGTATCGATGGAATTGGCATTGGACATAAATGTCACTGAAAACTGTCAGTATATCCGCTAAAGCTTTTAAGAAATGAAATCCGTCGGTATATCAAGTGTTTACACGCGTCACTGGGCAGGCTATCGTCGTGGACGTTTTATTGTATAGTCATTGTTATGAGAACCGTCATGGCCGAGTAGTTCGAGTGATAAAGTTCAAATCCCAGCGGCTTGCACCAATTAGTTCTTCTAGAAACCTATGTGCAGTTATTCACACAACGTGCTTTACGGTTAAGGAATACGTCGTGAGGAAACCTGCATATACATCTGAGTGCCTGAGATGGAGATGGAATCACCCTCTGACACGTTGGTATTTAATCATATTTAGTGAAATGTGGGTGTTGTTATTCTTCGAAGAGCCGTCTGTTTAAAAACTTAATTACGTCACATCACCAGCTCCACTATGAAGGAAAACATCGTGAAAAAACATGCACATGTCTGAGAAGGAATTCGAAGACTTATCTATAGTGCCTAAGACGAAAGAGTCATCATCTGTATATTGGCACATTTACTTCTAGAAGTGGGATTTCACACATCTGTCCACCCCTCTGGGAACCTTTCTGGGAAGACGTGAACATATTAGTATTCAAGTAGTAATAATTTAAAAATATTATTTTAAATATTAATTCATAGATATATTTAACGCCGATACATTTTACCTTTGCTTCCAATCTTTAAACCATTTTGAACGTTACCTTCAAAGAATTGAAGTCGTAACTCGAGGCAGACGTTATTCAGGGAAGTTGTTGAAAGGTTAACTCTTTTGTAACTAAAGAGAAATAAAAATAAACAAAGCCTTATCTAAACCGTTCGAAGCACAAAAATAAAGTAACATAGACCGTTAGAGTTTCCTCTAGTTGTAGAGCCTCTGCGGTCAGGTGCTAAAACATAGAGATAAACCGCTCAAGAACGGACGTCAGGGTTGCGAAACACACCAGAGTTTGTAGAAAAGTAACATTATTATACATTATACGCTTCGACCGTGGTGGCCTTGGGGTTTGAGCAGTCGCCTGCTACGCAAGCGACGCAAGTGCCCAGAGGGGCCTTTTTTTTTTTTTTTTTTTTTTTTTTTTTTTTTTTTTTTTTTTTTTTGTTGACGAGGGGGAAACCTTCAAAAGGTCCCCGACCGCCCTGGGAGAGGCAGATCGGGGTATGTGGGATTCTTACCGCACTAAAACCCCCCCGGTGGCCGTCCTCAGTGCTCAGGGGGGACTCCGGGTACTCTAATTGAACGCACCGGTGTCCCCCCACACTTTGCCGGGGCACATCCCCGGGGCAGCTGTAGGGCCGCCCCTGGAGACCTCGCTGTGCAAGGCAGCGCGAGCCACATCGCGCTGCCACCTTCCCGGGCCCGCGCCGGTGGTCAAAGCTCCCACCCCGACCACCGCCAGCAGGCCCTCCGGCCCCCTTTTAGTCGCCTCTTACGACAGGCAGGGGATACCATAGCCATATTCTTAGACCCTGGCTATTGGGTGGACGGGCCGGGGCGTGCGTTGCCTCCACCCCGCCGTCGCCGTCGTCTCCGAGAGGGATCGGCTCTCTCCCGATCCCGCTCGGAGGTCTCCTTCTGGGACATTACCGTCTCGCAGAAGGAGACTACGGCCCTCCATGCCTCTCTGTCTGCCAGCATAGCCGTCACTACGCGTGGCAGAGAGAGGTCCTGCCCGATCCTGGTGACCAGGACTCGACGCTCCGAGCTCCACGCTGGGCACTGCTCCAGCGTGTGCTGTGCGGAATCCCGGTCACTGCCGCAGTGGTGGCATTGCGCCGTCGGTTCGCGACCGATCCGATTCAGGTACTCACCGAAACACCCGTGTCCGGTGAGTACCTGCGTCAGCCGGAAGGTGACGTGGTCCTTCCTCTTTAGCCAGGGCCCGAGGCTCGGCAAAATTGCACCGACAGCGCGTTGGCGGGCGTTCTGCGGCTCACACAGCCGCTCCCGCCACGCCAAAAGCGCACGTCGGTGCTCCTGCCTGCGCACTTCAGCCGCATTAGGAGGCGCGGTTCCGTCCGCCCGGCGGAGACGGTCGTAGACACGAGCATCCATCTCCGCCAGGATGTCCAGGGGCGGAAACCGCGCCAGGACAGTGGCCGCCTCGAAGGACAGGGTACGATACCCTCGTGCGACCCGGATGGCCATAGGACGCTGCATACTATTATACATAGTTCTGCAGCGCCTAACACCCAGTCTGGAAGACCAGACGGGTGCTCCGTAGAGAGTCACGGATCGCACGACCCCCGCATAGAGGCGGCGGACTCCTTCACTCGGCCCCCCGAGATTGGGCAGCAGTCTGTGCAATGCACCCGCTACCCTCTTGATCCGGGGGACCATACGGCTGAAGTGCTCCTCGAAGCCCCAGCGTCCGTCCAGGGTGAGACCTAGGTACTTCAAGTACCGTCCCACCCGGACCTCCACGTCACCTACGCGAACCGACGAGCTGGGTGGTTCCCTTCCCCTCGGGAGTTTATGGAACCACAGCGCCTCGGTCTTCTCCGGCGCTACCCGAAGGCCCAGCTCGTGGATTTTCTCCACGACGCATGCCACGCCAAGCTCGGCGAGCCGGTTGGTCTCCTCGAAAGTCGCCCCGACGGCTAGCACCAGCGTGTCGTCCGCATAGCAGACGATGCTAAAGCCGTCGGGGCGGTCGACCCGCAGGACCGCATCGTACGCGAGGTTCCACAGGAGTGGCCCTAGGACCGATCCCTGTGGGACCCCGCAGTACACCTTCCTCCGGTGAAGTCGTCCATCTCCGCCCACATATTGCACGCACCTGTCGTGCAAGTAGGCACGGACCACGCGCTGCAGGTAGGGGGGCACGCGGTGGTACACCAGGGCCCCCCATATTGCATCCCAGGGCAGGCCCAGAGGGGCCTGTACCAATGAGTTTTTCTAAAAAACTTATGTACAGTGATTTCACACCACGTGCTTTAAGGTGAAAACTTTACGGAAAACATAGTGAGGAAACCTGCATATTTCTGAGAAGTAATTCAATGACGTATGTAAAGTGTCTGAAACGGCGATGGACTCACCATCTGTCACGTTGGTACTTAATCATCTTCGGTGAAAAGTGGGTGTTGTGATAACAACACCTCTGCCTACCCCTTCGGGGAAAACAGGCGTGAGCATATGTATGTATACGCTTCGCTTAAATGTACGGGAATGACACATCGTCGCTTAAGTCATATTTTGTTATCAGAGTTTGTATACACCGACCAACAGATGGCGCAAGGCGGCCTCTATACCGCAAAGGAAAGGGAAGGAAAAATTCGACGCATGAGGTATCACGAGTAGCTCAGTTGGACGAGCAAGTGCACGGTTTGCAGAGGTCGTAAGTTTGAGTCCCGCCTCGTGTTCATATTTTTCTTTACCCTTTACGAATTTAGAATCATATTTTGACCAAAATACGTTTCACATATCATTCGATAGGGAATCGCAAGTGCCTCAACTTTTCAATTATTATCATCATTAGTGCGTGGAATAAACATTACTTTACATAGTACAACAGAAAAAAAAACAAAGACGTCTTGGTCGGAGGAAAAAATCTTGGTTGCGTAACATCCGGGAGTGGACGGGGATAGCGAGTGCAGCCGAACTCTTTCGTCTCGCTAGAAATAGAGAGGAATACTCCAAATTGACTGCCAGCCTTCGTTAATCGGAGAGGCACCTTAAGAAGAATTGTCAAGCTCGGGAGAATATTACTTTATCTTGACCTACAGGGAGTTGAGCGTGCGTTGTAATGAGGTAAGTGTTGAAATCCTCTTTTTAGCTCTTTCCTGAACATTTTTAGGTTTCCTTACTGAAAGGGTAAAACGGGACCCGTTTCTCTTAAAACAAACGATTAAAATGTCTTTGAAATATTAAAGATATTCGAGCAAAATCTGGTAATCACGTGATCAGAAATCATAGTTCGATAGGACTTCGACTCATTAGGACGTATTCGTATATTGAATAGAATCAGGAGTTAGTATACCTTGCTCAGAAAATATAATATTTCATACTATCAATGAAACAGATCATGAACAGAAATCCGATTCATATAAAAGTATATCGATTGAACAGTGTATATTATATGTATAGATATATAAATACATTCGAACTAACTAATGAAATAGATTTTACGTCACAATTATTAAATGTAAATAAATTTTAATTACGTTACGGTTCGCAAATATTGCCACGGCATCACCGCCCATCCGGTCGCTGTTGCGGTTATAAAATATTATGATTGTTGTATTAATTAATTTATATAAGTACGTTACCAATTTACATATGCTTTTGTTGGTACCTACTTGATTGTTTGCTACTTCTGTAAAAAGTACCTGTTGAAATATGATAGCCCTGAACGCGGCCAAGCGACGAATATTATTTGTATGTTTTTTTCATCGGCACACCCTCTGAAATTTAGTAGCTCAATTCAAAATTTTACGAATATACTTAATTATGTATAACAGAAGACGGACCTCAAAATGTAATCTACAAGTAGTTTTGAAAACATATTTTTTTTTTTAACACATCGATAATGCTTTGTGTTCAAAACTGTTTAAAATAATTGCTGATTATGATATCCAAAAAATATACATACATATGCTCACGCCTGTATTCCCCGAAGGGGTAGGCAGAGGTGTTGTAATAACAACACCCACTTTTCACCGAAGATGATTAAGTGCCAACGTGACTGATGGTGAGTCCATCGCCGTCTCAGACACGTTACATACGTCATAGAATTACTTCTCAGAAATATGCAGGTTTCCTCACGATGTTTTCCTTCACCGTAAAGCACGTGGTGTGAAATCACTGTACATAAGTTTTTTAGAAAAACTCATTGGTACAGGCTCCGCTGGGATTCGAACTTGCGTCGCTTGCGTAGCAGGCGACTGCTCTAACCTCAAGGCCACCACGGCTCTTCAAAAACCACCAAAAAATATTTATTTTTGAATTGAGCCCCGCCCCTGATGTTCTGAGGGCTAATGTGTCCATAAGTTAATCTACTTTTTATGATTTTCCACATATTAATCACACTTTTTTTTTTGAGATGAGTAATTATAGAGTTTTCTAAGGAGTTCTTCTCAGTAATGTAACCCGGCGGTAACATGTATAATCCTGTACAATCATGACGTTAAGACGATTTGAAAGCACTCTGTCATCATCTCCCTGGCCTTATCCCATACATTGTTGATCGATTCAGCCCGTGGTGGCTAATCACCTGATTTTTATGCGAAACAACTGCCATCTGCCCTTCGTAACCTTTCGAAATCGGTAAATGGTTAAACCAGTTGTCAGACTCTCTTAGGCCTCCGACCGACCTGTAACGATTGCCAAAGATGATAATATTGGCAACCGGGACCGACGGCTTATCGTGCTCTCCGAGGCACGGAGGGAACTCTGTCACACATCCAACTACTTGCTAGGGTTAGGGTTGCTTAACTTCGCTGATCGAATTATATGCGCAATAGCAAATGTGCCACGAGCTCTTCCGATTTTTTTTCGTGAATATAAAAAAAGCATGAGAAGAATTTAGTTGGTAAATATGGACGTAGAGTATATGTGAATACGCGGCCGGTTGTGGAGACGGCACCTCACTACCGGCGTTAGTCAAGGAAGCCCCATACATGCATATACGTACGGCTAAACTGTCCCCAAGCAATATATTGAGGGCAGATAGTGCGGCTTTTAGGGGATTTGTTTTATTGTAATTATTTTTGTTTACTTACTTATACTGTTCGTGTTCTATATAAAAAAGGGCACTGTGAAACAGAGGCTGTGACAAACAGTCAGACACACGGGTGATCATTATTCAATGTTATATATATATATATATATATATATATATATATATATATATATATATATATTTTAATTGGTATATTAATTATAACTAACTTTAAATTAATATATACCTATATCTATACAGATAAATAAAATTGAAGTGTCTGTTTGTAATTCTAAAATAACAGCTTTTCGCTAAATGCATACGAACGTATTTATGGCACTGACTTAAAAAATGCTATTCTATATTTTTTTCTCTGTCTCTATTCTGCTATTCTATATTTTTTTCTCTGTCTGTTTATTCCGGCTAATATCTTTTCTTTTTCTGACTTTCACTGGCAGATAGATGATGTTTTAAGGAGTAACTAAGTCTATTTTATTTTAAAAAAACATCAGGGTCCGCGGGTCCCCCACAACTACAAATAAATAACAATGTAACTAACTAATTACATATATAAAACTTGGCCCAAATCGGTATCATTCGGGACCGTGCCAAGAAGTCTGGCAGCATTGCCACGTTGAATAGCAATGCTGATTCTCTGAGCGAGAAAAGCCCCAGCCCACTTGTCACGACGAAGACATACAACTCTTTGAAATGTTGATGAGCATTGGTTACGTAACGACACCTGTTAAAAAATTCTTGCAATTTGTCATGATGTTCACAAAATCAGAATTTACGTTTTCGATCCAGTGACCGACAAAAACATGACCGCAATGATCGTGTTTGTTAGTACGATAAAATCCCCTTAAGGCACACAATAAACCGTTCCTAGTTAAATGTTTATACTGGTAGGATCGATCGGAAAACCGCACCGGGTTGTTTTTCAGCGGTCAGGGCGAATTGAATTCTATCGCTACGCTCTCGTGCTTACAAGCGAGTGCAAAAATAGTGGTACCAATAAAAAAATGTTTTGAAAGAATGGTCCAGCGACGTATTTTAATTGATGTCGAGAAGTTTCAATTAATTTTTTGTATGGGTTCGGCAATTAGTTAGAGGTGACTAGTGATTGATTATGTATTCTGATCGATCAATGAAGGAAATTGTAAGAGTAAATGAATCTGGATTTTAATAAGAGTCAATGTAAATGTGGATTAAGCCGTGAGAGCGTGGTGGCTGTGGGAATTGAGCGAGCGAATCACAGCGATGCCAATGAGTTTTTCTAAAAACTCATGTGCAGTGATTTCACGCCAGGTGCAGTGAAGGAAAACATCGTGAGGAAACCTGTATATGTCTGAAAAGTAGTTCAAAGACGTATGAATAGTACTTGAGACGGCGATGGACTCACCATCTGTCATGCTGGCACTTAATTGAATTCGGGGAACATTGGGTGTTGTTATTACAAAACCTCTGCCTCCCTTTTCGGGGAATACAAGCGTGAGCATACATATGTATTTACGTCAGCTAAACAAAAGCACGTGTGACTAGAGATCTATAGCAATCTCTCTCACAGATAGGGTGGACAGAAAGAGATAACACTATTCCACCCACTTGACACTTTCGTACTCTTTCTCTAAATCTTCAGTACTTTCATTTAAGCGGGATTGTCTTTGATACGAGATGTACGAGATGATTCCGTTTTCGCCAAGCCAAGTTCAAATTGTGACATCACTGTAATTAAGTCTTTATAAAACACAATCAAAGATGGAATTGAAACCCGTTTCAATAGTGACATAGACATCGAATAATTTCAATCGTACTAATTTCTAGAACGCTTAAGTTTTCTGTTCTATTGATCAACACTTTACATGCTATTTTAAACTTTTCGGTTACTGAATTTATTTAAAGTCGACGCATTCTGAATTTGAACTTTGAATTCAACCTATTCAGAACTCATCCTTATCATCGCAAGGGTTGTATAGGCCTAATTGTGTGAACCTCGATTCCCACACGAGCAGGTTACCCATTAAAACAAATGTCCATTTAACTGGTTCATTCGCACTTAACGACACGATCATTCGGTTAACGCGTCGCTAATTTGCGGGATAATGAACGTTATAATTATCTTGAGCCTACATTAATGGCTAATTCATAGCCCTATTGTTCGGAGCTACTGGAAGCGAGCCGGAATCACTGCTTCCGCTGCGCTGGACAATGTTAACTCTTTCGTACTATTCTTATTTGAATTGTGACAGAATTTCCATTGTTTTATTCTCAGTTGGTGCTAAAAACGACGTGTCCAGTTTCTAGACCATAATAAGGTTATTTCTCATTTTATTATTTACGTCATAGAGATACTACTTTGGGAAGTATGGTAAAATATATAGACGCTCGCGCTATCCTAGAAGAATCCCTGAAGGGGTAAGCAGAGGTGTTGAACATAGTAATAACAAGAGCCGACGCGACAGCTGGAGAGTCCATCGCCGAATCAGGCACTATACATATGTTTTTAAATTACTTCTCAGACCTATGATTTTTTCCTTCACCGTATAAGTCGTGGTGTGAAATTAATGCATAATTTTTTTAAGAAAAACTTATTGATACAGGACACTAGGAAAATCGTTGCAGATAAATGCTAGAACCCCGTGGCCACTGTAGCTCTTTTAGCCTCCTCCTTTATAAATCAAAGAAAATTATTTAGGTCAAATAAAAGTAATCAAACCAGTCCGAGTAAACGGCTACAATAACAAGAATATTATGCCACTTTGTTAACAATCATTTAGCAAGAAAAGTGAATTGTCTGATTGTTGAAAAATGTTTGTATTATCTTACTATCTGCAATAAGTGCTAGCGTTTCTCCGCTCACTACAAAGATGGCGCTACTCGCTAACAATTACAAAGTTTGAGTACAAATACACGAGAACCTAAATCGCGCAATAAGAATTTTCAAGCGCATTGCAGTATATATACAAGTTTCCTACTAGATTACTTGGAGCTGGTGCTCCCCAGACAAGACACCCGCATGGCTGAAAGATCTTCCCTTTGCTAGGGATGAGCACGATCACTCGCTCTCCCCACATTATTGTTGATACTATATTTTTATAAATGCATCATCATCTCTCTGGCCTTAACCCGTACATTGTTGGGGTCAGCACTTGATTCAACCCGATGCGGCTGATCACCAGATTTTTATACGAAGACAAGGACAAGGACTTTCTACAGTGGTCAGACTCTCTCTTAGGCCTCTGACTGGCCCGTAACGATTGCCATAGATGTCAAATTGGCAATCTAGACCGACGGCTTTACGTGAAAAAAGAGCCGTCGTGGCCTTGAGCAGTCGCCCGCTACGCAAGCGACGCAAGTTCGAATCCCAGCGGGGCCTGTACCAATGAGTTTTTCTAAAAACTTATGTACAGTGATTTCACACCACGTGCTTTACGGTGAAGGAAAACATCGTGAGGAAACCTGCATATTTCTGAAAAGTAATTCAATGACGTATGTAAAGTGTCTGAGACGGCGATGGACTCACCATCTGTTACGTTGGCACTTAATCATCTTCGGTGAAAAGTGGGTGTTGTGATTACAACACCTCTGCCTACCCCTTCGGGGAATACAGGCGTGGGCATATGGCTTTACGTGCTCCCCGTGGCACGGAGGGAACTACTACCGGCCTGGCTTATGGCTTCGCTGATCGAATGATATGCACTATAGCAACTGTGTCACGAGCTCCTCTTATCCATATAAATAAAAAATGCACTTTATTACGTCAAAAAGTACCTGTAGATACTTGTGTTGAAGTACCAACAAAAGTTTCCCAGCAACAGAACAGCGAAATGCCGAAGCTAGCCATGTACGTCCAATAAATCGATGTAATAGATTACCTCGAACACTATTTAAGTTGGGAATCTTTAAACTTGGGGAATTTAATAGGAAACTTGTTGTGGTATAGTTGGTACACTCGATAGTTGCTCTGTACATGCCGCTATACGTGGCTTCAACTTAACACAACTTAGCAGTTTGCGGGCTTTAATTGCTTAAGACTTTTTGTACTAGCTTTTACTTGCATGCTGGTGTGATACATTCAAGTCGGTGAGCGTAGAGTCAAAGTCAAAGTCAAAAATATCATTATTCGATTAGACTTTTTACAAAATACTTTCAAATTGTCAGAATGACATAATTATACATACTACCGTAAGGTTCGGAAGGTTGGTTTTACTGCGAAGAAGCTGACAAGAAACTCTTTTCAAAGATCTTATACAATTTTTCAAATACAAACTAAATCACTTAAGAAATTTAAGCCCATGGACAAAGTTCCAATGCACACATGTCGTAGAGGGGCGTGCATTGGAACTTATTACTAAGGAATTAAGTATGTATATAGAAGGGTCGCCGTTTCTTCTCCTGACAGGCTTTTTTTTTTTTGGTAGTTTGGAAACTGTAATAAGTTTACCTAAATTAGAGAGTAATAAAAATGACGTTCATCATGAGTGTTGCAAGTGTCTCTTATGTTGATTATTTTTTTTAAATTAAATTTTTCACTAAATAAACATTCAATTTTCTTTTCAAATTGTCTATGTCTGGGTTTGGATTCTCTGGCAAATTTCAGAGACAAGTACCGCTAAATAACGCTACCCATGAAATTAAGTCTACGCGGTCGAAACCGCGGAACACATCTAGTTTTAATTAAAACCCGTTTTTTACATTTCTGTTAGTACAGTAAATGAGTTTATACACAGTACCTCTATATAAAGGATATTAAAAATAAGATGATAAAGTACGTCATGGCTGGGATCTGCCGGACGCCTGAGGCGGTGCTCCATCTCTGGACGTATTGCGGGGCACGAGGAACGAATAACATTATGGAATTATGAGCAGGTAAATATATATTTGTAGGAAATTGTTGTTTTATTTATAACTTAACAACTAGACCTTTCCGACTAGCCACCGGTAAATTTCAATCCAAATAAATGATATCTTATTAGGTATAATTTTCGGCAGTTGCTTTGACATATACATTTTGTATCAGAGAAGTAAGTATATAAGATTAAATTTGATATTTTTGAAAAGCATTGACCGAAAAATAAACAAAATTTTTTTAATCCTTAAACAGCTTACGTACCCCGTTTTTTTAACTGCTCGAATATATTTAATTTCGACAAATAAATAATATCATTCCCCTAATATGTATCAATTTGTCGTTAGCGAACTAAAGTATCATTGTACAAGATCTAAACTCCAAACTTCTGACACTTTTAAAACGTAGGAAGGACACATAAAAAAATCACTGAAAATTTATCCAAATTTTAGGCATTTTTATCCAAATGTGTCCACGACATTTGAACCGCGTCATGAACAAAGATGTTCAGAGATGACACGAAAACTGCTCAGTTATTACAATAACAACTCTGCCTCCCCCTGCGGCGCTGGCCACAATTAATTTACTGGGCTCCTCGACGCCATATTGAACAATCATTCCCGGATTTTATTACGACACTTGATTAGTTTTCTACGAATTGTTTTAATTTGACTCATAATCTTTGGTCGCCTCAAAGTGGAATTCGCTTCAAGCGTTATAATAGAATAATTTATTTGCGAAAACATGAGTGACAAATTTGGTGTTAGGCAGATAACAATTCGTTTCTTCATGTTTTACCCCGGGGGGCGTACAAATTAAGGGAACTATGGTTATTAATTACCTATGTAACAAACAAATTTCACTGATTTATTCGTATTTATGAGAATTTTACTTTCAAACTGTTTAATGACCAGTACAATAAACTACGAGAAAAAGAAAAATATAATAAAAATAAAAATTATAAATAGAACACGGAATTTAAGTTACTGTCTGCGGGAATGGTGCCCAGTAAGCTGGCTGCGTTACCTCGCTGGATCGCTAAACTAATCCTCTGACCGAGGTAAGAGCCAGGTCACCAGAGACGTCAACCAGGCGTTTTGAAAGATCCTTAAAGAGGACTTTCGCAATTTGACTTAAAATTAGATCTTTGTACGGAGTGTTGAGTGCGAATTGCATTGATAAACAACAGAGAAACCACTACTTTGTTAGCGGTTCAAACGTATTATATCCCAGGCAGCTCGTCACAAGAGGCACGCCCTGGAGTTTCCGATTTCAAATAGTGACATGGTTACAGTAGTTTGGACCATTTTCGAAATACATTTAAAGGTCGAATGTGAGCGGAAGTGTCAGTAGAAGGCATCCAAGGAAGAACTACTATGACGGACTGTGACTAAATTAATAATATTTTTCAGAAAGGTCAAATTAGGAGCACTCGTCACCGAAGGAAGTGAATGAAGAGATGCATGAAAGTGGATGAAGCGAAAGAAGTATGTAAGGATCGTAGCATGTGGCAAACGGTGGTCTCTGCCTGCCCCCATGGGATACCAGCGTGAGTGATATGTATGTATGAATCAAACTTTATTCAAAACCATATTGAGCATAACTTAAGAGAGCCGTGGTAGTCGTGAGGTTTGAGCAGTCACTCAACGCAACCGACACAAGTTCGAATCCCCGGGGCCTGTACCAATGAGTTTTTCGAAAAACTTATGTACTATGATTTCTCACCACGTGCTTTACGGTGAAAAACATCGTGAGGAAACCTACTTATGTCTGAGAAGTAATTCAAAGATGTATGTATAGTGCCTGAGACGGTGACAAACTCACTATCTGATACGTCGGCACTTAATCATCTTCGGTAAAAAGTGGGTGTTATTCTTACAACACCTCTGCCTACACCTTCGGTCACGTTAATGTTAGTGTTTATTATCTCTCGCAATGGAATGGCAGTATTTAAAAATCCAGCTTTGGGAGACTCAGGAAACTTGTATTGTATGGGGTAGATGTTTTGATGATAACCACCCTACAGTGTGCTACTTGATACTGTTATGATAGAAATAATTTTTATTCGCATGAAATATGGTACAAAGGGTAGGTGTTATTAAAGGTTACAAGAATCACATATTTCACCCAATTATAGGGCATGTAAATATTAATTTAATTATCTAATTAAGTGCTGCATTTACATTTTAACCACATATTAAACATACCAGCCATATGACCGGGATCGCGTGAATATGAACATGTGGAGTCTGTTCGACTGTTTAATTGACAGTAAAAGTTACAATATCGTTGATACGCGGGTAATAAACGTAATAAACGGGTTGGCGATACGAAAAGGTCTCCTGATGCGGTCATATGAATCTTCTTACTAGGAAAAACATAAGTTAAATATTTCGATATACGAAACCAACCTGAGCGTTAAGCTGCGTCCCTTTGACTAGCTTCAAAGGTGAAATTGGAAAGAATATAATGCTTTGCTTTCCTCTTAGCAACCAACAACATAACTACAATACACTCACAAAACATTATCACTTCGCCGTCGGCACATGTTGCCATTCTGTAATATTAATATTAGTGAAATACCAAGTAGGTGGGCGAGCAAGTCTGGACTGTAAATTCTAGTACGCTGGGTTGAAGTTTGAACGGCACGTTCATTTTACTTGGTGTAAGTTTAAAATCTATGCTTAGGAGTAAAAAATTACTAATACTGAATAAAAAGCTGAAAGACGGGCTTATAGCACCTTGATCATCTGAGGGAGGACGTTCCCGTTCTCTGGACAATGACTTGATGAAAATTTATCGATGTTTAGAAAATCGCCTGAACTGCAGGGCTACCATGATCTCTTATTACCATGATAGTTTTACTCGTGTTATGAGAGATTTGTATATGACGTGTATACATCTGTCACTGTCACACAGCTGTATTATCATTGCATTAAGAGCTCATGGTTAGGTCCCTGGGAAAAACTAAACCCAGTGAAAACATTTCATAATTATGTCATACAAGCGATTTGAAAATATTCAAAGATTAATCAAAAAAATATATTGTGAAATTGAGTTTTAAACCGCGTATCCGAGAACACTTTGGTTCCAAAGTGTGGGGATAAAATCCGAGACGATGGCGAGAAACATATGCGAAAAAAGTCCTAAATATTGGGACCTGCTTTTCAAAACAATATCTTAAAACACTCGCATTACTAGTAGTCTTCTATAACTTGCTCCAAACCCGCAACCTTGCAGTGTACCGGTGTAGAATTTCCTGCACTCTGCACATACCGCGGGGATGTCCCGTGTTGTATACACGTTACAATGTCTCCTAAGACAATGCACTGCAGGCGTGAGTTATAAGCCTTCGCTTGTAGGTGACATATACTTCATTACCCTGACCTATATTCATTTTGCATTTCATCTAGAGATAGATAAATGGATTTTGAAAATTTTAGAGTCAAAATGAACAATGAAAAGTAAGGCTGAAATTTGAACAGGTTTTATTAGGCTAGCAACACAAACGCAATATTATTTTCAATATTAACACCACTATTTAAATATTTGCATTATATTGACAATAATATTGTGTGTGGGCGGCTAGCCTTGTAATGATACCATGTCTATTCCGACAAACCGAAGCCAATTTTGATGGACACTTAGAATGAATCTATTTGTTACAGAATAATAATACGTTTATAGTTTTAAAATTAAATTGAAAAGTTAGGCCCTAATTAGTTTAGAATTAGCATTTTTAAAAAAAGCTTATAACTAAGTTATAAAAAACTAGCGAACGTCACGCGGTTTCGTTCGCGTAATTCCCGTTCCCGTGGGAGTACGGTGATAAAATATAGCCTATATATTCAATGATAATGTAACATTCAAGCTATTTTTGAGCCAATCCGGTACAAGCATACTAAAAAAATACTTTTCGAGACGTATCGTAAATTGTTCTCTGATAAAAAGACGCAAAAGCTAATATATCCACAGTCACCAAACATTTCCACTTCAAAGGTATTCAGAACAATCTGCAGGATATTGGAATATCCAAAAGCATCATTCTCGTAATTTAATAACCAAATGCATTCACTTCGCAAGTCAAGACATTGACGGGTGAACCCTACCGTTGCAAGGGTATCAATATTTCAACGCGATAAATAATTCCGCTCTCGCGTTGACAGCTTGGGAAGTTGCGAGTCAACATATTACGTGCGATAGCTAGTCAGGGCTGTGCTTAGAATAGTATACAAGGTCTAATTAAATATTGGTCTTTTGGAAAATTTAAGTCAATTAATATGTCTTTAAACTATTCAGAAAATTTTGCTGTGCCCAGCGGTTTCTAGTAGTAGTTTGTTTAGCGGCTATTTTAATTTAACGTGATCCATTTTTTTAAATTAAAATATACCTATTGCCGAAGGCCAAAGTGAAGATGTTAGCTGGAACAAACAGACACAGCAAAAAAATTAAAATGTATTTTTATGTATGTACCTTATGGAAACACTTCCATATATTATTTATTACGCGCTAATTGAAATTCTGCTTATATGTAATTAACAAAAACCACTTAATTTTTATCAATCTCTATTTAAAGATAGCTGCATACTGCGAAGGTATGATTTACTATCTGGAAGTCTGCATAATTTTTTTCATAATAGGATTGTAATAAAACCGAACGGAGTTTAAAGGACCGTGGTTGAATGATTCTACGCCTAGTTGCCTATTACATAAGATGAAATTTCAACAATTTGTACAGAAAGCGAAGACACCTGCATAATTTTGTCGAAGACGTAAATACCTGACCGCGATGGACTCATAAACTATAGGCTTAAAAAAAGTAACTTTCTCTCGCGCTTGCGCCAATAAAAACGATACAAAACGGGAATGACATAAATCAGTCACGTGACATATGTACATATTATATAGTTTATATAAGCGAAACGTGAGGGTAATGTTACATTGTCTATAGGCCCTGTTCCGTTGGCATCTGTAGATGTAACACTTGTGCACTCTTCCAACCCTTCTGGGAAGACGTGAACTTGTAATTATAAAGTTAGTCGACATCACAGGAGACCGAAGAGCTTGGCAGCTATCTCGGACACAGAATTAGTCTTACCATTCAAAGGGGGAATGCTGTCAGTATCTTCGGAACCTTGCCTACAGGGACTCAAAGCTTAATTATTGACAGGATAGATTACTTATGCTAGGACTCAACCAGGAGCACCGACACCCATAAAACACAAACTGCGTCAAATTTCGAAATGGCATTTTATTCATATAGTGGCGTGTAAACCCGGCCTTATTCACAAAGGTGTTCCGATAGACGCCAACACGGCAAAGCTTTCAAACGATCGGTCACGCCGACCCTTTCCGATGAAAAGTAGCCACTTACCTCGTCAAACGTCAATCCTGCCGAGCGAGGGTTCACGTCAACATGTACTGGAAAATTATGATGACTTTAGAATAGACGCCGGTGGTGTTATTATTAACACCCAGTTTTTGACTTTTATATTTAAAAGGCGTGACAATCTTGTCACCACACCTACAATGTTATGTATGCGATTACACCTTACGCAGTACAGAGCTTGCGTTTTACTTGTGTTCCTCTCCGTTCTCGAATACATATCAAACAATATCAAAAAACACTATTCATCAGCACCCTGGCCTTACCCCATACGCTGTCGGAACTTGATTCAACCCGATGTGGCGGATCAGCTGATTCTTATACGAAGCGACTGCCATTCGACCTTCGCAACCCCTATACCGAGGAAAATCTGTGATGTAGGTTAAACCAGATGTCAGACTATTTTAGGCCTCCGACCGACCTGTAACGAATGCCAAAGATGATATATTGGTAACCGGGACCGACGGCTTAACGTGATCCCCGAGGCACAGAGGGAATCACGTCGGGAGGTACCCATCCAATTACTGGCTAGAATTAGGGTTGCTTAACTTCTCTGATCAAGAGAACTGTGCCACGAGCTCATCAACAAACACAATCTCATATTTAAATAGAGCTACACGTGGCTACCGTGGTTTTACCCGCGTAAACTACATTTCACAATGACTTTCTTTCAAGAACCCTAAAACCCTCTTATATAAATGAGTTACCTACACCCTGCTGTTTCTACAGCTATAACAAATTTCATGGATTTCAAAAACAATCAATCAAATCAAATCGAATCAATCAAATCAATTTATTAATAATATAAGTACATGACATGTCAAATCGCCATCTAATCCCAAACTAAGCAAAGGTTGTACTATGGGTACCAGATAACGGTATTACAATAATACAATACATACCTTAAAGACTAACATACATACAAAATGTATAATAGAATAATAACAATAATAATATAATTAGGGTTTGGCGATCCTGCGCGCATCCCTATAACGCCGATAAACTATTACTGTCGGCCAGAAATCCTACTGGAAGAACATGTCGCGATACGTTGCAGGCACCTTGAGGACTTAGAAATTATATCGCAAAACCTATTTTTTTCAAAAAAGTAGTCTAAGTTACTTGCTTTTTTATCTAAGTACCATATAAACTTCCATATGTGTTGAAAAGCTATTAATTTGGCATAAACAGACACATCTCTATAAAGCATGTAAGCATAAGTGATACATAAAAAAACATTATAAAGCAAATCACCGTATGTCTCGGCTAATATCTGAAACTCTTAACAGCTGGGGCCCAACCATGAGCTCTTATTGCAATGTTAGATCAGTTGTGCGACAGTGACAGTCTTATCATCATATACATCTGTCTCATAATAAAACTATCATGACAATAAGAGGTTATGGTAAGGCCCCTGGATGTATTTTAACGGAACTTCCACTGGCAGACAGCTGATGTTACAAGGAGCAAATGAAACTACTTTAGACAAAAAAAAAGGGTTCCTCGAAGGAAAGCTACTTAAGTCTACGAGAGTGAAACCGCGGAACTCAGCTATCAGCTAAAACAAATTACAGTTCTACGCTATCGCAACTCTATGTGACCTTTGCACTCATATATACTTATTATGAAAGTCATATCAAGTATATTACCGAATACTTATTCGGTAATAATCTTACGCGGCATCAGTTCCATATTATCCGCGCCCGATGAACATTGTTCCTAATTATATAATAACATCGAAATGATACGAATACTCGTTATATTTCTCAGTATTAACGGATCTTCCGGCTTCTTCAATATAGACGAAGTAACGTCGGATACGTTGAACAAATTACCGAGGAACTTCTCTGTTGCTATCAAAGATATAGCCGTTAGTTTGCCTACAAAAGCTTTGACGGTCGTGAGAGGGAATTCTACGAATATAAGGTTGATTATGTATTGTATCTATACTTGTTCTTTATACTTTGTCCCTGTATAGCTGTGAAAATAGCCAGACAGTCGTTGCTTTTCCATCCATACAGATATATAAAATTGTCTAATAAAAAGTGTCTGTGAGCCGTGGTGGCCTCGAGGTTAGAGCAGTCGCCTGCTACGCAAGCTACGCAAGTTCGAATCCCAGCGGGGCCACTACCAATGAGTTTTTCTAAAAAAACTTATGTACAGTGATTTCACACCACGTGCTTTACGGTGAAGGAAAACATCGTGAGGAAACCTGCATATTTCTGAGAAGTAATTCAAAGACGTATGTATAGTGCCTGAGACGGCGATAGACTCACCACTTAATCAAATTCGGTGAAAAGTGGGTGTTGTGATAACAACACCTCTGCCTACCCCTTCGGGGAATACAGGCGTGAGCATATGTAAAAAATGTCTGTTTGTAATTCCAAATTCACAGCTCGTCACTAAATGCATATGAAAGTATAAGAGGTATATTTTTCTGTAACTAGGAGTCAAGATGTTTTCGAGCTCCTGTGTCTACTCAGTACACATAATGTTCAGGTCACCAACATGGACTTGATGAAAGACAATAAAGATAAGGTTAGTATTTTACTTACGTTAAATGCTCAGTACCCCTATCACGAGTTCTCCACTGTTTTCGGAAACTATACTCACTAGCGCCACTCGCAATATTCGTATGAGATACTTTAGTTCGTCCCGCCACCGCTAGGTATCGCACAATTTCTCATACTAATATTCGGCGGAGACGCTAACGAGTATAGATTACGAAAACGGTGGCAAACCCGAGATAGGGGCATAGAATTGTTTTCAGTTCCTATATGAATGCATGTTTAAACAAGCCCTAGATTGCAAGGGATGGAAAGAGTTAAGAGAGGCCTTTACCCAGCAGTGGGACTCATCGGACTCATAATAATAATATGAAATATGGTCAAAACTACTGCCTTAGTCTCGTGGTCACCAGTTTATATTGAGTTTTTCTAACGATAATTTCTCTAATTTCTGTTATCTTTATGACCTGGATAAAAAAAAATCGATCATTTAATGACATTGTTTCTGTCTTGCGCCATACAGACAGACAGAGACAAGCTTATTAAAAGCTCAATGACCATAGACTCGTAAAGTGATGGGACCTGTAATAGATAAATTGAAGTTGCCATTTTCATATATTCGGCTTCTACGTATCAAATCAAATCAAATCAAAAATATCTTTATTTGATTAGACTTCTTACAAAGTACTTTCAAATCGTCAGAAGGACACAAAATACATTATACATGATTATAAATGTTACCACTGTTATCGTTCTTCTAAACTACCTTACGGATCTTGATACGGTTTTTATTAATGTATCGAAGTTGAAATCCAATGAATTTTAAGCTAAAATTATTCTTATCGTATTATTAAGTATTTATTGTACTTATAGAATGTACAGACATTATCAGAGTTTTGATTCATGACATACATGTTTAAATTCTAAATTCCTATACCTACTACAAAGACAAGAGAAAGAAAAATTCGACGCATGAGGTAAGTTCATGAGTAGCTCAATTGAAAGAGCAACTGCACGGCAGAGGTCGTGGGTTCACGTCCCGCCTCGTGTTCGTATTTTCCTTTACCATTTTTAAGAATTGAGTATAGAAAAGTCAACGTTTTGTAATATTCATAAAATATCATAACCCGAAGTGTATATAAAGTATATATATCTAGTGTAATATTAAGGAAACCTATTCTTAGATTAGCTTGATAATCCATCCATCCGTCTGTAACAAAAGGCCTGAATAATATTTACAAAGAAGTCTAGGATTATACGAGGCACAATATATTCCTCGTGAAATACAATATCTAGTGTCCTACTTCAACATTTGCTGAGAATATACGAATTTGGATCAATATGGATGTTTCTTAAGCCTAAAGAGCCGTGGTGGCCTTGGGGTTTGAGCAGTCGCCTGCTACGCAAGCGACGCAAGTTCGAATCCCAGCGGGGCCTGAACTAATGAGTTTTTCTAAAACCTTATTTGCAGTGATTCCACACCACGTGCGTTACTGTGAAGGAAAACATATCGTGAAGAAGCCTGCATATGTCTGAGAAGTAATTCACAGACGTATGTAAAGTGCCTGAGACGACTATAGACTCCGTCACGTTGGCACATAATCAGCCTCGGTGAAAAGTGGGTGTTGTTATTACAACATCTCTGCCTAGCCCCTCGGAATACAGACCTGAGCATATGTATGCTTAAGCCTAATAAATGAACAATCTTCCTGCAGCTTTGTCTGCGTGGTAGTAACAGGTCACATACAAACTTTCATTAATCTAAAGAACGTTATTTCTTAGTACACACCTACATCTCATTCATTATTTCGTTATTATCTCGCGTCTGTGTGTGTAATTCCGAAAGATTTGTTCCTAGATTTCATACTAAGTAGTAAGCTTGTGTGTATACTTTGGTTTGACTGTGTGTCGTTAACAGACTTTTACAAGTCATTAATATCTGACTGATAATCTGTCAATATATGAGGGCAATAACAGGGGCCCAACCATGAGCGCTTACTGCAATTTTAGTTCAGCTGTGCGACAGTTACAGACTTATACACGTCATATACATCTGTCTCATAATAAGAGCAATAAGAGGTTATCGTAAGGCCCCAGGTTATGATAGTATAACAAACTCATTGATGATTAATTTTGTTTCAGTACTATGGATTCCTAAAGAAAGCCTTAGATGTGTCTGATGAACGAACCAGCCTTATACTCTGTGAACCTGATGAATGCGAGAATATATTAAAAGAGGTATGACTTCAACTAACACAGTTTAACATAAGAATTGAATTTAGAAAAAAATCTTTCTAAAATTATCAAGATAAGTTGATAAAATATTCAGCTCTCTCTCTCTTCACTAAAGTGTGTATACCATTTTACCAAAAATACTAAATATTTCGTATAAATTTTATAAAAATATTATTCTACTTGGATTTTCTCATCTTTTCTCATAGTTATTTGTAATGTGAACTTCCTTCAAGCATCATTTCCACATAAATCTAAATACAGAATATTCTATATTTCTTTATAACCTTATTTGGTCGGTGCCCTAACATTAAGTATTATTGACGCCACCAATTGTCCAGTGATTAGGTTTGCCTGACACATAATGTGCTCTTGTTACACCAGGTTCGATTCCCACATTAGGGAAAATATCTCGTGTTATGAACCTATGTGACCAATGTATTGGTTGAATCTGGTTATTTTGTATATATTTACTATTACTATAACAGTTGGTAACTCCTAACTTAGCAAAAATACTTTCCGCTTAAATATGTCTTTAACCGCGGGGTACAGGTGTGAGGAATGTAATAATATCAGAACCTTATTTTTTCAGTTGACTGAGAATAACCTGATCCATCGTACTCTTCTATACATCTTTTTCTGGCCTCGAGGTGCCGTTAGCGATAAGTTCCTCTCCACCATGAGAGAGGCGATGAGAGTCGCTGTCATCACCAACCCAAGGGATAGTGTGTATGTTACAAGTTTTAACGGCTTCTTCCGAGACATCCACAGCCCATAGATTTTGAAAAATAAACTTTCATACATTAATTCTCACGACCTCTACGACAATACAATTTCTTAGTCGTGAGAATTAATTTGTATGCCAAAAAAAGCCGAGGATGTGGTGATAATAACATCATGGATGTCTAGGATTAAGCCGTTTTGACTACGAGACGATAAGTACAGGTACTAGTGCAGACAGATGCTATTGCGCATATTATTCGATCAGCGAAGGTAAGAATCGATTCTCAATCACTGCGCAATCGAATCATTACGGCATCAGTAAAATATAAAAAAGAAACTTAGTCTTTAAGCGATACATTTACTGATTAAGTGTGAACTTTAAATTTAACTTGAACAGCTTAAGTTGAAAATAAATATAGGTTCATAAATCAATATCAACGCAACGCAAGCCCATAATGGAAATCCTGATGACGCAGTAATTGATGAATTATACATTGATTGAACTATATCCGCGGGAAATGGCGAATACATATTTGGCACTAGTCATCGTGGTTTGGATTGAAATTCAAAAGAAAAAAAATATAACATAAACGATGCTTAAATTAGTCCCAGAGGGGACCCTGAAGTCGAAGATCATAAAAACAAATTTTCACCGAAGATGATTTAGTACCAAGAGTGCCACCGAGACAGATTGGGTATGCATAGCTGTCTCAGGCACTAGTACCTTCAAAGTCAGAGTCAAAAATATCTTTATTCGATAAGACTTTTAACAAAGCGCTTTCAAATCGTCATAATGACAAATTTACAGGATTAGCCATGCTACCGCCAGGTTCGGAAGGTTGCTTTTACTGAAAAGAACCTGGCAAGAAACTCAGTAATTACTCTTTTCAAAAATACTATACAGTTTAAAAAAAAAAAATAAAACACTTGAGAAATGTAAGCCAATGGACACAGTAACAATGCACAAATGTCGATAAAAAATAATATAATGAAAAGTCTATTAATTTTACTTCGTCTTTAAATAACTTCTTAGACATTATGCACATTTCCTTACGATGTTCTCGTGGCACAGTTGTTATTGCGCATATCATTCCATCAGCGAAGTTAAGCAACCCTATCCCTAGTAATTGGAAGGGTGACCGCCCGAGTTCCCTCGGAGAAAACGTTAAGCCGTCGGTCCCAGTTGCCAATTTATCATCTTAGGCAATCGTCAGTCGCAGGCCTAAAGTAGTCTGACAACTGGTTTAACTCAGATCACAGATATTCCTCGAAGGGGTTTCGAAAGTCAGATGGCAGTCGTTTCGTATAAAAATCAGGTGATCAGCCGCATCGGGTTGAATCTAATGCCGACCCCACCAATGTATGGGATAAGGCCAGGGGGGTGATGATGATGTTTCCCTTTACCGTAAGGCTCGTAGTGTGAAATGTAACGAAGTCGAAAACAAATAATATTAACCCTACAATAAATCTCTGAATATAATAAATCAAAATGTCAATCAAAATTTTAATGATATGAGAAGAGTGACATAAATTAAATAACGTTAACTCCCACCCTTATCAATAATACGGTTATCGATATGAATCGACAGGATGTCACCGGACGAGAGTGGAAAAACCGGTCCGGATGCGCGCTTATTAATTACATCACTAATGCATGCGTTAATAATAATGACATCCGGTTAGATTATATACGGTTCGTTCCCTGCTATCTATAATAATAATGACGTGGAATGAAGGTGGACACTTTCCCCCTTATTACAAAACAAGGACTAAAATTGTTCTTGGTTTAGAAGTAACTCCGTCTCTTTCCGTGATACGTATTTAAAAAAGGATAGGCATAGTTTTAGTCCGAGTCTAGACCATGTTTTGCAATAAGGGGGTTTATGTTCTGTTTCAGGTTACTTTTTTGAGTCATCCTTTATTCCTTTGGAAGTTTTATTTACATTATTTAGGTCTAAAAATCTATTGAATTGAAAAAAAATATATATTTTTTTTAAAAGAGCCGTGGTGGCTTTGAGGTTTGAGCAGTCGTCTGCTACGCAAGCGACGTAAGTTCGAATCCCAGCGGGGCCTGTATCAATGAGTTTTTCCAAAAAAAACCTATGTACAATGATTTAACAACACGTGCTTTACGGTGAAGGAAATCATCGTGAGGAATCCTGCATATTTCAGAGAAGTAATTCAATGACGTATGTAAAGTGTCTGAGACGGCGATGGACTCACCATCTGTCACGTTGGCACTGAATCATCTTCGGTGAAAAGTGGGTGTTGTGATAACAATACCTCTACCTACACCTTCGGGGAATACAGGCGTGAGCATTTGTATGTTTTTTTTAATTTAATTTTCATTATTAATATTAGGTTCTTCAAATTCAAAGTGCAAAGGTATGTTAATTAGGAATCGTGGAACCTACTAACTAGTAAGAATCTAGGAGGTCCCATTAAAATTTATAAGTATCCAAAAAATACTGTAAAAATAAAAATACCAAAAAATATCTATACTGTCCATTCTTCTTCTGCAATGCCTGATTGAGCTTGCAAGTAGTCTTTTAAGATTATACTCACCCCTTCGTTCAACGAACTTGCAACAGTACAGAGCATGACAATCACGTAGAATGTAATTCGATTGGGCCGAACACCGATTGAGACTTCGCCAAAACATGGCTTATGGGCCAAATAAATATTGACGTGGTTCTCTTGAAACGTGATGTTGCAAGTTAGTTTGTATTGGGAAGGATTTAGGCAATTCGGAGATACCTGGAAATAAAGAACTGTACTCAACCAAACAGAATCATATATCACAGACAAATAAATAAATATATTATTACTGCATCAATAACAAATAATAAGTAATGCAAAAATAAAAACAAAAATGAGGAGAAGAGTACCACATACATAGCCCACGCCTGTATTAAATTCAATTCAAAATATCTTTATTTAATTAGACTTCTCACAAAATACTTTCAAATCTTCAGAAGGACACAAAAAATACATTATACACGATTATAGATGATCCCACCGGGTTCGGAAGGTTGCTTTACCAAGCAAGAAACTCAACAATCACTCCTTTAAAAAAAATTACCGAAGGGATACACTTTTCACCGAAGATGATTAAGAGCCAACGTGACAAAGGACGAGTCTAACGCCATCTCAGGCACTATACAAACGTCTTTTAATTACTTCTCATGTATATACAGCTTTCCTCACGATGTTTTCCTACATAGCAAAGCACGTGTGAAATCACTGCACATATTTTTTTTGAAAAACTCATTGATACAGGCCCCGCTGGGATTCGAACTTGAGTCGCTTGCATAGCAGGCGACTGCTCAAGCCCCAAGGTCACTACAGCTTTACTTTAACTTACGAAATTAGTAACAGGAAAAAACCTCAGTGATTTTACAAGACTGTAAAAACAGAAAAAATATTTTACGCTTAACGCTAAGTAATTTGTTAATTCCAATCTGTTTTAAGATCAAGGGCGTATCTACTCGTAAATATTTGTAATATACTGTTTGTGTGGTAATTCCTAATACTTAGGCCCATCAACTGTTTCATGGTAGTCGTAAAACAGCAGAATTACCCCTCTTACATGAGTTACATTTTTTATCTGCTTACGTAACGTTCACAATATAACGGTGTATTTTTCCTTCCTATTTTTGTATTTGTTTTAAAAATGGAATGAATGTACATATGCTCACGCCTGTATTCCCCGAAGGGGTAGGCAGAGGTGTTGTTATCACAACACCCACTTTTCACCGAATTTGATTAAGTGCCAACGTGACAGATGGTGAGTCTATCGCCGTCTCAGGCACTATACATACGTCTTTGAATTACTTCTCAGAAATATGCAGGTTTCCTCACGATGTTTTCCTTCACCGTAAAACACGTGGTGTGAAATCACTGTTCATAAGTTTTTTAGAAAAAATCATTGGTACAGGCCCCGCTAGGATTCGAACTTGCATCGCTTGCGTAGCAGGCGAATAGGCGATAGCCACTTAATTAAAATATGTACATTTCGTTCCGCGACACTATATTTAAATCTTTATAATTTGTCCAGGTTCCGTGTATACTATAACCAGGCGAATCCTCACCGTCTAAACCACTTGGCGCTGGTCAACTGGTGGTCAGGCCGGTTGTACAAATCGCCAGTGTTACCACCCACCAATAAGGTCTATCATGACTTCCGAGGCAGAGTGTTTCAAGTGCCCGTGCTTCATGTAAGTATACATTTCATCTTATAGCTTTCTATTCGGTTTAACAACCCTCACTATGGGCAAAAAAGTCTTTAGGACTTGCCTGACAATGTCATTAAATTTATAATATTTTTTATCGACAATTTGTGCATTGGAACTGCGTCCATGGGCACATATATTTTTGTGATTTATATTGTATTACTCAAATTTGTAAAAATCTTTATGAACCGAGTAATTACTAAGTTTAAAAAAAACTGAGCTGGCTCCAACAGCTGCTATAGTAAAAAAAACATTATTTAGTTATGTTTTGTATTTTATAGGCACCACCATGGCACTTTGTTATTTACAACAATGACTCGACAGTCAATGTAACAGGGGGTCGAGATGACAAGCTTCTGGCCCTGCTTGCTAAGAAGCTGAATTTTAGGTAAAACATCAAATTTAAATACATAAACTAGCGCCTTAGTTCCCAGACAGGGTAAGCAGAGATGTACTTACAGTACAACCGCATTTCGCGAATTATAATAAATTGTTTGTTATTTATGCATTACACACATTCTAATTTTTTTTACAATATTGAGAGTCCGAGTCTCATACATACATATGCGCACGCCTGTATTGTAATGACAGGTGTTGTAATGACAACACCCACTTTTCACCGAAGATGATTAAAGTGCCAAAGTGACAGATGGTGAGTCCATCGCCGTTTCAGACACTTTACATACTTCATTGATTTACTTCACCGTAAAGCACGTGGTGTGAAGTAAATAACTTCACCCTAAAGCACTGTACATAAGTTTTTTAGAAATACTCATTGGTATAGGCCCCGCTGTGATTCGAACTTGCGTCGCTTGCGTAGCAGGCGACTGCTCAAACCTCATCAGTTCGAGTCTAGTGGTTATAATTTTCCAAACCAATTAAAAGAAGCTATATTTATGTGCGATGTAATAGGAGGCATTAATTAACCTAGAGGCACTAATCAAGACTCTGGACTGCTACTGGTAAACTCCCACACAACTCCCAGATGGACTATGTAGTATTATCCGTGTCTTGATATTATGTCTGAAGCGCGTAGGTCATTCGAACGCATACAAAATCGATTAATCGATCAATACTTCTGTACCCCTATCACGGGTTTGCCAACGTTTTAGTAAACTAAACTAAAAGAAATTGTGCAGCGACTCCCTGCGGTGACGTGAAGTACTAAAATATCTCGTACAAATATTGCGAGTGACGCTAGCGAGTATAGTTTACGAAAACGGTGGCAATCTCGTGGTAGGGGTACTTATGATTAAAACAGTTGTCTTATTATTTTGATATCTTTGTTTCGAACTAAGAATATATTCAAAATATATCTCTTTTGTTTTAAAAAGTTTTCATGATGTTGGCGTTGACGAAGGGACGTTTTTAGGTACAGGTACTACGACCCACCAGACAGAAGTCAGGGCTCGAGCATCTCAGGCAACGGAACATTCAAAGGAACCCTCGGTTTGATTTGGAAACGGGTAAGACTAACAGGTCGTTGGACGATGCAAAAAAAATAGTTTTTTTAAGTCAGTATGCAGATGTGTTGTAACAAAAACACCCACTTTTCACCGAAGATGATTAAGTGCCAACGTGACAGGTGAGTCTATCACCGCTCAGGCACTATACATTTTGAAATACTTCTCAGACCATAAATCACGTGGTGTGAAATCACTGCACATAAGTATGTAAACGTATTGGTACAATCCCCGCTGGGATATGAACTTGCATAACTTGTATCTCCGAACTTTTTTAAATACATTTTGTGTTAAAGTTGTGGTATCTTTTTTTTCAAATAGAAAGCGGATTTCTTCATCGGTGACGTCACTATGACGTGGGAGAGGCTGCAAGCAGTGGAGTTCTCGTTCCTGACCCTGGCCGACTCAGGGGCGTTCCTAACGCATGCGCCGGCGAAACTCAGCGAAACACTCGCTATTATCAGACCGTTTCGGTGGGAAGTAAGTATTCCTTTGTTATATACTACTACTATATAGAGCCGTTAGAGCAGCCGCCTGCTACGCAAGCGACGCAAGTTCAAATCCCAGCGGGGCCTGTACCAATGAGATTTTCTAAAAAAAACTTATGTACAGTAATTTCACACCACGTGCTTCACGGTGAAGGAAAACATCGTGAGGAAACCTGCATATTTCTGAGAAGTAATTCAAAGACGTATGTATAGTGCCTGAGACGGCGCTAGACTCACCATCTGTCACGTTGGCACTTAATCAAATTCGGTGAAAAGTGGGTGTTGTGATAACAACACCTCTGCCTACCCCTTCGGGGAATACAGGCGTGAGCATATGTATGTATGTATATACTTACATAAAAAAACATTTATAATTTTCTCATACTATCTATCTGTCTATTCCAGCTAATTTTTGAAACGGCTGGGCCTGATTTTATTAGGCCTTTCACGTGCAGTAGCTGATATTACAAGGAAGGCTTTTATATAAAAAATAGGGCTCTAATATAAAATCGCGGCGCAAAGCTAGTTACAAATAAAATCAATCTACATATATTGGCTGCAACAGTATATATATGCTCACGCCTGTATTCCCCGAAGGGGTAGGCAGAGGTGTTGTAATCACAACACCCACCTTTCGCCGAAGATGATTAAGTGCCAACGTGACAGATGGTGAGTCCGTAAAGCACGTAGTGTGAAATCACTGCAGCAGTATCCAATATAATATCATAGCTTGAATGTGTACATGTATGCACTCATGTAAACTAATATACGTATCTCAATACAGGTGTGGCCTCTAGTATGCGCGACCCTGTTAGTGACAGGACCGGCATTGTGGTTCGTGATAGCAGCGCCTTCACTCTGGCAACGACGACAAAGAGACCAGCTCAATCTCTTCAGCAATTGCTGTTGGTTCACCACTACACTTTTCTTACGACAATGTAAGAATTCACCAGCGCAGAAATTGATAAAGTTTCATACAAACTTTCATCCTCTATTTTATCCCCTTGAGGGTAGTCTTAATCAAAATCCTTCCTTAGCGGATGCTTACGTCATAACATCTACCTGCATGCCAAATTTCAGCCCGATCCGTCCAGTGGTTTGGGCTGTGCGTTGATAGATCACTATGTCAGTCAGTCAATCACCATTGCGTTATATATATTTAGATTAATAATATATTTCAGAAAGAACATATGTGGAGCACTCGTAACCGAAGGATGTATGAAGACATGCATGAATGTAGAAGAAGATGCGTTTTGATATTAATCCGTTACGAATATATGAAGACTGCCTTCTTGGTCTAGTGGTGGCAAATGCTACTTCGTAGCACGAGGTCCTGGGTTCGATCCCCGGGTCGTAGTTTGTCACTAACAAGCCGGATTCCGGATTAAGGCCGGCCCCTTATTACATGGGACTTAAGCAAATCCTTCGGGGATTAGAGGCGTGAGCATGTGTATGAATGAATGTATGTAGATACAGGCTCAAACTTTCTATATACAAGGGGCCAACTATGATTGTTTAAGGAGCGCATATTAAGAACTTCTTAACTTTAACGTTTAACTTTTCTGTACCAAAATGAAACGTCAAGGGCTTAAACCGATGATGGTAGCCCCCAGGTTAACGAATACTAAAAAACAGGATAAAATTAATATTCAAAGGGTTCCCATACAACAGACATGATTTTTTGCTCGTTTTGCTAGAGGCCAACACACAAACGGCCGGTTTTTATTGAGTTTCAATAAATTGATGTTCAATCTTTAATCGACCTTAAAAAATATATTTTGTATATTTCAAGCTTGTTTTTGTTTCCTCTTTGAAATGTAATGGTGAACTTTTGATACTTATTAATGTTATGTTCTTCTGTAATAGTTGGAGTATTTAAAATTTAAATACATTAAACTAGTACTTATTTTATAAAACCTTAATAAATAAAAGAGATGGTTGAATACAAGATACGTTTGTTTTTTATAGCATCTACAAAAGAACCATCTAGTACCCACAAGGCGCGCTTGGTGTCAGTGCTCATCTCCCTGGGAGCGACGTACGTAATCGGCGACATGTACTCGGCGAACCTGACCAGCCTACTGGCGAGGCCCGCGCGGGAGAGACCTATCGGGACCCTGCCGGCGCTGGAGGAAGCCATGAGAAACCATGGCTATGAGCTAGTGGTTGAGAGTCATAGCTCATCCTTGACCATTTTGGAAGTATGTTTGTATATATTTTTTTAAATCAAATATTTTTTAAAGTCTTGTGAGTTTAAATATATGCGTTTCCACCAAAGACGTGCGAGAACGTGTTTGTTAGGAACCAAGAGAATTGCTTCAATCACCTAGTCTCGCTCAGTGTTGAGATTATATTGGTTTTTAGCAACACATAACTCGCTACGTGTAGTTTTGGTAATGGAAACGCAGGATGTGTAAGATAAAAGAACACAGTAACATAAATGTGCGAAAAATAGCAGTAGAATAGTAATTTTACCCTTTTCCTAGTTCCTAATTAATATTTAAGTTAGAAAATCAGCTCTTTAGAGATAAGAATAATATACGTCGGGTATCCAAATTCCTAATAATTATTATGCCTTACAGTAATCTGAGATCATTTTTTTCCTATTTCAGAATGGTAAAAGTGGGAGGGAGCCCTTTGCCCAGCAGTGGGACACGACAGGCTAATAATATAATAATAATATATTTCAGAACGGGACCGGCGTATACGGCCGCCTCGCTCACCTAATGCGCCGCCAACGAGTACAGCGCGTGCGCAGCGTAGAGCTGGGTGTGAGACTAGTGTTATCACGCAAGCGCGTTGCGGTGCTGGGGGGACGGGAGACGCTTTACTATGATACTGAGAGATTTGGTGATGCACCCACAAATACTAAAAAAAAAACATTCCAATAATAAAATAATACAATAAAATAAATGCATATTATTTTACTACTGGAATGAAAACTAGCCCTATCTAACGAATTGGCTTAAACTCAGTCAAGTAAGACAGCCAGGCATTTTTTACGTACATACATACATACTCTCACGCCTGTATTCCTCGAAGTGCTAGACAAAATTGCTGTAATAAAAACCCCCACATTTCACCGATGATAAAGTGCCAACGTCTATCGCCGTCTCAGGCACTATACATACGTCTTTGAATTACTTTTCAGACATATACAGTTTTTTTGACGATGTTTTCACCCTGTACATATTAGAACAAAAATAATATTAAAAATACTTATTAATTTCATTGGTTGAAAATTTCATAAAAAACATTGTTCACTTCTGGTGAGTGAGTGGATCTAAATGTTTCCTATTAAGGAACGTGCTAAAGAATTTTGCAATATAGCTAATTAACAACTTTTACAGGATCTCACAATTTCCATCTGAGCGAAAAATTATACACACGGTACTCGGCTATCGCCATGCAAATTGGATGCCCTTATCTGGAAACATTTAATAATGTGTAAGTATAATATTTTGTTTTTTTTCCTCTGCCTACCTCAAGAGAGACAAAGACAACAAGAGCGTATATATCTCAAAAAACACGGCGAGACGTTTCTTTTCTGTGTTCTGTAAATGAGTAACATATACAAGGGCCCGCGACTTCGTCTGCGCAGGACTAGTATTTCGAGTAGCCTATAAAGGATGTCGGAGAAAAAGGAACAGTTGTCTTCTAGAAATTGTAGGGTTTTATGAACATATCACTATGTTGAAGTCGTTAAATATCTAGCTCCAACGATAGCGTAGTTATAGGCTATGGTTGCTAAGGGCGGCCTATATTACGTACGCGAAAAACGGTTTTATGGATTATTAGTGTGAAAAAAAATTTAAGACATTAGAGTTAGATTTCAAGCAAATAACTCTACGCTACCGCTGATTTCTATGCGAAAATAAGGTCCTTATGACATATTAAACGCCATGGTCAACTTTAAACGCCAATTACTCGAAAACGGAGAGAGATATTTTTGTCATAATAATTTTATTTGCTTCCTAAAATTATACCCTATCACATACTTTTACAGCTGTCCTATTTTCCCCGACACCCTGCATTAGCTTGGCGTAGAGGATAACTGACATTATGGCATACATATTTTTTTTTGTACAACGGGTACACCTACCATTAATTCCAACTTGTGTTATGGCAGCCCGAACAACTCTAAAGAGTTTAGGAACTCTACGGGATTACTTGTAGTGTCATCAGATAGTAAGAACGCGATCCTTTTAGGATTACAAAATGAAATTTATTACATTCCAATTGTCTTGGAATGGTCACAATTTTAAAGGATTCTTTCAAACTTAAAACCTACTTGAAATGCATTATACATTAGGTTCGAGCGTCGATAGAAAGTTGCTTACGATCGCTTATTAACGACCTTTACAACTAAATAAAAACTATTGGCAGGGTAATGACCCTATTCGAAGCGGGTATACTAGCGAAGGTTACCTCGGATGAATACAAGAAGCTGCCAGAACAATCTAGAAGATCACTACCGGTCACTGAGAGTGAACACGAGAGCAGTGACATCATGGGCGAATCACCAGCAGTGTCACAGGTGAGGTACCAAGGAAAATACATTCAAATATCACTGACGTACATACCCTACATATATTTGCTCGCGTCTATCATAAGTGTTCGTTATCTACACCCACATTTAGCCAGTTATGTCTCAGTCCTATGCAATAGGGAGTGGGCCTATTGGGCATGAATTCTGACTCCAGGCAGCTACTGGGAATATACTCATGGTAGGAAGAAAATTTACTTCTTTGTACATAACTGCCAACGGAACTAGTAATGGGCAAATAACGAAAATTTCTTCCCACATTACCCGGTTTTGTACGAAAAATATTTTTACGAAGAACAGGGGGGATAAGCCCAACAACACTTTACCCGAATCGGGAATCAAACCCTGGACCTCGTGTAACGTTTGCCACTATTAAACCAACAACCAAGACAGTTTATATAACAGACAGAATGTATAAGCACTGTAATATATAAGAAGAAACTATGAAAAACGGCGCCGTATGCCGAAAATTTGTGCTTTGAGTTTTGAGTACTTAGTAAAATATAGCCCACGTGTGTTATATGTGACGTTAACCAATGGATATGACATATATGACGTAGATGTCGAAAAATGACGCCGTACATCAAGCTTTTATTTTTGATTGTATGCTTTTCTTCTCTCTACATACATATGCTCACGCCTGTATTCCCCCAAGGGGTAAGCATAGATGTTGTTATCACAACACCCACTTTTCACCAAATTTGGTTAAGTGCCAACGTGATAGATGGTGAGTCTATCGCCGTCTCAGGCACTATACATACATCTTCGAATTACTTCTCAGAAATATGCAGGTTTCCTCACGATGTTTTCCTTCACCGTAAAGCACGTGGTGTGAAATCTCTGTACATAAGTTTTTTAGAAAAACTCATTGGTACAGGCCCCGCTGGGATTCAAGCTTGCGTCGCTTGCGTAGCAGGCGACTGCTCAAACCTCAAGGCCACCACGGCTCTCTTTATTAAATAAATAAATGATAACCTACGTATTTGCCGTATAACAATGGGTATATGACGCATAACAATGGAATCTAGCATATGATTCATTCACAGACGCAGAGCGACTCTCCGAAAGGCTTAGAGCCTGTTTCACTCAGAATGTTGCGGGGAGCGTTCTGCTTGCTTGGAATAGGACATCTCCTGGCAGGTGAGTAACACGCTTTAGATTGTATAGCATATTTTACTGCGCATATGTTTTACGTGGGATTGTGTTTGCTTCGAGTATTCTAATGAAAATATGGGAAATATGATAAAATTTGTTGCTTCTAACTTCGCAGAGATAGCATACTAGCGTACAGCTTATGGTAAGCTGCAGCGTATAGACGTAGCAACACTAGAGTACCTGACCATTTTCTCCGAAAAGCGAATGTTCGCAAAGTTCCTACCACGGTTCTTATTTATTATAAAATGAAACATCGAACTGAATCCAACGAAAGAAGTTTCGTTTTCGAAGAAAGAGAGTAGATCGACTCGAGGTCTGCCTATCTAAAACTCGGAATTACTATGCCAAGAGACGATTTTTCGCTTGAGCTCACTTTAGTATCCTTCCAGTCCGTTTATATATTTAGTTGGGTTAATAATATTTGGTTAATGATAGCAGTATATACTAAGAAAACTGGTCTACCGCGAGTCCGACCAAAAAATAACCCTTAAAATTATCGTCTTTATATTTCAAATGTGAACTGCCACAGCGAATCTTTGAATAAATTCAGTATATCCAAGATACCACGCGTAGCTCATTGAAATAATCCCTCGCTACGAGCTAATAGCTATGGAGCTACGATTCGTAGCACTCGTAGCAGATGGCTACGAAAGACGGAGTTAAACTTACCTCTCCAGTTATCAGTAAAATATGCCGTATGGTAATCTCTGGATAGAAAATAGTTCTATCTCTTCTGTCATATGGAATAACTAAGAGATAGACAAGGTACCACGATGGGCTTAAGTTATTCTTGGCTAAAATATTTTTCATCAATGGTTAACACGCCCAAGATAAATCTATAAGCGTATCAATACTCTATACTCAATATATTAAGCTGATGTGTTCGTTTATATGCTTGAATGCGCTAATCTCAGAAACTACTAGTCCGATTTTATAATTCCTAGAGCGTTAGATAGCCCATTTATCGAGGAAGGCTGTGCTATGTATCATCACGCTAAGACCAATCGTAAAGTTACCGTCAGCTCTAAGTAACTATTATACGCGAACGAAGTCCTCTATAGTATAGTCGTAAACAAAAAATCAGGATGACGGGTCGCTCACTTCTCTCAATAATGGTCGAGGAGGGCGATGGCTGGCATTCTCGTCTTGTGAACAGGTGCTGCTTGTGGGGGCTGGTCATCTCAAACTACACAATTATGCGTAGTACCTTCTTTTAGTTTATATATTTTTTTATCGACTTTTGTGCACTGGAAGCATGTCCATGGGCTTATATTTTTTTGTGATTTATATTGTATTTCTCTAAATTCCAAAGCATCACACTGAGTTTCTTGTCAAGTTCTTCTCAGTAAAAGCAACCTTCCGAACCTATCGGTAGCATGTATAATCCTGTGTAATCGTGTCGTTCTGACGACTTGAAAGTACTTTGTTAAAATTGTAATCAAATAAAGAAATTTGAATTGAAATAAAATCCTAATCTGATACATTAATGTGTTTCAGCTATAACCCTAGCCGTTGAAATCCAGCTATACCGTAGAGCTTCGAGCTGCTGCAAACTAGTTCCAGCGAGCAAAACAGCTAGAAAACTGAACATGGTTGCTAGAACAAGAAAATGTGTTAGAAAAATGTACAGAAGGTTTCTTGGAAACGTGTTCAGGCGTATCGACAGAGCTTTGGGACCCGGCATGTGAAACCTATTGAGGTTTAATTTGCGTAGTCTATTGATTTAAGCCTCACGTTGTATTGCACCAATATTATGTAGAACTCATTGTACACGTATGTGCCTGAGACGGCGATAGACTCACCCTCTGTCACGTTGGCACTTAATCATATTCGGTGAAATGTAGGTGTTGTTCTTACAAAACCTCTGCTTACCCCTTCTGAGATGGCGTGATATTTTTTATTTTATTGTTTCATTGTACTGCCTCATCGGTCTAGTGGTTGCAAGCGCGACAGAGGAACACGAGGTCCTGGGTTCGATCCCTGGGTCGGTCAAAGTTTTATTCGGTTTTTTTATCTGTAATTTCCCAATGGCATCCCACAGAGTCTCACCCCTTATTGCATAGGACTTATATAAAATCGGTGATAGGCACATCATCAATAATACACTCATTATCAGTATCCACCACTGTCTATCCCTTCTCTATCGGGAATATAGTCATGAGCATAATGTATGTATATAATTAAAGTAATAAACTGTTTATGTAGTGGTCGTACTTTTTTCTAAGTTTAAATCAGTACCAACATGAAAAAAGATGAAGAAGGGTTAATCTGCTTCGGCGTTATGCGTGAGACGAAATTCGAAGATGGTTTAGGCATTGGTGCCTGAAAGACAACGATCAATTTGCTTAGCCAATGTCAACTATTACTCATCGCAGTACCTCCAAACCATGGAGCACTGGCGACCTTAATCACTGAAGAACCTCATTACATTAAGGCAGCAATATCTGGCTGCATTCTCCTGTACCTCAGTTAGGCAGCTATTAATTTCGAACGGGATATGCTCGACTTCTCGTATAATACTGTTTTCATAATCGCAACACTGTTTTCATATAGAAAGAGAGAAATAAAATTTATTTTTCACACAAAAATAAGTCGCAGCATAATTTAAATGATACACTAATGAACCACGAAGACACCAAGAGAGGAAATGTCGCATAAACAAAACAATTACTTCTTCAACTTGGTGGCAGCCATCAGATCTTCCCGCGCGCAGCTGGTGGGGCACACAGGGCACGATATAACCGAGGCCATACTTGGGGTGCAGCGCACATACATCTTTTGGCGTCATCAGTGGAACCAGGGGCGTGCATGGGATGTTCAGAGGTGTATGTAAATATTACATAACAAGGTGGCGCAAAGGTGCATACGTTTTGGTTTAGACACACACACACAAACATAAAAACACACACACACAACACGAGTGTATTCAGACAACACAAATGGTGAGCGCTGCTTATCTGCTTATATGGAATGCACGCCCTTGAGTGGAACCCCACCTGATCATGTCGTCCTTGCCCAAACCGACCTGAGTCCGAAGTCTAATTAGTGACTTCCAATTAGTATCGACCAGAAAGTCAAAGTCAAAAGTATTTTCATTCGATTAGACTTTTTACAAAGTACTTTCAAATCGTCAGAATGACATAATTATACAGGATTATACATGCTACCACAGGCACTGTCACTCTCTCTGCTGCTACGTTGTATGTCTTAATGTCGGCTTAACTCCATTGTGGAAACGTATCTAAGTTGTAAAATTTAGTTCGTATAAATCAATGTCACAAAGCGGAAAAACTAAAATACTTAGCTCCCGTTTTCCGCTTCGAACTTATCTGTAAACTATTTTAAATTCCGCTTTTACTTCACATGTAAATTAGGAGCATTGTTCGCCGGCTGTGTATATTAAAATAAAATCAAAATGCTCCCAGGAACCGGAGTGCTTTTTTTTATTTTCTATACTCACTTTCAAAGGGGTTTTTGTGTGCTAGATCATGTGAGCATTTGCATATGGCTTTGTTTATGAACGTACGTGTAGGAAACTTACGAGTAAAAAAACCTGTGTTTTGATACCAACACAGTCCGTCAAACGGACCAATGGAAGATAGAGGCCCACTTTATCTGAGGAACAGGAATAAAGCTCTGTGCTCGAATTTTCAAAAAGCATGCTTCGTCTGCCTATTTTCATTCATCAAAACAATTCTATATCCATTGTCATGTTTCCAAAATGCTGCTGAAGCATTTGCAGCAGTTATACGTCAACATAAGTATTATAAGACCGTATTATAAGACCTTAAATATTAGCAAATAAAGATTAAACATAAACCAGTGAAGTTTCTACTGATAAATTAAACATATTCAGAGGACGCTTGCAATAAAGGTACATTTCTGTGACTGCGATCACATCTGTTGACAATGTGATGTTTTTAAGTATATGTAAGGTAAACTAAGTTTATATAATATCTATATCTAAAGCCAACAAAGAGTCTCTAACCCCCTTTTTAAAGTTACTTATTGAGACATTGAGGACATGAATATTTTGGAAATATTTGTTGTACATTTACAAATACATTCTTAGCATAATTAGTATGACCTTACATTACTTAATAAGTATGGAGTATCAATAATTAATTATCTTATAGAGGAACAACTGATCCCTCTCTATTCGACGTTTCGATAATGGAGTGATATTTTTGGACAACTCTTTTGGGTTACTAAATCTATAGTGCAAATGCTCAATACATTTATTTTGTAATCTTTCAAGGACATAATTGTACTTTCTATAGTGTGGATTCCAACATATGTTATCATCATTATAATTCACTGTGACTGGCAAAACCAATTGTTACATAACCATGTTTATATTGGTGATTGGCAATTGTTTTGCCAGCCACATTCATTTTGTTAACTAATAGGGTGTTGCCGACGGATATATCTAAGAGGACTTCATCATAATCATTTATAACAATAATATTTCTTAACTTCTTTTTGCGTACTTCATTTCTTGATTGTATTTGCAATTCTTTTCCTAGTACCGATGTGGCGTCATCATGTAAATACTAAATATATTGTTATTACCACTACAACACCCACTTTACACCGAAGATGATTAAGTGCCAACGTGACAGATGGTGAGTCCATCGCTGTCTCAGACACTTTACATACGTCATTGAATTACTTCTCAGACGCCTGCAAGTTTCCTCACGATGTTTTCCATCACCGTAAAAAATGTGGTGTGAATAATTCTAGTAGTAAGGTTGTGACTTTATGCCCTACGCAGGTTGGCCGAAGACCCATCATAATCATTATATTAAATTGAGTGAACTTCGTCGATAAAGGTACTCATTAAGCGTACGTTCACTCCAACGCTCGTGCTAATTAATTTTATTATTGGAAATTATGCTCGCATTGTTTCAGTGAAATCCAAATATATCGACACACAAGTGCAGCTGCCAGCCGTGTAGTTAGTTCGCAACTTGGCCACGGAATTATAATAGATGGTGCTTATTATAAGCGAAAGCGGATTGGATTGATAAAAAAATAATATAAGGACCAATATAATATGTCACCGTAATAAATATATTAAAATAAAAACCGATTAACTGCCTCGCAAAACATAGAAAATTTCACTTATATTTGCAGAGCAGTAAAACGACCTATTATTAGCAAAAAATATATAAATTGTTAATTTTTTCAAACAAGATACATTACAAATTATTATTCATTTGGAAAGAGCCGTGGTGGCCTTGCGTTTATAGCAGCGCATGTTACGCAAGCGACGCAAGTTCGGATCCCAGCGGGGCCTGTACCAATGAGTTTTTCAAGAAAACTAATCTGCAGTGAGTTTACACCCCTTCTGGGATGGCGTGAGAATTAAAAAACAACAAAACAAAAAAAAAATTTTTTTTGAACTCATTTTTTTATTTATCTTGAAATATTTAGATAACAGCAAAAAAAATTTGGAAAGATCATAAGTAACTATGCCTATGTATTCGAATCGATACCCATTTAAAAGATGAGACGGACATACTCCGAGGCACGGTAATCAGGATTCCATTATCATTTTTGTACAAAATCCTAAAACCAAAACCATGCACGCCACCTCTCATAACTCAACACACTTTAAAGCAACATCTGGACTCTATACGCAGGGCCGAGTGTTGGGAATTTAAAGTTTATTGGGGCCCAAAAGCCGAGAGTTATTGTACTGTATCGGTAATTCTTGGTACGTGCGAACCGAGGTGTGGATTAGGGTAGCACCTTAATCCTCATTAAGAGAACGTATTTGTTCTCTAACACAGGTAAATATAAATGTATCGCTTAGTGTTTTTGTTATGATACTGGTGTTGGATTAGAAGGTGCTCTTTGGACTGTTGATTTTACACGTATCTTTATATCAGGAGAAAACAGATATATAATAATACCAGCAGTGCCTGGCAAACGTTGTATTGCCATATATTTTTTACAAACCTTAAATACATTTAGGGGTATGAAAAATAGATATTGGCCGATTCTCAGACCTACCCGAGGCCGTTTCGGAGGAGTACGGTAACTTACATTGTGACATGGAAATTTTACACATTATCTAATGTGTAAAGTTTCCTACAAATAAATAAAACTATCCGTTTGTAAATCCATTTTAACTGTTTTTCACTCAATCCATACGAAAGATTATACGATACTTACAGAATAAAACCTACTTTGTAATAATATAAAATAAATAAATATGTTCACGCCATCCCAGAAGGGTCCCCGAAGGGGTGAGCAAGGGTGTTGTAACAACCAAATTTCACCGAATAAGTGCTAACGTGACAAAGGGTGAGTCTATCGCCGTCTCAAGCACTATACGTACGTCTTTGTATTACTTCTCAGACATAAATTGGTTTCCTCACGATGTTTTCCTTCACTGTAAAGCACGTGGTGTGAAATCAATGCACATAAGTTTTTAGAATACATAAGTACAGGCGCCGCTGGGATTTGAACTTGCGTCGCTTGCGTAGCAGGCGACTGCCTTACCCCGAGGCCACCACGGCTCATATATGTAGTCAATAGGCCTCGCTGGGGTTCGAACTTGCGTCGCTTGCGGAGCAGGCTCAAACCTCAAGGCAACCACGGCTCTTTTCTTAATATATCCCTTCTCTATTTTTAATATAACTTGTTATATCTCTCAATCTGTCTGTTTGCTTTTTCCGGCTACACCGATTATATTGATGATCATAATTTATTGGTGTTGTGTCAATGTATCGGAGTAATCGTTTATCTCTATTGAACTAAGATCTTGCTTACTGAAATTTAACTCTGCCTCAGACGGACTGTGAGGTTCAATAACAATATAATTGCTAATATTACAAAGAGAAAAGATTCGTCTGTTTGTTACAAATAGGTAATAGAATGCCACATTATCGCTGAGTAACATAGGTTATAACATTTATAATCATGTATAATGTATTTTGTCTAATCAAATAAAGATATTTAGAATTTTAAGAATTTATATTGTAAATCGAAATTAATTAGGGATATGTAATACGCGGGCAAAGCCGAGGACGGAAGCAAGTTGGAAATATATAACTGGAAATTTAATGTACGCACAATGTACCAATGGGACGTCAAGTCATTGTTAAAATCTCAAATTCGACGAGATCTTACACAAAGGATAGTTCGGTAACGAACGAATTCTGATTTCAGGTAAATAAGAACCCCTGGCAAAAGTTAGGGTCCCAGTTACGGCGAGTTTGAAATAGCCTGACACAAATGCTTCATCAACTAAAGTATCGCATGGTAGAAAAGAACGAATACAATTTAAGTGAAATTACAGTCATTCGAAAAACAACTTTATTTCTCACGCATTAGTATCAATTCGCCACATACGACATTTACACTTTAAAAACCTTTTAGTTCAGTTATAAGATATTTTTTTAATCTTTGTAGGTTATTGAACTTACGTTTACAAACTTATAAAATTTTTATTTTCCTATTATTTTCTATGAAAATGTGTATTTTGACAAAAGGTAAATTTTAATTTTTTTACTAAGCATTAATTTTTTACTAGCTGTGGGGGACAAGCGAAACACTATTTTTTTTAAAATAAAAGTTGCCTACCTTCCTCGTAAAATTAGCTATCTACCAGTAAAAGTATCGTTAAAATCGGTCAAACCGATTCGGAGATTAGCCGGGACAAACAGACAGAGAAAAATAATCAAAATTGGTTTTATATGTCTGAGCCGTTCATACCTTCATATGCATTTAATGAAAAGCTGTTATTTTGGCATTACGAACAGACACTTCAATCTTATTTATCTGTATAGATGTATAAATAGATTGAATTTGTTTAGACAATCAGCCCTGAAAATTTAAGTGAGTTCTTAAATACTCATTAGTCTACAAATAAATGATTTAATATAACGTCAGTATCACAAGCAGTTTCCAATTTCAATCCGCTACAAGTGACACGCGAAGACAGTGTAATTTTAGTATTATTAGCTAAAACAAAAGCTCCAGTGTTACATTGTTAGCAGACGTTAATTAAATAATTCTACCGTCATTACGTACCATTATTTAAATGTAAATGTTTCATTAAATAATCTGGGCAGACAGAACGGAGATTATATTTTCATCGTTAATTCATGAACGTAATTATAAAAGAATAATTATTTGAAGTTTAAAATCATAATCTTATAAGTCAGTTGTAGGCTAGAATCGCCAGACCCGGAGATACCCGAACCCAGTCGGGTTCCACAGTAGCGGTTGCGACCACTAGAGCAATAACACATCGCCCGACCCGTGGGTCGAACCCAGTCGTATTCCACAGTACCGTTTGCAACCACTAGACCAATGAGTCATAACAGTAACTATATAGACATACATATGCTCACGCCTGTATTCCCCGAAGGGGTAGGCAGAGGTGTTGCAATCACAACACCCACTTTTCACCGAAGATGATTAAGTGCCAACGTGACAAATGGTGAGTCCATCGCCGTTTCAGACACTTTACATACGTCATTGAATTAATTCTCAGAAATATACAGGTTTCCTCACGATGTTTTCCTTCACCGTAAAGCACGTGATGTGAAATCACTTTTGTACAAAAATTATAATGGAACCCTGATTACCGAGCCTCAGAGTATGTCCCAGAAGGGGTGTGAACTCACTGTACATAAGTTTTTTAGAAAAACTCATTGGTACAGGCCCCGCTGGGATTCGAACTTGCGGCGCTTGCGTAGCAGGCGACTGCCCTAACCCCGAGGCCACCACGGCTCTTATATGTAGACAATAGGTAAAAATGTACTCTATATCAGTAAGACCATTTATCAAAGTAATTAAAGCTTAAATTATTCCCAAGAGAAGGACGACATAAAAGCAAAATGCATCAATTGTAATAATTACTCAAAGTCAGGTACGCAGGTACACTCAGACAAATTAATTACCGACTTCGTGTAGTTAGTGTCCGCGGCTCGTTCATTATATCCGTGACGGTGATATCCGACCACTCTACCCGACATGGCATTACACTTTATGACGTCATACATTGCGGTAACACTAATTTACTACATAATTCAACAAATTTCTTCCTAACTTTCAACTTGTGACTTTATTATTTTTGAATATGCAGAAGAACGTACTATGTGCAAATAAAATTTCATTTATAATGGTTCAGTAATTTAGCCGTATTAGTAAAATATAAATAACTACCTTCAGCCCATGATTTGGATTGCGTTGAAAATAGTAACGAATATCTTATGTTATGATAATTAATATAAATTAAAAATTAATTTCCAAAGATATGTTCTATTCAAAGGCTATCATGCACATATTTTGTGTTTATTTGAAATTTCTCAGGACAAAAGTAAAAGAATATGTTTATTTACATAAATTATGATAAAATTGGTTAAAAAATTGTATATTAAAGTTAGTAGAAGATAATTATGTATTATTCTGCTATCCCCGGGGATATAAATACCCTTAAAATCACATTAAATTATTGAACGAAAACACGAATAGAAAGTTATATATAAACACACAGTCGAATGGAGGACCTCCTCCTTTTAGACGTCGGTTAAAAAGTTAGGATTCAGTCGAAATACTTTTTTTGCTAGCGCTCTGCGGGGACAACACGTAATTGGAACAATACCCTTATCACGAGTTTGTCTCCGTTTTCGTAAACTATACTCGCTAGCGTCACCCGCAATGAGAGATTTAGTTCTTCACGTCACCGCTAGTTGTTGCTGCACAATTTCTCATACGAATGGTCGGCGGAGACGCAAGTGAGTATAGATAACGAAAGCGGTGGCAAACCCGTGATAGGGGTACTGTTTGGTAATGGACACTACGCGTTGCACGGATTGGAATGCTCAATCTGTGAAGTCACGTTCGAAAAAAATACAAAGCAGCAAAGTGAAATAGGTACTAATTTATAAAAATATATAAAAAAAATGTTTACCAAGTGTACTTATTTAAGCTCTTGGCATTCGATTTTCATAATTTTTTTTTCAATGCCAAATAAAGATATTATTTGATAACATTTTTAACAATGTATTTTAAGTTCGTCTCAAATATTATGACGCTAGTTCGAATCCCAGCGGGGCCTATACAAATGAGTTTTTCTAAAAACATGCAGTAATTTCACACGTTCTTTATGGTGAAGGAAAAAATCGTGAAATCTGCATATGAGCCTGAGAGCCTGACTTAATCATTTTCGGTGATTCTGGGAAGGCGAGAGCTTACGAATTAAGTATTAAATGATAAAAAGCAGAGAGGGAAGCAATTAAAAATGTTAACCCGTGATTGGGAGCAGTTGTTAATTCTTGTTTTATAAAAAGTTGCCATAATACTCGCCGTCGGGAAGTTCGATTCGTCCCAAAGATTAATTGTTCAGATCGCTCCCCATTGTCCAGGCACTGTTGACGGTTTGGGGTCCCCTTTATGAAATTCACAAACCATTGTTTTGCCCGGATTTATAAAAAAAGTTCCAAAAAAGTTCTTATCGCAAAAACCAACTCTCGTGCACAAAGCCTTGGCAATTCTCGACCTTATAGCTTACGACATAAATATGCATTCGAGTTCCGAGATGCAACGAAAAGGTTGTAATGAAAATAACGAGGTCATGAGCGCTTTTTTTTGTTTCGCTGGTCATTTAAAAACTTTCATTAGTGCAAGCTGGAAATTATACAGAAAACTGTTTATTTTTTGTAAATTTCTCACCTTTGCTCCTGAACATGAACATTTTAGGTCTTTTGTATCGTAAATGTTTTACAATGTAGTAACGTTTGATATTAACCAAATATTAAGCCGACGGATGAACTATAAACTAGAATCCTAACGTGGTTTTCACAAACAAATCATGAATATTCTAGATTTTAAGAAGGGTTATGATACCCTAAGCAAGTAATCTAAGGCTTCGGCTACCGCTTACCACCACAAGAACATAGTGCTATATTCTTGTATATACTCTCTGAAGTACTGAGAATACTCGCGAGGTTCCCCATCCAACTTCTGACCAGGGATGCTTAACATTGCTGTTCGAATGATATGTAAATTATACCAACTGTGCCATGATTCTACTAAAGTCAATGTTTTAGCCGATAACAAAAAAGGTGGTTTTATATTCATTGCGTATTCCAACAAACCTAATTTCTTCCGCCATGAAGTATGGAAGGTATCGCATAAGCGTGCGCAGTGAATACATTTGGGTAGCGCATAAGTTGGCCAATTTGTTACCTGGCGAGCCGACAGGTACCCTCGTCGAACAGATTGAGCCTACGAGAGATGCGATGGATCAAACTAAAAATATACAACCTTTTTTACATCTAGCTACGTTACTTTGGATGCGGTAAAATTTAAACCTACTTCGTGACGGCTATCCCAATGTAGAACTTATACACTATCTCCTCAAGGCTCCCAGCCGATTTAGGACATATTTGTAACGTCACGTCTATTGGGCATTTGAAGCAAAGTGACAGAAGATCTTATGTGTAGAACCAAGCAACAGCTAAGCATAGATTTATCGCGTACTCTTAACCCAAAATTCAAAATATCTTTATTTGATTAGACTTCTTACAAAGTGCTTTCAAATCGTCATAAGGACACAACATACATTATACATGATTATAAATGTTACCACCGGGTTCGGAAGGTAGCTTTTGTTGAGAAGAATCCGGCAAGAAACTCAACAATTACTCTTTTAAAAAATATATATATTATACAATGTTTTTGGTTACAGTATTATCTGTATATCACATGAACATAAGCCCATGGACACAGTTCAAATGCTCAATTGTCAAATATAATAACTAAAATATTACAAATATTTGTGAGCATGGCAACCGAGGACGATTTAGTGCTAACGTGACAGATGGCGACTCCATCTCCGAATCAGGGACTATACATACGTCTTAGAATTTACGGGTCGTGGAATTTGAACAGTACGCAGCTACGCAAGCGACGTAAGCTTGAATCCCAGCAGGGCCTGTTACTTTTCTAAAAAAATTATAAGCAGTGATTTCACACCTGCTTTACGGTGAAGGGAAACATCGTGAGGAAACTTACATATGTCTGGGAAGTAATTCAAAAACGTATGTACTATCTTACTTACAGGTACTTAATCATCTTTAGTGAAAAGTGGGCGTTGTTATTACAACACCTCTGCCTACCCCTTCGAGGAATACAGGCGTGAATGTATTCCTTCACCGTAAAGCTCGTAGTGTGACATAGATGCCGTTTAAAAAAAGCAGTAGTTAAAAAAACACTAGAAAAAATCTCTGAACTGTGGAATAATATTGGCTTATCAAAAACCCTCTTCCTAGATCCGCGTGTTATGTAGACAGAAGCGAAATCCTCGAACATATCCCTCATACGTACTCGTACAGCCCCTGAGGGCCGTCTGTTTTGTTTAGGGCTCCAACTTTGATCAGCCCCCGGTCGGTGGAATCATGCGTGTTCCCGCAAAAACTTACCTTTGTGGGGCATTTGACGTGCTTTGTGTACAATGACACGAAAGTAGGCTTGTAGGAGCGGTTCATTACTAAACTTTATTTAATATATAGTGTATTATAGTATAGTAGTAGTAAGTGAGCCGTGGTGGCCTCGGGGCTTGAGCAGTCGCCTGCTACGCAAGCGACGCAAGTTCGAATCCCAGCGGGGCCTGTACCAATGAGTTTTTCTAAAAAGCTTATGTGCAGTGATTTCACACCACGTGCTTTACGGTGAAGGAAAACATCGTGAGGAAACCTGCATATTTCTGAGAAGTAATTCAAAGACGTATGTATAGTGCCTGAGACGGCGATAGACTCACCATCTGTCACGTTGGCACTCAATCAAATTCGGTGAAAAGTGGGTGTTGTGATAACAACACCTCTGCCTACCCCTTCGGGGAATACAGGCGTGAGCATATGTATGTAGTATCGTATATTTATGTAGTACCTATATCAAACAGTTTATACACTTAAACTAACTGAGCTCGACAAACTTTGTATTGCCATATATGTTTTGGAGTGAATCACCCTTTTCATTTAAGGATATGAAAAATAGGCGTTGACCGATGCACAGGGGCCTGACCATTAGCTCTTATTGCAATGATAGTTCAATTGTGTGACAGTGACAGATGTATACACGTCAAATACATCTGTCTTATAAAAACAAGTAAAACTATCATGGCAATAAGAGCTCATGATAAAGCCCCAGATCTATCCGATATGCACAAAAAATCGGTCCTGCCGAAAGAGTTTGGGAACAAACACCGCGACACTAGCCTATGCCACACCACGAGCTATACGATGACCGGAAACATACATACATATGTCTGTGTTCCCCGAAGGAGTAGGCAGTATTTTAGTAACAACACCCTCTTTTCACCGAAGATGATTAAGTGCCAACGTGACAGAGGGTGAGTCTATCGCTGTCTCAGGTACCCAAGTTTCACCTTCACCGTAAAGCATGTGCTGTGAAATCACTGCACATAAGGTGACCGAATACATCGTGAAGAAACCTGCATACGACCGGGAAAAATTCAAAGACACTTTGGCTAATGGAGTTATAAAAATAAATATATCTCTCGATGTTTATTCAAAGGTCTGAGAAATCAACAAACATGTCTTAAGACATCTAGTGTAAGTGATTCGAAGACAAATTAATTAGTGTTAGTTCGACCCTTAGCATAGCATGTTGGAATTACGCGGGCAGATGTGGGACAAAATTAATCAACTCCCAACTCCGGACGGCATTAACGGAACGTAAGATATGGGCAACCCTTCCTACGTCAGGCCCCGAAACGGGAGAATTTCACGTATCAATATTCACTATGCAGTTAAGGTTGCAGAAATATGTTTTGGTTTTAACGGTCACATCCGCTATCTGATGATATCTATACTAATATTATAAAGAGAAAAGATTTGTATGTAAATATGTTGGTAACGAATTAGCTCAAAATGTACTGGACCAATTTTTTAATTATTTATTTTCCTCCGTCCTCACACGGGAACGGGAACTACGCTGGTGAAACCGCGTGACGCTCGCTAGTTTTTTTATAAAGTAGCATTCAATAAAAACTTGACTATGTAGCTTAAGGCACAGGACGTAGAAGGCATTATAGAATGATACAGTTGTTACGGATGGAACGCGCCTTCCCAAGAGGTTGGTAACTATCCCGAAGGGGTAGTTTGATTTAGTAAACAAAGAGGAATAAATTACCACAAGCAATTCCAAATTAAAGTAATCCTTTATAAGCTTCCCCCCGCCGATTCTTTCATTCAGCGCATACATACATATGCTCACATACACTCACACCACTTGTAATTTATTTATTTACTATTAATCTAATAACATACATACAACTACCCTAAAAGCAACATTTCTGTTTTTTAAAAATAAACAGGTAAATTTTTAAAATAAATAGGCCCAGCGTGGCCTGTACCAATGAGTTATTCTAAAAAAAACCTTATGTACAGTGATTTCACATCACGTGCTTTACGGTGAAGGAAAACATCGTGAGAAAACCTGCATATTTCTGAGAAGTAATTCAAAGACGTATGTATAGTGCCTGAGACGGCGATAGACTCACCATCTGTCACGTTGACACTTAATCAAATTAGGTGAAAAGTGTGTGTTGTGATTACAACACCTCTGCCTACCCCTTCGGGGAATACAGGCGTGAGCATATGTATGTATATATGTAAAAAATAAATAAATTGCCTTAAACGAAAAGTAATGTATCTGTAATAGAAAATTTCTTCAGAACATAGTGACTAATTTCTCCCGCATATCTCATAGCCCCGCCCGTAGATATCGTAGCAAGAGTTGAATGCCTAGTCCTCTAACAACCGCATTGTTCCACATCACACATGTATCCCGGGCCCACCCACTAATTGGAGATTAAATGACGTTGCGTCACTCCTTCGTGATATATTCGGCAATGTTAAACAAACCATGCGTTCTCAAGTGACTTAAAATGATTTATTCAATTTGGGCACTGGTCAGGCACTTATGAATGTCGAATTATTACCACCCGTTTGGAAACTAGCATTCTGAGAAGAACCGGCAAGAAACTCAGCCAGGTAAATCTGCATCTCTTTGGAAGCGTAACATCGGGACAGCAATAAAGACCACTTATTGTTCAAGCGTCGAATTCATAGAAGTTGCTCTTACAATCTATTTGGATTAGGCTTACTATAGACAGAATTTTTTTTTTCTGTACCTGTTGGTGTAGTGGTCGCAAGCGCTTCTGCCGAACGCGAGGTCCTGGGTTCGATCACCGGGTTGAGCAATGTTTTATTTAATTTTTCTATGTATCATTTGCCAGTAACAATACAGAGTAGTGCTCGGTTACTGGTATGCTCGCTCCTTATTACATGTGTTACAATGTTAATTACATTGCAAAATCTTAATGTACTATAAGTACATCTCTACCTTCCCCTTCAGGTAGAACAAGTATTTATGTTTGATGTCTATTTTTTTACTACTACCTGGGAAAGGCATATATAATTTGGGCATGTATGTTACCTTTTTAAACTCAAGTCAAATTCAAAATTACATTTATTGGATTAGACTTTTGACAAAGTACTTTCAAGTCGTCAGAATGACACAATTATACATGATTATACATGCTACCGCCAGTTTTGGAAGGGTGTTTTTACTGTGAAGAACCTAGCAAGCAACTCAGTAATTACTCTTTTCAAAAGTATATAAAAAAAATATTATACATAATAAAATATATAACTTAAGAAACGCCCATGGATACAGTTCCAATGCACAAAATATGTCGATAAATATTAACATAAAGTAAACGTCTAGTAGTTCTACTTATATCAAAATGTGTAGCTTGAGATGACCAGCCCCCACAAGCAGCACCTGTTCACAAGTATGACGCGAATGCCTTTCACCTCCTCAACCAATATAGAGGGTAGTGGACAATTCGTCACCCAGATTTTTACTATCACTTAGGTGGCAAGCGAGGACACGGTCTACCTGATGGTAAGGGATTCCGCAGAAAAAAATAAGTAATACATATTTTATACACAGGGTGTCGCGGAAAATAGGACAACCGTTAAAATATGTGACAGGGTATAATTTTAGGAAGCAAATAAAATTATTGTGACAAAAATAGCGTCTTCCATTTTCGAATAATTTACGTTCAAAGTTGACCGTATCAAGACCTTATTTTCGTTTAAAAATCAGCGGTAACGTAGAGTTATTCACGTGAAATCTAGTTACGTTTTTATTTTTTTCTCCCATTAAAAGTTCCTGAAATAATTTCATAAAACCATTTTTCGAAATCATTAACCTTCTCCTTAATTTAACAAGTTGAATGACCGCGTACGTAATGTAGGCAAACGCGGCCGCACGTTCATTCAATCGCTTAAGGCCGCGATCTCTTTGGCCCTTAGCAACCATAGCTTATAACTACGTTATCATTGGAGCTAGATATTTTATGACTTCAACATAGTGATATATTCATAAAATCCCACAACTTCTAGAAGGCAATTGTTCCTTTTTCTCCGACAACCTGTGAAACATAATGTTGAAAGCATTAATATACATTTATCCTAGTCACTTGCCTGACACAAATAGCAGGTAGACAACAACAGACAGGAACTTGCCAAGTGCGAGTCGGACTCAAGCACAGAGGGTGGTGTATCCCTGGCCGTTTTATCAATTATTATAATATTATATGATTTTTACATACATACATACATATGCTCACTGTATTCCCTGAAGGGGTAGGCAGAGGTGTTTTTATCACAACACCCACTTTTCACCGAATTTGATTAAGTGCCAACGTGACAGATGGTGAGCCTATCGCCGTCTCAGGCATCTATACATTATATGATATTTATTGTAATGTATAATAATTTACTATGTAATTAAATGTATATGATGCCAGCTGAGTTTCTTTAATCGCCTCGCGCCATATATACGGTCTGACACTCATAAAAAGACTACTGTTCATTCAAGGTCAGCGCTCGTAACTCGTGACGGGTATATTATTCACGAGACATTCTTGTGCAAGTTTTATAGATTGCAATAGTGATTTTAGATCAGACGAACTGTTCACAGACTTACATCATTGTCAAATGAAAAAGCAGAACCCTAAAATGCGGCAATTTATCTTCTAACCCATAAAGTTACTTAGTACAGATCAAGATTTATGTACTCGTAACTTTGGTGGATTAGACCAGCCTACTATTACCCGCAGAAAGTATCCCACGCCCCAAATAGTGGTCACAAATTCGAAATCCTAATAAAATATAACGCATTATTTTATTACTTTCCTATAAAATATATAAAAAGGGGATATAGTGCGCATGACTTGACAATAAGATCAGCTGTGTTATTCTGTAAGCTTTATCAGCGTCGAGCTCGACGGGCGTTGGGTTCAACCTTAGGAAATTGATACATAATTGATGATAAAGCTCAATTTCCTATGATTGAAACCAACGCTCGACGGCGAGTGCAACGCTGAGAAACCTTACAGAAAAACTCATATAATATTTGAAAGGAATAGCACTTTAAAGAGGTACAGTAAAAATATGAATAACTGATTTATTTCCTCATAAACGACGTCGAATTATTGCACCGTAAGATTTGCTTGAGCATCCATTTTTTTATGTTGCTTAAATATGTTTTATTTATTGTTAAAAAATAAAAAGTATTTATCCGACATATGACGAAACGACAAGCAACACAAACTGTATGGAAATGACATAAATCAAGCACGTGACATATGTCATTCCCAAATATTTTGTGTTATATACATAAGCGAAGCGCGAGGATAATGGTACTTTGTCTACGCCTTTATAGTAAGCGGTTACTGATACTGATTAGCCTATGAACAAGTGAAGCATATATACCGATAGTAAAGTAATGCGTAAGCTTATTTAAATATGATCATTTCTAAATACTTATTTAAACTTAGCATGAAAACATTACTTTTACGTAACAAGGGTGGCCTATACCTAGAAGAGAGTCCATGTGAGCTGAACATTATCATGATGATGAAAACTTTACTCGAAACAGTATTTGAAACATATTATGTAGGTTACAAAATAAACTATTTTTAAATACACAGTCTGCTTTAAATAATATCTTAAATTTGCTGAGTATTTACACTTTGAGATTATCCTCTAGAAGTCTATGTAAATTCATCAAAAGGTGAAGCACTTTCGTATCCAAATATTTGAATACCATGACATTTTACACTTGGGGCCAGTAAAATAAATAAATAATAATTTACCTGTAATAGCTGTGTAATATAAATACTTTTGCTATATAAGGATGCTAACACATTGAATCCACACCTCCCTCATAAGGATACCGTCAACAACTTTAGACCAGCATACATTCCATCTAATGCTTATATCCATGTAGGGAAAGTGCAATCAAAGCGAACTCTTACAGCTGCCATCACGAATTACGAGCGTTCAGTGAAAATAGTGGGGGTAACTGCACATGTAGGTACAATATTCACGTCGTGCCATACACTCACGGACTCATAGAATGTCTACTGCGCATTCAAGGTCAGCGCTCATAACTCATGACGTCACCAAGAAAATAAACATCAATTCATGAGCCTACTAGAGTCCACCGCTAGCCACAAACGTATATAATGTTCTACCACAGTATAAATATAAAGCAGGAAATTAAAAAGCATATCTATGAACATTTTTTTCAAAAAACTTACTCTCACAGACGGAGGAGATTATAAACAGAATTTCACCAACGTCACTAAGGGGTGTCATGCCGTGTCCGATCGCGTAATACATCATCTCAAATGAACATTATTTTGACAGCAAATTATAAAATCTAAGATTGACAACCTTCTCGATTAATGGAGAGAAATGCTTTTTTTAAAAACATATGTTCCTTACTGCATGTAAAGATTATAATTTATTCGCTCTCCTACCATATATTCCTAAATGAGCACTAGCCTTCTCTATTGCATATGCTTTATAAATAATGTACACTTTAAATGTCCGCTAGTGTAAGTACAAAATACTTTGAGTCAATAAATTAACCTAGAAGGCGAGTTAAGCGATCCTTGGATATTTTAAGTGCACTCAGAGTAAATGCAAATAGGTCCGTCCATTTTTCTTTCTGCATCGATTAGGCATTCATAGTGCTTGATAGGTAATTTAGAGTGCTCTAGTTTCTTCTGTAATATTCATTTGTAGGCGTTTAATATACACACTAGCGTTTACTGGCGACTTCGCCCAAGATGTCCCTATGTTTAAGCCAGATCAAAGTCAAAAATATCTTTATTTGATTATACTTTTTACAAAGCACTTGCAAATCGTCAGAATGACATAATTTACAGGATTATACATGCTACCGCCAGGTTCGGAAGGTTGCTTTAACTGAGAAGAACCTGGCAAGAAACTTGACAAATGTAATCCCATGGACACAGTTGCAATGCACAAATGTCGTTAAAAATTAACATAATGAAAAGTCTAGTAGTTCTACTTATATCTAAATGCGTAGCTTGAGATGACCAGCCGCCACAAGCAGCACCTGTTCACAAGTATGACGAGAATGCCAGCCATCGCCCTCCTTAATCATTATAGAGGGAAGGGAGCAACCCGTCATCCTGACGCCGCCGCAAGCAAAGGCATTTTAGTGAGCATGACAACTCAAGCCAGTCAAAACAATCGATTCAGCGTTAAGCCATCAAGAGACAATAGACAGAGAAACTTTCACATCTATACAGATAGATAAAATTGAATTGTCTGATTGTAATTCCAAATTAACACCTTTCGCCTAAATGCATATTAAAATATATACGGCACACACACAAAAGTATTTCTAAATTCGGTCTGTCTGTGTTCCGGCTAGTCTCCGAAATTGTTGGATCTATTAAGGAGATTCACTGGCAGAGAGCTAATATTGCTAGGATTAACTAAGGTTACTTTAAAAAAAATACATTTCTATTCCGTGGGCTACCCGTGAAATTAATCTACGCGGGTAGAGCCGATGGGGGCCCAACTAGTTCATAATATGAATATACATTCCACAGGCAAAGTGTATCCAGTTTTCCATCTGTAAGTACCACTATCACGAGTTTACCACCGTTTTCGTAATCTATACTCGCTAGCGTCTTCGCCAAACATTTGTATGAGAAATTGTGCAGCGACTCCCAGCGGTGACGCTAGCGAGTATAGTTTATGAAAACATAATTTAGGATTACTACAGGCTACCCCTTCAGCATAATGTGTGTAGTGTGTCACGGGTAGAAAAAAGGACACGGTATCTTAAATTCCCAGGCCAATTCATCGTGACACTGTGTACTCTCAAATATGTTTTGTCCCGAATAAATAGCTAGTTACAAACCCAAGACGAATACAAGGAACACGTATATAGTGGAAATATCCCCGTAACCATACCGCACCTTCATAACGATAGGGGCACAATCCAAAAATAATTGTGATGGAAATCATACTCAAAGATCGTCGAGTTTGAATTTATAACTTAGGCAGTTATTATATTACCAGTTCTAAATACAATGTATTGTATGTTATTTAACTATAGTTTAGGTTGTGCATTGTCGAAAAGGGTATTTTAGACTACGCGTGGAAATACATTTTGAGGTCTGTCTTATGAACACAATTAATTTCGCAAATTTTTGAGTTGAGCCCCTCTCGATCTGAGGGTGCGATATATCCACAGTATTTTATCTAAATTTGTACAAAAAGCCAACAAACATTACATCAACCTGTCGACGCGGTCCCCGTGGTGTCGTTTTCTGTGACAAATTCTCGACGAAACCCGGATTATTTCAGAGATGGACGGGTGATGGGACGATCCATCAATCAGCCGAATTTACTGTCTCCTCAGAATATGTAGTTTTATCTAATCTCCCGATGGACGTTGAATTATTCTCCTATTTCCTTGTAAATTTATGAGGTAGCTGGGATCAAGTGCGTCATAATGATTTCGCCATCGCACTGTTTTTTCTTTACATTATTACCCCGCCTGTGATATCGCACTTTCGACATAAACACGAGACTTATCTATATATCTATATATAATAATTATATTATATTACAAAACATCGCCTTAAATACATACATACATATGCTCTTTCCTGTATTCCTCGAAGAGATAGGCAGAGGTGTTGTAATAACAACACACATTTTTCACCGAAGATGAATAAGTACCAACGTGACAGATGGTGAGACTATCGCCGTCTCAGGCACTATGCATACGTCTTTGAATTACTTCTCAGACATGCAGTCTTCTTCAGGATGTTTTCCTTCTCCGTAAAACATGTGGTGTGAAATCATAAGCTTATAGAAAAACTCATAGGCACAGGCCGCTAGGAATCGAACTTGCGTTGCTTGCGTAGCAGGCAACTACTTAAGCTCCACGACCACCACGGCCCTTAGATAGTCTCTGGTTTAAATGTAGTTCTATCCCTTTTTGTGACACGGATTCCAAAAGAGATGCACATGGATTTAGTCTGAGTTTAGTCTAGTATTGGTTTAAATGTGTGTTTTATAATAAAGGGGTAGGTTTTCTCATCCTTAACAATTGCTATTTATAATTGTTTGATGAAAATACATTTATATATATTTATGCCGTTTGGGGTTGAGACTTTGGGGCCATGGGGGCCAAATGCGAAAGTCCTTTTTAAGGATGTATCAAAACGCCTGGTTGACGTCTCTGGTGACAGTCGAGCTGGTTCTTACCTCGGTCAGAGGATTAGTTTAGCGATCCAGCGAGGTAACGCAGCCAGCTTACTGGGCACCATTCCCGCAGACACTAATTTAAATTCCGTGTTTTATTTATAACTTTTATTTTTATTATATTTTTCTTTTTCATTGTTTCAGCAATTGTAATTAATTAATATAGAAAACAAAGCTATCTGAAAATACATCTTAGGAGTTAATTGTAAATGTATTTGATGAAATGTACAAGTTGCCTGAAATTAAAAGTCAGTTTTTATTATATATTTTGTCATATTAATAACAGTCTTCTTGGCTCTTCTCAGAAGGCTAGCTTACGCTTATTAGGGCTTAAACTGAATAAATCATTTTCATTTTCTTCTTTGCAGCACAGAAGTATTTTATAGGGTTCAATAAACCCTATAAAATACTTCAATTCAGTGCATTATCCAAACCCCTGAAAGTTATTGGAATAACTCGTGAGTATATTAAGCGGTGATTTGAGATTCACCATCCAAAATCTAATATCCTGTGGAGATATTAAATTATTCGAAAATATATTATGATTCTAAAGTGTAATAAAGATGCTATAAAATTCTAGCTATTCAATGTTCTTCTATGGAATTCTATGGACATTTATGTTCTTAATAATTGTATCAGACTATAGTATATTTTGAATTTCAATGTTCTCTATGAACTTATACATTAAAGCATGGCATAAACCGCTGTTCATATAGACATGACATTTAAGTAGAGGGTGTATTCATTATGAGGTCTAAGGGGATTTAATAGGGGTTGAATGTTATCATATGAAATCCAACTATCACGTTGGTGAAACCGCTTACGCAAGCAAGCTTAATAATAAGAACTAAGTTTTAAATTGTGCTCACGCCTTCTCAAAGGGTCCACAAAGGGGTAAGCAGAAGCGATGCCTACATCTTACCCAAGAAGATTAAGTGCCAACGTGGCAAAAGGTTTGTCCATCGCCGATTAAGGCATCAAGCATACGTGTTTTTAAAGTTCTTAACAGATGATTTAGTTTTCCTTCACCGAATGACAATATTTTCCTCATTTAAAGTAAATAATTTTGTAATTGCTCGTCATACCTACATACATATGCACTCGCCTTTACGCCCCTAAGCGGTAAGCAGAAATGTTGTAATAACGAACCTACTTTTGGCGAAGATGATTAAGTAACAGCGTGACAGATGGTGAGTCTATCGCCGTTTCGAGCACTATACATACGTCTTCGAATCACTTCTTCGACATACGCTGGTGTCCTCACTATGTTTTCCTTCACCATAAAGCACGTAGTGTGAATTCACTGCACATAAGTTTTAGAAAAACTCATTGGTACAGGCCTCGCTGGGATTCAAACTTCGCGTCGCTTCTATAGCAGGCGACTACTTAAACGGCGGCTCTAAACAATCTTATATTTTCAACATTGTATTTATATTCTTAGCAGATATTTGATCTTTTAAATAACTACAAAATCTCATTTAACCCAACAATATTCTATATTTTGAATAAAGCCTCCTGCTCCGTGTCGTTATCACAAAAGGAGGCAGCGGATATTGAAAAACCTACGACGCTCCAGACACGACTACACTAGCGGAAATTAACAGGAACGCAAACAAGAGGCATACTAAACTGTCGTCCCTTGCAGAATCTGCTGTCTTCAAATATTCCAGGTATTGCTCTTACTTTTACTTATAAATAAAAACATACGCGTTAACATTCACAATGATTTTATTTTGGATGAAAATAGGTTCTTAGTCTGTTGAAAATCTAATCAAGCACCATTTGGAAATTGACAAACAGGAATCTTTTCTAATCTATACAGATAAATAAAATTTAAGTGTCTGTTTGTAATTCCAAAATAACAGCACTAAATGCATATGAAAGCTTTTACGGTACAGACGTCAAAAAACTAAATAAAAAAAAACTCTGTCTATCTGCCAATATGTCCGTCTGTCTGTGTGTTTGTTCCGGCTAATCTCCGAAATGGCTAGACAGATATACACCAGGCCACCCATGAAATTAAGTCTACGTGGGTGAAACCACGGGGCAGAGCTATAAGATATAATCGACAACCTGATATAATTGAATCGATCCATTAGGCTTGCTCAGGTCATAATATAATTAACAACTTTAAACTGCACAAAGTTAACATTCAATTTGCGCCAGAGTTGAATAATTTAATAAAGATCTTTGGAGTTCCCGGCAATCTGGTATTATTTGTTATAATCGACTCATTGATAAATAAGATAACAATCAGGTGCAGATCGACTAGCTTCAATAACAATTTAATTAAGCGGAGCATAAACGGACAACCATATTTTGTTTATTTTACTGTGATGAAATGTACAAGATGCCAGCTATATGTATTGCCAATCCTTCTCTGAAGGCTAGTTTCTGAACCGGTGGTCGGTTCTTCGACGCTCATATGTGAATTGCTAGCGCATAAACTGGATAAACATTTTTATTTTCTTCTCTACTATCTACATACACTATCAATAAAGGTTCACCTAAGGTGATAGTGTAGCCACTATATTAGGGCTACATACTATTTATAAAATTATATACGATACACTACATAAATCTATTTACTCAGTGAGCTATATGCAGCCTTCATGAAGTCGCTTAGAGAGCATGAAAATACGTCTATATGTGTACCAGCAGATATATATGATCAAAGACACATAACGCCTAATAGTAGTGTTAATCATTGCAAATTATATTCAATGATTAAAAAATATAGTCACAATGTTTTAAAACAAAAAAAAACTGTATCACGTTTAAATGCATAAGCAAATCTGCACAGACCTCTTAAATAAAGAACTTGTCTTCACTTTAGTGTTTTAAAAAGTAAAGAGTTTTTTGTGAAAAATGTTATTACAACAGATTTTCTTAATTCTTCTTCTATTAAGCAAAAAGAACATATTTATAATCCTTACTGTGGCAAGTCGATTTGCAAATTCACTTTTGCTTCTGTCAATCGAGTTTATCTACGGAATTTTATTAACATCAATAAACACCTGCAGTATTTATTAATTTAGCAAGAAATATGTCGCAAAGTACAAAATATCTATCCCCCCACGTGCTGAAATAGGCTTCTGAGAAGCTGTACACGTGAGTATGAGGTAAAATGAGGGGAAAATACCCTCACCCACCCAAATATTAAAAATTACAAGCGTGAAAGAAGGCTCTCTTAATCAAAAATAACGCGCCAACGAAATGCTTTAAGAGATTTTATTATGAAAAATATTAAATTCCATTATTACTTATTTAGGGGCTTCAAATCTTATGCGATGGACATTCGACTGAGTGACAGTGACAGGTGTATACACGTCAGATATATGTGTCCCTTACATTGAGTGGTATTTATATCACAAATAGCGACGAAGAGAAGTGGCTAGTAAAATTCACACCACTATTACAATAATAACTTTTTCAAACATAAGTGCAGTAATTTCATATCACAAACATTACAGAGTTCGAAGAATAACACTGTAAGAAATATGCATATGTCTGAGAAGTATTTCAAAGACGTATGTATAGTGCCTGTGACGGCGAAATACTCACTTAAATTCTTCGGTGAAAAGGGGGTGTTGTAACACCCACATACCATTTCGGTGATTTTTCTGGGAAAGCTGGAGCATATTTATTTTTAAGTGTTGGGTGCGCCACAGAGCTTTGCGTAAATAATTCAATTTCAAACGCAGTTCTCGAATCCCCGAGATTTTGTCAGAATGTGGATTGTGTGTGAAATAAATCATTCCTTTCATGAAAATAACTAGAGCTCTTTTTGTGCTCAGGTATTCCAAAGCATTAAATGGATATATAACGTTTCACTAACTTATATTATATATATCAATTTGTCACACCGTGAGCTTTACAGCCACCACACGGCTACGACATTCTTGGTAGTCTTACTTACATGCATATGCTCATGCCTGTATTCCCCACAAGGAAAGGCAGAGGTGTCCCCACTTTTCACCAAATATGATGAAGTGCCAATGTGACAGATGGAGAGTCTATCGCCATCTCATGCACTATACATACATCTTTGAATTACTTCTCAGACATATGCAGGTTTTCTTCACAGAAAAGCACATGGTGTGAAATCACTACACATAAGATTTAGAAAACTCAGGCCCTGACGGGATTCGAACCCCAAGGGCACCACGACTCTTGGTAGAGTTTGTATGTATAACCCTGAATGATCAAGGCATTACTTTTCTACTCAGCATCATTTCACTGGCCATACATATCCCATGTATTGTGGGGTCGGCATTTGATTTTCACCCTAATGGAGATCACCTGATTTATATACGGAGCGGCAGTCACCTGACCTTCGTAACACATATTGCAGTAGCTTTTTATTAAAAAAATTTGCTCATGCCATCCCAGACGACTTTCCTTTCTTCTTTTTAGATTTTCAATTAAAAAAAACTACTAGATGGTATTTTAAGCTTTCGCTTAGTGTAATTAATTGTTATAATGATTTAGATTATTTTTCTAAATTGTATATTATACTATACAAACAAATATATATTTATTCATTTATAATATAAAATTCTCGTGTCACAGTTTTCGTTGCCATACTCCTCCGAAACGGCTGGACCGATTTGTATGAAATTTTGTGTGCAGATCGGGTAGGTCTGAGAATCGGCCAACATCTATTTTTCATCCCCCTAAATGTTAGGGGTAATCCACCCCAAAGAAAAAATGGCAATACAACGTTTGCCGAGCACAGCTAGTTCATTTATAATTTTCTCAAAATGATAATGCAAGTAGATAAAAGGGTTTTCGTGAACCAACGCAACTAAGCAACCAACCGACATGGCACATACATACATTAATTATTTCTGAGACTAAATTATGGAGGATTCCTAGCGATTATTTCATGCTCACCACGAGCTTGAAAAAGTAAAATAACCGTCCAATGTTTAGAAAAACTAAGTGGTGTCACATCCCGCTAGGATTAGAACTTACATCGCTTATAGCAGGCGTCTGCTCAAACCACCCGACTGGCATGGCACCACGGCTCCTATTCTATTTCTTTGAGTACATAATTCAATGGCCGCTCAATAAAATACTAAATACACCGACCTCCGTTCAGTCTGACGTAATAAAATAGCTCCAAAGGGAATGATTTCCGGAAAACGTCTGCCCTAAAGCAATGAATGAATATAAATAATTGAATACAGTACAGAATAAACTGCTACGAGATTCTGGCAATAGCTTTTACGAGGTCGCTTTCGATTCTTGACTGACTTTTTATCTGTAGATAGCTTTTGTCCTTGACTTCGGTCGCTTAGAAAGTACCTATTTTTTTGTTGCCCCTTCGATTTATCAATACACAGAGATAAAATTTAAAGGTCTATTTTTAATTCCAAATTAGCAGCCTTTCACTAAAAGGATAGTTAAAGTCTTATGTACAAACAAAAAAATAGTTCTGTCCTACTTGTTTGTTCCCTTAAATCTCTGAAACGGCTGGATTGCCTTCACTGATAGTTGATATCATCAGTTCAGACCAGAGATAGTTGCTGTAGTAATAAGGCTACTAATATTTTAAATAGTTCCGCGAAATAGAGCCTGCTTTTACGTCGTCATCGTGATGACTTGTGACGGCGATTTTAAGAAAACTCGCATTTGACATACAGGAGAAGAAACGGCAAAACAAACTCTACTTTCTTTTTGACAAGGGAACACCATCCCTCTATTTATTTTTTTATACTTGCCGAAAACTTACCTTAGATAAAAAACAATGTGCGACTTAATTTCGAACTCTTTTAAAAAGGCAGAATGGGAAGGATGGAAAAGCGGTTTTGCGTTTGGTGATATACGTACATAAAATTAAATAAGTCAGTTAGTCAGCGAGTGAAGCCGCTGGAGGATCTTATACACAGTAAAAAAAATATAATTATCATCTGATTTTTTTACCTATTACTTGTTTATATCTAATATCTGGTTGACCGAGCTGTACTCGGTTTCTTCTTCCGGTGAACGAACCGGGGTACTCTAGTTTCGTTATCGCCCCGTAAACTGGAAGTCTCACCTTTTTTAATATCGTGTAGGTTTTGTGTAAAAATGTAAAAAAAGCCCTACTACGTGTAGAAGTACATTTCGAGGTCTGTTTTATGAACATAATTATTTTCGTTATTTTTTGAGTTGAGCCCCTGTCGTTCTGAGGGTGCGATATATTTATGAACTGCCAACGAGTGTCAAGGCAGAAGGTTATGGTTTCGGCCGGTCCTATTGTATTTTTTGCAACAAATGTATGACGACAGCTGGCAAGCGGTCGGGACGTTTTGAAACAATTACGCTCACATTAATTTCCAAAGCTATGTATACAGGCGAGAGGGTTAAAATGAAACTCCGTTTTGTCACTTTGAAAGTAGATCCCTTACTAACTCACGTACCTTTGCGCCTTCCCAGAATAGCCTTCGAACGGGTAGATATACCCGCTTTTTAACGAAGATGCTTTGGTACCAGCCAGACGGATTTTGAGTCGGTCGCCATCTCGGACATCCTAAGTCTTTTAATTTCTCAGACATGATGGAAAACTGCATCATGTCACGATGTTTTCCTTCACCGTAAATCTCGTAGTTTAATATCACTGCCATACGAGTTCGTCCGAACATTTTGTCCCGGTGAGATTAGAATTTGAGTCACTTGCGTTGCAGGCTACGTTAACCACTCGACCACAACGACGCTTTAAAGGTAAGAATACAATCTTATTTATTATATTATCTTGCGCAGCAGCTTCGCCTTTGTGGCAGTAAGGTTTCTACAAACTAATAACCCCTATTTAATCCCCTCAGGGGACAAATTTTGGAAAAGCCTCAGCGGTTACTAACACCATTTAAAGTAAACATTCTCCAAATTCCATGTCTCTATGACCCGCGGTTTAGGCTTTGCTTTGGTATATAAGTCAGACATTCAGTCAGTCATGACTTTGGATTTTATATGTATACATGAATATTTTATTTTCTGGATGAAACAGAGGCCCATGAGCTGACATTCCTATAATAGTTTTACTATGAGACAGATGTATATGACGTGTTTACATCTGTCACTGTCACACAGCTGAATTATCATTGCAATAAAAGCTCTTGGTTGCGCCCTAGAAAATCAAATAATAAAAGGATGTTTTTTTAAATTGAATTGAACATAACCCAATTCCCCACGTGACACTCACGGCATGTCTTTTAATTCCCCTTTCAAATGAATGGCAGATGTTAACCAGCATCAAAACCATAAAGTATGGTCACCATACCGATAACCCTTGTCAATCCCCTGTCTCATTAGGGGGTCCCAAAACTTGTAGTGATGCTGAGAAATGTTTCAAATTGTATACGTGTTTATATGATACCGTGTTGCCTATATACCCCGGTAGGATTTAGATAAGCCGACTTGGTATGCGATATGAGCTAAAGATGAATATTTGAGAGTGGAAATACCTTTGGTATTTGTTAAAAACAAGCCGGGCACCGCGGTTTTACCCGCGTAGGATTAACAATAAAAAGTACGTTACTTGGAAAAAAAATATCATAAAAATGTTGCCTACATAAATCAGTGTCAGAGATTAGCCGAAACATACAGACAGACAGAACGAGAGAATATGTAAATGGAGTATAGGTACGCGATCGTGCACCTCTTACTGACATTACACCGGAGTCGCTTATACGTCGCGCAGTCACTATTAAATTATTTAAAATTAAAGTATTTAAAATTAACTCCTTAGTTTTCTGTCAATATAATGTCGATTGGAGCCAACGGTTTTATTTAAAAAAATATTCTACAATCCATATGACCCAGTAATATAGATACTGTGCTCTCATAAGAACAGTATATAACGCGCAGATGCATCCACGATATTATTCTCGTAGGTGCGTTCAGTGTGATTGTGATTTGTTCCTAGATTCCGTATTTTTTGTAATAAGCACAAATGTCTGTGGAAAAACCCTTAACCTGAACAGAAAGACTGACTGAGCTCAAGTTATAGGATTACTTAGTATTATAATTCATTAATTTTGTTGAGTTGTAGTTCTATAGGCATATAAAAAAATAAAAGCTAATAATATTTAGAAAATTTAAGTTTTTGCAATAAAAAAGCAATTGAAAGTGTCATCGTATAAAATGTCATCGCATACCTTAAAGACATTAAATGTAAGTACTTCAAATGTCTCAAGCAGGAATCCTCTTAAATGATATATGATATTACACAAGAACCTGTCGAACATATTATTAGATTGATGTTCGAAGAAACACTCAAAGGAATCACTCGCCTACCCAATGTTTCGCCTTACACCTTCGGGATTCAAAACTTCTATAATAAATGTAAGAAAAATGTTTGGGCATGTGTAGGCACAGCTAAATAACGTGAAAGTACAAATGTTAAACAAATTTCTACCCAAAATCCGTCTAGGCAAAGTTTATTTTCGTTCTGTATAAATTGTGTAAAGAAATATATTCATGCAGTAAAGTTGATATCATTAACTACACACATATTTCTGTAGGCTTTGTGACTGCGCAATTCACAAAGTTCATATTTTATTACACGTTGGCATTTAGACGTTAAGCCGTTTGTGGAAAGAAACTATATGTAATCAGTCATAATTTCAGGCGATATCTTGCCACCTATCGGTATCTTCCTCCATCAATTTCTTCATTAACAGATAAAATTCCACATGAATTAGGAAGCCATCTTACGCTGCGTCTTCCAGGGGGTAAACTCTTATTGCAATGCTTGTTCAGCTGTGCAGCAGTGAAAGATGTATATACGTCATATATATCTGTCCCATAATAGGAATCAAACTATCATCGCAATAAACGCTTATGGTAGGGCCCCTGTGGCGTGGTTTACACAAAGTCTAATGTGGGCCTACGCTACTAAACAGAAAGATAATTGCAGGGCAGCTTCCCGATCAGCGCCTGGAATGAACATTTTGCCAAATTTTGTCGTATTAGTCTGTCAATAAATGGTTTTTTCGCGCAGTAAGACATGCGTGCGCATACAACGATTATAGCAGAAACGTCTATAGTTTCAAATGACGAATAAATAAATATGCTCACGTCATCCCAGAAGGGTCCCCGAAGGGGTAAGCAGAGGTGTAGTAACAACACCCACATTTCACTGAATATGATCAAGTGCCAACGTGACAGAGGTGAGTCTATCGCCGTCTCAGGCACTATACATACGACTTTGAATTACTTCTCAGACATATGCAGGTTTCCTCACGATGTTTTCTTTCACCGTAAAGCACGTGGTGTGAAATCACTGCAATAAGTTTTTTCGAAAAACTCATTGGTACAGGCCCCGCTGGGATCCGAACTTGCGTCGCTTGCGTAGCAGGCGACTGCTCTAACCCCAAGGCCACCACGGCTTTTCAAATGACGAGTATTTTATATAGTACGTGCCGTGTCTTCATCTTGCACCAGCACCCGTCATCGTAACGACGGTCTACCACAACAGTCCCCCATAAAATCAGAAATCGCTCAACAAGGCACATGGGGTAGAAGGTAGAAAAAGGAGCCTAGGTGATCCATCCATAAAACGGCTTCAAAATGTCGGTCAGTGAATACGGTGGTTTACGACCGGCACAGGTGACTTGGCACGGTAAACCGTAGATATAAAACCCTCCATAGCTACGTACGGAAAAAAGCCGACGTAAAAACGGTATACAGCAGTGATTCCGTTTAGGTTTTATGTACAAAGATGTCCAGCTTGGCACTTGGCTAATGATGGACGAAACACGTTTACGCGAATACTAAAGAATTAGTGCCTAAAAAAAATATTGTTAATTGGATACTATTATTCATTCTGACGTTGGTCTAGTTGTTACTATTACTGATACCTTTAAACCTTTTAAGAAAAAAAATACAGACGGTCGAATTGAGAACCTCCTTTTTTGAAGTTGGTTAAAAATATCTACAAAGGGAATTACCAACAAATTACCAATTACTAAAATACCTGTCTATCGAAATAAATAGCTACCAAAAAGAAGTATATCCATGATATAATTATGTTAAAAACTAAGAACAAGTGGGAAATGTGACATAACTTTTTGAGGATGTCCAACTGTCCCGAATAAAGTTCGGAAAGTATTCAGGAGCGTGCTAGGAACACATTCCAATTGGATTTTGGGGATAGGATTGTGTGACAAATAGGGGAGGCCGGAATTAACTCCACATAAGATTAACTTATGAACATACTTTTTTTTTGCAATAATTTTTAAGTAAACTGTTCGAAAATATTGAACTGTTGAACATCAAGATCCATAAACTTATGAGGTCACGCTAGGTCACGACATTAAAAATGTAAATAAAAATCTTTGAGAGAGAGTGCATTTTGCATTTTGAAAAAAAATCTGTATTTATCAAAATACAGATTTTTTTGTCAACTAGTAACAAATATCTTCCCAAAAGGATCTCCGGAGCGTTGGCTAAGATGCTACATCACCCACTTTTTATAGTGATGATTGATTGAGATGTAACAGTCCCGATCTAAGTGCCAAAGTGAAAAAAATACGAGTTACATAAAACCCCATAACAGCCAAAACTTGTTGGCACCAAAGGTGCTTATTAACCAAAATGCCGAACTGAAACCCTCCTGTCAGGACACACCCGCTGAGTCAGGTGTCGGGTATCAGTTAAAAGACGTGGCAGTTTTAATTACGCTCCGCCATCGGCATTCCTGAGAGTGTCCGGAACCGGATTGGCTCCGATCGCTCCGGAATCCGATCCATTAGCTGGAAACTTGCCGGATTCTTTACCTTCCAAGGCTGATGTTGAATCCAGTTGATTTTCTTATTAACGCATTATTGGCTCGTCTTTGATTAGCTCTCGTACCTGAGCGAAATACTTGAGGAAACTTTACGGAATTTTTAAATGAATCTGAGTGGATTTTGTTTCTTGGAAAGTGATTTTGGCTGGTAATGGAGATGATGTTTGAATGATGCTCTGTTAGGACAGGACAACCCTCAATTGAAATATAAGGAATAATCTATATGTATTTATAGTACCCAAAAAAAAAGGCCTTATATGTAACTATGATGCCAATTTGCATTAATTGGCATCATAGTTACACTGTGTGACAGTGACAGACTTATACACGACATATCCGTCTCATAATAAGAGTTAAACTATCATAGCAATAAAAGGTCATGGTAGGGGTCTTGCCTGACTAATCAGCTCACAGCCTAAACAGCTGGTACTAGACACATTAAATTTGGAAAATTTGTTATTGCTGAGGTGTAGGTATACACTAAGAAAAGATTTTTATAAATTCCACCCTAAGGAGGTGAAATGAGAGTCGAAAGCTATCACGTGGAATCTCACTGCTAGGATACTAGAAACTAGTTATTTTGTATAAGGCAACAAAAATACATGTTTGCAAATTCTGTCTGTAACATTGTCGCTAATGAACCAGTGGACCGATTTTTCTTAGGGTTTTATAATTTGGAATAGTAGTTTTGACTACAAGGCGTAAAATAAGAAACTTAAAAATCGGTACGCAGATTTTTTAAATTTTTTTCAATTTAAAGACAAAATGCTTAAAACATTATTATCATTGACGTTTTTGGCCTTTACCAATGAGTTTTTCTAAAAAAACCTTATGTGCAGTGATTTCTCACCACGTGCTTAATGGTGAAGGAAAACATCGTGAGAAAACCTATGTTTGAGAAGTCAAAGACGTATAAGTATAATTAGCACTAAATCATATTCGGTGTAAAGTGGATGTTGTTACAACACCTCTGCTTACCCCTTCTGGGATGGCGTGAGCTGATTTATTTGTTTATTTTTACGTTTTTGGTATAGATGCCTGTCTATATTAGGTACTAGAAACTGAGATGAGATGTTGTGCGTAAAAATCCATTAGTAAAATCTTGTCGTCCACTAAGAAATATAATTGTAAAGAGCGGTCCTTCGGTAAATCTTGGTTCCGTAAAGCTAAAACGCAAGTCATTGTACATAACGCTAACTCCGGTAATTGACTTACTGTTCGAGTTACTTGCTCATTATTCCCTGGACCAGTTTAGAAAGCAGCGAATAACAATTCCAAATTCCCTTTAAGGATTACTTCAGTAAAGAATCCTTTAATAAATTCCATTAGACAATAGCCCAGGTAATGAGAACGCAAGGGCTTTGTACATCTAAACTTTAAATACAATTAATTCTACTAACTCGTTTGTAAGTAACGCGAGATTAACGCCAGTTTAAGATGCTCTCAAAGGCATTTCAAAGGTGAAATAATGGAACAGCCTGTCTTTACAGTTATATCTTGGATATAGCGCAATATGAAAATATTGCGCTAGAAATAGTATTCTTTCTTGGGAACTCCGCACAGTACTTAATTATCTTTACACATATATGTATACATCATCTCCCTGGCCTTATCCCATACCCTGTTGGGGTCGGCACTTGATTCAACCCAATGTGGCTGATCACTTGATTTTCATACGAAGCGACTGCCATCTGACCTTCGCAACCCCTTTAACGAAGAAAATCTGTGATCTGTGTTAAACCAGTTGTCAGACTATTTTAGGCCTCCAACTAACCTGTAACGACTGCCAAAGTTGATAAATTGGCAACCGGGACCGACGACTTAACGTGCTCTCCGAGGCACGGAGAGTACTCGGGCAGTCACCCATCCAATTACTGGCTAGGGCTAAGGTTGCTTAACTTCGCTGATCGAATTATATGCGCAATAGCAACTGTGCCACGAGCTCCTCTTACATATATATGTATACAGATAAATAAAATTGAAGTGTGTGTTTGTAATTCCAAATTAACATCTTTACGCTAAATTTATAATATGATATAAACAGCACTTACAACTATTATTTAAAATATCTAGTTTTTTTAATAATAAAATCTACTTCGTACCAAAGTTATGACATGTAAATGAAATTCAGACACGCATTCACACATGCATACCTCATATCATAATCAGACTACTAGATATGACGGTGTTCAACAACATGAAATCTTTTTTAATCTAGGCTTAATTAACCGTGTCTATGAAACTATGTCTTAATTTTAAAACACGACAAGAGTGAGTTAGGCGAGTAGTAATATATGACACCTTTTTTGCGTCTGCTTTCTTGCATTAGATTACAGCGAGGGGAAGTTTAAATGAAGCCTGCTCGGGGCTAATCGCCCAACTTCGCGGTTGTAAAGCACACTCTCTGGGTGTAACTGCACTTACCAACTTGTGGGACATTTTTTCAATCGACTTTAATTATCGTTAAGGTTTTTGTCAGGTTATTAAAGTTCTTGCTATGTCAACTTTGGTGGTGTACAAGAAACATCTATTTTCCTGGGAAAAAATCTAACCTCGAGTTGATCGACTTCATTTTAGTAACGTAACGTATATATTACAGATTACCTTTATATCATATCCAAAAAGGGAAAAGGAAATTATGAAAAACTTAACAGTTACGACTCAATCAAACGATGTACGTAGATAAAAGACAAGATAGTTTATAGTGCGAGGTTAGTTTTAGTTGGTTCGCAGACTCATCCAACTAATGCTTTCGTTAATGGTTCAAGTTTCAAGTTAAGTTGGCGCTTAATTAACTCTACAATTTATTGATTCTCGTCTCATTGTAACTCTAATGCAGTATGGAGAGCTTGAACGTCGCTAGAATGAGTATTTCTGTATGGCTATTTTGCAAACTGGCTTCCCAAAAAAACGTTTGAAATAAATCTACACAGACAAATAAAATTGAAGTGTCTGTTTGTAATTCCAAACTAACAGCTTTTCACTGAACCGTGGTTTGAGCAGTCGCCTGCTACGGAAGCGACGCAACTTCGAATTCCAGTGGGGCCTGTACCAATGAGTTTTGCTAAAAACTTATGCGCAGTGATTTCACACCACGTGAAGAAAAACATCGTGATGAAACTTGGATATGTCTGAGAAGACTTCAAAGACGTGTGCATAGTGCCTGATACGGCGATGGACTCAACCTCTGTCACGTTGGCACTTAATAATATTCGGTGAAATGTGGCTGTTGTTGTTACAACACCTCTGCTTACGCCTCCGGAAGACCCTTCTGGGATGGCATGAGCTTATACATGTAAATACATTTTGATGTAATAAAAGCCATTTTGACTGATTTACCAAATGCTACTGCGGAACACGAGGACATGGGTTCAAATACCGGATAGGGCAAAGTGTTTGTGGGTTTTTCCACCTGTAATTTCCCAATAGCACCCATTGGTTCGTCTTCTATAACGTAACTGGCGAAATGTGGGTGTACTTCAAATATACCTCAAGTGCCAATTAAGATTTTCAAGTGAATGACATGAAAGTCACTCTAGTCGAACAAGAGAGTTTCGGATCTAATCGCACAGACGCTGATTGCATTGCGAGCTAGCTTGAGCTTAATGACATTAAGCGTTGACGTTCGCACGTGACATAGATTTGGTCACTAACTGAACTCTTCGGAACGGTCCTTTAAAAGGCTGACTGGATTAACGTCTAACGATTTCGAGAATATTAGGTATTCAAATATTAGATTTATTAATGCATGACACACATGTTTACATTCAAAATGGTTAGGAAAAATATCGATTCGAGAAATCGCATATCATACAAATAATGACTGCCGATAACTGCCATGGTGGCTTTAGGGTTAGAGCAGTCGCCTGCTACGCAAGCGGCGCAAGTTCGAATCCCACCGGGGCCTGCACCATTGAGTTTTTTTAAAAAACTTATGTACAGTGATTTCACACCACTTGCTTTACGGTGAAGGAAAACATCATGAGGAAACCTGCATATTTCTGAGAAGTAATTCAAAGACGTATGTATAGTGCCTGAGACGGCGATAGACTCACCATCTGTCACGTTGGCACTTAATCAAATTCGGTGAAAAGTGGGTGTTGTGATAACAACACCTCTGCCTACCCCTTCGGGGAATACAGGCGTGAGCATATGTACAAATAATGACTTTTGAAAATGTTCTCTTTTTCTGATGCGTTTCGAATGACCACAGAACATTGACACTCAACGAACGAATCGAAGTGAAAGCAGCACTCTCATTGAATAGAAATAATTAATCAATGTCGATCCAAACTCAGTGGAAAGTTAGTTAATCACTTAAATTGTTGATTCGTCGTGAAGTGAACGCAAAAGTGGAAACTTTTGATTAGTTTATACGTTTATCAAATATTTAATGCTCGCAGTATGAAGTTGACGCGCTTAGGATTGCGACTAAAGTCTAGCTGTTGATGTAAATTGTTCCCAGGTGAAATTTGATTTAAATGACTTCTACCTAGAGCTATAGGTTTTGGGTTTTGGGTTGTAACAACAACACCCACATTTCACCGAACATGATTAAGTATGTGCCAACGTTACAGAGGGTGAGTCCATCGCCGTCTCACGCACTATACATACGTCTTTGAATTACTTCTCAGACATATGCAGGTTTCCTCACGATGTTTTCTTTCACCGAAAAGCACGTGGTGTGAAATCACTGCACATAAGATTTTAGAAACACTCATTGGTACGGGGCCGCTGGGATTCAAACGTGCGTCGCTTGCGTAGCAGGCAACTGCCCAAACCCCGAGGCCACCACGGCTCTTTTCGTTACCCTGCCTTTCTCTTTAATCTACCTCTACACAATCAAAGAATCAAATACTATACAAAATCATAACCTCAAATCGTAGGGTAAACGATCCAATTGCCGACTGGGGAGCATTAAGCCCTGTTTAACGGGCACCTCACGTCCCTCTTTGCCATTCATTGCTTAATTTACAAATGAAATTGAACTAAATCTCCTTTTACAAAGGTAGGGAGAGTTTTTTAAAGAAAGGCACCCCACAAAAGCGACCATTGCCCTTTGTGCCGGCGAAGATAAGTTTCTTCCGATGTGACTAGTTTCACAATGTACTTTTTGTGTTAATTTAAAACAAACAAAAGCTTTACTGTATTTTCTTTTTATTTTTCCAGGTATTTTACTGCATTTAGTAAGATTCAACAAACATTGACTTCAATGTTATTAATTTATTTGCATCTATAGACGTAAACGTCAATAAGTGTGTCTTTTTCATAGATATTCGCTTCTTAGTAGTATTTGAATTAAATATTAAATATGCTTTGGTCAAGGATACATATTTTCTGCGTTTGCGGTTGAAACTCTGGGACCTTGGGGTCCAGATGCTTATCAACTTTTCAAAGAGGTTGCACGTCGTCTGGTAGAAGCTTCTCGTGACAAGCGAGCTGGGGCTTTTCTCGCTCAGAGAATCAGCATTTCTATTCAACGTGGCAATGCTGCCAGCCTTCTTGGCACGATCCCGAGAAACACCGATTTGGGCCAAGTTTTCTACTTGTAATTAGTTTTTAGTAATTTTCATTATAATAAATATTCAGGTAAGTTCACATATTCACATAAGGTTCATTTTTTCCATAAAAAATATCAGAATTAGCACTAAGCTTCTATCCAGGTTACGATTTTTAAGACTATTTAAGTAGTCATGATTTCCAACACAAACATAGGAATTAGAAACTCGATACATTGAAGCAACGAAATGTTACATAAGCTCATCCCTTACCAAAAGGATTCCAGAAGGGTGTGTTATGAAAAGTCGTCATGTTTTCCTTAATCGTAAAGCTCGCTGTGTAACATCACACACTAATGTATTGTTTCGTATAAGATAAATACCCTTTAGATTTTTTCTTTACCACCCTCTGTTTATATAAATGTTTATAATAAAAATAATTAACCATTTAGTAGTTTTATTTATAATTACAGCAATATTTATTTCAAGAAGAGAACAGATACAGCGTTGAATAAAAAACACGAAGAAAAATGTCCATAGACAAAACAAGATAAACAGAGAATCGGTTACATTTTAGTGACCTATCGCCTATCGATATATGTATATATACATGCTCACGCTATCTCAGAAGGGTTTACAAAGGGGTAAGTAAAGGTTTTGTAACAACAGCACCCACATTTCACCGCTTATGATTAAGTGCCAACGTGACAGAGGGTGAGTCCATCGCCGTCTTAGGCTTTATACATACGTCTTTGAATTACTTCTCAGACATACGCAGGTTTCCTCACGATGTTTTCTTTCACCGTAAAGCACGTGGTAGTAAGGGAAAAACACATTGATACAGGCCCCGAGGGGATTCAAACTTGCGACTGCTCAAACCCCAAGGCCACCAAGGCTCTTGTTGGCTAACCTACAGATGTAAAATATATATTGCGCAAGAATACTAAAAACCGTGGTGGTCTCGGGTTTGAGCAGTCGCCTGATACGTATGCGACGCAAGTTCAAATCAAATCAAATCAAATCAAACCAATGAGTTTTTCTAAAAAACATATGTACAGTGATTTCACACCATGTGCTTTACGGTGAAGGAAAACATCGTGAGGAAACCTGCATATTTCTGAGAAGTAATTCAAAGACGTATGTATAGTGCCTGAAATGGCGATAGACTCACCATCTGTCACGTTGACACTTAATCAAATTCGGTGAAAAGTGGGTGTTGTGATAACAACACCTCTGCCTGCGCCTTCGGGGAATACATGCGTGAGCGTATGTATGTATGTAGTACTAAAAACCTAAGCGAATAAAGATATTTTTGAGTTTGAGTTTCAAACCACTCGTCCACGACGACTCAAAACTTTGAAACAAAAATGTAAACAGGCAATAGACAAACCCACAATATCCAAGACCCAACAACGGTAACAAAACTTGGATTGGCAATTGTAAATTCATCACGGATTATTATTTAGGCAACAAATCTATTAATCTGAGCCCGCCGGAGCTACATAAATCAATTAACTAGGACAAGACGCGTCCTGTTGGGCCGGGAGCCCATTTAGGCTACCATTTCGGTGGGTCTCTCTGCCCCGGAGGATTCGTCTCCGGCTTAATTCAAATATTACTTGTGGAATTGAAAATCGGGTGGAGCTAGTACTTGCTAGCTTCAACAAAACTACAGGCAGTCAATCAAAAAATCAGTGCCACAAATATAGGTTTAAACATGTTTTTACGTTGCCGATATCGTATGCATATTTTTTTCATTTTATAACGTTAAAATGCGCCCCAAGCGGCAAATGTAGGAAGTTATACGTCTCCATATAAAAAAATGCATGGTCAAGCATGTGTCAAAACCTACGAGGAGCGCTTATCACGAGTTTTGCATCATTTTCGTAATCTATACGCGCTAGCGTCACCACAATATTTGATGAAGTATTTTAGTTATATACGTCACCTCTAGAGGGCGTTGTACAATTTCTCATACATATATTCGTGTTTCAGGAAGCATCTCACAGAGATTAGTCTACATACTACGGATAGGTATAATAATTGAGACAATTTTAGAACACAGAACATATAACACGGAAAAATGTGAGGTAACTCTCTAGTGTGAGGTACTAAGTCAGCGGTCACCTATCCAGATACAAGCCGCGAGGGACCATCGAGCTTAACCAACTTCTTGTAGTGTCTACAATGCTCAAACTCAAAAATATCTTCATTCGATTAGACTTTAGCGTAGTACTTTCAAAATCGTCAGACTGACATGATTACACAGGATTAAATACATTCTACCGGCAGGTTCGGAAGGTTGCTTTTACTGAGAAGAACCTGGCAAAAAAACTCAGTAATTACTCTTTTCAAAAATATAATACAACTAGCTGTGCCCGGCAAACGTTGTATTGCCATATATTTTTTGGGGTGGTCACCCTTATCATTTAGGGGTATGAAAAATAGATATTGGCCGATTCTCAGACCTACCCGAACTGCCCATAAAATTTCATACAAATTAGTCCAGCCGTTTCGGAGGAGTATGGTAACTAACATTGTGACATGGAAATTTTATATATTAGATTTTGAAACATAAAATTAATCACATAAGTAATGTAAGCCCTAATATTTGCTTAGAAGTGTCTACAAATCCGCTACAAAGTTAGCTTATCGACCCGCTAACGCTGTAGCCCCAGAGTATCGCAGTTCACTCTATATTTACATAAAACCAATTACAGTACGGGTCACCATCTCTTGTCGCCTGTGTCATTCAAAATACTAAACAACTCGCATACTTCACACCTACATATAAAATTAATTGGCACACACAGACACAGGTCCGTTATAATACATACATGACGTGATATCGCACATGGCTTTAAATGGCTTGAAGTCTTGTAGTAAAACCGGTTCAGGACCCACTCGTCCCCTAAAACTCGCACCCTGTGCCCACTCGTCCCCTGATCTATCTAAAGTACTAGGTCTTCAGAAGTTTAAAGCGGTACCTTCAATGATTTTTGACTGTATGTCCGTATCATAACGTAACATTTATACCAGGAGACGAGTGGATACCTTAAATTATGTTATGAATTGACTGTTCTCCTCCCGGGGAATTAATGAGTACCTATATAAGGGCCGAATCTAGAACTATTCTGAGCCTGTGCATCGAATATAAAATATAATGTGCAGAAGCTATGTTAAACACTGGTGTAACAAAATATCCTTTCTATACTACTAATGAAACGAGCACAATCGCCTTATTCGATTCCTTCGTTACGTCGCGGTTGAATCGACTAATTCGACTTCTCGATCACTCCCTTTGATTGGAGAAAAAAGATTACGTCACTTCAGTTCAAATGATGAATTGGCGATGAACGTCTACGATTCAGGCTGCTCGGCTCTTTGTGGCTATTTTAGCCCTTGATTTCCAAGCCATCGATTCTTTTGATTCATTTTTAACTGTCACCGAATAAAAGGGTGCACGCTACTATTTCCTACGTATATTTTCTTTGTCAGCAAACTATTCGCATTGTTCTTAGAGACAATTGGTGGATATCGAGACCTTTGCGTGTATGAATTAAAAAAATTATAGCGGAACAATCTTAAAAGTTTTAATAAACCAAACACAATAACGGAATATTGTAGGCAGTTATATTTTAAGGTATTGTTATTATGGTATTGTAGGCTATTTAATGTTTTAAATTTTGCTGGAATTATGGCTAATTCTGGATCTGGCTACGTCAGTTTACGATATGAATGAAGTGACAAATAAAATTTTACAGTAGCATTCTTCATATCGAGCCGAAAAAGTTGTGGCTTAGAAATACATAGTGTAGTCAATATCTCCCTGGCCTTATCCCATGCATTGTTGCGGTCTCCACTTGATTCAACCTGCGGCTGATCACCTGATTTTATACGAAGCGACTGCCATCTGACCTTCACAAACCCTTTGACGAGGAAAATCTGTGACATCACATGAAATCACAGATTGTCAGATTATTTTAGGCATCCAACCGACCAGTAACTATTGCCAAAGAAGACAAATTGGTAACCGGGACCTACGCCGAGGCTCGGTGGGAACTCCGGTGGTCACCCAACCAATTACTGGCTAGAGTTAGGGTTGTTTAACTTCACTGATCGAGTGCCACGAGCTCCTCCGAGAAATACATAGTGCAGTATAGCCGGGTTATTTGATAAGGTTTTTTCAGTGTCATTCGACGTGGAGTGCCGGTTTCAAAGATACGAAATTGAACTTTATCATGTATGTTTTTGAACTTTATAATGTAAACAGACAGAGAAAAAAAATGTATGTAAGTGTATTTTATGTAAGTACTTAGGTACCTTATCTACTTACTTTGATATGTATTGAGAGAAAAACGCTCAAAACTCGCGACGGCACCTGTGCCGCTCTGTACCACATTACTCATAAAACGTTATAAAGTGAGTGCTGGATAAGTTGAAAGTTTACACGTACAAATAACAATTATTTTTATTCATCGTAACACTTACCTCTGAACTGCAATGGTGTCGGATGAACCCACACAGTCACTAGAAAGGATTATTACTTTCTTTCGCCGATTACGAGTGCACACGCCATGATCAATAAGATTAAATACCGAGGGTAGTTCGGCACGCATTACTAGACAGATGTATATGACGTGTATAAGTCTGTCACTGTCACACAAGTCTGGAACTATGATGGCGATAAGAACTTATGGTCAGGCCCCAGTACCCCTATCACGTGTTTGCCACTGTTTTCATAAACTATACTCGCTAGCGACACTTTCAGTATTTCTATGAGATATTTTAGTCTACACGTCACCGCTGGGAGTCGCAGCACAATTTCTCATACTTATATTCGGCGGAGACGCTAGCGAGTATAGATTGCGAAACTGGTCACAAACCCGTGATAGCGGTACTGGGGCCTGACCATAAGCTCTTATCGCCATCATAGTTCCAGACTTGTGTGACAGTGACAGACTTATACACGTCATATACATCTGTCTCATAATATGAGGAAAACTATCATGGTAATAAGAGGTCATGGTAGGGCTCCTGTTCTTGTTGCGAGTGTTAATAAAATAGATTTTTACGCGGGTGACAGCTCAAAATGACGTTTTAAAAATTTACAGCTAACTACAGCGACAGAATCACAATAACTGGTTTTAATTTGGTTACAAAAATAATAGGTATATGCGGAACATGTTCTTATATTTTTATACGATCATTTGTTTTCTTATCTATATATCTATACTCTATACAAATCAATAAAATTAAAGTATCTGTTTGGAACAGTAGATAGCCTATTTATCGAGGAAGGATATTGAGAACAATCGCGTGTTCAAGTTCGCGATCCAAAATACAGATACAAATACAAATACAGAATACAGACTAAAATTCCCTTGTATCTCAGCCTTATTTGTATCAACGCTAAGCTCAGCTTTCGCCTATCTATTACCGTCAAGCGCTGTCGAAATTAGAATCAATGAAAATTAGCCTCGGTCGGAACAAAGCACTAAATTCATTGCATATCTCATTAGCCGGCGATTGGGGCCGTGTCGATTGGCTCCCTGACAAATGGATCCTGGCAACAAGTTGTTCCGAGAAATCCTAATAATCGGCTTTATTGTTTAACGAATGGAAATCAATATTAATGTCATAAATCGGAAAGTGTCCCTGTCTGTTGCGTTTTACAGTTTAATCGCTAAACCGATTTTAAGTATTAGTTTACCCGACCGACTGGCGCGCTATGTGGAAAACTGTAGGTCGAGTGTCGGTTTTAATGATACGAAATTTAACTTAATCATCTGCTAGCGGACGCTATACGGTTTCAGACGCGTAGTTCCCGTTCCCGTGGGAGTATGGGGATAAAAGATAGCCTATATTAATCAGCGATAATGTAGCATTCAAATAGTGAAAGAATTTTTAAAATCGGTCCAGTACTTTTTGAGCCGATCCGTTAGAAACATACTTGCACACAAATCCTTCCTCTTTATAATATTAGTGAAACCAAAAGCTCGTCGTTGAGCTCGACGCTGAGAATAACGCAAATAGATATAGTACAATAGTTATAATACAGAATAGCGTGGCAGACGCCTTCATGAGTTATGAGCGCTGACCTTGAATGCGCAGTAGTAATTTTATGAGTCCGTCTCTGTGTCTGTATGGCGCGGCGCGAATGAAACACGTGCGCAAGCAGCTCTAATATATTCGCTGAGGGGTTCATAGCTCTTGACGTCACCTATAGCTTATCGAGGCCTGTTGCCAACTCAGATTTCAGAAATAGCGTAGACGGTGTTTGTGAAATTCGTAGAATTTGTAAAGAGTTTATTTGTAGGTTTCATCAGATTGATCACATGTTGGTTGGCTACCTATAGGAAATATCTAAAAAAGGTATAGGTAGGTAGGTACAGGTAATTATGTCTATTTAGCCTAATAAGAGCTATTTTGCAAATTTGTTAAAAAATAAGTAGATTCTGGGACTGAAGTTAGTAACTTTGCAAAAAAGGCCTAAAATACGTAGAACTAGGCAATAAGACGTAGGGATGGTAACGCTGGCCTGCTTCTTAAAAAAAATGCAAGTTATTATCAGAAAGAATACTCGAAGCACATAACCCGTTTTTCGCCAACGGGCGTCAGTCAAGCGAACTAACTTAACTTATCCAAGTGTTGTGTTTACATACTTTATGTACCTACTATGCTCCAACAATTTGTACTATACACATGCTCAAGCTCATTCGCATGGAAAATGGACAACTGAGCATTGTGTACCTTAAATGGTTCGTTTGCCATGTTTGAGTTCAATTCTCATTTTTCATGAGGCCTATATATCTTTTGAATAGATTTTTCGTGAAACCTCTTTGGTACATACTATACATCTCACCAATGAGATGGACGGACCAGATTAAGGCTGTGATGGTGTTCCTACTATTAACGAATGCTCCCGTAAAGCAGCAGTCCGAAATGAATGGCGCCGTTTTGTTCAGCAAGCCACCAATTCTGACATTACGACCACGACCGCTCTGCCAAGAGTGTAACGATTGAGATAGGTGTGCAGAAGCATTTTCTTCGGTGTCACTCGCTCACCGGGATCGCTATTATTTATTATAAAATAAAATTAATATACTGTATTTCACTTTTTATTCCCTTTCCTTCCATACCCGTTCTATCTCTGACAACTTCTTATCTTCATATATTCTATCTTAAAATATATTTCATAAAGTTTTAGTATTAAACGAAAGAGGTTTTAACTAGTTTGGCTGAGGCCTTAAAGTACTAACCAAGAGAATACGAGATTGCCTGATACAAAATCTATATAAAACCCCTAAAGCCACAAAAACTAGGAAAGGATAAATTCGACTCATGGGGTAGGATCACGAGCTCAGTTGGCAGAGCAACTGCACGGTTTGCAGAGGTCGAGGGTGCGAGTCCGGCCTCGCGATCGTATTTTTCCTAAGCATTTTTAAGTATGTGATCAACAAATCACACAAATCACTGTTTTAAAAGTAAAGATTAGGATGAATAGCTTGCAAACAAAATCAAATGTCGCGAAACTCGTGCTTAGTTGCTTTATAATGGTTTCAACACGGTACCTATCGGTCCCGCGGGCACAGTTAGCGGGTCACAGCCCACTGGAGCTCGTCCCTGATGGATACAAGTTGGTCAAATGTTTGCCAACCGTTTTATACACGTACAGAGGTACTCCTACTTAGAAGGTGAGCGGAGCATTCGGAGCATTAGATATACGGACGGGATTCATATTAAAATGGTTGAAATACTTATCTATACATACATCTATAATCTTCACATCTATTATGTGACAAATAAATAAATTTGAAGTGTCTGTTTGTAATTTCAAAACAACTTTTCACTAAATGTGTAAGTATTTGAAATTATACCCGGTATTGACATTTGAAAACCAATTTTTTTATTATTTCTCTGTCTGTCTAACAAAATAAATTGTGAAAGTTCATGTTTACTTTATTCTTATTTTCTCCTTGACTGTCTGTCTATTTTTCCCGGCTAATCTCTGAAACGGCTGAACGGATTTTGATGAGACTTTCACTGGCAGACAGCAGATGTTATTAGGATTAGGCCACTAATTTATTACTTAAGCTTTTAATATGTCGCATAGTTTTGACCTGGTAAAATCGTAGGATACTGCGGGTATATATATATGTATGTAACTCTACAACACCCACATTACAACACCGAAAATGGTTAAGTACCAGCGTAACAGAGGGCGAGTTGCTGGGATTCGAACTTACGACACTTGCGTAGCAGGCGACTTATATAAACGATATAATTATACTAGTCTAGTATAGAAGTATAGAAGTACAACATCAACGAGCGAGTGCAACATTTGGTGGTCACGATAAGGCACCGGCTGCGTGCTTTGTTCGACGAAGCCTTTGTATGCTACACAATAACCAGCCCTATCGACTGTAATCTGCACCGACCGAGCTCAAGGATTGATACTGATGGCCATAGAGACGATTTTCCCAAAATATAGCCTGATATTTGAAAAGAATGTATATATATTCAGATGAATAAAATTTTAGTGTATTTGTATGTGAAAACATCGGGAGGAAACCTGCATATTTCTGAGAAGTATTTCAAAGACGTACGTATAATGCCTGATACGGCGATGGACTCACCATCTGTCACGTTGGCACTTAATCAAATTCGGTGAAAAGTGGGTGTGGTGAAAACAACACCTCTGCCTACCCCTTCGGGGAATACAGGCGTGAGCATGTGTGTATTTGTAATACCAAATTAACAGCTTTTTACTATACGCATATGAAACTATATACGCTTCTAAATTAAACAGCTATTTAAAAAAAAAGTTTGTCCATCTGTCTGTTTGGTCCGGGTAATCTATTTAAAAAAAAATAGGGTCCGCGAATAAAGCCAACCATTAAATAAAAATAACATCTACCCGGCGAAACCGCAAGGCGAAGCTAGTTCCATATAAAATGAATTAAGTTACCAAGGTAACTGGCCGAATAAAGTACTCAGTAAAAAAATAACATCCGAAAATTCGAGCAGGGCATTTCCAATTTCAAATTGTAAATAGTGTTTTTCACCTCTTTCAACTATTCGTTCCACATTTGAATTCGTAAATAAGTTTTCCGCGAAATAATCGAGCCGACTGACGCAGTAACTAACGAAGTAAACAGAAAAACTGCTAACTTTGCCCCGCTTCGTATGATCATTAGAACATAAAGTAGGTTTTGTAAACTTTTTTGTTTCAGCTTGTTTGTCGATACTTTGCCCACATGACAAACTAAAGAGTTAGTGCCCAGCCAGTGATGGTGCTTGGGTTAAATCTGAAGTATAATTTTATCTGAGTAGGATAAAAACGTAGGTAGGTAGGTATGTACTTTAACCTAGGTATCTAGGTGTTTGGAGGCAGTGTTGCCAAATCAGATTTAAAAAAAAGCATAGACGGGCTTTGTCTAATACCTACGTAGAATTTGTAAAAATTGCTTATGAGCAGCAACTTTTTTGCGCGAAGGTACATACGTACTTGAAATAATATAATGCCCATTTAGCCTAAGGATGGCTATTTTACAAATTTGATACAATAATACATAGATTCTAAGACTGAAGTAAATATCTTTGCAGGAAAAGCCTAAAATGCGTAGAGTTGGTAACGCTGTTTGGGGTGTCATACTATTGACCTTCTAGAGCTTACAGGAAATAAATAAAACCAGGGTTGAATACGAATCAAGAATTATTATTCTGTTCCGTAAAGGTGATATAATGCAATGGTACCAAACATATTTATGTAACGCAATACAACTTTCAATAGCGCGATCTATTTCACAACTTACGCCATCTACCAACAATTCGTGAAACTAAAACATACTTATAACAGGTACAATTCGAACACTACGTAAGCAATTATGGCCATTGTATTGAATCAGGTGATACTTGATAGGTAATTTCGTTCTGAGATAAGTTTTTTTTTATTTGACACTAGCCGTGTCCTGCGGTTTCACCCGCGTAAACTTAATTCCATGGATGAAAGTAGCCTAAGTTACTCGTTGTAATACTCGCTATCTGCAAGAGAAAGTCCCTATAAAATCGGTCCGGCTGTTTCGGAGATTAGCTGGAACAAACAGACAGACAGGCCGATGGAAAACAAATTAAATTTGGCTCGACATGAAGAGACTCGACGTTACTCCCCTCGACTCAAAGCGACTCGGCTTGGAGGGAATCGATGACAGGGGAATAATTCGATAGAACTAATATTTCTCACAAATATTCCGAGTAGGTTATGCATTCACAAAATGAGAAATTCATAACACCTACAGGTAAACAAATAAACATAGTGATATATCAGCTGATATGTTTAATACCTAATACCCAAAATGAAAGGGCCCAATCCGTTTTAAAAACAAATTAAGCAAAATATTAACTGGCATCGGTGCTGCACGATACGTGGATTAATTTGAACGCAAAAGGGTAGGCAAACATAAAATGTGTTCGACAAAAACACAATTTAAATTTGGAAATTCCTGTTTTCGTTAACTCATTAATTATTTTTCGGTTGTGGGCGTGCAGCTTTATAACCGCCGACGGCTTGTCAACACACTGACTTCACAATCACCAGAACACAACATAATTAGTTTTATGCAAATAAGTTTCATTTAATTCGGGTACTGATATCCGAACGTGCAGAGCTCACATTTTTATATTGGCTTCAAATTATCTTATGGTTAAACTAACTGTAACCGCGTAGACTTTATTTCGTGGGTAGCTTTGTTTCGCGGAATCCTAATAATTCTATTATAGTAGCCAATTTACTCCTTGTAACATCAAACATCTACCAGTGAAAGCCCTGCGTAGATATACTTTCAAATGTATTTAGTAAAAAGCTATTAATTTGGATTTACAAAACAACACTTCAATTTTATACATCTGTACCGATATTATACCTCTATTACCTGTTCCGAAGAATGCGCAATCTTCTATATATATATATATATATATATATATAACTCAAAGGTGACTGACTGACATAGTGATCTATCAACGCACAGCCCAAACCACTGGACGCTTCGGGCTGAAATTTGGCATGCAGGTAGATGTTATGACGTAGGCATCCGCTAAGAAAGGATTTTGATTAATTATACCCCCAAATGGTTAAAATAGGGGACGAAACTTTGCATGAAACTTTGTCAATTTTAAACCGATATATTATATAAAACTAAATCTACGCGGGTAAAACCGCGGGGCACAGCTAGTGGTTTCATATAATTTCTTCATTTTATCACACTAGTGTCTCATTACCAATTTTCCAGCTAAGCGAACGGTGAGACCGAATGATTGACCGATTTAATCACGTCGGGAGTGAATGAGGAGATCGGGTCGAGTTCAGAACAGGATGAGCGGGAAAAAATTGATTGCGTTGAATCAATTCATTTGCGGTGGGGTATTAACGGAGTTGTGGCGTGGGCCACTGTGGGCACGGGTTTTTGTCGCACCTAAACCCTTTTTTATAACACCGTAGGTCGAGTCAAGGGCCCCTGTCAATTTTAATTAAACCTTATTTATTGAGTTAGAGGATAAATAATTGGATTTGAATTTTTAAACCTGGTAATTATTGTGGGCCCGGAATACACCTGTATTTGAAAGAATTTGCATGCCGTAATTAAATACTGTTTTCTTTTTATTTATTGACAGTATTTATTATGCAAAACAGCAATCCTTTTAAATTTTTATTGGTAGATGGAAAGGTTTTAGATCGAATTAACACTCAATACAGGTGCCGGCACGAGTAATGAGTGCGCAGCGGAAATATTTGAGATATAGTAACATTCTCTCGCCCTTTATAGAAACGATAAAAATGTATATGGATATGACATGTCACGTGACTTATTTATGTCATTTCCATGCATTTTGTATCGCTTCTATTACCGCAAGCGCGAGATAATGTTACTATGTCAAAGCCTAGTGTACCCTTTTCTTTTTTTTTGTTTTTGTTGACGGGGGGGAAACCTTCAAAAGGTCCCCGACCGCCCTGGGAGAGGCAGATCGGGGTATGTGGGATTTTTACCTCACTAAAACCCCCCCGGTGGCCATCCTCAGTGCTCAGGGGGAGCTCCGGGTACTCTGATAGAACGCACCGGTGTCCCCCCACACTTTGCCGGGCCACATCACCGGGGCAGCTGTGACGCCGCCCCTGGAGACCTCGCTGTGCAAGGCAGCGCGAGCCACATCGCGCTGCCACCTTCCCGGGCCCGCGCCGGTGGTCAAAGCTCCCACCCCGACCACCGCCAGCAGGCCCTCCGGCCCCCTTTTAGTCGCCTCTTACGACAGGCAGGGGATACCATAGCCATATTCTTAGACCCTGGCTATTGGGTGGAAGCCTAGTGTACCCACCCCAACATTGCCTGTATCGTGACACACCCATTTAAAACACACACACACACATTTTGATACAAATTCATTCACATTAAAACTAGGTTTTCATTTAGGTGCAAGTGGCATAGAGAAAGCCGAGACGATTTCAAAGCCTTCAATTTGTACCGTTCGCGTTCGTAATTAGACTGACGTCGTCCCCTGTGTAACGTGCACTCGTGTTTTAATTGCTAAACACGTAATGGTATCCGTCGCTCGTCTCAGCCACTCGTATGTGAGCGAAGAGCATTATAACACTTCAAATCAATTCCCTTACTAATTAGGTAATCATTTGTCTTCGCTTTACTATTAAATTAAGTATTTGGCACACATTTATTACACCAGATGGCGCACTAATTATTGGTAGCAAGTAGGTAGGTAGGTAGGTTAAGTACATGCTGATGTGGCGCGGCGTAGGTACTTATGTTTTGGTATAGACACACACACACGACACGAGTGTATATTCATCACAAATGGTAAGCACTGCTTACCTACTTATATGAAATGCAGCCCTCTCGCATCTCTCTAGGAGACACTTTCTTGCTAGGGTATCGTACTCATAGAAATGTGTAAAGACTTTGGTGCAATACCAAATTATATTTTCAGCTATTCCTCTTCGATTATTTTGACTTGCTACACGAACTATGGAAATAGCATATTCCTGTTTATATTAATTGCAGCGTGGAAACCGTCTAAGGTCCAGTAGTCAGATCTAGTTTAAAGATTAGACGCTTTATTCGCAAGAAATGATCCACTTTCGTGGATAAATACAATACAACGTTACCCTCAATGTAACGCAACTGCATGTTAAGCATGTGAATAAAACACAAATATTATACAATCGTTTAATTAAACCCTCACACAAAATCAAACTTACAAATAATATTGACAATCGCCTATAAAATACATCAGTCGTTAATTGTATAAGTAAATGTCTAGTATTATTCTAATATCTAACGTAAATATATTACATCATTCAAATATGTACCTATATATTTAAACTTGCAATTTTTTGTCATAAATTGTAATTTTCGTTACAAAAATGTCCGGTTCGTTACAAAAACGTCCTTTTTGATACAAATATGACCAGTTTGTTCCAGTAACGTCCTTTTCGCTACAAAAATGTCCAGTGTGTTAAAAGAATGTCACCTTTGGTACAGAAACGTCGTATTTCTTACAGAAACGTCGCATTTCAAACAAAAATATACTTTCTTATATGCATGCCACTTGTTAAATAAATGTCATTTTTGTTACAAAAATGTCACATATTTATTCTCAACAACTTCTGGCCACTGGTAAATACAGCGATGTATCGGAAACTAAAGTTGTTATGGGATTCCATTTAATTGTATGTGCCAGCGTGATAGCGATGATGGCTGTAGTTGCCTTCTGTGGGAATGGGCTATAAATGGGAAATGAAACGGCAATAGCCTTTCAATACTTGTACAAACGTTGGTGCTTTTGCAGAGAATCAAAATCTAAAATCTTAATACCTATCATCAATCTATATTCATACTAATATATAAACCTGAAGAATTTGTCTGTTTGATTGAACACGCTAATCTTAGTAACTACTGGAGACCGTTCGTTCAAGCAGCACGTATTAAGAACTTCTCAGCTTTGACGATTAATTTTACGGTACCAAATTGAACCGTCCGAGCTCAGAAGTTGTTATACGCTCTTGGTAGGGCTCTTATAGGGGTAGACAAAGTAGCATTCTCTAGCGCTTGCGCTAATAGAAACGATAAATACTTTATGGAAATCACATATGTCATTCACGTACATTTGGTGTCGTTTCTACCAGAGAAGCGTGAGCATAATGTTACTTTTTTTACAGGCCTTGGTCTGATTTGAAAAAAAATTTCAATGTTAGTTAGCCATTTATCAAGGAAGACTATAGGCTACATACCATCACGCTAAGATCAATTGCGGGACAAAGTTAGTTAGTCTAAAGTAATTATTCTACGCCGACGAAGTCGCGAGAAGAAGCTAGTAATCATATTGTCCATAGTGGATTCTATTTCTAAGATTTTTTCATATTATAAATTATTTTTAAAATTAATATTGTGTTACACACACAACAATATTATACTACACCAAACGTAAGTATATAAAATGTAAGAATATGCTGTTAAATGTATAATAATTGATAGATTGCTTTAATTTATTCTAAATTGTTTATAAAAATATTATTAAAATAACTACGTCAAAATGTTTCCTCACAATCGACACAAGACTTTGTTATTGTTAAACAAAGCTAACAGTGGCTTAATGTCACCTTGTATCGTATTGTTTACAATAATATTATTCAAAATCATTTAATAGTCTAAATCAAAATACACTATGAAGTTTAAAAACCCCTATTCCAATAAATACTAAGGCAATATATCGTTTACAAATATTCTTAAAGCAATATATTAAAACGTACACGAATTACTATAAAAAAGTTATAACACAATACAATTCACTAAAATATAAGATTAAAAACTAAATCATGTGAACTTCGGCTTGCAGTTTCTTCCAATCGCTGAAAAAAAAACAGAAACTTATCCAAAGGGCTTCAGAAAACACAATATTATTTATTTTAAATATCAATTGTTACATTTCTATAACCTTAATGTTTTATTCTCATTTTAATTTCATGTGTAATAGTGAAAACGTCATCCTTAACATTGGCTAACAAACCCAGAGCTCTCCTGATAATAAGCAGGTACTGCTTTGATATTATAACTACGCTGGACTGGCTATCCGATACACAATTACGTCGAAATAATGCGCCTGTATGTGTGAAAAGTACATAACTATCATTATTAGTTAGCCATAAGCTCGTTATTAATAACAGTGCTTATTGCCTTGTGATTAATTGACTCGAGCAAAAGCAGAGCCGCAGAATCCAGCTACTTGAATACCGTTTTATGTCCCTGCCTAACCCATGTGCGACTCGGCTTGCCTGAACGTATAACTTTAGCTGCGAATGCCTTCTGTCCGTACCTGTAACGTGTTCCTGGTAGTGTTATCTCCTGGGAGGCGGCGGTCTGGAGTAGGGGTGCGTCTGGAACCTCTCCCGCGCTCGCACTGCTTTCAAACCCACTGACTTTTGAGTGACATTGTAGTTCCCGCGACTCTCTGTTAGTTTGTTAGGGACGACACAGGACGAGCACATGGAAGGGAAATTGTTAGTGGAGAAACATTGATTTATTATTACTTATTAAACCATTGTCGGCGCCTCTGCGCACTACTACTAGCGCCATCCTGTGAGCCGAGATGAAAACCCCCCGAATGACTCGACACAACGAGCCATTCCACAAGCGGCCGCCTCACGTTAATACACGCCATACGAATTTAATTTATATTATATTGTAATCCATCAATAAATCGATTAATAAGGGAAATAAACGAATCATTGGGTACCGAAGCCCCCGTTCCTGTCCAACCATTCAAATCAAATTGAATTTTTAATATTTTCCACTTTGTTACAACATAAAAAATCAACCCAACCACAAAATACGGACGCCACAATTATACTACGAACAAAACAACATATAACATAGCAGTTGCCACACATAGGGACGCATCTAAAGGAATATTTTGCAAGTTATACATACAAATAACCTTTAAAATGTCGGCAGCTTACCTTGGACATTCCGCTGCAGCGGCTTGCCGTCTCGCGCTAAGCTGGAGCCGAAGCCAGGAGCAGCCGGCCTTCGCAGCGGCAAAGCTCGTCCCACCACTGGCTTCACTATTTTAGCTACAACAATATAAAACAGTGTGAACATTACTGAAATACTCTTACTGATCTTTAATCAGATTATTGATTGCAAATGGTACAAAGTAGGAGCGATTATTTTATGATAATTCCACACTGTTGTTAAAAAAAATATAATTTGTGAAATTCCAATATGTTAAGTGGTAGTAAATCCCAAATTATTGTTTATAAATGTAGGTGAATAATTAAAATGTTCCAAAAATGTTTCACAATCTATACTTTCTTAAAACGTTGTACTTCAAGACTTCTTATTAAGAAAATTGTTGTGAATGTAAGTATTACAACTTGACAAATCATAAGTCAGCCTGAAACGACTACGGATTTTCACAGATATTTGCAGGTTTTCTCAGGTATATATCTAGTAGTGGACTGGATTTAGGCTGTTTGATGGAAGCAGGTTTTCTCACGAAATACGGCCACCATAATCCATTATAATAAAAATTATTCTGTATCTCAAGTTCGCTTAATCCAAATATAGATCCCGACTAATTATAAAACGAACATCAAATGCAGTAAACAATGTTTTGAAGAAATATATACTCACGCTTGTCATTAAAGTTGATAGTCCTCTGAATAGTGTTAGTCCGGTCGACGAGGCCTCTCACCACGGACGGGATCTCACTCTTAGCTTCGCTCTTGAAGCATTTCAAAGCTTCCATCTTCCCAGCCAGCACGAACGTAGAGTTCAAATCCTTCGGGTCAATAGTAAAGTTCTCCACGTCGGGTGCAATGTCAAATTCCCGTTTCACTTTCTTAGCCGAATTCAAATTTCTTGTCGTGTCCAAACTTTCGAAGGAGTCGTTTATTATGATAGTTTCGTTGTTAGCCAGTTTAATGGGCGTTCCTTTACGCTTCTTCGCTAGAGGCGATCGGGGTTCCCGGTTCTCTATATCGGTTAAGTCTTCACTGTCCGTGTTTATATCTATCGTTGTGTTTATATCTCTCTTGTCAATGTAGTCTAATGTCGTGGATGGTTTTTCTAAGTCTAGATTAGACATGAATTTGAAATTGGAATCGTGTTCCTTATTCTTATCTGACCAACTGATGCTTTTGGCTGTTTTCGCTTTTTTCATCAACTCCGAATATTCCGCTTTCAAAGCAGGTGTCACTTTGTCGTACCCTTTTAGTGTTAGGTATAGTTTTTTGATCATATTAGGCATTTCGCTCATGTATTCTGTGAACGCGTTGATTTCTTCGTCCGTTATTGCTAGTAACTTATAGCGCATGTCGTCTCTGGCTTTGACGTGTCGTAATTCGCTTTTAGCTTTTAATGTGTCTATGAAATCGGTAAGTTCTGGACATTCGGCGAGTGTTTGGGCGTGGAGGGAGTGTAGTTTGTTCCGACTCTCGTTCCATTTGTTCCACGCGCACAAAACTTTAGAGTCTAAGCTCACGGACTGTTTGATGTAGTTCTCAGCCGCGCGCTCTTGTCTCGGTATGTCTTCTGTACACATCTAAATAAAAATAATAAAAAATATTAATTTAAATGTGTCCTCGGGGTTTGAGCAGTCACCTGATACGCAAGCGACGCAAGTTCGATTCCCAGCGGGGCCTGTACCAATGAGGTTTTCTAAAAACTTATGTGCAGTGACTTCATACAACGTAGATTTTTAAGATTTTTAAACAGAATTAAAGAAGGTAAAATATACTTTCAACAGATTCATCAGCGCATGCATGACATCCCTTTCTAATATTTTAAGTATCTGTCAGTTACATTTTCGCAGCTAAACCTTTTATAGAATAGGCTGTAATTTGGTATATTGAGTTTTGACTCTAGGGATAGACATACAGTAGTTACGCTCAAATTAAATCACTGCAAGAAGATGTTAGAACTAGTGAATTTATTAAGCACTAACTGTGCCCCGCGATTTCGCCCGTGTAGACTTTCAATCAATTCGCAGACCCTATTAATAAGCTATCTGCCTGTTAAAGTTCAAATGAGTCCAGCTTTATCAGAGATTAGTCGGAGCAAACAGACAGAGAGACAGACAAAAAAAAATTGTTTTTTTTTTTCTTTTGAGTACTATATAAATACCATATCCATTTAGTTAGTTTATTTATCTGTATAGATATAGAATAAATACCTGATGTATAGCATCAGAGGAGGATCGATGCGCCATATTGGCGAGATGCGCGAAGGCCCTCGCCCGCAGCGTGTGGCGCAGCGCCAGCACTCTCTGGCGACACATCAACTCCAGCACTCTGGACTCCACCACTGCATGAGCCTCTTCAACCTCCAACACGCGTTTACGACATTCTAGTATTACGAAAAACACACGGTCACTTAACATTTAACAAAGTAGTCTTTTAACTTGTCATAAATCTATCTATATATATAAAAATGAATTGCTGTTCGTTAGTCTCGCTAAAACTTGAGAATGGCTGGACTGATTCGGGTGATTTTGGTATTGATAATTTTTTTGAAGTTCAGGGAGGGTTTAAACGATGGGAAATATGATTTGACTGACTGACTGACATAGTGATCTATCAACGCACAGCCCTAACCACTGGGCGGATCGAGCTGACATTTGGCATGCAGGTAGATGTTATGACGTAGGCATCCGCTAAGAAAGGATTTTGATTAATTCTACCCCCAAGGGAATAAAATAGGGGATGAAAGTTTGTATGAAACTTTGTCAATTTTAAACCGATATATTATATAAAACTAAATCTACGCGGGTGAAACCGCGGGGCACAGCTAGCCATTAATAATTATTTTACAGTCTACTCTTATTCATCGAAATAAGAAGTTTCGGTCGAAAAATTCTACAACGGTTCTTATTCATTTTAAAATTACGCCCGTATGTAGTCCAAACGTAATCGAATATATAACATTCTCGTGTCGCAGTGTTTGTTACCGCCGATTTGTATGAAATTGTGTGCATATCGATTAGGTAACCTATATGGCAATACATCGTTTGTTGGGCACTGTTTGTATAATAAATATAGAATACTGTAGACCTAGACAAAGTTACAGTCTCACGCGCTTGCGCTAATAGAAACGATAAAAAATATGGAAACGACATACTCACGTGACATGTGTCACGCCCGTACATTTTCAAAATTCTAAATTCAAAATATCTTTATTTGATTAGACTTTTACCAAAGTTCTTTCAAATCATAGTCAGAACGACAGGATTATACATGTTACCGCCAGTTTCGGAAGTTTGCTTTACTGAGAAGAACCTGGCAAGAAACTCAGTTATTACTCTGTTAAAAAAAAATTACAGCTTTGAGTAATACAATATAAATCATAAAAAATATATATAAGCCCATGGACACAGTTCCAGTGCAGAAAAGTCAATAAAAATAAAATATGAAAACGAAAAGTAGATACTACGTATAATTGTGCAGCTTGAGATGACCAGCCCCCAGAAGCAGCACCTGTTCACAAGTATGACGAGAATGCCAGCGAAGCATGAGGATAATGTTACTTTGTCTACAGGCTCTGGCCTACCTTTCTGCTTGGTCAAATCCGGCAGCTTGACAGCTTGCACGCTGGACAGAGACAACTTGGCTTCCAACTCTTTCACCTTCTTCTTCAACTCCTCAATAATCTTCATGTACTGAGACACCCTCATGTCACCGTCCACGATATTCTTCTTAATAGTCAGTTGTATTTTATTAGCCCTTGCTGCGTATTTCAACGTGTTGTATGTGTCTTCAAAGCTGATACTCGATGGCGATACATTTGCTATCATGACCGTTTTACAGTTGCCACCAAGGCTGTCCTTTAGAAGACGCGTGAGTTTTGAATCCCTGTAACAATTATATATATTTACATACGAGACAATACGAATATACCAACAAAACCAACTAGCGAACGTCAGTTCCTAGTTGCGTAGGAAAAAAACCTAACTGTTACTCGCTGATAATAGAGTATTTAAATGGCGAATGAATTTTTAAAATCGGTCCTGTATTTTTTGAGTTACAAACATACTTACATACAATTCCTCTTTATAATATTAATATATATAGTATAGATAGACATTACTACTAGCTACCATGAGTTTTTATTGCCATGTTAGCTACAGTCATACTCAAATTCAGAATATTCAGAAATATTACGATATTCATTCGGTTTGGACCCTGGTAAGGCACTTATGATATACCAATATAGTAAAATAAAAGTAAAAAGCCAACGGCACGCAGTGTTCCCAGGCGGTCACCCATCCAAGTACTGACTACGCCCGACGTCGGACGATCGGACGAGAACCGGTGTTTTCAACGTGGTATGGACGTTGGCGAGCAAAGTGCTTAATTTTAAGATTAGTATCGACTTTATGACGTCATACAAGATTACGTCACATTATTTTTCCCAGTGTTTATTTCTTAGGTGACATTGAAAATATCCCTTACACCTGAATGTCAGTACATACTCAACCAAACATTTACACTAATCCAACAGATCATTACAATAAAATACTTATCTAATAAAATATTTACTATAAGAAAGCTACGCATTCTTGAAAATAAAACAAAATCTAAAATAACAATGTGGTAATTAACTAACATTCATATTTATACAAAGTAACCATATTATCTATTATGTTAGCAAAAGCAAAAAGCCAACGGCACGCAGTGTTCCCAGGCGGTCACCCATCCAAGTACTGACTACGCCCGACGTTGCTTAACTTCGGTGATCGGACGAGAACCGGTGTTTTCAACGTGGTATGGACGTTGGCGAACAAAGTGCTTAATTTTAAGATTAGTATCGAATTTGTGTCGTCATGCATATTATTTCCTACTATCCTATATCATATTATTTCCTATCCGTTGCAGATGAATTATTTGTAAGAAAAGCCTAAGAATAAAATAACACCTTATATCGAATATTATTACTCGGCCGAACATTTTTATACAACTTAATCAGATCATTGCAATAAATATGTACGATAGACACAGGCCATGCATTTTGTAAATGAAATAAAGAAAATTCTAAAGTATTTAACAAATATTTCCAAAAAATAAACACATTTTTGTGTTGGAAAAATGCAAAAAGCCAACGGCACGTAGTGTTCCCAGGCGGTCACCCATCCAAGTACTGACTACGCCCGACGTTGCTTAACTTCGGTGATCGGACGAGAACCGGTGTTTTCAACGTGGTATGGACGTTGGCGAACAACATGCTTAATTTAGCAATCAGTATCATGAATGCATCACATTGCTTCCGTGGCTCTTATACTCATTTAAGAACATATATTTCATTACGATGAGATGTGAAGGACTCAAATATCATGGAAATACCCACTCGTAGCAAAATTTCTATACTCGCCCAAAAAACAATAAATTGACATCATGATTTGATAGATCCTTCCTTATAATCTATGATGAATAATTAGTAATGAAAATTAAGAACTTTGCAATATAAACGAGAACCAAATCATAAAAAAATATGAAAAGTAAATATTACTATGCAAATAAAAGCAACAAAAAGCCAACGGCACGCAGTGTTCCCAGGCGGTCACCCATCCAAGTACTGACTACGCCCGACGTTGCTTAACTTCGGTGATCGGACGAGAACCGGTGTTTTCAACGTGGTATGGACGTTGGCGAGCAAAGTGCTTAATTTTAAGATTAGTATCGACTTTATGACGTCATACAAGATTACGTCACATTATTTTTCCCAGTGTTTATTTCTTAGGTGACATTGAAAATATCCCTTACACCCGAATGTCAGTACATACTCAACCAAACATTTACACTAATCCAACAGATCATTACAATAAAATACTTATCTAATAAAATATTTACTATAAGAAAGCTACGCATTCTTGAAAATAAAACAAAATCTAAAATAACAATGTGGTAATTAACTAACATTCATATTTATTCAAAGTAACCATATTATCTATTATGTTAGCAAAAGCAAAAAGCCAACGGCACGCAGTGTTCCCAGGCGGTCACCCATCCAAGTACTGACTACGCCCGACGTTGCTTAACTTCGGTGATCGGACGAGAACCGGTGTTTTCAACGTGGTATGGACGTTGGCGAACAACAATTTGAATTTTATGATTACTTACGTCATTTAATTGATTAATCAGTGTTGTCATATATAAACATATCAAAACGTATGTTTACACGTTGAAAGTTTCTTGTAAACAATGCCAAGCACATAACCTTCTTTGTTGCAACATAAAATAAAGGAATAAATCGAGACAATTATAAGGATCTATATTGTACTCCTTATAACTTAAATATACGTATCTGCTTTGCTATATGTACTGCATACAACAAAACATATATATCAACAAAAAATTAAAAAAATATATAATATAATTAATCTTAATCTTAATCTTAGTTTGATCTTTGATCTTTGCTTTGACTGGCTGGAATTTGCCATGCTCACAAATATTTGTAATATTATTTTTGACAATTGAGCATTCGAACTGTGTCCATGGGCTTATATTCATGTGATATAAATACTGTATCCAATAACATTGTATGTATGAAAAAATTTATAAAGTATAATTGTTGAGTTTCTTGCCGGGTTCTTCTCAACAAAAGCAACCTTCCGAACCCGGTGGTAACATTTATAATCATGTATAATGTATTTTGTGTCCATCTGACGATTTGAAAGTACTTTGTAAGTAATAAAGATATTATGAATTTTAATTTTGAACGAAAGCGTATCTATTGAATGAAATCTGACCAAGTAAGGACCGTCTCTCTTCTCTAGATTATATGCAAACGATGCCGACCTAAAGAGTTGACCTGTAGATTGCGAGAGAGCCTAGTGCGAGATTTCTTAAAATCGGCGTCACATGTCAATGCGTTGACATAAACGCATATTTGTATGAGATCATAACAGTGTCATATGTGGGCCGACAGATGGCGCTGATTCGATCTCATAAAAATCTGCGTTTACGTCAACGCGCATGCGGGCGACGACGGCAGTGAAAAAAATTACACTTGGCCCTCTGGTCTCCATTGCGTGAAGACACTATGGTAGCTATATTGGTAAGTTTTCGAAATTCATTAGTGCCTTAACAGGGTACAAACTGAATAAATATTTATAGGCTTGTGAACCAACTTCGCAAGTAATAAGCGTTTTGGTATCTTATCAAATTACCTGTAGGGGATGTAGTTGCTCCCATCAGCAAGTTTATTGATGCAATTTCCAAGTGATAGTAAACTCTTGTTTATGTTGGCACCCTCTTTGAACCGGTCGCCGACGCAACCGGTAGCGGAGGCGCGCTCGCTGCCTGCTAGATCTATCATCGATAACTTCACCAGACGCAGCTTGTTGCTTGTCTTGTAACGCATTGTTACATATACCTGTAGGGATATAACAAATTTTTTAATCATATACATATAGATGGGCCCTTGGTTTAACCAAGATTAAATGATTTTTCTTCTAAAAGGGTTTACGAAGATCTGATAGCAGTCGCTCCATATAAAAATCAGGCAATTAGCCACATCAGGTTGAATCAAATGCCAACTCCGACAATTTATATGATAATGCCAGGGATTTTTCCATTTGCAATTTCCGTTTAGCAGCACAGAGTCTGGATATGGCAATAGACTTGTCCACTATTATATGGGACATAAACAGAACTGGTGAAGTGTGGGTGAACTATAAATACACCTCTGCCTACCGCTTCGGGGTATGACAATTGCATTTATATATATATATATGTATGATGTATAGAACCTTAAAGTTCAGTAACTATTCTCAAGTACCTGAAAAACCGCATGGCTCCTAGAGCTCTCCGCATTAGCATCAGTGGGGTGTTGAGTCCTGTTCTTGTTACCATTTTCCAACATGTTCAACAGTTCCTGGGCAGTCTTAATGTTGTGTAACGTCATACCGGCGACCATCACTCCATACTTTGAGTCTTCTCGTAGTTGAAGAGGGGTGCTAGATGGCTTCAGGAGGTCATACACATTCTCATTGTATACCTAGAAGGAAGCAACATGAAGGATGAACATTTCTTACAGAAAAATCTAGAGCTGAAGTTGCCTACTTGTTAATAAAAGGTATTTACATTTGAAGAATAAAGCATAGAAATGTTATGGTTTATGAAATACTAGCTGTGCTCTGCAGTTTTATCTGCGTATAGTTAATTTCATGGGTGACCAGCAACATTGTTGAATGTTTTTTTTAATAAAAGTACCTAAGTTACTCCTCGTAAAGTAAGCTGTCTACCAGTGAAGTTCGATTGAAATCTGTTCAGCAAGAGCGCCGGAACAAACAGACATACAGAAAGAGAGAAAAATATTGCTCAGAGATGATTATGTGCACTAATTCAGTAATCCTCTTAAAGACATATGTCAATAAGTGATATTGGTTTGAGACATATTGCTTTGTAAGATTTATTGTTATTTATTTTGCTACTTAAACGGAAGAAAGTGTAAGAAGAGATGCTTGAATGTGGATGAAGAAAAAAGGATTGTAGCATGAGGCAAACGGTGGTCTCTGCCTACACCCATGGGATACAGGCGTGAGCATATGTATGTATTTACTTAAGAAGACTTAACGCAGAGTAGGAATTATGATAAAAAAATTTGAGAGTTATTTTTACATACATATGCTCACGCCTGTATTCCCCGAAAGGGTAGGCAGAGGTGTTGTAATAACAACACCTACTTTTCACCAAAGATGATTAAGTGCCAATGTGGCAGATGGTGAGTCCATCGCCATCTCAGACACTTTACATACGTCGTCAATGAATTACTTCTCAGACATATGCAGGTTTCCTCACAATGTTCTCCTTCACCGTAAAGCATGTGGTGTGAAATCACTGTACATAAATTTTTTTGAAAAACTCTTAGGTACAGGTCCCATTGGGATTCAAACTTGCGTTGCTTGCATAGCAGGCGACTGCTCAAACCTTAAGGCCACCACGGCTCTTTTTATAAACCAAAACTAAGGCACCTACTTACCTCAATATAAGACACACCAATATCAAATTCCCGTTCATTAGCAAAAGAGTTTATGGAATAAAATAGGTGTTCCATGGTCAGATATGTGATGCCAGGGTATTCCTTGCTTCCTATCATTGTGAACGTCTTCCCAGCGCCAGTGGCTCCATACACGAACACTGAACAGTTGTAGCCTTCCATCAAAGCTGCTAGAACATCCTTAGTAGTTATCTCAAACACATCTTTATTAGAAGCACTAGGTCCACAGACATGGTCAAACACGAATTTCAAGTCCTTATTCGCGCGCTTCAAGAAGTTTTTATTCGGTTGCTGGACTCCTTGATAGTAAAACGGTCGGATTTCCTGCTTCGGGTCGAAAACTAACATCTTTTCGTCAACAACATCAACTACTACGCGGTTGTTCTGTTCTAGTTCTCTGTCGTTCAGTGGCCGTACTCTCACCACAACCTTTATAGTCGATGCCATGTTCTGAGTAGAGCCGCTCTTAGAAGGCACTAATCCCCTAGAGACACCGTTCAGCCCGCCCGAAGTCGGGCCCCTTTCGATTTTAACCATTTTCACAACAACAATACACTATTTTCATCTAAAATGCTTAGTCCAGCTGCGGGAGACAACACTTATTACAATTAAATAACACTGCAGATATTAGGCTACAAAACTATCTCAGAGACAAATTGTCTTATGTTTTGTAAAATAACGGCGTAAACTTCGTCAACTTTTCAACCGTCAAAATTTAAAATTGTTTGACTGACAAACAAACAAGCGCTTTCTCGGTTTTGTCATTTCTTCTATTTGAGGCAAGCTAGAGTCACAAAACATAGTGCCTCATCGTCGGTATGTGCTTCTAAAGTGTTATTGCTTGTATTTAATGAATTCATTTTGTTAAGAATAGCTTTGTATATCTATATATATATTTTTAAATATTAACAGATATATATTCATAAATGATTCTATTTTTATTTATTTAGAATAAAGCAAAAACGAAAAAATTATACGGATCGAATATTATACTTTCGAATAGATAGCCAGTTTTGCGTACTTACCCACCTACAACAAATGCCTAGCTTTCCATACCCAAATAAATTACTTTTTTTAATGCTTATTATTTTGATTAGGTACTACATTAGTGTTTAACCGCAACTTTGTCAGTGATATTTTTTTGAGCACAGTTATGTGTTGGGTGGGGTCACAATTTTATAATTCCTACCCATTCATTCAGCGGTTTAGCCGTTAAAAGGGACCTAAGTAAGTAGCAGATAGACTGAAACATTATTTCACATTTATAGGTAATATTTATTACTCAGATAAATAGGTAAATAACAGTGACTATGCATATTTAGAGGTAGGCGTAGCGTAGATAAAATTACTGTTTATAAAACATCGAAACTGTTAAAATAAATGTCAGTTATTGTTAAATAACTGACATTTATTTCCAAACCACTATCAAAATAATATTTCAGTATGCCTCGCTCACATTGTAATTAAGTCCGAGAAATAACATACATAACTCATACCTAAAACCCCATAGTTAATATTAAATTCATACAGTCAATATCTGAACCTGTTATTATAGACGAAATATCCCCTGCATTTGCATTTCACTACGGAAATTCTCACATCAATTAAGAAATACATTTATAAGCATTTTTGCGTCATTCGCTATGGTATTTTGACGGATCCACATCATGCTGAACTGTAAAAGTCTTTTATCGTTTCTTGAGAATCCTTTGTACCCATCCGTGGGCCCACATCTTCGCTTCATAGGCCTCACAGGTCTTTGGCACCCAACACCTCACACCCGAAATACAAAGATTAAAAGATGCCTTCTATACATCACCGTATCATTCTTTATCTCGCAATATGTTAAATGTATCAAGAACTTCGACGTTGCATCAATTAAACAACTTTTGCAATATGCTCCCTTTCACATGGGCATCATAAAGACATGTTTCTTTCAAATGCAGCATTCGAAATGGGAAAAACTTATTAATTACATGTCTTCGCAAGAACGTTACCAATTAAGGAGTGTTAACAAAGGATATGGCGTCATAATCAAGGGTTACATACAGCGAAGCCGTCGAGTGACATATTTCTTCTGGACCCTAGCGGTTTTCTCCAATTTCTTTATATTCTCAGAGCCGTATCAGAAGAATCAAAGTAACGGGAATGGTACGAATGTCTACTTGTACATGTTTGACGGCTTCACGCCCTTCGAGAGGGAGCCTCCAGGATATTACATGACGGTTGCCATTCAGACCATCCTTGGTAACATTGTGAGCGCGTACGTTGTTGGTTGGGATACCTTGGTGGTCACGATCATGATGTTTTTCGCCGGCCAGTTACAAATATCTCGCTTTAATTGTGTAAATGTTATTGAGGAGAACAGTAAGAGGAGTCATGAGAATATTGTTGCTTGTCATGGTTTTCACGTCAAACTAACAAAGTAAGTACCTGTGACATCACGAGGTACGAGCGTTGACCTTGAATGCACAGTATTCATTTTATGAGTCTGTCTCTGTCTGATGCGCAGCAACCCCCACTTTTTCCGTTAAGCGCGCAAAATGAATTTAACCTAATATCAATTCTTGGTTAAAGTTGTGCATCAATTATTGCAATTAGTCGTTCTTTTTATTTCTACTACTTAATTAATACTACCGCAAATTATTAATCACAGATACCAGAAATTGTTCAACAATCTTATTTCGCCGGTAATGTTTTTATATTTGATTGGGATCTCAGTGAATCTTGGCGTATGCATCATTCAAATAGCTGATGTGAGTATCTTACGTATTTGTATTGTTATTATTAATTTATTCAAACATGGCCCATATATTAAGTCTTATACAGGTAAACAATCATATCAAAATATTATATTAATATATACACAATTTAATTGAATTTTTGAAGTCAATGAGAGCACTATATTATACTTTTTAACTATTTATGGTCCATTTAATTTCAGTCAGAAAACGATATGGCAACCCGCATCTCAGGCTGTGTCTTCGTATTCGCATGTTTAATCCAGCTTTTACTGTTCTACTGGTTCAGTCATGCAGTTATTGTTGAGGTAAGTAGCCTTAAAAACCGGTGTAGGTATCTATATCTTCATATAATTAGTATTAGGTACCTACATGCCAAGGAATGCTCACTATGACGCCTGACGTAAAGCTTATAGCAATGTTCTCTAAAATAATTTGGTACTAGCCACCGGGATGAAAACAAAAATAGAAGTAAGAATTCATTTAAAAATAATACAATTTCAAAACGATTACCCATGAAAGTAAAGGTAAGCAAGTAATTATTTATTACAGGCTTCAAAGTGTAAGATGAGACCTTATGTCCTTTCCATCGACCCTGAAAACGTGTGTCCAAAATTTAATGCTGATGATTTAAGATCTGAAGGCAATAATTATACACAACTAGGATACGGAAAGAGCCGTGGTGGCCTTGAGGTTTGAGCAGTCGCCTGCTACGCAAGCGACGCAAGTTCAAATCCCATCGGGGGCCTGTACCAATGAGTTTTTCTAGAAAACTTACGTACAGTGATTTCACACCACGTGCTTTACGGTGAAGGAAAATATCGTGAGGAAATCTGCATATTTCTGAGAAGTAATTCAATGACGTATGTAAAGCGTCTGAGACGGCGATGGACTTACCATCTGTCTCGTTGGCACTTAATCATCTTCGGTGAAAAGTGGGTGTTGTGATTACAACACCTCTGCCTACCCCTTCGGGGAATACAGGCGTGAGCATATGTATGTATGTACAACTAGGATATATTATGAATAACTATGGTATATCGACGCAGCTCCGACGTATACCTCTCGCCGTTAGCATGCGACTCACCATTGTTAGGTATATTTTTTAGCATGCGACCTGTCACGTTATCTTTTGGGAATATATTAAGCATAGACTTCTAAAAGCTACTCATACACATATTTTTTGGTTTGGATTACTTTTTGGTACCTACTTAAATACCAACGTATTCTGTTTCTAGAGTGGTCTGGTCAGCTACGGCACGTTCGAGAGCGACTGGTTCAGAACGAACAAGGTCCTACAGAAGGAAGTGTCTATCCTTGCTCTGACAACTAATAAGAGAATGGTATTCAGAGCTGGTCCATTCAACGAAATGTCACTTTCTACTTTCGTGGCGGTAAGTATTTTTATCATTTTGCTAGGTTATTATGCTAAGCTTGTAACATAGGTAGAGACTTAGCTCATTCTCCTCCGAAAGCCGTCTTCCTCATGGCTTAGGTTAACTTCGTCCTTCTAACGTTATTTATTTAATGAATCCATTAATGATGGTGCGAATCCGTTTATATACTCTCACATGCATTTAGTTATTAATTTGGAAATACAAAAAGACAATTTTATTTATCTGTATATAGTTTGAATGGTAGTTGTGTGAGATATTTTTTTTGTTACAGATATTAAGAGCAAGCTACAGTTTCTACACATTACTCAATGGCACTAAATAGTGCAAACATGAAGCAACATATTTAATAATTGCATGCATATGCTTGTTCTTCGTACATACATAACCAAGTTACATTACTAGTAATGTACAAAAAAAAATCTTCGTACAAAATCGGGTTTCGTAAAAATATATTGTCAAATTAACTACCTATTGTGTTATTTTACTTACTTAATTATGATAGCCTACGATACAGCAATGACCAGCTTAACTTAAGTTCATGTAGGTAGGATTATGAAATGTCTTATATTTGCAAGCATATTCAGTATCACCTATACTATGTAGATACAATGTTCGGGTAACAATATTATAAACGCACAAATAAATTTTATTTGAAATCGTCATTTACTTCTGAGTATTAATTGAAATAAATAAGAGTGATCAGAGAAAATACTCTTATCAATAAGATATTCTCTTACTAATAAGAGTGCCTAACCTACATAGAAAATACTCTTTCTTATCAATGAGATATTCTCGTAGTCTTAGATCTTTTAATCCAACTTGAAGGACATAAGACTAGTTTACGATTTATTTTTTAACTTTGACTTAAATACTATGATAAAATACCAAACCACGTCTATTTTTTTATTCACTGACATTTCACCCCAATGATATTTTAATTAAGGACCAATATTTTTTTCTGAGTGAAACCCAACATTGCCCTTGCCTGTATTTTAGTCCTTATGTTCCCGAGGAAAAGGTTTTACTCCCATCGGCATTTCCTTAACGAGAAAAGAGTTCTAATGAAAGAATAATAAAGTTACGAAAAGGGCTGATTTAAAATTCAAAATGTTATTAAATTTAGCTAAACGGGCTGCCGTCTCCGGAGATATTGTGTAATGATTTAAAAAGGGTTAAATAAAATACCAAAACATTTAAGTGGCGTTGTTATTAATGGACTAAACAAGTATGAAGCAAGAATATTATATGCAACATTGCAAGGTTTAATGGAATTTGATGTCAATATTCCAATTCAGTTCAATAAGATACAATCAGGCGAATAACTAACTCGGACAAACTTTGAGCTCTTACCTACTCTCTCAAGATTCCCCGCACTAAATCGATTAAGCTAGAAATTTCACGTTAATCGATTCTGATTCAGCAAGTTCTCGATTGCAATTCGGCTGTAGATTTGAATTCGATTTAACGTTCTCGAGGTCACTGTATATGAACTATCAATGTCCCGAACGGCCGAATGGCCAGACTATGTTTTCAATTACTAACACAATTTTGGTGGGTTAAATTGATGGGCTTAGTCGAAGCCTTTCGTGCATTGCTCCAATAAGCCCTGAAATGACGGCAGAATTCATTTTCAGATGTTTTCGGATGACGAAATGATGCGAACATGTCATGCATACAGTAAATTTTACATTTATTTTCATTAAAAATATGTTAATTTTATTAAAAAAATTCATTGACGAAAGTGCCTCAAGTATAGATTTTAACATGTTTTTACGTTGACGATATCGCCTGCGTAACCTCATTTTGTATAGGAAAGTTAAACGTCCAAACGGCGAGGGTTTTTAATTTTCCATACAAAAAAGGTCAAGTAACGACGTTCCAACTTGTCAAAACCTATATTATTTGAGGCACAGGGCCTGTAGACAAAGTAACACTATCCTCACGCTTCTCTAGTAGAAACTATACAAAATGTACGGGGATGACATATGTCACGTGACTGATTTATGTCATTTACATACATTTTGTAAATTTTTTATCGTTTCTATTAGCGCAAGTGTGAAAGAATGTTACTTTGTCTAGGCTTACTCGGGCCTTACCATAGCCTCTTATTGCCACGATAGTTTTACTCTTATTATGAGACAGATGTATATGACGTGTATAAGTCGGTCACTGTCACACAGCTGAACTAACATTGCAATAAGAGCTCATGGTTAAAAATAGAAGAGATACTGCGCATTTTTAGTTCGTATATAGACAGAGAGAGACTCATAAAATAACAACTGCGTATAGTCTGTCTTATAATATTTCAGAAGAGTCGGTCTCCAAAGAAAAGCTTAGTTAATGAAGTGGAAACACTTCGTTAACACGACGAGCTGTCGCATTAGCAGGGTTCCGAGTCGTGTAGAGAAAGTCCATACCTTTGAAATTATCATATAAATTGTTTTGAATCCGGCGCGTTAAATTATTTCGCGAACTTCCCAAATTTACATGGTAATTGCTAAAACTCAAGATTTGTTGTTGAATTCCTGATTGTGCGGTTTGACAAATCTGAGTGGGATTAACGAGTTAAGATTAGCATCTGGAAGTCAGATTAACCTGACGTCGTTGTGGTCGTTAAACAAACAAATTACCTGCTAACTGTGCCATAAAACTTGTATGTAGATTACCTTTAAATGATGCTGGAATTGTTGGAAAACTCTATACGGCGTTTATAAAGGCATTTTAGGAATGAGATGCTAATTAGCCACTAACAATAAATGAGACCTAATATTCAGGCCTATTTTCAAGGAAAGGGGTATCGTATTCACATGTTTTGATAATCGCCTGCCATTCATTCAGCCCATTAGTTTCCCCATTACTCGAACATTACATGAGTTTTATTCGATCTAAAATAGCCAACAATATCAAATAATTACATTCTGGTGACTTCTGCTCAAATTATTTCGCAAATGAAATGGTAAGAAAAAATGTCCCATTTATCAATTTGCTTTTATAAATAAATTCTTCTCAAGAATATTTTATTCGAAGTCGCGAATCTATATATCTGGAATAAATAGTACCTGAGCGTACGAATAAAATATGAATAAAAAATTTCTTAACTTTATTCGCCAATATAGGTCCGAAAAAAACATATGCCAATGATATTGTATCAGTTTTTCCCTCTACATGCAAAATTTCATAAAAATCATAGGAGTTGTTTTTAAGATTCAGATATGAAATTGTATATATACAAGAGTTGCTCGTTTAAAGGTATTAGATAGATAGATAGATAACTTAGTGTTCTCGAAAGAGCAACCTTTAGTTCGATCTAACTTTCGACTATCGAGAGCTCCGAGCTTAATTGACTCTAACTCAACAAGTATAAATCTAGAAATTCACACCACAGCTTCTGCAGTAACGAGTTTAGGCTCAAATTAACAACTTTCGGTGTTTGTAATGTATCAAATTGGTTTTAGTTCACCTATAAAGGAGCTCGTTCGGCATGGGCTGAGGAATTTGTAATTAAGTACGAAAATATATTTCAAAATCAAAATCAAGTAAGTAATTACTTAATGGATCGCAGTCTCGTGGCGTGCTTTGGGTTTTCAGATGGGAAGGCATAAACAATAAGTAAATAGGTAGGCAGGTTAAGTGCATACCAATGTGGCGCGGCGTAGGTTAGTAGTCTACGTTTTGGCATAGACACACACACACGACACGAGTGTATTCAGTCATCACAAATGGTAAGTACTGCTTAACTGCTTATATGGAATGCTCGCCCCTGGTTAGTCTGTTGGTTCCAGTTCAAGTTTCAAGTCATATTTTGTCACTCAAGAAACCTAAAGAATCTGTCCCAAGGCAAGGTTTGACAAGTTTAAATGTCGATGAATCTCGTTGCATGGTCCGAAATAAGTTGAAATATGGCGGATCAACTCTTTCTGAAAATGTAACAACACATATCCTGCCACACTAACATGCAATGCTATTCGTTGACATGTATGGTGCGGCGTAGCAATACCGTAACGTTCGTAGACGGTCTACATCGGACATAGAAGTCCTCTACGAACTACTATGAGAAATTTCGGATACTCGAATCATACGAATGGGAGCAAATTTCGTAATACTTACCCGAATTAAAAATTAAAACCGTAAAAATATCTATCCTTCCGTTAGCAACCGTCGAACCTAACAAGTTGAGACGACATTTTAAAATAAATTACATCGAAATGGGACTCCGAGCTCTTTACTTAACTCATTAAAGCTAACGTGACCTTTTCTGCGCAGAAATAGTTCAATCACTAAAACACTTATTGAATTACAGGCTCTTCGGGTAACACGGCGGCAAATTAAATTTCTAACGCGATTTCAGCTGGTCAGTGACAGCTGACGATGGTCCAAGCTTTTTTAGGGATCCGCAAGTAAATAGAACCTTCTATAGATATCGTATACGTATTCATCCATCACTACTGGTCATTAAACGAACTACGTACCAATAAGGAAACACGTTGGTGACACAGATTCCATTTCTTTCATACTGCTGTAACCAGAAGCGTTTACGCGAATACCCATAAGATGGAACAAATAAAAAAGGAAGAATGAAAACTAAAAGATCAACTATTGAACATTCACGCCCTCAAGAGTAGTAGTGTTCAGAGGATAGCCGGTCATATGCCACTATGAATACTGTAGAATGTAATGTATCATTTTGTTATTTCATTTCCCTTCCCTCTGTGATGGTTGAGGAGGTCAATGGCTGGCATTCGAGTTATACTTATGAACAGGTGCTGCTTCTGAGGGCTGGTCATCTCAAGCTACACAATTAGATATAAGTAGAACTACTAGACTTTTACTTTATGTTAATTTTTATCGACATATTTTGTGTATTGGAACTGTGTCCATGGGCTTACATTTCTTAAGTGATATATTTAGTATTTTTAAATATTTATAATACAGTAATTATTACTGAGTTTCCTGCAAGGTTCTTCCCAGTAAAAGCTACCTTGAAGTAAAATCATGATTATATAATTATATATTACTAGCGGACCTCACACGGTTTCACCCGCGTAGTTCCCGTTCGCGTGGGAGTACGGGGATAAAATAAAGCCTATGTTACTCGCTGATGATGTAGCTATCCAATAGTGAAAGAATTTTTGAAATCGGTCCAGTATTTTTTGTGCCTATTCATTACAACCAAACAAACAAAGTTTTCCTCTTTATAATATTAGTGTAGATATAATTAAGGTTTCAAGCTAGGTATGAAACGACGAAAAATGTTATATTTTGTGTTATAAGTAGGTATAGGTAATTATCTAGTGACTTATTTGGGGCTAGTACAATTCCTGATGTATTTTTAGAATGAATACGGACCCCAACAAAACCTCACTACATAATTCACTAAGTTCAGAAAACTATTCCCAGGGTGCGGCCCGTCCACCTGATTGTAGCCACGTGACGTCACAGCTCTCGACCTTATAAGGAAACTAAATCCGAATACCGCACATTTCCCGCCATGCTATATTACCGCCCAGGAATCCGCCCATTTGACTTTCAAATGTTTTATAACGTGCCGCAGGTAGCAAAAATGTAATAATAGATTCAAGAGGCGAGAACATTATTTTTTTATGATATCATTTTCAAACGACTTTTAAGGAACAACGTTTTCAATATGATGAATGTTTTTTTTAATGGTATTAATATACTACCTACCCCGGTCACTGTATAGCGCAAATGCTATTTCTCAGGTTGCCGTTTAACATACAATCGTATAAGTACCAATCATCTATCCACGGAGGAGTGAAAACGCCATAATAACTGCTATACGTTAGTTCCTGTGTAAGGTGAGAATGGTTTTCGAAGTCTGTATTCAATTGTTTAATCGGTGACCACTATGGTAAAGTGCTTGTGCTTGTGTGTGTGACAAGCCTCAATAATTGACGGAACGATTAGGTATATGATATGCAATGCTGATGAACGGGGGTTTTACGCACGTCTACCACAAAGCATATTTCATACACAATTTGAATGTTTCCTTCAACTCAAACTCACAAATATCTTTATTCTATTAGATTTTTACAAAGTACTTTCAAATCATTAGAATGAAATAATTATAAAGGATTATAAAGGCTCCGGCCAGGTTCGGAGGGTCGCTTTTGCTGAGAACAGCCTCGCAAGAAACTCAGAAATTACTGTATTCAATTTAATTATGCAATTTAAAAATATAAAATAAATAAATTATAGTTAATTCCAATGCACGAATGTCGATAAAAATTAACATAAAATAAAATTCGGGTAGTTCTATTTATATTTAAATGCGTAGCTTGATGATGATCTTTGACCTTATTATATTCATCGCTCAAGCTCTACCTAATCTTACTTAATTTGCGAAAAACCTAATGGCATTTATAAAGGCAGGGTTGACTGCGTAGCGACTAAAGTGATAGTTTAATCACACTTAATGTTATTATCATTACGTATCCACTTGAGTAATTACCGCGTGACTTTAACTAGCAATGCAGTAGCTTACAATTAGGGTCCTTTGTGCTAATTAGCACAAAGTTACAAGCTATGTCCTCAAGGAATGCTCCAAGTTGTACAATACCTTCCTAACTCCGCTAAAGTGACAAAAGGCAATGCATCCTAATGTTCTCAGAATACGATTCGTTACCATTTGCTTTAATATACACCAGAACATACTACTGCATACGTCTGAGAAAAAACTCAAAGACGTATGTAGAGATTCACCATCTGACACGTTCGTTTGCACCATTTTTTTGAGAACTGAGTTTTGTTTTGTATCATCTAATGAGACAGCTATATTTCTGATGTTCAAACCTTTCCCAAACTTCTATAATAATCTCAAGTTTTTGCGAGACAAGCAACAACAACACGTAATTGTATATAATTTGTGTTATAAATGTAACATCATCTCCCTGGCCTTATCCCATACATTGGGGTCGGCACTTGATTCAACCCGATGTAGCTTATCACCTGATTTTTATACGAAGCGACTGCCATCTGACCTTCGCAACCCCTTTTACTAGGAAAATCTGTGATCTGGCTTAAACCAGTTGACAGACTATTTTAGGCCTCCGTCTGACCTGTAACGATTGCCAAAGATGATAAATTGGCAACCGACAATTGATAAATGTAACTATTATAATTAAATTTATGTTGTATCATTATTACTAACTAATTGCAATAAAATATATGAATATGAATATGAATACATTATAAAAAAACAGTACTGGAACCTTATTACGAAATATCCTATTTTTTGTTCAATGAAAACGGAAAATATTAATAAAGTATGGTAAAATTCATTACAAAAATATCTTCGCAGAATTTTTATTATAAAGTTTGAATAAGTAATTAAACTAGTATTATTTCCGTATTGCAATGTAGAATTGAAAACACTTTCCGTTAAATTCTAAATAAATAGTACTTAATCTAAATATCTATTTACAGTACATCGTAGTAGGGCACTTGTTACAAGCAGGAGATGAGTTTGTTCGCAAGCGAGCCGGAATTTCTCCGCGTTATAATGTGATCCGGAAGCGTCATTCCGGAATCCGGAACACAGTCGTGCACCGTCGCTTTTATTAGGTAAGCCGACTTGTACTATGCATGTAGTGTACTTATGTGTATTATTGTAGTCTTTTCTTTGCATGTGTGTGCGGCTCACTTGTATTGTAGCAGTTTACAAGGATTAGCTTTTTTTATACTTATAGTGGCTACCCGCCCTCGCTTCACGTCGGGATTTTATAAGAGAAAGTTGTTTTTTTTTACTTTCTATAAACAATGTTACATTCTCTCGCGCTAGCGCTAATAGTAACCATAAAAAAATATGGAAATGACATAAATCAGTCACGTGACATATGTCATTCTCTTTTCTTCTAGATACTCGATTCCTAGCATGGCCTATACCAATGAGTTTTTCTAAAAACTTACGTGCAGTGATTTCACATCACGTGCTTTACGGTGAAGGAAAACATCGTGAGGAAACCTGGATGCTTATGTCTGAAAAGTTATTCAAAGACGTATGAATAGTGCCTAAGAAAGCGATTGAGATTGCTCTGCCTAGTGCCTACCCCTTCGGAGAATGCAGGCGTTAGAATATATATGTAATATGGAATTATTTTAGCTACCCGTCGGAGGCCAGTCGCGTTATTCACTAAGGCTTCAAGATCCCACACAACATACTTTTGTATGGAAACTGCGACTTCGATTTTTATTATTCAAAATTGCAAAGCGAACAGGCACATTCTGAAACATATTTCATTTGCAATTGAAATGAACGTTACATTCTATTATTACATTTCAAATTAAATACGTTTAACAAAAGTCTGTTCAAAGTGCTTTGAAAGAATTTCAATATCGGCGTGAATAACATAATGCGCTTTGTAAGTCTATACTTCTATACTTATATTATAACTAGCTGTGCCCCGCGGTTTCACCCGCGTAGATTTATTTTTATATAATATATCGGTTTCAAATTGCCGAAATTTCATACAAAATTTCAATCCCCTATTTTATCCCCTTGGAGGTAGAATTAATCAAAATCCTTTCTAAGCGTATGCCTACGTCATAACATCTACCTGCATCCCAAATTTCAGCCCGATCCGTCCAGTGGTTTGGGCTGTGCGTTGATAGATCACTATGTCAGTCGGTCAGTCAGTCACCTTTGAGTTATATATATATGTATATAAGAAGAAGAGGCATTTTTTTATATGAGTATGCTTGTAACGAATTGGTTCTAAAAGTAATGGACCTATCTTGAAAATTCTTTCAGCAAATAGTACATCGACAACGAATAACACAGGCTACTTTTTATCCCCGCACTCTCGCGGGAACGGGAACTACGCGGGTGAAACCGCGTGACGTCCGCTGGTATTTAGTATTTACTGCAAGCTTAGTAACTGGCAGTACATTATATACATATTTAACGGATTTTAAGTATATGTGAATAAAAAAAATATTTCCCCTAATGACGCCTGGAATCAAGATATGCATAAGATAATTTATTTGCTCGAAATTTGTAGGTAGCTTTCTGGCTGTAGGCAGTAAAGGTGCCGTCACGAGTTATGAGTGCTCAGCGAAAAGAGTGTGGACCTCTTATCATCGTTATATCGATCGGCTTGGGAACATAAGTTAAAATGGGATATTATTCAATGAATAGTTACATACCACTTTTTCTTTTTAACATATCTTTAGGATGTAATTAGAACGTGGTAATTAAATATGCTCACGCCATCCCAGGAGGGTCAGCAGAGGTGTTGTAACAACAACACCCACATTTCCCCGAATATAATTAAGTGCCAACGTGACAGAGGGTAAGTCCATCGCCGTCTCAGGCACTATACACGTCTTTGAATTACTTCTCTCAATATGCAGGTTTCTTCACGATATTTCCTTCACCGTAAGGCATGTGGCGTGTAATCACTACACCTAAGTTTTTAGAAAAACTTGCGTCGCTTGCATAGTAGGCGACTGCTCAAACTCCAAGGCCACCGCGGCTCTTGTTACGTGGTAATTAGTCTACAAATAAATGATTTTTCTACTATTTACGATTACTAGGACCAATTTCCACCTCTTTAAATCCAACACGCATTCCCGTGGCAAGGGTGAGAGATCAAAAACAAACGAAATACCTGAACCGTAGCTCGTCATAATGATTGTTGCCTCGGTACCGCTAATTGGGAAACTTACCTCACCGTACGGAATAGTTAGCGGACTCATTGTTTACGTCGTTTACCTTGTTTCTACTCGGTATGCTCTACAGAACTGTTACTAGCCTTCTGAGAAAAACCGGCAAGAAACTCGGCCAATTACCTTGATATTTTTATGAAATAACTAGCTTTATCCCGCAGACTTAATTTCACCACGTAGACTTAGTTTCATGGGTGCCCTTTTTCACGGAACCTTAATTTAAAAAAAAAGTAGCCTAAATTGCTCCTTCAAATTGTAACTTCAGGTACTTACCTGTCAGTAAAATATCCCTTAAAACCGAGACCGAAAAAAATGTAAAAAAAAATATACTGATGATATTATATATTATTGATATACTTTCATAATAATATGCATTAAGTGAAAAACTGTTTATTTGTAATTACAAACAGACAATTTATTTAGTTATCCGTAGGTATAGTAGTTGTATAGATTTTGTAGCGTTTTGCTTAGATATTTAATTAGGAAATAAAATTACACAAGAGATTGCACATCTCCACTATTTTTGCTAAAGACTCAGTATACTCGCAACTTCCTTCGTCGACCAAAAAACTGCAATAAATTGTCCATGAAACGAAACATTAACAATCTCAAATAAATATACCCAAAACCTCTGCGATGTTAAATAAAACACTTTCATATCTAAAAACTAAACTTTAATTCTAACAGTTCCAAATACATTTCGGGAACGGAATCGCAAAGGATCTTGATACGTAATCAAAAGGCGTAAGAGGCAATTTTCCGTGCGATCGCGCACCGAGCGTCGTCGCCGCGGCACGAGCGATAGCTCCCAAATTAACCCGAAGAAACTGTGCTACAGTGGTACCAGATTACATTGAAAAGAGCTGCGCTGTCACTATTCATGTCTTACTATGTTTTTTTTAGTTAGTAAGCAAGTACTCTGATGTTACCATAATAATACACAATAACACATTTTTTAAAGCAAATTTATCTTTTGTTCAATTGTTCGAATATATATATATAATAGGTGACCTGTAAAGGTATGTCCCGAAAATTACGCTAAAATTAAAATTAGATACAGGTGGTTTTTTTTCTAATTCTCTGCTCCCAAAGTTCTACTTGAAGAGCAGCAATCAACCGTCTAAGAACGCGAAGAACCGTACCACACCAAGCACCAATCCGTACGGGACCATTGTGAATTCATGAACTCATTTTATTTGGGGCTTATAAAGCCTACTTGCAGAAAAAAAATAAAAAAAAAGTATCCTATTTTCGATTTAAAAAGGAAATCCCATGAAACATGTATTTATTTATCTATATGTATAAGTGCCGTCTCAAGTTATGAGCGCTGACTTTGTATGCGCAGTAATTTTACGAGGCAAATAAAATAATACACAGTGTAAAACATACCATTGTGACGTAGCATTTGTGGCAGTGACGGGACCAGCGTCTTACCATAACCTCTTATTGCTATCATAGTGCCACTGTGTGACAGTGACAACCCTTTACACGTCATAAACACCTGTCTCATAATAGGAGTTAAACTATCATGCCAATAAGAGGTCATGGTAAAGCCTCTGAACATTTATATTCCAAGCGAACAAATCTTACGACCATTATGGAACAGATTTCAATAGTCGCGTGTGGTAAACGGATTGTGATGTCTAGTTAGAACGAATCAAATCTAGATGTAGGCGATCAAGAACCTAGCTCAATTCCTCAGCTCCATTCGCTCCTGTAATTGGACTGTTGGGCCCGCTCCAACCGACGAAAATCTTCATACTTTCCACCCATTTAGCCAACGAATTTGATATGTGCTCGTATTTCAATCGTAGAAATGTTCCTTTTTTACTCGTTTCTTTAATCGATGGATTGAAAATATAAACTGGTGCCGGCGCGAGTTATGAGCGCTGACCGTGAATGCTCTGCAGTCATTTTATGAGTCTGTGTCTCTGTCTGTCTCTACTGCCGTGATATATCTATAATGCCACTATCTACCAAAACCGTTGTATTGAATAACATGCAAAAACCGCGGTAAACATGTCACACAAACAAACTGATGTGACTTTTCAATGACAACACCTATTTGAGACTTGGAGGTAAGTACTTGGATTATTTCCAAAACTTCTCAAGGTATTGAACATTCGGAAACAGATCGATAGTTTAATTTTCTCATTATAATAGCATTAAAAGTTAAAAATCGGCCAGTTGTCGGATAACAGCATTTTAGTTATGCCACGGCAGTGTACAGCGCGACGCGAATAAAATAGGTAGGTACATGTACCCCATTATCTTCGGTGAACACAAGTCATATGTAACCGGATTTCTGGATTTAATAATGTGGTGATTTAAGGCCATTTCGTCGACGCTTTAACATGACACACCTACATGGTGCACTGGTCTGGATGAACCTTCAGTACAGCATAACGCGGCCTGGATTCCGTAAAGCAATACGTTGTTAATATTATTCTGCATGGAGTACGCTCGATTATAATAAACTTCCCCAACTGGGACGTGAACTAGCAAACAATAACTCCACGGCATAACTTACCATATATTACAACAACTAGTCCCGGTGCAGGATTCATTATCCCCGCTGATTAGAACCAGCGCGACACGGTTTGATGTATTACCTGCCTACGGAACGCGGCGGATTCAACACAATAGTTTCTAAATATATTGCGATGGATAGGAGATTTCCTGCGGCTTTGCTGTGATGTGAAGTTAGGATTGATAATGTTTACATCTCGCCTAAATAGCTGATTACTTAAGAGAGACAATGTGTTCAAAATTTGGAGCTGGACTGGGGACCATACTAACTTTAAAGAAGATCACAGTCAATTAATGCGAACAGAGAATAGAGTAGAGTGTTTTTTCTGCGTTGATTAGGGTTGTCTATACTCGATAGTGGAGTGGAGTGGAAGTAATGCCCTAGCTATAAGTAGTGGAACTATTGATTATGCACTTTTCAGAAAAGGTCATCGTTCGATTCCGGAATATGTTGAAGTCTAATCAATCAGCATTATTCATAGCATTCATTCATCCATAGTAAGAATACATCGTTGCATAGATATCTCCAATTATCCACATCCACAGCCCGATCTTCAAAGATCCCTTTAGCCGTAAAAGCCGTAATCGAAAAATGCACACGAAATAGATCAAGAGCTAAATATTTGATTGAGGTAAACTCCCCTAAAAGTGGGATATTGGGAAGCATTTAGGCATAATCATAATATTTCCAGCTGGCTTCCATTCATGATTTAATTTGCTGGGGTTTGCGTCATTATGAGGCATCGGATGCACGCAGTATCTGACGCAAATTGGACAGGTGTCGGTGGAGACGAGACCGAGGCGGGCCCGAGATTCCTCTCCTCGTTACTACCATACTACACTTAACGAGTTTGCTTGTAGAGGTGTGCTACAGGGTTGCCTTCTAATACACATTTATATACAACCTCCTTATCAGAAATTAGGATCGAGTCAACTAGTATTTTTACTCTCCAGTATAGAAGCATGAAAGAAATAAAAAAGCTTTCATTTTCTCGCACAGACTAGATAAAATACATGACACAAATAAATAAAGACGGAACGCGTCTTTCACAGAAAGTTTTTTGTATTCTCGGAATTGTTGAAAGCCCGATATTACATTAATTATGGACTAGAGTGCGTCCGAGGCTTTCCCATCGTGATATGTTCATTCTGAACTTGAGCCTATATATAGCCTCCGTGCTCTCTAAAATTCTAGGTAACGGGAAATTTTTTTTCAAATCCCAAGAGTCGGTTAGTAGTTTAGTAACCAACTGTTTATTATAACCATAAAGATCAGGATAACTCGGGAATGTGGACCAAAGAAGCCTTTGTTAGTAATATACAACTAATTCTTGACCTTTAACAAGATCAAAAGCGCAGTTAACTTCCAAGCTAGTATCATGGCAAGCGGTCGTTTCAATTAAATTTGAATTAGCTTTGTTAGAGATAAATCACAATGATCCCCACAGATATGAGAACCGTCCTTTGTCAACCCTATTGGGATGAGATGTCAGTAAGCTCTAGGCTCGACTCGACAGCGCAGTAATCGTACGCTATCGCCTAATAAAAGCCTCCGTATGAGATCACAAATTGAGAGGCGCCACTCAAATTATTTTATAATTTTTTCGGTGTGCTGTATCTGATCGCTGATGGAGATCGTTATCGGGTAAAATTGATTCCAAATACAAGACCCTTTTATAAGGTTACCCAAGTGCTTTGCCAATTTTATAGCACTTGGTAAGTTAAACTTTCATTAAGGTTCTTTTTAATAAAAAATATGATGTAATACATATCTTCTATACAGATAAATAAAATTGAAGTGTCTGTTTGTCAAAATAACAGCTTTTCCCTAAATGCATATGAAAGTATGGCATAAAAAAATAAACATTTAAATTAAACACAATTTAAAAAAATAAAATAAAATTATTCTCGTAATAAATATAGCATCACACTCGGTGCCAAACACCAACTTCAAAAGAAAATAATTTATTTCACGATCCCGAGAGACACCAATTTGAGCCAAGTTTTCTACTTGTAAATAGTTTTAAGTACTTATTTAATAATAATAAAAATAAAAATATTTCACTTAATTTTATTTCCCTCTTTTCGAAGGCCGTTTTACTTTTTTTTGAAGGCGGTTTAACTTTTTTGAAGTCAGTTAAAATGCGCATAAAAACGGCGAGGGTAGGAAGTTTTACGCCTTGAAACAAAAAAACGTAAAACGAAATGTTAAGCCACCACGTTCGAAAACCTTGGTAAACTTTAGTTTTGGGGCGCATTCATTGTCTATGTTTGACAAAGTGACAAACTCACGCGCAGAAACAAGAAAAAAATATAATATAATCCAGTCGCTAAACTTATGTAGCGTTACGAGCATAAAATCGGAGTTAAAATACATAAATAACTGTTCTTGGGCTTAAAATTACTTTCAGACAATTTGTCAGGAAAAAAGTGTCCCGCGCCGAAACAAATGGGCCAACCTTTTTTGGAATAACGGAAATTTCTAATCTGTTATCCCTCGTGTATTGCTCAAAGATTAGTCTGCAATGGCGGGTTTATTTTGATAAATTAGATATAAAGTTAGACGGCAGTTGGGAGCAAGTTATGACAGAGTTAATCGCGACCAGAATTAGCTATATTTATTTCAGTGTTTTAGTAATTGAGAAGGATTAAAATAAATTCGATCATACTTACTTCGAAGAAATCTTTATATCAAAAAAAATACTACATTTTATTTTATTTTTTCAAAAATCTCTAATCTTATTACCATCATAGTTCCACTGTGTGACAGAGACAGACTTATACACGTTATATACATCTGTCACATAATAAGAGTTAAACTATCATGGCAATAAGGGGTTAGGGTAAGGCCCCTATCCACTCTCTATCCAACTAAATACTTACACATACAATACCTACGTTTTGTAATTTTTTTTACACAATTTATACAGAATATGATTAGTCCAAGAAGGTATTTGTAAGCCACTTCGTCTAATATTTACAAACATACATACATACTTATGCTCACGCCTGTATTCCCCGAAGGGGTAGGCAGAGGTGTTGTAATAACAACACCCACATTTCACCGAAGATGATTAAGTGCCTACGTGACAGATGGTGAGTCCATCGCCGTCTCAGACACTTTACATACATCAATGAATTACTTTTCAGATATATGCAGGTTTCCTCACGATGTTTTCCTTCACCGTAAAGCACGTGGTGTGAAATCATTGTACATAAGTTTTTTAGAAAAACTCAATGGTACAGGCCCCGCTGGGATTCAAATATTTAATAGAAATTATTAACTTTCTCATAAAGGCGAACGTCAAGACTGGACCGCTGTATTTATTTATGTATATGTTATGGCCGTGGCTTACTCGCCATAAACGTATCGTAGCATTTGTGGCAGAATCGGTAATGGAAGTGCTTTACGATGTTTTATTACACCACTTCTACCGACTTGTCCCCTACTACCGGTTACCTGGAGTTGACTGTTCAGAAGCAATCGAGAATTGAGAGTAGGTGAGTCTAGCTAGTTAGCCTGTGGGATCATACTGGCTGAGTTTTCTATGCCTAAGACAAAATGGCGCCCGCCTCTATTTGCCTTCCCGTGTAGGACTCCTTATTACAAAACATAGACCAAGATTGTCTTTGGTTTAAATCTAGCTAAAATGTAAAAAAAACAACGCTTTCTGTGATACGGATTTGAAAAGGGATGGAAATATTTTAGTCTGATTTTTGTCTAATCTTCATTTTAAAACTATATTTGGTATTAAGGGTTCATGGTCATTAAATTATCAGGAATCTACCTACTTGCTCATTTTGCCGATCCATATCCATAATTATTTAAATGATGTTGAAAGACGACAAATTTTAACACAAGTACTCTTAATACTTCGATCCTACCCTCATTTGAACATTCCACTATGCTAAAGTCAGCTTCTTATGTATAGTATTGTACTTAACGTGTATAAAAAAAATACTGTCAACCTTCAGTAATGGAGAGGAAGAGAGAAGAAGATTAATCAAAGGCCAAGTTCGGACCACTTTAATATCTTTACAAAATTGACCAGCAGTATGTAGTTCTGTGCAAACACGTTTCGCAAACCATCAGTAGAGCTCGGCCAATATTTTTTATGGGGAAGGTATGTGAAGGCACGATATTTCAATTGTTCAGTGGACCGACAGAGTTTATAGGCGGGCGTCGAGTGACGTCGTAATAGGGACACAAACATTACCCTTTTAAATTGAATTTCGTGCAATTTATCAGGCGGGACCAGATAAAATACGGTACCCCTGCAAACAATTTAATCTATGTCCTGCCTATCGTTGTTATTTATTTAATGACGTTTTAAAGTGAAATGTGAGTTAATTGGACGTTTTATAATATTCTAGCACCTACTAATAGGTCCCGTCACGAGTTAAGAACGTGGTACAATTTCTTCATTCGGTCATACAGACAGACAAAGATACACTCGATACTCATACAGAGACCCTTGTGTAGCCCAAACACTGACTGCAGACAAACACTGAATAGAACTGAGGCGGTAGCGTGTATAATCCTGTGTATACGTAGCATGTTGTTCTGACGAATTGAGTTCTTTGTTAAAAGTCTCTTCAATTAAAGATATTTATGAATTTTAAAACTGGGATTGGCTCCTTATCCCTCCGTAGGTACTGGTTATTTCCTTTTATAAATTTAACTAGCTGTGCCCGGCAAACGTTGTATTGCCATATTTTTTTTGGGGTGGACTACCCCTAACTTTTAGGGGGATGAAAAATAGATGTTGGCCGATTCTCACACCTACCCGATCTGCACACAAAATTTCATACAAATCGGTCCAGCCGTTTCGGAGGAGTATGGCAACGAAAACTGTGACACGAGAATTTTATATATTCACCCTCGTATGAAATCTAAGCCTAAATCTAAACCTTCAAAACAGAGTACAAAATTTAATAAGAAGAGGCGAACTTTGTTACAGAGATCCTTCCATAATAATAAGCTAAAAACTCTACAGCCAGCTACCATACAAATTACAATCGGCGAGAGTGACTTGCGGGGACGGGCTACCGCGAAGTTGGTCCGACTTGTCGGTAACTCCAGCGTAATGCGATTAAAAGTCGCAACTGCGACAGCCAAATAGATGTTACTTTAACGTTGTTTCTCTTGCAACTGCAGCTTCTCGACCTCCTCGGTTGATAATATCGAAACTCAAAAATATTTTTAATTGGTTAGACTTTTATCAAAGTACTTTCATATCAGAATGACATAATTACTTAGGTATTTTTCAGAAAGGTCAAATTCGGAGCACTCGTAACCGAAGAAAGTGTATGAAGAAATGCATGAATGTGGATGAAGCGAAAGAAGTATGTAAGGATCGTAGCATGTGGCAAATGGTTGTCTCTGCCTACCCCCCTGGAATACAGGCGTGAACATATGTATGTATGTATGTATGTATGTATACAGGATTACTCATTCGGAAGGTTACTTTTTCTGAGATGAACCTGGCAAGAATTTCAGAATCAAAGAAAAACATCTGAACCACAAAGAGTAGGTACCTACTTATTCCTTTACTTTTAATCGTATACATATCGTAAAAACCATTTTAATCCAAAATGTGTGTATAGGTCGTGTGATTTATATAGCGCACTCTTTCTTTAGCCTACCTTTATAAATAGAAATAGAGCGAGATAAATATTACCTCTATATACTTCCGATTCACGCGTAAGCGCCCTACGAAGCTGAAATACAGTATGAAATACAAGTGCAATCTACGACTGTGCGCAGGAACAATCTAACTATCGATCTTAAATCGTAACAACTCTGGCTTGATTGATTACAGGTAAAATGAAAATTTATTTTTAAGGTATTCAAAAAACATTTGTTTAAAACTAAAACCCGACTATTGAAAAATCACGCTCTCAAAAGTATGAAACTAGTGATGTCCAGAGGATAGTCGTGGTCATATACCCACTATACTATAACAATGTATTGTTTTTTACGTGATTTCTCCCCACTATTTTCGCTAAGTGCTCATAACTCATGACGGTACTTGTACCGATGTATTTTCATAATAATGAAACCAAATCTTTCCACTATCTAGAACTTTACAAATTCAACTAGCTAGCACATAGGATCTGGGTATAGAACACATGGAAAGAAGACTTCTATTTTAAATTTCAACATCACAATAAACTGTCACTAAGTTGAATTCTTTAAAATATTGAAAATAGCCCAGTGTAACATGTCTCGCGCGTAGGAATTTTACAATTTTGCCGAAGTTCGCAAACTTGGTGCAAACCCGCCGCGAAACTTTGATGAGTTCGACACACGACGGCATAAGCGACCGTCGACTGCACAATAGCTGTTGCTTTACTTCTTTCTTCTTACAAACTCTTGCTGTGTCTACATTGTCATCGCTTTTATTTCGACGGGTTTTATTTGTAACGTTTATATCTACACAAACCAACTCTACCTACTCTACAGATGCAAAAATGTTTTCGGCGTGAATTTGACATGTTTTTAACACGTATACAATTTCAGAAGAGCCGTGGTAGGCCGTGGGGTTTGATCAGTCGCCTGCTACGCAAGCGACATACTCGTACGTTCGCGAGGCAACCAATGAGATTTTCTCGTGCTCTGTGGCGCAGGAAAATATCGTGAGGAAATGTCTGAGAAGTAATTCAAAATACGTATGTATAGTGACGGCTGTGACGGTTATAGCCTAACCATCTGTCACGTAGGCAATCATCTTCGGTGAAAAATGGGTGTTTTATCACAACACCTCCGCCTACCCCTTTGAGGAATACAGACGTAAGCATATGTACAATTTCAATACCTATTGAGGTAGATAATTAGATACCTAACCTTTGTAACATACCTGCTGCATGGTGTTGGTACCTCACAGACATATACTTAACTAACTAAGATGTGGTGTACCTACCTACTAAATAAATCTTAGTTCGTTATAAGATTAAAAGATACGTAAGTTCTCTTCATAATATCCGCGTTTTCCGCACACATGAGGACCTCTCTGCGCCCTAGATCGAATTTAAGTGACAATGATTAAGTACGCGGAATTCGCGTCATATATCGACAAGGGGCATCCCGAAACTTCATCATCAGGTCTTCTGTCATTGTCCCGTTCGATACCGTTCACCTCTGAGATTGCACGGTTACGATGACAAAAGCCCTGTACCTAAATGATGTCATTCAAGGTCTTATATTGAGTTGTGCAACCCCGCGACAGCAAAAGATACCGTTTCAGGTTGATTCTGGTCTGCTGTCATAACTTCATAAAGATTCTTCCACGGTCAACTAATTCAATTAGCGATCCAGCGAGGCATAATAACACAACTAGTTTGCTGGGCACCTTCCCTTCCATTCCCACAGACACAGATTTAAACTCAGTTGTTATTTATAATTTTCTTATAGTATTACGTTAAGTTCTGTATGCATGAAGTATGCATATTCGTTCACTCCCACCTGACCATTTTTGAGAAAAGAAAAGTACAATGTAAATTTAACACAAGGTTCCCAAATAAGTTAACTTTACCCTCATCATAAACTCAATGTTTTTCCCAAAATAGCTACAGGATGTATATTTCAATTTACAATAAAATACCAGAAAAATGGAAAACTTTACCCCCAAATACATTTAAAAGTACATTGTTTAAATGGCTAGTTAAAAAATGTTTTTACACAATACATGATTATATGGACGATCTCATGCAGATATAATATGTATATATATGTGAACATTTAGAAAAATAATTATAAATCCTAGTACTTAATTACGTAGTATATTTTGAAGTGTGCAATAAAGAATGATGTATATAATGAAAAATAAATGCTGATATGTTTAATATGTGGTTAAAATGTAACTGCAGTACTTAATTAGATAATTAAGTTAATATTTACATGCCCTAAAATTGGGTGAAATATGTGATTCATGTAACCTTTAATAACACCTACCCTTTGTACCATATTTCATGTGAATAAATATTATTTCTATTTCTGTTTTATTATAAAAAATAATCATGAGGTTTTTTTTTGTAATTGGTCTTCTCGACTGTCGAGCAGGAGTGGCGAAGTTTGTATATTGCCACAAGGCACAGCCAGTAAAACGTATGCTAATTTGTAATTTTTAATATGTATTATAATAATTTTATTGTCCGTGGTAAATAAGAATAATAATATGTTGAAAACCACTGAAAACAAAACGTTTTCCACAAAACCAATCACAAAACGATGACGTTTTCGACATTTAATAGCCAAGTTGTCACTAGTCTGTCAAAACTGTCAGTTGACAAAAATGTCAGCCAACAAGGAGAATAACCTTGTTCAGGCTTATATTGAATTAAATAAATTTTGCCAAAGTGGTGACTATGATAGAGCGTTGAAAGCAACTGGAAAAAGTAAGGAACGTACATAACAATTTTTACAATGCTGACTCTTCAAATTTTTATGGAAAACGTGTGTCGAAACTACCCCTCGTAACCACTTGCTGAATGTTGATTTTCTAGCATATTTTACATAAATTAATGCAAATTGGGTTTATTATCTTTTACACAGTAATCATATAAGTCATTCACTCGCGATATTGTAACTTTTAACTATATTAAAGTTCATAAAATTCTTTAACTACCTACCTTATTTGTGCTAAAGTGTCACACCTATATTTCAGTCTTGCAAATCGCTCCAAATGAGCAAAAAGCGTTCCAATGCAAAGTGGTGTGCTTCATTCACCTGCACAACTTCAAGGAAGCGCTAGCTGTTCTGTGCAACCCTAAGAATGCAGCCCTGTCTGGGGATCTGCACTTTGAGAAAGCATATGCTCAATACAGGCTCAATTGCCCCAAGGAGGCGTTACAAACTGTTGACAATGCCCCGGAGATGACACCAGCATTGAAGGAATTAAGGTAAAGATTAATATATAAAATAATTTTTTATAGTAAAGCTTCTTTATCCTTGAAGTTGAAAGGGACTGGTTTATTTGCTTATTTAATCACATTAAATATGATATAAATTAGGTAGTATGTTATTTTGCAACTGTAAATTAAAATCTTTTTCTAATTAAACCTTTATAGATAAGTTGTTTGACTTATCTAAAAGAGAAATCTAATCTTTTAAGTCCTAAGGTTTACTTCACTGAATTAATATTGAAATCCTATGAATTTTATCGTACAACTATTTGTATGCTTTGTATTTTGTACCTAAATGCTGTTAAATTGCAGTCTTATTGGATTCTTGTTTGACTGCTACTAGTGGTAAATTCCTCGACATTAATAAGTGCCTTACCAGGGCCTAAACTGAATAAATCATTTTAATTTTCACTACAAACACACTCAAACTGGAATTGAGACCTCTATATAGCTAATAAAATGAATTGCTTTAAAGTTGGCAAATATGGAGAGTTATAAAAGCTAAATTTATGATTTCCAGGGCTCAAATTTTATACCGTTTAGAGCAGTACCAAGAGTGCTACAACTTGTACCGAGATGTAGTGAAGAATACTACCGATGAGTATGAAGATGAGAGGAGAGCCAACATGGCTGCTGTGGTGGCCAACCTGGCCTCGTTGAACCCTGTAAGTTTGATCATCATAACTATGTTTCGTTGTAAATCCACATCTAAATTTTACTTTCTTAAATGAGAGACAGTGACTTGATCAGAGTATGAAGTATTTCAAGCACATATGAATCCATTCCATTCTATTTACCTCAATGGGATGGCCTCAGGTATCAATGACTAAGTTAGTACTATTGATGTTGCTATCTCAGGCACTACTGATTATGTATTATAAGCTGTGGTGGACATGCAGTTTTAGCAGTTGCCTGATATGCAAGAGACGCAAGTTCGAATTCGAATCCCAGCAGGGCATGTACCAATCAGTTTTTCTCAAAACTTATGTGCTTTATAATCATGGGAAACATTGTGTGTAAGTCTGCATAAGATGTTTCATAATCAAAGACATTTGTATAATGCCATCTGTCGCTTAATCAGCTTATGGGAATACAGGTGTGAGCATATTTATATATTATGTCTTTTGGATTTTCTGTCGAATGAAATATGAACTGTTCTGGCAGCTCCTACACTGTTGTGGTTTGCAATAACCCACATTTTTCATAATGAATGTCTTTCGCAATCCATTTTATGAAGAAAAACGATAATCGGTTGAAACCAGTCAATGATTTTAATTATATTTATTGACTTTCCAGAACGCCGACCATCCTCAATTCGAGGAGACCACCTACGAGCTAAGCTACAACATTGGTAGCACTCTAGCCATGCGAGGGAAGTACAACGAAGGGCTTCAAGTGTTGAAGCGGGCTGAACAATCGTGCTCGGAGAGTGTTATTGATGATGGTGGTACAGAAGACGAGGCCAAGGAAGAAGCCGCTATTATTAGGTGTGTTTCACTTAGTAATTGTTTACGCTCTCATTCTTACCTCGTGATGGGATTATCTTAATTTATTAAAGATTTATATACCCTATGTCTACAAAAAGTATGTTTTCCTCCTAGATAAACGCGAAAATTTGTATGTCTGGATTTCAATGAAACTTTACAATAATATAGCTTATACATAAGAATAATGCATAGGCTATAGTTTATAAAGATATTGTATGTATTGTCCAAAATATAAGGATAAGTAAAATCCTGCGCACACCGAGTTATGAGCATCAGCAAGTTTTTTTATAAATGGTATTTATTAAATAAGTTTTCTTGCAGAGTGCAACAAGCCTATTGCCTCCAACAAATGGGCAAGGAGAAGGAAGCCGCCACCATCTACCAGAATGTCCTTAAAGACAAGCCTAGCGACCAGGCCCTCGTTGCTATCGCTAGTAACAACATTGTTGTCATCAATAGGTACCTATTCTTACACTTTATTTCCAGTTCAATCTTTAAGCAAAATTCAGTCCATATCACAGTTGTTATTGTGCCTGTTATTCTTATGACGAACTTAAGCAACCCCAAATCCATCCAGTAATTGGATGGGTGACCGCCCGAGGTCCCCCTATTGTTCCAGTTGCCAGTTGAGGCTCTGACAACAAGGGGACAACTATGATCTTGTAAGCAGGGCGTATTAAGAACTTCTTCCTTTTGACGTTTAATTTTATTTTACGGTACAAAAATGATACGTGAAAGTTCAGAAGTTCTAAAATAAATGATGGTAGTAACCAATCACGAGCTTTGTATCATTTTCGTAATCTATACTCTCTAGCGTAATCTCGTCACCACGATTTGAATGTTACGTACTTAACCTGTTGATGTTATTTAATGGACCTCGACAACCCTATGTTTAATTCCCAGAGACACGAATGTGTTCGAGTCCCGTAAGCGAATGAAGGCGGCGTCCGCCGATGGATTGGAGCACAAGCTGAACTCGAGACAACGCGCTGCCATCGCCTATAACCAAGCCATACTCGCTATATACTCCAACCAGGTGACTATTTACTGTTATTAACATGAAAGTAAAGGTATTATTTAACATATATCATTTATTTGTCGGAAGCAGAGAAGATTTATGTCAACTGATTTAACACAGACTACCGATTTTACTCGTAAAAAGGGGTTGCGAAGGTCAGTCGCTCCAAAGCAAGTGCTGACCACAACAATGTATGTGATAAGGCCAGGGAGATGATGATGTATACAGATAAATAAAATTGACGTGTCTGTTCGTAATTCCAAATTGACAGCTTTTCTCTGAATGCATATGAAGGTACTTATGTACGGTACGCAAATAAAAATCAATATTATAAATATTCCCTGTCTTTCTGTCTGATGGAAAATATTTCAAAGAATGTATGTGATGAAATTACATTTTCCATTATTGGTCGAACAGCTAAGCAAATTCAACTCTTTCCAGCCTGACTTCTGCAAGCAATGCTGCGTGAAGTTAGTCCGTGAATTCGGCGAAGATCGTCGAGCTGCCTTAGTGGAAGCGAGTTCATTAGTGAAGGACGGCAAGCGGCAACAAGCGGTGCAGCTGCTGTTGAAGCACAGCGGCACGCTGGCCGTGGCCGCCGCGCAGATACTACTGGCACAGGTAGTACTGGACACGAGGGGTAGTAGCATTTCATTAGTCAAGAACAACAAGCGGTGTAGGTGCTGTTGAAGCACAGCGGCACGCTGGCCGTGGCCGCCGCGCAGATACTACTGGCACAGGTAGTACTGGACACGAGGGGTAGTAGCATTTCATTAGTCAAGAACAACAAGCGGTGTAGGTGCTGTTGAAGCACAGCGGCACGCTGGCCGTGGCCGCCGCGCAGATACTACTGGCACAGGTAGTACTGGACACGAGGGGTAGTAGCATTTCATTAGTCAAGAACAACAAGCGGTGTAGGTGCTGTTGAAGCACAGCGGCACGCTGGCCGTGGCCGCCGCGCAGATACTACTGGCACAGGTAGTACTGGACACGAGGGGTAGTAGCATTTCATTAGTCAAGAACAACAAGCGGTGTAGGTGCTGTTGAAGCACAGCGGCACGCTGGCCGTGGCCGCCGCGCAGATACTACTGGCACAGGTAGTACTGGACACGATGGGTAGTAGCATTTCATTAGTCAAGAACAACAAGCGGTGTAGGTGCTGTTGAAGCACAGCGGCACGCTGGCCGTGGCCGCCGCGCAGATACTACTGGCACAGGTAGTACTGGACACGAGGGGTAGTAGCATTTCATTAGTCAAGAACAACAAGCGGTGTAGGTGCTGTTGAAGCACAGCGGCACGCTCGTCGTGGCCGCCGCGCAGATACTACTGGCACAGGTAGTACTGAACACGAGGGGTAGTAGCATCTCATCAGTCAAAGACAACATGCGGTGCAGCTGCTGTTGAAGCACAGCGGCATGCTGGCCGTGGCCGTCGCGCAGATACTACGGGCACAGGTAGTACTGGACACGAGGGGTAGTAGCATCTCATCAGTCAAAGACAACATGCGGTGCAGCTGCTGTTGAAGCACAGCGGCAAGCTGGCCGTGGCCGCCGCGCAGATACTACTGGCACAGGTAGTACTGGACACGAGGGGTAGTAGCATCTCATCAGTCAAGGACAACAAGCGGTGCAGCTGCTGATGAAGCACAGCGGCACGCTGGCCGTGGCCGCCGCGTAGATACTAGTGGCATAGGTAGTACTGGACACGAGGGGTAGTAGTGAAAGATGAGACATGGGCACAGCACCCAGGAATAGATTTTTTTTCATACGTATTTAGTTTAACATTTTTTTTATATGTTTGTACGTGCATTGAGTTCAGAGAGCGTTGAATATCACTATCTAAGAGTGTGACTATACTTTAGCGTAACACTGAATATTATTATCATTTATATAAGTGTTACTTTGTATTCACAGGGCGACCGTAAAGGCGCAGTGAAGTTGCTAGAAGAGAGTGAGTTCAAGTACCGACCCGGCGTGGTGGGGGTTCTGTGCACGTTGCTCTCCGCTGATAACGACTACCAGAAGGCTTCGCAACTATTCAAGGACGTCTACGAACATTATAAGGGCGATCCGGTAAGACACTATTTGTTGCGAATAAATACATTGTGTGTTTTCAGGAGGAAGAGCCGTGATGGCCATGCCCGTCTGAGCAGTCTTATATACCAATGAATTGTTCTAAATATGTACTTATAAGTAGTGTGTGAGGAAACCTGTACATGTCTTAGAAGTAATTCAAAGACGTATGTATAGTGCTTGAGACGGTGATGGACTCACCCTCTGTCCCGTTGGCACTTAATTATCTTCAGTGAAAAGTGGGTGTTGTTGTTACAACACCTCTGCTTACCTCTTTGGAGACCTTTCTGGGATGGCGTGAGTATGTTTATATATTATTTTTTTATTTATGCACGTAATTTATGAATCAATAATTTTGTAATTTTTTTAAAGTGAATTCGCTGCACATACTTTTTTAGAAAAACTCAAAAAAATCATTCTGGGATTCGAACTTGCGTCGTTTGTGTAGCAGGCGACTGCCCAAGCCGCGAGGCGAGCACGGCTCTTTTTTATTGCTCTGTGTAAATAAATGGACCTACGAGCTTCAAGCCGGCGACTGGCAAGAAACCCCTCAATACTGCCTCAATAATGAAGCCTGCGGAGTAAGTAAATAAGCAAGTAACCAGAGGAACCACCCGAACGAAACCAGAGGACTACAAGCTCCTCCTCATGGGCAAGGTTTGCCGGCTTGTTCAGGGAGTATTCGAGGAGTCAGGGCAAGGGCGGCACAAAAGATCCCAAGGGTCGACGTGCTTCCGGGCAACCGGACCCAATGATGCCCCAAACAAGATGAGATAAGTAAGTAAATGATCGGTCGTCAGGAGTACAAGTCGGTGTGGCGCGCGGCGGCGGAGGCGCACGCGCGCGCGGGGTCGGGCGAGCTGGCGGCGCGCGCGCTGTCGGCGCTGGCGGCCGCCGACCCCGCCGACCGCCGCAGCCTGGCGCGCCTCGTCAAGGCGCTGGCCGCCGCCGACCCCGCCCGCGCCCGCACCATCGCCCAGTCGCTGCCGCCCCTACATACGCTCGAGGTAATTATAAACATTTAAGCATTTCTTACAGAATTTGCTCTTTTTCTCGTCTGCGCGTTAAAAACGCATTTTAGAGTTCCGTAGCCAAATGACTTATAGATTCGTCATGTCTGTCTGTCCATTTTTTTCCGAAACTATAAGAACTATACTATACGACCAATCATTATAAGAACTCAACAATTACTCTTTTTCAAAAATCGATATCTATACAGATAAATAAAATTGAAGTGTCTGTTTGTAATTTCAAAATAACAGCTTTTCACTGAACACATATGAAGTTACATAATTTAAAAAAATCTATATTTTTCTCTGTCTGTCAGTTTGTTACGGTTAATCTCGGCTGGACAGACTATAGTGGGACTTTCACTGGTAAATAACTAATGTTACAAGGAGTAACTTAGGCTTTTACTAAAAAAACATCCGCGGGTGAAACCGTTCTCAGTTTGTCCCTACTAACATTATAAATGCGAAAGTAACTCTGTCTTTCTGTTACGCTTTCCCGCTTAAACATCTCAACCGATTTTGATGAAATTTGCCACAGACAATATTTAGACCGTGAGAAAGGACATAGGCATACCTTTTATTACGAAAAACAGTATTATTTAAACTAAATCTACGCGGGTGAAACCGTACACAGCTTGTATTATATAATATATACAATTATGTTACAGTCAAAGATAGACATAGATGCGTTGGAGTCGTCTAAGTGGATGATGGGAGCGAAGGTTGTGAAGAAAACGGTTCAGAGCAAACAGGAACAATCGCCCGGGTAAGATGAATATCTTGAGCACTAGATAGTATATGACACTATATATATGTATATATATATATAAAGAGCCGGGGTGGCTTTGGGGTTTGAGCAGTCGCCTGCTACGCAAGCGACGCAAGTTCGAATCCCAGCGGAGCCTGTTCCAATGAGTTTTTCTAAAAAAACTTATGTACAGTGATTTCACACCACGTGCTTTACGGTGAAGGAAAACATCGTGAGGAAACCTGCATATTTCTGAGAAGTGATTCAAAGACGTATGTATAGTGCCTGAGACGGCGATAGACTCACCATCTGTCACGTTGGTATTTAATCAAATTCGGTGAAAAGTGTGTGTTGTGATAACACCTCTGCCTACCCCTTCGGGGAATACAGGCGTGAGCATATGTATGTATGTACTATATAAATATGCGTGTAAAATGCCCACTAAAATTCATTATTCTTCACCATCGGTAAATTAAAATTTCAATACAACCACAGTATATTTTACTCGCCCATGTAATACAGCTGGCTGAGTTTCTCGTGTCTCAGAACTCATCTACTTTTGTCTATGTCCAATACTCATACATTGCTGTTTGTTAAGAACGCCTGGCTCTGAGTTGGGATTGAAGAAGAAAGCGAAACGCAAACGCAAGAGCAAGCTGCCGCCCAACGCGGACCTCTCCAAGCCTCCCGACCCAGAGAGGTTTGTACCTTTACACTAATAACAATAAGGTTGGGATTCTATTGGCTAGATAGAGATAGATAACGGGGTTCTGAATTCGGCTGCCCGGCTGGATAGATATGGCATAACTGTTTGCCATTCCAGCGTTACGTTCTTGTTACGCCATAAACAGTCCCACTGCTCGGGCGCTAAGTTTTCTCAACGACTTTGTCGCCATGATCCAAGATGCTGACGTATTCGCAGATTCGCTGCCGTCACTCATACAGAGTTTGAGAATCTATTTTTGTAAATTGTGTCTATTATAATATCTTTTGGTTTTATATATAAGCGCTTTGGCAATAGCTGTAAGTTTATATATTCAAACTAGTGGCCCGGTACGTGCTTCGCTACGTATAAGGCAAAAATGATTATTAAGTTCATTTATTCGAACAAAAAAATATTTTAAATTGTTAGCTAGTAAAAACTAAAAACGAATTGGGTACTCTTACTATGGTGGTAAAATGAAATGACATATGATGACATTGAATGTGTTTGACAGAACTATCGTCACTTCTTTTGTCTTCGATTGTTTTGCCTTCCCGAAATCTCTTCACTAATACCTACTTGAACTTTACAGTATGGTATTAAGATTCAAATTGGCTTTTAAGTATTAGTATAAATTCAAGACTTTTTTTAAATTTTCTCTCCGTACAAACCTTCCCTGGACTTCCACGAATAATTCAAGACCAAAATTAGCCAAATCGGTTCGTGCGTTCTGGAGTTATAGAGTCAGGAAGGAAAACCCGACTTATTTTTATATAGTAGATTATAAATAAATAACGGGTTTCTGAATTCGGCTGCCCGGCTGAATAGATAGGACATAACGGGGTTCTGAATTCGGCTGCCCGGCTGGAGATTGTACCTTACAAAATATCGCAGCCAAATAATGCTACCTTTGAGTAGTGTTGTGTTCCTTCGCTGAGTGAGGGGTCATTCAAGTATTACGTAAGCGCTTGAGGGAGGCTCTTTACTTTGCTTATTTTTGATGACATGGTGGGTGGGGAGGTCGATATCGTGATAACGTCAGCAGTTATTATTTACTTTTTTTACACAAATGGCGACCCACATATTAGGGGGAGTCTTTGCTTACTTTTGCTGACAAGGATAAAGGGGAGATTAATAATGACCCCTAAGGTCAAGGTGGGAAAGAGCGTCATAGCAAGTACCGACAGCGCCTCCCATGGCCTTAATGACCTTGATGTCGAAAAGGCCATGGGAGGTGGAGGGTTCGCCCCCTAAGGTCAAGTGGTCCCTCATGGAGGAGTGGAGCTGCTGTGTAGTGGGACATTGTCGGTCATGTACATGTGCTGCATGATTAGAAATTGCAGGTGATAGAGAGAAATGGAAAAATCACTGCGCCGATCTCGAACTCAATTACCGAGAAGGAGAGAAATATGATTTTTTAATTATACAATATTTTTCATGTGTGCGTGCGTGTATATATAGATGGCTGCCGAAGTACGAGCGCACGGCGTATAGAAAACGGCGCGGCGTGAGGCGTGACGTCATCAAGGGCAGTCAGGGGATGTCTACCACCGCTACTGACCAATAGTAAGCTGTTTTACACATTTCTATAAATATGTTAAACTCATATGTATAAAACTATATCTATCTCCTTCTTTTTCTATATCACAAAAAAGAGATAGAACTAGGAAAAGGTAACAGTTGATATTGCAAGAACTTTTCGCTGACATTGTAGTTGCAACTGAATTGCGAAATCAACTATTATCCAATCAGTACTCCTATTATGAATTTGCCACCGTTATCCTATTATATACTCACTAGCGTCTCCTATCTCATAAAAATATAAAGGTGCAACCTGATGTAAGCCGTTCGACTCTCGTTTCCAGCGACTAATGTGGTCACGTGTTATGTGGCGATACGTAAGTCAATTTAAAATTTCCCGCGATTCAAAAAGGAACTACGTTATGCAGCCGCTCCTATCACGTATCGCTACATATCATGTGAACACAATTGTATTTGGAAACGAGCGTCGAGCGGCTTACATCAGGTTGCACCTTTATGGGTGACGCTAGCGAGTATAGACATGTTATGCGGAGGGATGAGGATAATGTTGCCAAAAAAGTTTTGGTTATAAATGTGGATGGTTACAAGGGGAAAGGAAGACCTAAGAAACAATGGATGGATTGTGTGAAAGATGATATGGCTGAAATAGGAGTGAATACAGATATGACGGCTGATAGAGAGAAATGGAAGAGAAGAACACATTGCGCCGACCACAGATAACATGGGAAAAGGGCAGGAGGATGATGCTAGCGAGAATAAATTACGAAAACGCTTCAAAACTTGTAATAAAGGAACAGTACCCCTATCACGAATTTACCACCATTGTCCGGATCTATACTCGCGAGGGTAGCCGACAATATTTGTATGAGATATTTTTGTTATAGTAAACTCGATAGGGTAGGGGTACTAGTTTTTTTCTAATATATACTGCCTAGCCTGAGAACTAGCAAATGTTTGTGCACCCACAATATTGACTAGTTCTGATTTACGTAATGGATTACGAAAACAATGCAAAACTGGGAATAAAAGTACAGAATATAAAATGTTCTTTTAAGAAATTGATCATTACGGCCTTAAGACAAGTCTATACATCTATCTATACAGATAAATAAAATTGAAGTGTGTTTGTGATTCCAAAATTACAGCGCTTCACTAAATACATAAGAAAGTATATACGATGTAGACTTAAAAAAAAACAAATTTTAATTTTTTTTCTGTGTCCGTCCGTCTGTCTCTCTGTTTGTTCCGTGTAATCTCTGAAACGGCTGGTCCGATTTTAATTTATTTAAAAAAAAACATTTAGGTTTACGCGGGAATGACATTAAATCTACGCGGGGCAAAGCTAGATAAGCTAGAATAAGGTGGTGAGTTGAGTATTAACGTGATATATTTATCTCAGTGATATGAGCAAACAGCAGCCAACGGCGCCCGCGGCCGCTGCCAAGAGTCCTCGAGTGGAGACCAAGCAGCCCGACTCTGCCTGGCAACGCAAGCAACAACAGAAGAAGAAGGGCAAGGGACGTAAATGGTAGCACCCCAATATACACTTTATATCTACTAAATAGAGTTTTATTTCATTCACTTTCTATCCCCAACTAGCTGTTTAAACCTCACGGTTTTAACAATAAAACTTGTACGCTACATACTTGTGGAGTGTGTCCAGATTGAAGCCATTCAACACTACACAATGAAGTGCCTTAAATAACTCAAAAACATAAAAAACCCAAAAAACTAAACTTTTTCCCAAAATATAAACAACAACTTAACGTTCTATCATAAAAAAAAAGTAAAAAAAATGGAGAATACCGGACCGGTGTCATTTGGACTCGAACCGGGGTATAGTCTCATTTCGTTATCACCCGATAGGCTGAAGCCTCGAGTCGGAGCTATCATAACTTGACAGATGTCGGAGAAATTTACCATCGTATTGTAATTGCAATTTTTTGCCCCTGAAACTAGGGGCAAAAAATTTCATAAAAATCGTTGGAGACGAAAATTTTATAAAATAGACCAAAGCGGATTCAAGGCACACCCTTAGTTGGATGCAGATAAGCAATAATGTGTCAACCCGCATAAACTTGGTTTTGAGAAAATGGCGTCTTAAGATGATTGTATACGTGATTTAAGATTTGTTTTATGGCAAAAAAAAACTTTTTTTACGTACTTTTATGTTTCAGATGACTTGAAACACTTTTTTAGAATGTTAAATACGTGTAGCATTATCAAAATATATCAAAACCTTTGAATTTGACTTTTTGTGGGTTGACACATTATTGCTTATCAGCATCCAGTTATAGTTAATTATTACTAAGTAACATTGTCCATAATATTTTGTGTACGTTACGAGAGTGACATGTTCACAATTTGAACAAACTCCTTTTTTACACTCAATAAATATAAAAAAAAACAATAAAACTATCTTCATGCGTTTTTATTTTTAATTATAGTAGCCTTAATAACATCAGTCAGCCAGTGAAAGTCCCGTTAGCAATGCTCATTATCTGTGCGAGAAATGTCCCAGCCCGCTTTTCACTATAGGCTTCTACCAGACGACGTGTACCTTCTGAAGAACGATTTGTAACCAGACACTGTTGTTACCGAATCGTTCTTCTCAACTATTGCCGGGCAAGGCGGAATTAACCCATTCCAGGTCTTAAACACCGAAATTCTCTGGGCCTCTTTCTTACTTGTTAAATATATTTCTGACTAGAGGCAAGTTGCCTAATCCGCCTTAAGGATGATCCGGCCTAAAGTCTACACCTGTATAAGTACTTATCATAAGCAATTACTTCATATATTAATGTAATCACATTCAGCTCCCATTGTGGCAGTCAGGTGTGGAAACAGCTCGGAAGGTGATTAGTTCCAAGGAAGTGATCACGACGCCAAGTGATCTTCGTAAGTGATCGAGTTGGGGTCGGACGCATATACAAGCCCTCCAGAAGAGCCAAAGTTGTCGGCATAAATTATTCTACACAGTAATCACTGCTTCCTAATCGATTGGTAATCGTACCTACGGTAGTAAAACAATTATTATCAGACAATGTTTATTGAAATAATTCTTATTAATTAACTTAACTTACAAGCACTACATTTATCTTTTGCCGCCCTTCCTCTTAGATTTGCCTGGTCTCTGATTGCTCTTCTTACCTTTAGGATTGAAAGACTTATTTTTATAATCAAACGCTTTCTTCTTTGCCGAGCTGTTGAAATTATCCATATTATTTGAAGATTCCCTTGTGTTTAGTTTAGATCCCTTCTTTTTGCCTCCAAAGCCGAATTTCTTGTCCTTCATGGCTCGTTTTTTAGATAACTTATTCTGCGGCCCTTTGCCCTTGTTATTTTTGCCTTTATTGTCCTCTAAGAAGTCCAAATCGGCCGACTTGCCTTTCCTTACTCGTTTCAATTGTTCCATCATGTGCTTCTTATCAGCTGCTTGTTTTAGTTTAACATCAATCTGAAAATTGAAAAATTATACACATTACATATCTCATATTCCCAGAATGATGATGAATAAATAATGTTTTTAAATTCAAGATATTAGTAATGAAGCTTATGATTTGATAACCAGACAAAGTCACCGAGATAAAATCAAATACAATATCTGGCAATTTAAAATTTTCCTTACTATCCATAACATGTTGACGGTTATTCATAGCGTTTATAAACTGCAGTAGTTCCTTTACCATCAGGCATCAGGCACTTTAGTTGCCGTCACGAGTAATGTGCGCAGTAGTCATTTTTGCATCTCGTATGGCGCGAGTGCGAACAAATACATGTGCATTTATGCCCACTATTATCGCTGAGCGATCATAACTCATGTAGGCACGTATATCTGCATGTTGGCCACGTTTGCAAACCATACCTGTACTCTCTTGGCAATTTTCTTCTGGTCCCTCAGTTGGCGCACCTTCTCAGTGCGCGCCTGCGCCGCTTGTTTCGCCAGAAGATTCTTACGAACCTTCTGCATGTGCTCATCTGTCTTTGCCATCTCTGCAAAATAGTCATCTGGCCTGGAATTCAAAGTGGATATTCAAATATACAAAATACTCTTCAACTGTTGGTCACAACCATAGTGTGATGGCATAAATACCACTGAACTTTGATAAAAATCCAGCTCTAGGAATGAACACTTATTAGTACATTCCAGTTAAAATTGACTTCTACCAATCTATAACAATATTATAAAGAGGAAAGATTTGTATGTAAGAACAGGACAGTTCTTTAAATAATTCTTTCATCAATGGATAGCTACACCATGAGCAAGTAACACTCTCCCATGGAAATGGGAACAGCGGGTATAATACAAATGGCAGTTTGGGTAAATCCTTAAACCTATGACTTTTTCTAAACATACCACATATTATCTATGCCTGCCTTATCAAACTCTGTGGCCTTGTCCCATACATTTTTGGGGTGAGCACTTGATTCAACCCGATATAGCTGATCACCTGATTTTTATATGAAGCGACTGCCATCTGACCTTCACAACCCCTTATAAATTGGCGACCTGGACCGACGGCTTAACATGCTCTCCAAGGCATGGAGGGAACTCGTGCAGTCACCCATCCAATTACTGGATATGGTTAGAGTTGCTTAACTTTGCTGATCAAATGATATGCGTAATAGCAACTGTGCCACGAGGTCCTCCTATGCTTGCATTATGCATGCACCATTTTAGCTACTCTGGCATACATACATATGTGAGTATTAAAAGTTTAAAGGATCAAATAGACTTAGCATTTCTTAATATATACAAATTTCCATGTGTAAAGCTATTGCCAAATTTACTATTAGTTAGTATTCATTGGTAGTTCTGTCTGATCAATTAGTTAGTGTTGTAAAACCTCTAGAAGCCCCATGGGGAACCTTTCCAGAATTAAAGGAAATAAATTACTTATAACAAATGGAATTAATTTATTACCTCCTAGTAGGAATACCCAATTCTTTTAGTTTCTTGATGCCCTCTGTGACCGCAGCCTGTGCCTGGCGATGGATGAGGTTCTCCCGTTTGAACTCATTGAGCACCGGATCCTGGCTTGGGTCATATATCTGCTTTCCCTTGCTGTTCTCTTTTACATTCCTTTGAATAATTTGATTATTTAATAACAGCATTGTTTATAACCAAACAAAAACAAAAAATCTTTGGATTTTCTTGCAATGAATTTCAAACCAGGTAATGTAGGAATAATATTTAATTCTTTGTATATAACTGCCAATGGAACTAGTAGTGTACAAAGAACAAGGGATTTTTTTTGTACATACATAAAAATGCTCACACCATCTGTATGTTAGTCTCTACAAACATACTTCTTGTGTACACTTGCTCTGTGACAAAAATTATCACCAGTTAAAAAGCCATGGCAGAGCTTCACATCAGTCTAACAGGCGTTGCGGAACCACTCTTCAGAGCTTCACTCTGATCTGATCACATGGAGATTTCCATTACCTTTATATTTTATTAACTGATTTCAAGAAGAGGAGGTTACTAAATTCAACCTTATAATTTTTTTTAATTTTATAAAGAGCCATGGTAGCTGTGGGTTTTGAGCAGTCGCCTGCTAAGCAAGCGACGCCAGTTCGAACCCCAGCGGGGCTTGTACCAATGAGTTTTTCGATGAGAATGCAGGCGTGAGCATATTTGAGTGTTTATTTTATACTCACTTTCTCCTCTGTGCCGTTTCCTGAAACTGTAGGGCTACATCAGGCGCCATTGGTGCAACTGTAGTAACTAGATCCAAACTTTCGAGCCAAGGTAACTTTAACTTGAATTCCTTTAACTTCACTTTCAAATCTGCTACATTGTTCACGTATGTTTTCTCGACTCTCTCTATCTCCTCATTTAAACCAGGCTTCAATAGACCTTTGGCAAATGCTTCTTGTAGCTGAAATTAACACTTTAGTAAGGTAAAATATCCACAAAAACAAAACTTGAACTCATACCTTAGTTCTACGTAACAATAATACAGACCTCCTCATCAGAATCCACATCAGTATCACTATCGTTTAAAACAAAATCCGTCATTTTCCTAGTGGTTTTAATTTGTTTCTATTTAGTTAATCCTAAATAAAAGTTTCAGCAATTAAAATAACCTCAAATCTCAATACAACATGCCGTGCCTTGCCTTTATCCTTTTTTGCTTTGTATGGACGTCATGGACATAGAAAACTATTATTACCACAGTCACCACAGATGCTTTCTTATATAACCATAGACAAATACCCGTAGATCAAATTGACAATTCTATTTGGTCCTCGGAATAGTCACGGTCACAAAGATCATGGTAGGTACAATTTTGTGTCCATAGTATAAAATTTAACGAAAAACAATCTTTCCTCTCCTTCAGTTATTTGATTGCGATGAGCTTAAGTAAAACTATTCCGCCAATGTCAAGTGATTGTTGAGAAAAATATGTTACAATTTGTTAAAAATATGTGGAGGCGCCGATCACTATTTATCGATGAAGTAAAATTATAATTTTCCCAATTTTTCCCATCCATAGAGTTTTCGACCATGAAGGTCGACATATATTTTCTATTGACCATGGTGACCATGGAAAACAAACAAAACTACTTCTTTAATCATTGAAAATAATTGATTGTCTTTGGTTATTATTGTGTCCAAAGGCAAAAAAATCTTTGTCTATGATTCTGTCCAAAGCACAGACAAGTGAAAAAATCAACAAATATTTCGGAACTTTTGAAAACGAATAACTTAAATTCCACCCAAAATAGATTATAAGAGGGACGGTGATCTAAACTGTATGGGAATGAAGGGAAATATCGTGAGGAAACCTGTATATTATTGTATCCAAGAAGAAATTCAAAGTCTAGTATAGTATACTGTCCGAGACGGCGACGCGGCGGCGGTGCGGCGAACGGCAGCGCGGTGCATATTCACCATCTATAACGTTCACGTTGTTAATCTCGGTGAAATGTACGTGTTATAACTTACCCCTTCGGAGTCCTTAGATAGCAAGGGCGTATTTATTGTTTAATGTAGCAACCACCGACAACCTAAGGACATTTTTTTATTGCTTATTATAATTTTTATGCTGAATAATTTATTGTGGCCTACACGTCAATGTCCGCCTCAGATGAATTAGCTTATAAGGTTAGGAATCGTGTCAAGCGTGTCTTTAAGTTGAAAAATTTATTTTGAAATTTTAATCTGAAGCTGAAATACAATGTATGTAGGTAGATAAGTTATTCGATAAATTACGAACGAGTATTCTATTGCTATCTACAAAACAGTCTCTACCCACCACCCATTCCTACCCACAAATTCATGCAAATTTATTTAGAAGGTTATGCTCAACCGCATTGAATACAGGGGTGTGGCAGGCGTAAAAAATACATCTGAATTAAGTAAGTTCACGATGCGTTCTAGGTCAAGATACTTTCATGCAAATTCATTTGAAACGGGTAAGTTTTTTTATAGGTACTTCTGTGTTTAAAATATTGCGCTAACCTGACAAATAAGATACAATCTTTATTTGAGACATTTTACTCTAAGAGGTGCCGTCACGAGCTATGAGCGCTCGTTAATGAACTTATTCGCGTCGCGTCGCACAGACAGAGACAGACTCGTAAAATGTCTACTACTCATTCTTGACTCGTGACGGCCACAGTATATTTATATGTGGGACAAACTAAGTAGTAACAAAAAAAATTAATTTTCTATCCACACTTCTATACATACCCATGGTTCTACCGATTATCTTTCTAGATAATCGGTATATCGAGTCTCTTTTGGATAAAAATAGGACGACGACGCACAGATAATTTTAGACAAACAAAGCTTGGAGTGACCATTTAGCATATGCTCGCTATATCAGCTTGCTCCGGGCTAGTATTCACGTAATTTTTTTATAATTAATTGATCGCACTAGGATTGAGTTTGCCAGCAATTATTTCTTGATCGAGCTGTAGGCTCATCCCCCCATCTACGCTCATGTAAGAGTTGGGCCCCTAGCTGCGTACTTTGGGTTGGCGAATCCTTGATCACATTTCAATAGAAAGATATTGAAGAAAACGAATATTTGAAATATTTCACTATGGATTTCATAGACTGTTGTGAATAATAAAACTTTACTATTTCTAGGCATAGACAAAATGCTAGTCATATTAGCATCTCACGAAATTTTATATTTAAAATGTTGTCTAGATTATTACAATTAAACTCTAGAAATGAACGAATATATACTTTAAATATTATTTTGATTTAAACTTTGATTTTAAAAAATCCATAAAAGATATTCTTGTGTTATACTTCTATTTGACCGGAAGTACTAGGTACTCCGACATGTTTCATTACATCCCCGTTGTTTTGTATCAAGAAAATGCAATGGCCGCCATCTTCGACTCTTGTGAATGTTTTGGTCGTAGTTTCGGACTTTGAGGCCTATCTCTCTTGTGCTATGCAATTATTTGACGGAAATAGTTTCGCTACATTGTAGGAGTTATTAATTCGTTTATACGCAGGTTAGTAAAGGTTTCCTATAATATTTTCTCTAAAAGTGTTTACATCTGGATTTCGAAGTGCTTAGTGCCTGTAATGTTGTAGTTTTCACTGAATATGTAGGTCTTACATTGATTAATATTAAATATAATGATTACATACTCTCTTTTTAAGTAATCAAAACTATGCCGAGCTGATATAAATACGTGAACCTCATTTTCCTAAGTACTTATATTTCTGATCTCTTTGTTACTAAGCAGAATCGGTCACTTCATTGACCTTTTATTTCATATTACTTACCTAAGTTTAAGGTTTATTTCACCTTTTAAGCCTAGTTCAGGATAATGTTTACTTTTTTTGATGTTTATTAGCAAGACATTTCAGTTTCCGTGCGACAATAATGGCGGCAGTGTATTAACCTATCCACTTATTTTATGCATTTATTCCTTTGCTACGCAGAGTTTTATGTATGATGTATAGTGTATACCCTTATATTTTCTCGTAGGTAAAAGTATAAAGTGACTTTCGGATAGTTTTGCGGAACAATGACCTCGGTGGTCGTATCCTATTTGCGGACTAAGAATGTTTTAGAAGCGAATTATGGTGTGCATCGCGCGTATTCGTGACGATTTCGAAGCAGTTGGATTAAGAGACGATTTTCGATTGCAGTCACATGAAAAAATAATTGGAGGCAGAGCTGCACTCCAAGGCGTCATCTCGGGTTTGACCCAAGATGATAGATTATACAGCATGTCAGCTACACCAGAATATGAACCAGCGGCTCGGCAAGTAAGTACCTACTCTGTATTTTCACACCTAGAACATTCCACACTCACCCTGCACCCTATACCACTTATACCTACCTAGGTATAATATTGTAAATATTATGGTCATCACAAGCCAGTAGCCTACTAGTCTAGTGTATTTGTTATGATGCACATCTCATTAATGTTTTTCCTCTTATTAAGTAACATTTTAATTGATAAAAGTGACACACCACCTTATAATTTCATGTGTGAATTGAAATCAATAAACTAGTGTCATGGATATTTACTTTCAGGGTCTCAGATTGTATCAAAATAAAGAATTTAAATCATAATTGTTTTTATTACTATTCCTGTCATATTTAGTATTTAACAGATAATTTGGTAAGTTGTGCTATATTATTGTGTACATTAAACATACAATTTATTATCAGGAGTTGCATGAATGGGTCGCTTGATATGATTTTCACTGCATTATTCAAACTTGTGATACAAACACTACTATGTATGGTGATTTTATGATAATACATTTCCTGAATATGGGACGGACACTTTTCAATGTCACTACAGAATCTGAATTGTGAATGATTTACTGGATTTTTGTTTCATTGAACTGTGATTATGTCATTTTTGACCTGACTTTACCTTCAAAGGTGGACTTATGTGTTATAATAACAAAACTGTTTGTTGTAGGATTACGGGCCGACCACCTCCAGTGAAAATGTATATGGACATGTATTGGACCACAAATTAACCGATATGAATATACCTAGTATTAGAACCCCTGTTTTAAGGGCTGTGCCCGTGTCTCCCACTGAGGGTGATCCTGAGCCAGACTCCACTAACCATGAGAGCATCATTCACTCTGTACATAATTTAGTTGATAAGGAAGTTGAATATCACATTGCGGAAAAGAGATGTGATGCAGAAATGTCTGTTGACTCCCTTTCTGGTATTGTCAGGATTGAGGAGAGCACTCTAGACAATGTGGGTCGCATAGCATACCCTATACTACAAGAAGCAGATGATTCTAGTGATAGAAACTATGTAGAAAACTCTGCTACGTTGATTCAAGCACCTTTGAACACAGCAATAGTTCAGAATGTAACTAAATTGCCTCAGAACTTCACAATTAATGTTGATGCAGCTGTGGGTAATATTACAACTATACAGAATGTGTCACAGGATGTGTCTAGCAACCAGACCCTGTGGCTGCCTACAATACTTGCAACCAGCGCTACTGATGGCAAAATTGATGATGACAGAACACCTGCTGGTGTTTCACAAATCATTATAACTAGCGAGAGCTATGTCAATGACAGTAACCAATCCGGACGAAGGGCGAATATTGTTACTGAAACAAGTTACATAAGTCGTCCCAAAGCATCAAAAGTTCAAATTCTAAGCAATATATCTATTCCCAAGAATCCAACTTATTCCCAACAGTACATCACACAAGGCAAGGACATAGCGACGCCTGTGTACGCCACACAGAACCATGTGTACAAGTTGAGCACTAATGTGTCTCAGAAGCTCCTAAACAACTCTGTGCTTTGTACTAAACCACCCAAGAGCCAGTCCCTTATTGGCTGCTCTACATTAACACCAAACGTCAACAACAGTCCAATAAAGAATGTTTCCTACAGTCACACATTCACCAAGACAACAAATATAAATAAGACATTGAATAAGGTAAACAATGGTGCTAACTTGAATGCTATGGTTGCTGCCTCGTCTGGGAACACGCAATGCCATTTTCTATCGCGTGTTGTGTCTGGACCTAATAAGATGTCTGTCCATTCAGGAAGAAAATCTGTTAACACTTTCAAAGGCTCTAAGAGCTCTGGGCAAGCATCGGGTCAAAAGAACCAATCCAGAGCAATCAAAATAATTCAACAGGCTGGCTCTACTAACAAATCAGAAGGAAAAACTTGGCCGATTGCCAGTGTGACATACAAAACCCCTCAGCCTACTTACGGAGTTGTGGACTCTAATGCTTCTAAAATAATACAGAAGGTTGGTAGTCCAACACACAAAAGCCAGCCAATGTCAATACAGAAATTCAACAAAGGAGAGAGACTGGTATTGCAGTCCCCTTGCGGCCCTGTATTAATTTCAACAGCTCCCATCAGCATGAACCTGCCTAAAGGTCCACACTATGTTCAGTCAGGGTCGACTCCAAACTTGCGATATGTGCAAACATATGGCCCTGGAGACAACCAGCTATCTACTGTCTCTCAAGTATCTGCTAGCCAAATGACAGCACAGATATTGCAATCATTATCGCAACCAAAGCTGATGATTCAGCCAAGTTTGAGCCCAGTCAACCACATTGCACCTCCTACTATGATTATAGAGGAAACACATGAAGAAAAAATTGATAACCACAGAAGAATTGTTATGTAAGTATGAATAATTAATTTAGATTTTATCATCTTTTATTTATTATTTTGTATACTATTCTGTAACATTGAATTTGTGTTGTTGCAGGGGTGATAAGTCAACATTACTCACGGCTGATGATATCATTGGAATGGAGGAACGGCCAAACATATCCGACGAACTACGTCGATACTCGTACCGACCCTGTCTGGCTTTCATGATGTTGGATCATACATACGCACTGCCTTCACAAAAGCAACTACCCGTATCAACACCGACTACACCTGTGTCGACTGCACCGCCTCCAGAGATTGTTTCCCCACCAGTAACAACTGCACCTATGAGCCCTTTGAAGAGGACTTCTCCAGTCATCATGTCTACAGCAACCTATGACTTGCCTTTGACGGTACCTACCAGCGTTATCGGAACGCCCATACCCACACCAGTAGTTCAGATGGCGCCTTTGGCTTACAAGCCGCAACCTTTACCGCCTCAGGAAGACGACGCTGCTTCGGTGATATCGTCTTTAGAGGGAGATAGGAGACCGCCAGAAAGAGGCGGCAGTGACACTGAAACCGCGCCGGAGGGCGAAGAAGAAGGCAAGACTAGGTGTATTTGCGACTTTACTCATGACGACGGTTACATGATTTGTTGTGACCGTTGCGGGGAATGGCAGCACGTAGACTGCATGGGCATTGATAGACAAAACATACCGGATACGTACATGTGCGAGCTATGCCTACCACGGCCGATAGACCGGCGGCATGCGCGTGCTATTCAAATGAGGAAGAGAGAGGAACTCAGTGCCTTAGGTGCGTCCGATTCGGATTCTTCCGAGACCACTAGACTACCTGGTCAACGAAGGAAGAGATTGCTCACAGTTACGACGTACACAAACACGACTGGCTCGTGTGTTACAACATATAACTCAGGTGCCCCAACACTGCCGCCTCTGCCTCAGCCTTCATTGGCACTCCCCAAACGGGGACCAAAGAGACCCAAGAAAACAGAAGTCATAAGAAAAGGTACAAAGAGAAAATTGACGGAGAAGAGGGTTAAACGAAAGAAGGAAATGATGTTGAATAGAAGTAAATACAATACTACCCTACCAAACCAGTCTCATTGGCAAGATTCCTATGAGCTGGCTGTTACTAACCACTACAGTCCTGAATTGAGGGCTAAGATTATGAAGTACAGTAGTAAGTTAGGTAATACGCCCAATATGGCGTATTCCATGAACGCGCATTTTTGTACAACAGTACCACACGCAGGTGGTAAAATTCTCATAGCAACTAAAGACTTGAAGGAGAACGCTCCTGTTATAGAGCTACGAGGCAAATACATGTTGTCTAACCAACACAGACCACAGCTACAAAACTCTGCCAGAGCGGGCAGTCAGAAACCAGGTCCTTTCGTCTTTTTCTATAGGTTACCAAAAGACAACACTCAGATATGTATAGATACACGTACATACGGCAACGAAGCGAGATTTGTCCGAAGATCATGTAAGCCCAACGCGGAGTTACAGCATTGTATCGTGAAAGGAACTTTACATGTGTATTTAGTTACTATTGGGGTGATTCAGTCGAATACGGAGATAACAGTTGGACACGATTCAGACGGGAGCAAACAACCCTGTGCCTGCGGGAACCCGAAGCATTGTAAAGTTAATGGACTTAACACACTAGCTTCAAGGAAGAATGTTGACTATCCTCACCGAGAGAAGAGAAGTAGGAATCGATGTTTCAGTTCGTCATCCCCAGTGTCTCCACCTCCAGCATTAACTACTCCAGTCAAAGAGTATCCTTCTCCGCTCGCAATTAAATCCGAAAAGAAATCGCCAATCAAACATGAGTATCCGCCTTTATCCCCTACCAAGTCTTTATCCCCTCTTAAGTCCGCTGCAGTAATGGCACTTACCTTTGACGACCCAATCCCAGAGAAACCAATCAAAGAAGAAGAGACCATAGAAGACATCAAAACTGAAATAGACCTGATGGCTAAAGAAGAGATGAGGCCAGAAGATATTGATGAACCAGATTTTGTTAAAGATGAACCTATTAAAGTGGAAGAGAAGGTTGAGCCAGTTAAAGAGGAACCTCCGCCAATAGAAGAGGAACCACCATTGGCAATGAACATTGATGAAGCCGAAGAGCAGCCTGAACCTATAACCCAGAAAAGCTTATTGTGTGAAGAGGAGATAGTTGAAAAGATTGATGAAAAGACGCCAGAGCCATCTCCTATTCTACTTCCACCCAAAGATGAAGAAAAACCAAAAGAAATTATAACGAAGTCGGAAGTTATACCTAAGACAGAAGTTGTACCCAAGGCAGAAGCTGTACCTAAAACAGAAGTTTTACCTAAAGCAGAAGTTGTACCTAAAACAGAAGTTATACTTAAAACAGAAGCTATACCCAAAACAGAAGTTCTACCTAAAGCAGAAGTTGTACCCAAAACAGAAGTTTTACCCAAGGCTGAAATTGTACCGAAATCAGCCTGCCATGATCGATCTTCAAGATCCAGTAGGACTTGTGTGAACCAGGACTCTTTGGATGACAAAACGGATGACTCTCAAGATAAAATACCTACAAGGAACAAGGAGAAGGAAAAGAAAAAGATGGTAAGTTTCTGTTTTGATGAAACGTTTTTACATACAAAATGTACACTAACATTGATCTCTTTGTACTGATTTCGTATAATGGAAATGCCCGCGAAAAGAATAGAATAAACATATTATATTTTTCATCGAAATTAACAACTTTTCACTAAATATGAAAGTATATAAGGTACATACTTGTATAAAAAAATCTAATTGATTTTTTTTATCTTTCTGTCTGTTTGTTTAAGCTAATCTCAAAAACGGCTGGATCAATTTTAACTTTAACTTTCACTGGCAGATAGAAAATTATAAGGAGTAACATTGGCTTTAATTATGTGGTATATATTTTTTGATCGTTTCTCCCTTTTCCAGACTCGAGAAGAGCGCAAAATGGAGGCTATAATGAAAGCATTTGAAAGAATGGAGAAAGCAGAACAGAGAAAGCAAGAGGTGAAGGAGAGGCAGAAGAGAAGAGAGTCGGATCCCCACCCGAATGCTACGGAAAAGGACGACGATGAAGACATGCATTGTATCACGAAGAAGAGAAGGAAGTGAGTACCAGGATTATTATTCTAACTATGTAATCATCATCCTCCTGCCTTATCCCATGTCATTGAGGTCGGCGCATTGTGTTCTTCTCTTCCATTGCTCTCTGTCAGCCGTCATATCTGTATTCACTCCCATTCAAGCCATATCATCTTTTACACAATCCATCCATACCTTATAAACTCATTCCTTACCTTGTCCAATCTTGTTATGCCACACATCCATCTCAACATTTGCATGTTAGTAGCATGCTGATTTCTTTCGTCCTTGTCACTGATAATTAACTCATCTTTCATAGATGTACTATATAGGTTACCATCAGGTGGATTACGCTTATTTGCCAACTATGTAGTAGAAAATGGTACATACTAAATAAAAATTTCTCAAATGTGATTTATTTTTCTGAAGACGCAAAGGGCGTGCCCGCACCACGTCACAATCCAACCGTCGTCGGCTGAACTCGGCAGACAGTGACATGGTTACCTCTGGTGACGAAGCTCCCCAGCCGCCTTCACCGCCTCCAAGGGTCGACCGTGCTCCTCCGCCCGAACAGGAGCGACCGGCTGACGTCACTGTTAATGAGGTAATTAATACAACCTAATAAAGTCATAGAATCGAGCGAAACGTGGTTCATAAAGTAATCAAGAAATAGCAATCCTACAATAGCTTGTTATCAGGATAATGAAGGTATCAATATATACAGTCCAAATGCTTATTTTGTCACTTAGTTTCATAAGAAATTAACAATTTATTTACTTTTCATGGAAGTTATATCTTCGGCTCGTACAACTTAGAACTATCCGATTTCGTTTGCTCGAAAAACATAATTTTTCCATTTACAGCCGACTCCTAAATACGTCTTTATTTTCAGGACCTAGGGCTCAGTTCAGCTTGTTTATTAGTAGAAGCGGCTGTTGGATCTGTAGAATCAGCGTTCAAACTGCCTAAAACGAAGAAAACAATGGCTACCGAATGGCTAGGACGGTCGCCGGAGCGAACGCCATCGCCTTACCGTTCCCCTTACAGACCTCCATTAGTATCCGCACCCTCTTTAGAAAGCTTAGTAAGGGTCGCGTCGACGATGATAGGCGATCTCAGCGGGAACAGAGATGTGTTAGATCACGATGAAGAGGCTCGAAGTTCCCCGCCAAGGACCCCGGGGAGAGAAAGAAATAGGCCCCCGAAGAAAGCGAGGAGAGTTACTAGAAGTACCCCTACGCCTGAAGTGGTGGAAATCCCTCCGCCTGTAGTTACCTTACAACCCCAACACAGTGCTAAGAAGAGATGGCTTAGGCAAGCCATCAGCGAGGAGAGCGACTCCCCTATTACAGGTTTGTATCCTATATGCCTTTGTCCATAAATTTATTAGCCAGGGACACTGTACTATCTTTAAGTATAGATGTTTTTGTTCCAGAATCCCCACCTAATGAAATGGTGACTCCCTTAAAAAAGAGAAGATTAGCCAGAGAATCGCTATCGTACGAACAGAACACAATTGTGCCTGTAAGTAAACTTTTTTAGCTAGCTTAGATAAAATTTCAGATACCATTGACTGACTTACTTATTTATTTGTACAGTGCCATGATGAAGCTTCACCGCTGTTGACGTCAGAGGACTCGCCGGTAAAAGATGACAGTCAGTCAGTGAGTCGAGATTATAAAGTGAGAAATATAATGGACAGTATTTACGGTAGAGATCGGACGCGGTCGGACAGCGGACAGGGCTCGGACGACCAGTGTCATATGGAACACGATGTACTCAACGTTAACATAAAGGCGCCACACGACAGTGAGGACATTAGAAGGATTATTGGTGTCCCTACTCCAGAAGAAGAGGTCCCGCCTGAGATACCCAGACCGGACGACGGTATTAAGTCCAACAACAATAATGTGGACTTAGATGAGAATAATTACAACAAAGTGGTGCCTATGGAGATAGACAACACTATACCGCAGCCGAAGATACAGGAGTCGGTGGAAAGTAGCAGCAACGAGGGGAAAGGGATTGAGAGTCCAAACGATAAACTCAACAGTTGCCAGTCTGCAGACACGAGCGGGAACTCGTCGCCGCAGCGAGACGAAATGGACGACATACAAAAGAAAATACACTCATTTCACACAGAGAACATACAAATACTCAAAAGTAGAAACAAGAAGCCCAAAGAGAAACGGAAGAAGGTGAATTTGAACTTCGATCTCAATATGGTGGACGACCAGATCAGTATTCAGCTGCGGACGGAGAACGACTCGAGCTCCAAGTCGCCGGAGGTGAACGGCGATGTCTGCGACGACAGTAACCCTGTGCATGACGACGTCAAACTGCACGTCTCCCCCGAGAACATACCTCTGCCGCCGGTGGAGACGATACCTCTGCCGGCGCTCGAGAATATCCCCTGGCCCGAGGATCCAAGTCCAATGCCTGTCAATATACCGCCTCCAGAAGCTATACCTCTCCCAGAGGAACCAATGAAACCTGCTAAGGTTGTAAAATCAGTGTCGCCCGTCCACATAATGGACGAGGACAAAGATAAGTTAAGCTTACCGATTGAACATCCTGGCGTCATAGAACTGGCGACCCTGCCGTTCTCCACGAGGTTCAGTTCGATGGGGCTGTTCTCGGGCATCTTCAGCAACATCTCGCAGTCGTACGCTATGGAGTCGGCGATCAACGATAACGTACCCAATATGTCTATAATAAAGAGTGCAATAGATAGGACTACAAGTTTAGATAATAGTTTATTCGACAAGGACAGTATTACGCCGGCAGACGATTTGAAAAGCGTTCAGGAGATTCTGACGCGAGTGAACAATATGGACTCTAATAACAGTGTGTTGTTGTCGGGAGTGCTGAAGAGTTCCAACAAGGCGCTGATAGGGTCGCCGCCCAAGCCTGCCGTGAAGCCCTACTGCGCAAGGAACGACCCGCGGCTCAACCCGCCGCCAGTCGAGAAACCCAAACCGGTCAGAAGGAAGGTAAGAATTAACTCATTTTATTTACTATTTTCTAAAATTATCTTAGAATGTTTATCACAATAAATGGGCCAGGAAACCGAATTATTCATTTCACGAAAGATTTGTATTTTTGTGTGTATGTTTGTAACGGATAAACTCAAAAACTACTGAGCTGATTTAAAAAATTCTTTAACCATTGGAAAGCTACATCATCTGCGAGTAACATATTTATTTGCTTTAGTTCATCCCGGAACTCCCACGGGAATAATATTTTCGACGTTGTCTACCAAATCGGCGCTTTCATTACATAAATAGTAAAAATAAAGTTGTGTTGCAATATTGTCTATGCACACAAGGTCTCAGATTAGATAAATTGTTATCAACCGATGTGAGGTCAAATGTGTCGTGTTTTGTAATTTATTCATATTTTATGTCATTGTGTCCGCAGTTCAGCTAATGTATTTTTACCTATACTTTTGAAGTATTTTTTCATCGCTATTATCAATAGTTATTAATGCAAAGTCATATTTTTTACATTCTTCGTGTCGCGGTAACCACTTACCATCAGATGTCCACATGATTTTAATCTATAATCGCGCAAGCCACGGTATAAGCTTAACAGTAGGACCAAGACATGAATTGCCGAGCATGTAGAATGCTGTAAATGCTGCCCATAATTTATTAAGTGCAAAACTGATAGTTTTGTAGGGTCCACAAGGTAAATGTAATAAACTTGATAGAAATAATTTTCAATTGTAAATAGAGGTCGGATCGAAGTTGTCAAGTCAAGGTGAAGTAAATAATTAGTCACATATATTTTTTTGTAAAAGTATCTTAGACGTTTTGTGGCTTAATGAGGTGTAGTGGATTGAAAATTGTGTCTTTTTATTACGTATTAAGATGCGGTTTTACATCTGATGTTACATTCGATTGCCGAGTGGTCAGCGACCGACAGCTAATCTACTATTGGTAGTGGATTTTATTACTTCTATTGATAGATATTTGTTTCTTTATTCCTTTAACGCATTCGCTGCTAGAGCTAAATAAAAAGTCATTACCGTGTGCTACACAATCGGACCTTACACCAGTGCGTCAAACGCATATCGTTGTACAAATACGCTTTCGCTCTGTGCTAAAACCTCATCATAGCGTCCACGTAACATATTCCCCAGTGCTATTCGGCGCTTCTGCGCGTTTGAGTATTGTTATGGGAGGTCATAAAACACTCGCTTGTTTACGACAGGCAATAAAAACATGCGAAAAGAAAAAGGGTCAGTACATATCCGGTATAATTTCATGTAGGCAAATTCCGTATCTGTTCTATATAGCAAGGTGGGTAAGGGCCCTTACAATTTGGTCTTATTTTAACAATAGATGCGCAGAGTCGGCTTTAGCACACAGTGAAGGCACAGAAATTTGTATGGACTCACATAAGCGTCGTTAACATATAGGAAAGTTCGGATAAACGCGCAGGAGCGTCGTTAGCAGTGAACGCGTTAAAGAATGAAAAATTTAAATGATTTATTCACTTTGGGCCTTGACAAGGCTCTAATGAACATCAAAAAATGACCACCGGTTCGGAAACTAGCCATCAGAGAAGAACCATCAAGAAACTTAGCCACCCATCTTGTACATTTCATCAACAAAATAGAAATATTTTATATATGGTCTCACACAGTTCCAAGGCACATGTATTGTATACTTTAACTATCTTCTGCTTTCATGTTATTCGACTCCCAGAATAAATAATTTCGCAAATTATTCAACCCCTATTTCACCCCGTAAGTGGTGGAATTTCAGATAATCCAATTCTGATACTTGAATAAAAAAAAACGTAACGGGATTTATACTAAGGAATAAAGCCTCCCAAAAAGTGAAGTGTATGAAGCTAGTGCTTATTAGACGAACATATTCGGCCCCGGGCAACAGTAGGTGGGTTACATATCAAATTAAAAATATAAAAAAAATCCTTTAACTTTTTAAATTTTTCGTTCTTATTCACTTACTATTTATTTTTAATGGGCTACGTAGTAGAAAAATCATAATTTTTTTTTGTACGTACCACCAACCCTTGCCATGTGACATAAATGTTCGCTTAAAATGTCAAGACCTTTAAGCGATGTGTGTGTGGGCAGTTGTCAATCAGCGAGTACCGCAAGCGGCAAGTGTGCGTGGGCGGCGCGGCGGGCGCGGAGGGCGAGGGCGGCGCGGGGCTCGTCGACTGGTCGTCGGGCTCGTCGGGCTCGTCGGGCTCATCGGGCTCGTCGGCCGCCGAGCTCTCCCCGCAGCCCATGGACGCGCACCTCGACCTCGACCTGCGCCTGCACAGGGATCTCGCGCAACACGCACCTAAAGGTAGGCCATACGTATGTCGTGCCGTCACCAGTTGTGAGCGCTGACCTTGTATGGGCAGTAGTCTTTTTGGGTCATGTATGGTGTGACGTGAACAAATAGAAGTGCGTTGATCCCGACTATTTTCCCTGAGCGCTCGTAACTCGTGGCGGCATCTTTATCTAGTTAGTAGTGCTGGGAGTACTGATGTTTTAAATTCACTTAACAAATGCTAATTTGTAATTTTCTAACTAAATGTGTTACTTAGCACCATTAATATATATACTTTGCAAACATGACACTTTACCATTTAAGCTAGCAGAAAACAAGCCAGCAACTACCATCCCCAGTGGCCAGTTACATGCCGCTTTCCATGCATTTTGATGAAATATCCATGCAGCCCGTTACGGCTAATCGCTATGCGTGAAAAAGAGTTTGAATTTCTTTTCAATTTCCACTGATAGTTGTGCCGAGCCTAACTCTTGATAGATCCTATGTTGCAATCAGTAGGTATATTAAATTATCAATGGAATGTGCACACGAGCATTACAATTTGTAATTTGATCAGTCGTTTGCGGCAGTTAAAAAACTATCAATAGTTGACACAGTCAATTAGCGACGCTGGTGCCCTAGTCGCTGCGATGTAACTGTATAATCGCCTACTATTTCTAATCTACAACGTATATTATGAAGACGAAAGGTTTGCAATTATGTATTTTTCAAAATAATTAAGAAACAAAAGCTACTGGACTGATTTTAAAAATGTTTCCTCTCATAACATTATCACGGTGTAGCAAAGCCTTAAAGCCTAGCCTATTATTGAGAGTATATACGGGTAAAACCGGCAGGCCCAGCTAGTGCAATCTACACTACTATTATAAAGAGGAAAGATTTGTATTTTTGTAATGAATAAACTCAAAAACTACTGAGCCGATTTCAAAAATTCTTTCACCATTGGAAAGCTACATCATCAGCGAGTAACATAGGCTTTATTTTATTCCCGTACTCTCACGGGAACGGGAAATGGGATGAAACCGCGTGACGTCCGCTAGTATTTAAACAAAACATGTTCGATCCCATTAGATATCGTGGATCGATAGATAACGTGCCTGAATGAATAGCGTTAGATAAACGGTCGCGTAGTTAGATATCGTGTCTGACTAATGGCAGCACAGATTCACTATTGGTGATAATGTTGCCATACATATAACCTTACCTACCCAAGTATACGTTTTGTCACGATCGACCGTCGTCCATGACCATGCGTTTCGAGTTGTTTGTATGGAGACGTAAAACTTTCAACACTCGCCGCTTGAGGCGCTTTTTAACGTTGCCATACAAAATGATGAAAATACGCGGTCGATATCGTCAACGTAAATCATTCCAATTCCTTGAGGCACTGGACACACTCCTTCCGGGGCATCTAGTCTAGATTATAATGTCCCTAGAAGCAAAATAAAAAATAGTATCAAAACGACTGATTATAAAACTATAGTTAACTTCTTTCCACGAGTATATTAAAAATGCTTGTGAAATGTAGCATGTGTAGGTATTTGTGAGAGCAACGGCATCGTGTTATGCAACAGCTATCGACCCCACTTTATCAATATACTTTGTAAATACTACGGTTCCTTGATAACGGTGTTGAACATTCATAAATATTGCATTTGGCTCCGAATAACATATCTGTGTCATTGTATTTATGATATGGTAAACAAGCCTCTGCGCGAATACTCTTTCACTTTTGTTTGACTACTGAATAGTAATGAAAACCGCATGCTCGAGTGCAATGGCCTTATAACCTATTTATTTAATATGCCGTGGTGGTCTTAGGGTTTGAGCAACGCAAGTTCGAATCCCAGTGGGGCCTGTATCCAATGAGTTTCTCTATGTGCTTAACGGTGAGGAAACCTGTATATGTCTGAGAAATAATTCAAAGTCGTATGTAGAGTGCCTGAGACGGTGATGGACCCACACTCTGTCACGTTGGCACTTATCATATTCTGTGAAATATGCGTAATGTTGCTACAACACCTCTGCTAACCCCTTCGGGGACCCATCTGGAATGGCGTGAGAGTATATTTTTACATTTAAATATTCATATGAAAGGAAGCTGTATTGCAAGATTTATTTAAAATGCCCGTTGCTTATGCCTCTGAGCCTAACTTGATGAAAAATGCCAGGAAGATATGTAGTATTAGGAGGAAGAATAAAATGTACACGCATGGTAAATAAAAACTATGAATATTACAAAGATGTAAAGTTTACTAGGTAGAGGATAATCTCTGGATCTGTTTAACTGATTTTGATAATTATTTTACCAATTGTAAGTCACGTTATATGTGTGTCATAGGCAGGCATGTCTTAAACATAAACCGTATAGTAGCCGGGGTGAAATCGCGGGGTTCAGCTAGTGTAAAATAAATGAACGTCGTCACACAGTCCTCTCCTGCGCATCGGCGACCTTGGCAATACATGTTTGTATTTACAACGCAGTACAAAAGTTAATTCTAATATATTCATACTGTACGCTCGTTGTGCTTTCGTACACATGCCAAGCGCGTGAGGTAATCACCGGCGCCGCGATAACTCGCCCGCACACTCGTAATATACTTATTCACACTCGGCTAAAGTCGCTAATTGCTTGGCATTTTGTTGGATAACTGAACAGTCGCAGTTGTACGAGATATTTTTAGCGCGCTCCTCCAATGTAGTACTTCGCTCGAGATTTTTGCTTAACAGTGATTTAATAAAGATTGATCCGATTATTTTTAATATATTTCGATTTTGTAGTTCGATATATTGACATTATTCTGTCTGTGACATTGACTCATATAAAAAAAAAATTATACCGAATTCACGCAGAAAATTTAATGATATTACACATTTACCGTGTTCAGAACATAATTCTGTACCAAATTGTAAATGAAACAAAAGTTAAATACGACAACAATACAACAGTTGTTAATTGTCAATTGTATTGTAACAGGTGTATTCGACGCGCAACCGACCGCTTCTGAACGGCAGAGAGAGAACCTGAGCTCGCGGCTTCGGCGGGAGTTCGGGCTCGCCTTGCCCGAGGACGAGGAAGCCCGCCCGCCCACCGACAATGGTACGACATGGGAACTAATGGGAAATACACACTTGTCCCCAAATACTCGCAATCAACCCCTAAGCAGCCCCCCTACTGACAACCCTACTTCACTCTCTATGGAACTATTAGGTCCTAATTATCTATCCCCTCACAAAGTAGAACAAAATAATGTGGGAGGATATCCCTTTAGACCGAATGGTCACTCGAATTATCCCCTGCATCCCCTATATCACCAATCAACACCTGATAAGTTCAGTCCTAGGTATAATAGATTTGGTCGGTAATACACGGAAGATACATTTGAGAACTGGGGAGGAATTTATGGAGTAGAAACCGATTGTAAACATGTAAAGAAATGATATATATATTTCCTTGTAAATTATGCAGTAGAATTATATAATTATAATGGGCCCTGCGGTTTCACCCTCGTTGATTTAATTTCATTCCCGCGGACCCCTAAATGTTTTTTTTAATAAAAGTTGAAATTACTCCTTGTAACATTAGCTATCTGCCAGTGACTGTCTCATTAAAATCGGTCCAGCCGTTTCGAAGATTACCCGGAACAAACAGACAGACAACAATTTTGAATTTTGTTTTTTTAAGTCAGTATATCGTATATACTTTCATATGCATTTAGTGAGAAGCTTATTGATGAAGTTATTTTACAATTACAAACAGACACTTCATTTTTATTTATCTGTATAGATATAAATTAATTAGCTAGTAGGTTTATTTTGTTAGTGAATACATTTTGATTATAATTATTGTAATACAGAAGTTGAATATCGCCATATTGTAAAGTTTTATAGAATACCAGCGATTATATAATGATGTATTGATTGGTGAATAAATACTGTTGAAATGGAAGGTAGTTTGGTTTTTCTAATACAACAGTTGTTTTGTCTGGCAGATGGCGCTGGTGCGAAGCGGTGCGACAGGTAGAAGTCGTCTCTGTGCACATATAAATAAGACATATTTTTGTAAATCTCACGTCGGCGCCGGCCCGTCGCTTGTATTATAATAATTAATATTAACTTTTTTATGAGTACGTGTTAGGGCACGCGTACACGCGCGTTTTGTATATTTTCCGTGCACTTGTACGTTTTTATTTTCACGGTTTTTCTGCAAGTACAAATTGTTTTTATTTCCCTCTGTACATATTGTATATAGGAGAGTTAAGATTAATAAAATAATGCTAGGGAACCTACTCGGTACGTATGTATAATGCTATATAAAAACATTTTTTATATATGTACAATGTTTATGTATCTTATTGATATATTTATTTGCTATCGATCTATCGATAGTGCGTTTAGAAAGCGATGAATAGAATTTTTGTACGCATAATGTTTAAGTAAATTATAGTTGTTTTTATTGTTTTACGTTTTTTTCTAGCGTATATAGGGGGTCCGAGGTCTGTCTTAGTAACTCTTTGTAGTGTTAGACGTTTCACGTGTAGTAGGACATGGTCCGGATTCATTAGCCATTCGTAGAGGTTCAATCTGTGTTATTATTTAAGTGGAGCGCATTATGTGCAAAGGTTTTGTTTTATTTTTGGTCCACCATCACAAGTCGACGGTTTGGCAGCTGGGTATATAAGCACCGAGGTGACGCTGTTACTCTGTGACTCGAACTAAACAGTATTGCATTTCACACAAGTAGAGACGGTAGCTGTCGATAAATGTTGAACATCGACGTCAGGACAGAGACTATTGTCTAAGGACCGACTAATGTCGGCTTTGTAGAGCTACCTAGCATGTTTAGTGTGCGACGGAGATGACGCTCTACAAATCCGAAATAAGCCGATTGTCTGTTTCTTCAAGTCGATGTGCAATATTTAACGCTGGGTATTGTTCTGTATCGTGAATTTGTGGAATCAGCATAGAATTAAATTTGTCACAAAGTGCTAAAATGTATGGGCAAATATTGAGCGGTGACGATAACGAGTATAGTGGGAATGCGCACGATTTTATTCCCATACTCATAAAATGACAATTGATCACGTATTCACATGCGCCATATTCAAGATACAGATAATATTCGAATCACAGAGCAGCAGAGCTTGTCTTCGTCTCATTTGGTTGAATGGCATACGATTCAGCTTGCAGGCTGGTCGCTGAATGTATCAATATATGAATGTTTGTTTCAAATCGCTATGTCACACTAGTTCTACAATAATATACCTTATTTACATAATGCAATAGCGTTCAGTTTAGTTTAGCAGGGCCACGGGTTACATGCTACTACTGTCCTATAAGTGCTAGATTTGTAGAGGATAGTATCTTAATTTTTTCTTTTGGTGTTTTTATAATATGCTATTTCAGTGTTGTGTGTATTCGATATCGTCTGGTAAAATTCTATCGTTGGTAATATTGTATCGATAGCGCACAGCACTATTTGTATAGTACCTGAATTTGCAGCAATAAAATAAAAATATTTGCAACTGTAGAATTTCTAATGTGATTTTTCTCCGCACTGCATTGAGTGTCGATTATATAATAGGTCAGTCGATTTTTGTAAATTAATTCAATAGAGTTAAGGTTTTAGAATACTTTTTTATGAATTATAATAATGATATATACTTATATGCACATTAAAAGGTTACATGATGCTCCAATGGCAGTGTTTCAAAGTGTCTTAATAATAATATGAAATTCTACAGTTGTAGTCGCCTATTATATATGAGCTAACAACGAATAGATGTTGTGTATAACCTCGGGCTAACTAAACAATAGGCTACCGGCTAACCAGTGATTGAAGGAATCAAAATGGCTCTTGCAAAATATTCTGTTTGTTATATAATAGGCATTTGTAAGGAACTTAACGAGTGTGGTTACCTTTAGTTGGTATCGATATAAGCAATATACTGTTGCCTTTCTTGTTTGCAATTGACTAGACATTTAAGTATTTTAATTTCAATACTTTTGGTGTAGCATTTCAATATTTTGGTGTTGTGTTTTATATTCAATGTAAAATATTTTCTGGACAATTTATTAATAGTGTCGCGTTTGTATTTCGATTTTCGAATGGATGTCGTGCTAGAGGCACTTATTTAAAATTGTATCCCTTGAAAGTAAGGTCAAATTGGCTCGCAGTATTTAGTCGCGCTAGTTACGTTCGTACATGAAGCTGGCTTCGGGTATATGTATTTTCAAAATACGGTTATACAGTGCCACCGTAAGTGAAAAATTATGCGTTCCTGGTTCGTACAATCGTATTTTAACTTAATTGTACTCTATAAATTGTAGTTTGACTACGTATTACGCCCAGTGTATGGCGATCCATCCCATTAGACGCTCAAAATTTTACAATGGGAATCTCTAAAGCGCTTTTAAAGAAATACAATTATTTTCATATTTCATTCAAGCTTTGAAGAATGGTAAGTGGTATTTGAGCGATTTTGTGGGCGCTGAAATATATATAGTATGCCTTACTTATTGACGGATTGTGTGCTTTTTGATGATTATGTATTCGGTAATTGTGGTGGCTGCTTTTGGATTAGTCTTCTCTTATGTCGGTAGTAATACCACCAGGGGCCTTACCATATTCTTATTGAAATGATACGTTGACTGTGTGAAAAAGTTAAGATAATTTATTTACTTAAGGCTCTGTTGGGCCTAGACAAAGTAACATTCTCTCGCTTACGTTAATAGAAACGTTAAATAATGTATGGAAATGACATAAATCAGTCACGTGACATAATATATATCATTTCCGTACTTTTTGTATCGATTCTACTAGCGAAGCGTGAGGCTAATGTTTCCTTGTCTATAGGAGCCTTACCATAACCTCTTATTGCCATGATAGTTCTGCTCTTATTATGAGGCAGATGTATATGACTTGTATACATCTGTCACTGTCGCACAGCTGCACTAACATTGTAATAAGAGCTCATGTTTGGGCCCCAGGCCCTGGAAAGGCACTTATAAACGCCGATAAAATGACCACCGGTTCGGAAACTAGCATTTTGTGGCAAGGAACTACAGTCAGACTTAGGGTGCATTTCTGCCAGAGATGTGCGAGGAAGCAAAATGAGGGATATGTTTTGAGGATCAATAGAATCACTGCGTTGAGCGAGGCTAGGTAAACGGAGCAATTCTATTGTTTTACAAACACATCTCCGGTGAAAACGCACCTTTATGTACGATGGCAATAAGAGGTCATTGTAAGGCTCCTGCTTTGCGGTCGATTCTCGGAGTGTTGTGATAGTTGGGCCGAGTCTTATATTTCTGATTCATTAATTATCATTTTTTATCAACCCTTTGGTCACAATCCCCTCTTATTAAGAAGCATGGTTTGATCCAAGACTAGAAGTTCTTGAACAGTTGAAATCTGTTACACGAAGAGAATTAGAACTACTTTTAAACCATGCATTATCTTAGGCAATAAAATATTATAGTAACATGGGGGTTTGTGATTACTTTGTTCATGTTTATTTAGGATTAATTTGCCACTGATGGTAACCAGTATTTAAAGGCATTGTATCATTTGACAAACGTAAACCAATGCACTGCCAACTGATTGTCAATTTGGTACATTTAACAGAAGTTCTACTCCACTTCGAAAAGGATACTTAAATTGCAATTAAACGTGTTGTATGCATAATCATGATAACTTAGTTTTAGTGAACAAGTTGCAATAATGCGCCTAAAGGTGTACACATAGTTGTAGAAAAGGATTATTATAAACTTTCACACTGTTTAAAATGGATTATTTTAAGCCGATTTTATTTAATTCATTATTTAATATTTTTTGTAATAAAAAAGTAACTGATGAAGTAACGATTTTTATCATTTTATATTCGGATCGAATCAATTTAGACAAAGCAATATGAAGTGCAGCCGGTCTCATGAAAGGTCTCTGTTGTATAATGAATTGTACTTGTAAATATTTCGATCTGGTTTCTACTAGATAGTGTAAAATTTTATGCTTATTGTCTGGTCGTTAGAGTGCATTTTGCTGTGAACAACGTTGGTGAAAACATATTTGGTATTGATTGAGATGAAGTAATTAATATCGAACAACATTCTTCTATAAAGATATGATTTGGGCTAAAAGTGAATTTCTAAGTGGGATTTAAACTAACAAATAAAAAATACTCAAATATTCGACAACTACCTTCAATCTGCTGAGTAAGCTGTTAAAAGTCCTTCAAATATCATACATTTAAGACACTTAATTGCAACTTAATTGTGGGAATAGGTTGCATCGTTGCTAATTTCGTTCTATTGAACAATTTTGAAAAACGCCATGTGAACGAAACTTACTATGCGCATAGCCTACTGAGCACTCACAAATTAAGTCGTGGAGTGGTCAGCGCTACAAACAAATTATGTTGTGACGTCAGCGAAGCGCTAACTCATATATTTATCAGTTTATCTTAGTTAGTTTCAGGTGTTAACTGAAGTATGTATAAACGCCGCAGCAACGTTAGCAAATCTAATCGAAGTTATTTTCGTATAGATTGGTCTCTAGTCTTGCTCATGATACGGCCGACAACTATTCCATACTAGAACATACATTAAAACCCGTAAAAACTATATTTTATTATCACAGTGGAGTATAGAAATGAAGGTAGATTTGAAAAATATAAATAGCAAGAAAGATCAGTAAGCCCATTTCCACCCAACAAAAACCACTTGTCATCACCGACGCAACTTATCGTTTTGGTCAGATGCCTATGGAATGAATGACCTCACCAGCGCAATTCGTCCATAACTAACTTTTAAAATTGCGGCGTTTGCTTTTGAAATGCTCTATTAAAATGTTTGTGCGATAAGTTGCGTTGGAGACTGGTGTGTAAAGTCACTGGTACTTAGGTTAAGCGTCTGTTCGGTAATCGCTTACTGTGACGTCGAGCATTATTGGCGCGAGCTCACATTGTTGGTTTTGTATACCGTGACTACGATACTGAGTGGAAATGGACTTGACTACCCTGCATGGTAGCGGAACTTGTTCATATTAAATATCTTAATGTTGACAGCACAATGCAATCTGACTATTCAATGTTTCTGTAGAATATTAGTGAAAATCTTTGTGATAAAAATTTCTTATTATCATCCAGTAGCGAACTGTTTGTGTATATATTATGATAGTTATTAATAAGTGAAAGCTATATTTTGTTATGGTGAACAAAAAGCGCACTCTCTATCGTTTGCCATATTATACTAGTTTGGTCCTTCGTCGCCCTTGTGATCGCACCCACCTTGGTCTGCCCCCCTTCCTCGTTGATTAATTTTTATGTGAGATATTCGATGTAACAATGGAATATTTTGCAATATATTATATAATTTTTTATTATCTCTAAGTGGATCATAAAATAGTAGAGCTGTATATTATCCAGATGTTAAATATTATTATTTTTTTCTTAATGTTTGAACTAAGCATGTAAAATTTAAAATAATAATATAGAATAAAAGATGTTATGATAATTAATTACATGAAAAATCTTCGTTTGAATGTGAAGCCTTTTCCTTGTCTCCCCTTCCGTGAAACTACAACATAAAAAGCCAATTTTCCTGTCGGATTGATTTACAGAAGTGTTGGTATAACATAAATGTAGTATTTACTGCACCACATCATATTGAAATATGGATGATTACTTTAAACATTTTTATTTACAAAATACCATGTAAACATACATTTAACATTTAAATTATAATATCTTACGGCTAAAAGTACATAGAATTTCGCATTTAACAATAATATGCATTGAAGTGACCCGCTTAACAGTCGAATGCAATAATCAGCGCCAATTTATAAACATACATACAAACTATATAAAGAAACTTCAGTCTTGGCCTGTGATACAACGCTCACATACTCTACCATTTTTGTGTACATAACTATTAGCTAAATGGAACCTTCTAATAAAATTGTCAGGTATTAGTTTTACACAGTAAAGTTAAATCAAAAATTGTATTCAATTGGTTATCGAAAACTAAATTAAGTTTCACTACTGACATACTTACCATATCACAGCCGCAATTCGAACACTGACTATAATTTATTGTCTTCTTTTAGGAATATATATTTGACCATTTTCTAAAAGTACTTGGTTTCCACACCCACAAATTTTGAATGAAGACTACTAAACTCTACCATACAAGTATGCTGGAAATATAGCACAATTTATGGCTTATCCGCAGATATCCACAGCCCATATATATTTTGAAAAATAAACTTTCATACATTAATTCCCGCAACCTTCACGACAATACAATTGATTGGATGTCGTGAGAATTAATTTGTACATATACCATATAAAAGCAGTGGATGTGATGGTAATAAAGTTATGGTTGTTGGGAATAAGCCGAATTTATATTGTTGTTGTCTATTTGCAACATGTAGCGAGTATTCACGGAACTAATTAATACATTAAGACGACGCAATACAAACTTTGTATTGCCATATATGTTTTTGAGGTGGATCACCCTCGTCATATAGGGGTATGAAAAATATGTTCTCAGCCCTACCCGATATGCACCCAAATGTTCATACAATCCCTTAGCCGCTTAGGTGTTGGGTAACAAACAGCAATATTTTCCGATGAGTCAGAAAAAAATTTCGAGGTACCATTCACGCTTCAATTCACAGGAAAGTATGCATTCCTGTGTATAGGTAAAGTAAGAGATGGAGGGAAGAGATTTCTTAAGATTATGCAGAATTCACATAAATTCTCAAGCAGTTAAGTATATTGGCCTGACACAATTCAGTGGATTATAAATTCCCTTCTTTATAAACTTAAAACTTTATTTACCTGACTATTTTAACAGAATACTTAACTTAATAGTTGGCGCTGAACAGAGAAATAAAATAATGTCTTACAACTTCCAACAGTTATACACTATTCATACAACAATTATATTTAACTTTCAAATAAAATAAGAATTATTGTTTTTAAATCACTTCACTCATGGCACTTTTTAACTGTCCACCATTTTGAAATTGGCGCCGAAACGGACATCGCTTTTTAAGATTAAAAATTGTCTATGCATAGACAATGGATACAGGTGTTTTAGTTTTTACGCGGGTCGCCATTCTCCGTTAGCGGGCTCCCGTTTGACGTGGTAGTTGATGCATGGCTGGAAGTTGACGTGGATGGTGACCGGGTGTAGGGGGGTGGTGAGGTGCGTCGCAGGCCCGTCCAGAGCGTCGTATGGCCTCAGGTACCGCAACAGGCAGGCATAGTCTACGCTTAGCGGGATGTAGTATTTACCTGGAAATTACACAATGTACCGTGAGCGTCATATTTGTATAATAAAACGGATTTATTTATTAACTTGTTTGTTAGGTACCATGTGAACTTAGCGCAAAGATTGGCACGTATTGTGTAGTTGGGGGAGGCTTCTCGTAATGGTGATGCTGTGGTGACTCACTGGAAGTATCCTGGAAACGAATACGGAATAATAAATTAGTCGTGTTTTTCTTTGATTAATGTAATTGGTAAACATTTTGGTGGCCGACGCATGTATATATAGGCCAGAGGTCTGTACCTACAAATGAGGTTTTTAGCGGTGATTTAAATTACAATGTTCTCAGTGAGGTGATTTGAATGAACCAGATAATAAGTACATATATAAAGATAGCATAAAAGAGACGAAATATGACCTGTGGCGAGGTGTCCCTGGTGTCCTCGGTGGAGCCGGAGCCGGAGGTGGAGGTGGAGGCGGCGAGCTTGGGCCCGCGGCGCCGCTTGTGGGTGTACACCTTGTTCTGCGAGTACACCCCGCGCGCCACCTCTGCTGCCTGCACCAACATTGTTCTACCATGTAGACCAGTCCCAGAAACTCAGCATTCAGCTGGTAGTAACTTATTTATATCAGCGTCGTGTTATCATAACTTGACTATCTGTTACCGAACGAATTTTAATTTGACCTTAATTTAGAAGCTGGCAAAAAAAAGAATTGCTGTCAATGTTAGTTTATGAATGAAAGGCGATCGAATATGAGAAATAAACAGGAGGGATGGGTTCCTCCACATATTTTTAACAAGGTTTTTTTCTCAACATACTCTTTACATTGGCGGGATAGGTGTACTCAAGCTTGTCGACATTAAATAAATAAAAGGATGACACATGAGTCTTGGTATAATATTTTTTATATAAAAATGATTGCGCAGAATCCAACATTATGAAAGGTAATGTTGTCCTTTTGATGTCTACACCATAGACAAACATATATTTAGGTAAAGGTCACACCTATAACGTAATATAAGACAAAGGGTATCTTATTGTCTTGATGCCCAGTGCAATCACCTCATTTAGATAACGTATATTGGGAAGTGTAGAGTGGAATGGCGTATTTTTTCTGCCTGCCTCAAGAGCTTAGGTACCGTTGTATTTATTTACGCAGATTCCAATTTCACGATGACGGATACTTATTACAACTGATGATTAAAATAACCGCCTTGAGCATAAATTGTACCTCATCTTGGGACCTAGAGAAACGCCTCTCGATGCAGTTCTTGAACTTGTATGAGTGCAATAAGTCCTCAGATTGTTCAGGCTTGCGGATGTCCCGAAGCGAAGGCTCGCGGTGACGACGTCCATCCAAGGGCAGGGGCTCCTCCATCTCGCCTTCACCACTGCCGAGCGCTGACGACGATGCTAAAAAATCAGAAGGTTGCTTAAGTAGGTACTTAATACATATGCTCACGCCTGTATTCAGTAGGCAGAGGTGTTGTAATCACAACACCCACTTTTCACCGAATTTTTGACAAACGTGACAGATGGTGAGTCCATGGCCGTCTCAGACACTTTACATACTTCATTGAATTACTTCTCAGAAATATGCAGGTTTCACGATGTTTTCCTTCACCGTAGCAGGCGACTGCTCAAACCTCAAGGCCACCACGGCTCTACTTACTTAATATAGGTACTTAATTCATATAGATTTGTTGAAAATTAAGAGCGTGCATGCCGCATCGCCCATGTCAATTTTAGGTAAATTTCACTCAACCAAAACGCGTGCGCTCTCGCTCTTTATACGCAAATGATGCAAATTGATTATAATCTGTTTGTGATTTGTACAATAAAATTATATCTTATAGTTTTTTAAAGAATATAAGTACCTTCATAATTGATGGTAACATAACATACATGGGGACAAAACTTCATACCAACTCATATAAATAGAATCTAATTAGACTTTATTCAAGGAATATAAAGTCATAATTCCGTTCTTTTAGCTGGCCACCTGGATATAAGTACCATTTCCCCTCGTGTTTGTGTCGTGTTCTTCAGAGAGACTGACTCGGGGCTTCACGTAGGCGTCACCCATCTCAAGCGTTTAGAATTCATAGACGCATTTTAATAAAATATGCAATACCTCTGTCGCATTCCATGGAATAATCTTGCCTCTCAGGATCGTAGTCTGCCTGGAAGGCAGGCGCATGCGGGACTTGGATCACGCCTTGCTTGGGTGTGTATCCGTGGGAGCTGTTTGAAGAGCTGTTCGGCTCTGATGAAGAGTTTGGGAGAGAGTGCGCCGGCTTCTCAGGAAGGGGTACATCACCTGTAATGTTTTTATATCGAGATTAATTATATAATACGTTTAAAGGTATTTAACATTACATTATTATAGACTTACAAAAATGTTGCTGCCCCTACAAAACCCCTTTCGTGCTTAAATAAAAGTGTTAGCTCTTAGGTAATTTGCCGCCTCTAAAATCTGCCGCTCGAGACTTTAACCTACTCAACCTGCTGGTAAACCCGCTACTGGGTAGGTAATGCAACTATCTACATAGATAAATAAAATTGAAGTATCTGTTTGTAGTTACAAATTAATAGCTTGTTACTAAATGCATATGAAAGTAAGTAGGTATATAACGTACTGACATAAAAATACCAATTTAAAAAAAAACTGTCTGTCTGTCCGTCTGTCTGTCTGCTTGTTCCGGCTTATCTCGGTAACGGCTGGACTGATTTTAACTGGACTTTCACTGGCAGATAGCTAATGTTACAAAAAATTAAGGCTTACTTTTATTTCTAAAATCTATTGAGGTTCTAAGCTAAAATCATGCGTTAATACCTACTTAATTTTTTTCTTGTCTACACACAAACACACATAAAATAGATTTTTTCAAAGGTACTTAAACTTAAAAATTTCAGCAAATGCTAATAAAATCAGGGGCCTTACCATAACCTCTTATTGCCATGAATGTTTTGCTATTATTATGAGACAGATGTATTTGATGAGTATACATATGTCACTGTCACACAGCTGAAATTTTTGGAGCTATTGCAATGAGCAATAGCTCCAAAAATTCAAAATTTCACCGGCCTCTCTCTTTACCCACCGATCAATCTCCATCGTTTGTTTTCTACTCTATCCACGTGACATTGGCGAAATTGTGGCAACCCCGCAGAAGCCATAAACAAGAAGTGAAGTGATCATTGCAATAAGAGCTCATGGTTGGGCCCATGGTGTTAGTAGTTTCCGAATGCGAAAGCAATGTTATTTGTTATAGCAGCATAAAGCAATGTTTTATAAAGTATTTCTATTTATAAAGTAAGTAAATAAGTACTAAGTATTTCTATGTATTTACAACACGTACAATTATCAGGGAAGGGGGATATTTCTACATGACAAGCAATATACTGCAATATTGTTTGAAGTGACTCCAATATTTAAATACTACATTTTTGAAGTAGGAAACTCACTAGAAAATTATAAAATACATAGACTGATATTAAAATTTCACTCAAGGGTTTGTGATTTAGCTGTGTGGTATTAAGAAGTAAATTTATATGAAGTATTATCTCGTGAGTTACCTCAGTTACGAAACATGCGTGACGGACCAAACACACGATTAAAAATCACCCTTTTAATAGATATTAAAAACATTCATCCACCGATTGAATTAAATGAATTGAATGTCAATACTTACTTCGTTAGTTCCAATAATACTAGTCGACAAAACGTTGAAACACCGAGCTCACACATGGCTCCCATATTAAAATGGCCGATACAACACAGACAATTCTGTTTTCTCAAAATAAATATTAGTGCATCAATAATAGTAATTCAATGTTAAGCTCTGTTCCAAACTAAAATCCATATATATAAATAAAATTTAAGTGTCTGTTTGTAATTCCAAAATTAAATCTTAAATGCATATGAAAGTATTTATATGCGGTACTGAATTAAAAAAACAAATTTACAAAACTTTTCTCCGTGTCTGTTTGTTCCGGGTAATGTCTAAAACGGCTGGACCGATTTTAACGGGATTTTCACTGGCAGATAGCTAATGTTACAGGGAGTAACTTAGGCTTTATTATTACTTATTACTTTTAGTAAAAATACATTAAGGGTTCCGCGGGAATTAAATTAAATTTACGCGGGTGAAACCACAGCCAGTATAAACTAAAATAGTAAAATAAAATGTGGTAAATGAAGTGACAAGCGGGCTGGGACTTTTCTCGCTCAGAGAATCAGCATTGCTATTCAACGTGGCAATGCTGCCAGCATTCTTGGCATGATATTGAGAGACACCGATTTGGGCTAAGTTTTCTACTTGTAATTAGTTTTAGTACCATTTATTGATTAAATACTATTTTAAATGTAATAAGTATAAAGTTTTCATATAATTACAGTTTTCCTTATAGTTAGCTTTTAGAACAAGTATGCGGTAGATGAAAGATGTTAGCATTTAGCACAGTACAGAGGTTAATTTACGGACATACTTAATTACAGTCCAAAACATAGCACAAAGCAAAGGTTTTGTTACGTTTAAATCTCGACGAATATCATTGCGCATTATTAGCGTGGCTGGAAAAGAGATAGAAATTGAAATAATATTTATTCCCATGAAATATGCTACAAAATAGGTGTTATTAAGGTCACAAGAATCAAATATTTCACCCAATTTTAGGGCATGATAATATCAACTTAGTTATCTACTTAATAAAAAAACAACCAAATTTCCAACCGCACTAATGCGCGAAATGCGTTGTCTTTGAAACATGTCAAAAAAAAACTTGAGACATGTCAATGAATTTTTTTACCTTTGGTGACAGATTCACAATGCCTCTGCAAGTGAGAGGCGAGTTGCATACAGAGCCCGTCCCCGGGACCGTAGCCGTGCACTTCCACGAGGAACCTCACAGCCTCAGATACTGCCTCTTGGAACCCAGCGCGGAAGTGTTCCTCGCCAGTTCGCTGCTCAGCTATAAATAACACACAACCCACCGAAGATGGTACATCTTCTGCGGGACTTCCCAAAGATATTAGACGTCTTCAGTGCACCGAGCATACGAGAATTGATGTTACCAATAGAATTGTGTCTTTGTACCTAACAACCTTACCTTGTTATAACGCTTTCCGATCCTTGAGATTACTTTTATTTATTATACTGGCAATTTTATTTATATGTAAGTACCAACTGGCGATTTCTACTCACGATAGAGTCAACTCACGACTTAGTTATCCAAGTCATTCCTGTTTTTTTATAGTCAGTCTAGCTCGGAATTTGTCGGAATGTAAGTAACTACTTACCTACCTCATCATAAATTAATACAAATTTTTGAATAAATACGAAACATTAAGCCAGACATTTTAAATTTGCACATTTATACCACCATACACTACCACAGACGTTACTATAATATTAAATACAAAAAAATTCAATATTAAAAAATAAAAAAATGCAACTTAACATTACCGAAATCTCACCAAAACTCCACCATATGCTGAATGGGTGCCCTTAGAATAAATCTTAAAATTTTTGCTACAAGTCGTCCCTTAAGCACAGATTAAATATCGAGTAGTATGCTTTTATTATTGTGCCATAAATGGACATTGCATTTTTTTAAGAAACTTTATTATAAACCCAAAGACAATCTTTTAAGACACAATTCTTTTTCTAAAAGATTTCATAATATGCTCGGATGTGCAAAACTTTAACTATTTTGAGATTAAGCAGAAATACCTCTTAAAAAAGAGAAAGTCAAATAAAAATGGTACAAAAACCTAACCATTATTGACATTTATCGTAACGTATTTCCATTAATAATCTTAAAACACTTCAAGTAAAAATCTGAAGAATACTAAATACCGTGGAAGTCAACACAAATCTAACAAACGATCTAACAAAAAGAAAGAAAAACTATATTGTAATAATTCAATATTTTTAACCTGTTTTTAAAGTAAACCAATATCTGCCATAAAGTATGGTGGTTTAACGGGTCGCTACCCTTATTAAAAACGTTCAAGAATATCCAATTAAATTTGTTTGAACCAAACTCTAAAGGTGCAACCACATGCAGCGTTTCCAGCGACAAATGTGGTCACGTGACCTCATTTTAACTTTCCGGCGACTCAAAAAGGAACTACGTCATGCAGCCGCTCCAATCACGAATCGCTACGTGACCGCATTTGTCGCTGGAAACGAGCGTCGAGCGGCTTACATCAGGTTACACCTTAATAATATTATCCATTAAATATAATGTAGGTGTATACTTATATAGAGTATAGCCACCAAATCCCTGTGAGCGGAATGCCTAATTCGAGTTTCATCTTTAAACATTCGACTTAACGATTTTTTTAAACCTGTTTTTGATTCAGTCAGGAGGCCTAGACAAAGTAATATTCTCTTGCGCTTGCGATTACTAAAAACGATAAAAAAATTATGGAAATGACATAAATCAGTCACGTGACATATATGTCATTCCCGCACGTTATGTATCGTTCCTACTAGCGAAACGTGAGGATAATAGGCGCTTTCACATTGGACGTTAACGGTAACGACACGATATCGTCGGACTAGTACTCGTAGTTTTGATACATTTACTACTGGGGCCTTACTATAACCTCTTATTGCCATCATAGTTTTACTCTTATTATGAAACAGATGTATTTGTCGTGTATACATCTGTCACTGTCACACAGCTGTAATAACATTGCAATAAGCGCTCATGGTTGGACCCCTGAACACTTTTATTCATTCACTTTAAACTTCATTTTAAACACGCCAATTTCATAATTTAGATTTTTTTTTGTCGTCTTCGATGTATTTTCAATAAGGAATGTCAGTAAAATGTTCATCAAGATCACTGCTTCGCCAAAGTCAGCATTCGCACACGACCGCTATTGGCCTCGCGCCGCAGCGAATTAAGTCGAGTGGTGTTTGCTCGCTCGTTCTTCCATACACATAAATATGTATTTTGCTTTTATATCATTTTAGTTTACATACATACATACATATGCTCACGCCTGTATCCCATGGGGGTAGGCAGAGACCACTGTTTGCCACATGCTACGATCCTTACATACTTCTTTCGCTTCATCCACATTCATGCATCTCTTCATACACTTTCTTCGGTTACGAGTGCTCCGAATTTGACCTTTCTGAAAAATACTATTAATTTGGTCATAGTAGTTCTTCCTTGGACGCCCTCTACCGACACTTCCGCTCACATTCGCTCTATAAATTTCTTTCGTTAATCGCCTTTCACTCATCCTTTCGATATGTCCAAACCATCTCAACATACTTTTTTCAATTCTGGTCACCACATCATTCTTCAACTTGCAACTGTCTCTTATCACACTATTTTTCATACGATCTACAATGATGACCCCACACATACTTCGTAACGACCGCATTTCCACTGCATTCACTCTACTTTCATGTTTCTTCTGCCAAACCCAACATTCACTTCCATACATCAGAGTAGGTACTAGCACCCCGTTATGAATGGCCAGGCGCGCATTTTTTGTTATTGACTGGCCATTTTTTTTATTTATATTTAGTTTATTTTACTTTTATATCAGTGTAGGTACTTATAATTATAACATAATACATTGCAAATTATTCTTTTACATTAATATATATTTTTTTTTCACATATAGTAACCATCACACGTACAAGTATATATACTTTTATTATATAAGTATCTTTTTATTTTTATTTTTTGGCCGACGTCGTGCGCCACTCAGTGGGTCACACTGAAAATCAGCTCCGCTAGATTGAACTGGACTCCAGTTAGGTCTGCGGGTATAGTTGAGTTGTGGCCCTTTGATGACAATGTGCGGCAACACCCGATGTACTGGTGCGAACCACTTTGCACCATAAAAACACTTCTTATTTCTTTTGTGTATTCTTTTTTGTATATATTTTTTGTATGAGATTTATTTGTTTTGTTGCTGCTTATTGAAATCAATAAACGTTTTTATTTTTTATTATTTTACACTGTATCGTTGTAGTCAAGTATCGGCGGACGAAATCGTGCCGATATCGTGGCAGTGGGAAAGCGCCCAATGTTACTTTGTCTGCAGGCCCTAGCCAATCGCAACACCGAATGCATTTGTATTCGAATTTAAAAAAAACTCACACTAGGCATTCAGATACCCAGATCAGAACTGAAGCCTTATCATCAGGTCAAACTAGTTTGAATTTAATAAAAGTTCGTCAGACTGTATTAGACGGGTGCCGTCACGTGAGATGAGCACTGAACTTGAATATACAGTAGCCACTTTATAAGTGTGTCTCTGCGTGTCTGTAACGCGTTACCCCGACTATTTTCACTGAACGTTCATTAGTCGTGACGGCACACGTAACGTCCTACATTTATCACTGTTACACAGTCGAATACCATTTCAATAAGAAATGGTAAGGCCTCAGCTGACGTTTACCGTTCGGTTCAAAGATTGCTCACAGAGGAATTGGTGGCTCTGCCTTCGTATGGCAACGGTACGTACCATTGGCCCGATCCTGAAGGTACTTCAGATGGCGAATAGCCATCTCAATAATTTCCGTCTTCTCGACGCGCCCTCGCCCTTTCTTGAGGTACTCCGGAGGGATGAGCCGGGACAGGTCTGCCAGGCAGTTGTTCATGCGGTCACGACGCCGCTTCTCGATGATACGATGAGACATCGGATCTTGCTGTTGAATAAGTCACTTGTTATAGAACCAAATCTGTTTTGGACACATCTAACACAATACTACAAATTCCTAAGTAAGTAGCCGTGGTTGTCGTGGGGTTTGAGCAGTCGCCTGCTGTACAAGCGATGCAAGTTTGAGTCCCAGCGGATTTCACACCACGAGCTTTACATTTACTATGAGAAGGAAAACAACCTGCGGAAACCTGCATATGTTTGGGAAGTAATTCAAAGACATATAGTGCCTGAGACGGCGATGGACTCGCCATCGGCCGCACTGGCACCTTATCATCTTGGGTGAAAAGTGGGTGTTTTTATTAAAACTCTGCACACCCCCGGGACCCTTTTTGGGAGGGAAATATTGGCCTCTTCCTCTCCTTTTTCTAACACTATTTTAATATGAAAGATTTTAAGTGAAAGATAGGTAAAATCGGGCATATTCAGAAGACTTGCCCTCGAGACCTTCCCCTTCTTGATGAAGGATCCTGGCGGGTAGTCAGCCTCGTCCTCCGACGGCGCGGCGAAGTTCAGCTGGTCACCATTTACGCGCCCGAAGCCGTCGTTGGAGTTGTAACTGAATAAACAAAAGATAATAGATTAGTTGTTGCTCATGTCTACAATATCGGGAATCTCATTTAAATGATAATCATTCTCCAAAATTTAATTATTATTTAAAAAAATATAAGAGTCTGGGGCCCTACCATAATCTCTTACTGCCATGATAGTTCAACTCTTATTATGAGACGGATGTATATGAAGTGTATAAGTCTGTCACAGTCACACTGGATCTATGATGGCAATAACAGATTATGGTTAGGCTCTTGATTTGAATGTGGGTGAGGAGGTTATTTTTTTACTGAGACAGAGACAATGGTCGCAAAAGCTACTGCAGAACACGAGATCCCGGGATCAATCCCCGGGACGGGCAATATTATTGGGGTTTCCATCCTGTTATTTCCCAGTAACAGCCCGAAGTCTAGATTAGTGCTCGGTAAATATGGTAATTAGGATAGCCCCCTATTACATGAGACTTTAACATAACTGCCTTGATGTCCTGACATTTGGATTCTTCTTTGTACGATGTATAAGAACACGGTTCCAATTTATATTTTGTAAAGCTTGGTTAGAAGTGAACAACCTTGTTACATGGAGTATTCTAAATAGTATGAATAGTTGTGTTTATGTTATATACGTAAATATACCCTATGCATATTTGTCGATATAAAGCACGTGGACCAATGTACATTTATCGACATAAAGCATGTGTAGTGTCTATGGAAACTAAGTACTTTAAAAAAATTGTCACCATTCGTTTAGAGATTTAATGAATAACAATCAAGGTTTTTACGCGAATAATATATATATAGGAATTACTTATGTCTAGTACGAGAAAAAGAAAAATAAAATCAAAATAAAAATTATAAATAGAACACGGTATTTAAATTATTGTCTGTGGGAATGGTGCCCAGTAAGCTGGCTGCGTTACCTCGCTGGATCGCTAAATTCGTTTAGAAAAAATATTTCATTTCTGTCAGCTCCACAGGATGTAAATGGTTAATAACATCTTCTAGAAGGGACAATTAAACGTAGTCAATCCATGCAAAGAAGTTCTAATACCTAATTTTCAAGAAATAGACAAATGGGTACTTTTCCGAAAGAAAAAGCAAGTTTACCTTTCAGTTTTCTTGGTCACTTTAAAGAGCAGAATGTTTGCTATAGATTTTTTTATACTCGAGCTATGACAAGAGCTGTCAGATGCACTGTCTTCTTTCTCGGGCTTTCCCATTTTACCCGACTACGGCGAAGCAAAAACAAAAGCTATGATTTAATCTATGCTAGTATAACGCTGAAGACTATGTTACGCGCTAATGTTCAGGAGCTAGATTATAAAAATATTTCAGCGTTAGATAGTCTATTTATCGAGGAAGGCTATCATCACGCTAAGACCAATAGCCACCTATGAAATTTAGTCTAGCGGGTGTAACCGCTAGGCACTGCTAGTATTTAATATCACTGGATAAATGGGTAAGTACACTATCACGCGAGGGTGAGCAGGATTGCCGAAGTTCGAGCTCCGCTCCGCACGGTTCCCGATTAGTGACTGTCGAAAATGTCTCACGTATCCTTCCTTCATTTACTTTACTTGAAAATTAACCCATTATTCCACTGCACTTGTATGGTGTTACAGTTAGAAAAGTTTTCTAAGGTAAATTTGGTTCCGGCTAAATATACAAAGGGAAAAAGTTTTCCCCACAAATAAATATTATTTGCGTCCTCTCCTTGCGTCATAAATACGGAATTTACGTCATCATGTAAGGGAAGAGTAACTATAGATAACTTATATATATCCTACAAGCATTTACCCGCTACTTCGACTGCGTTATATATATGTTTTAGTTATGTCTTTAGTTAGTTTAGTCGGTGCGAGTCCGACATAACCCTCCCGCGGCGTTTGATGTATCTATACCGGATTCTCCACGTTAAAAAAAGGGTATACAAATGATACCTTAGGACTTTGGAGTCCTAACAAAAACTAGTGGGGAGCCGCGTGACTGCATTAATAACCAATTGTGCGTAAATAAAGGAAAGGAAGCCAATTGAATAAACTACTTGACATGTGATTCGCACACGTGTTCCTTCCGCGCAAGGTCGCGGGAAACTAGGCAAAAACTTTTCATCAAAGTTTGTTTGTATTGTCCAAATGACTTCAAGCTACCAAAATAAAGAAAGACGTATATAATGGAAAAAAATCCTGGTATGTTTAATATGTGGCTAAAATGTAACTGCAGTACTTAAGTAGATAATTAAGTTAATATTTACATGCCCTAAAATTGGGTGAAATAAGTGATTCTTATGACCTTAATAACACCTGTTTTGTACCATATTTCATGTGAATAAATATTATTTCTATTTCTATTTCTAAATAATGAACGTAGTATAATGGGAGTCAGATTAACAGACCGCATTCGAAATAGTACACTACGTTCCAAAACACAAATCTCTGATGTTGGTCATCAAGCTGCTAAACTGAAATGGGACTGGGCTGGGCACGTGCGTCGCATGTCAGACGAACTATGGGGCTAAACAAACCACACGATGGACCCCTCCGAATGCGACGCGCAGACGTGGCAAGCCGACAAAAAGATGGCAGGACGAACTCTCCGCTTAACTCAAAAACTGGCCGGAGATAGCCCTGGATCGGAAGTGTTGGAAAGAGGGAAGGGAGGCCTTTGCTCAGCAGTGGGACACATCGGGCTCTAAATAAATAATAAATAAAAATAATGTACCTAGTAAATTTAAATAAATTATGTGTGATGGTAATTCTCGCGTTCCCTGTTGTCCCTAACTAAAATCACGCGTTGGTTTTATGTGTCGGAGGCGTATATAGGTAAGACTTATCGCGGTACTTCTGCAGTAACGGAGGCGATGACACGTTACCATCCTCATTGTTTTTTTTTAAATACGCCCAAACCCGATATTCCCGGCCAGGGCGCAGGCAACTAGGTCCGAAGTAATACACTTGCACCCTGTCCCCTGTTGAGGAAAACTACCTATATAGAAAAGGTTATATATTGAGCTATATCTGCCAAAACCACTACGATCCAGACTCCATATTCAGAGATTGTCCTTAGATGTGCTGGGTTCAAATATTAAGAAAGTTTCAGCCTTTTTAAAATTAAGGTCAGAAACTCACGGGCTCTCTCGAATACCGCACCTGAATTCAAGATCGACAACGAACATATCCTATCTCAAAAAAAAAAGGTGTTATGTTCGTTGCGTAAATTTTTCATCAATTTCATTAAAGTAAGGTAGAAAAACATGCTTATGTCCAACACACGTGTATATTACATTACTCAAGCGACATGACGTTGCATTCACGTGCCATCGAAAAAGATAGGTAAGTATATACCTACTAACTGGCACAGTGTAACCATAAGCTTATTACAAACAGTACGGAATCTAGGAACTAACACACTCACACAGACGCTCTCATCTACGAGATAATAAGCGATAATGACAGCATCTAAGGAGTCGTTTCCAATCGTGTACTTATATGGTACTAGCTGTACCCTGCGGTTTTACCCGCGTAGAGTTAATTTCATAAATAAGAGTTGCCTTTGTTACTCCTTGTAACATTAGATATCCGCTAGTGAAAGTCCCGTTAAAATCTGTCTAGCCGTTTCGGAGATTAGCTGGAACAAACAGACAGACAGTAGGGAGCCCTTCATGAAGTCCGGATCGCACTTAACCGGATTATTTAAGCTTATTACATAACTTTTACTGTTCCCCATTATCCTCAGAATTCTTACGCATCGATGTGTCTACCCTATTGTAATAACGTCAGAGATAAAAGAATACTGCGCAACAAAATACAGATATGACCTATCCGTTGTGACCTTAAGTATCAGTAGCATATTGTTAGTCCCATAGTTTATGAGATTCAAATCTACCAAACAACCAAACTCCACTTGCTACCTCCTGTCTGTGACACACGTGACATGTAGAAGTGAAAAATCTACTCATATAAAAAACGTAATTAAAAAAAAATCTCTGTCTGCCTGTTTGTTCCGGCTAATCTCGAAATGGCTGGATCGAGTTTAACTTGATTTTCAATGGCAGATAGCTAATGTTACGAGGAGTAAATTAGGCTACTTTTATTGAAAAAAAAAACATTACTTCAGTGCCGTTTATACTTTCATATGCATTAAGTAAAGTCGTTATTTTGGAATTACAAACACTTTAATTTTATTTATCTGTGTAGATGCATAGATATAGATGAGACAGATATCTATAACGTGTGTAAATCTGTCCCTGTCAGGCTGTCATGGCAATAAGAGTTTATGGTTAAGCCCTGAAAGCATGAAAGTGCGTGACAGTAGGGCGTTAACGTATGAACTCTTACCTTATAAACCTTCTCTTAAATGACATGAATAGCACAGATTAAAAAATAGTTGAGACCCAAAAATAAGGTCGTCCTAAGACTAAGGAATACGTTATTTCTTCCTTGATCTGCACTATTATAAAAGCGAAAGTAATAAGATTCCATAAAGGCTTTAAATAAACAGAGTTCCATCCAACCATCACATACTTATTTCAGTCCCGGAAAATTTCACGTTCCCGGGGACTGTTGTCAACTTTGGGATAAACACGAACAAAGCAAAATCTGAAAGTTTTCAGCTCTATGGCCTCGTATCGAGCGATCAACCCAACGACCTTAACCTTCAACTTTCATTAGGGGACAACCTATTCAACGAAAAAATTTTAATACGTACAGGAAATCGGCTTCCACTCCTTAGCGTTTATAGGCAGTCCTACAGGTGCCGTTTCGAGTTTTCACTGGTAACATCGCATCTTTGTGAATTCGCTTACTGCTGACGCGCAGATGCGTCGTTAGCAGTGAACGCGTTAAGAGCGCTCAGCTTACAACGCTTTGCACTTCATAGACAGAGACAAACTCATAATATGACTACTGTAAAATCAAAATCAGCGCTCTCTACTGGAGAAAGCATACCACTGGCGATGCTATGCTGGTCTTGAATGCACAGCCACGTTATTCACTAAGACTTCTCAGCGTCGCACTCGTCGTCGTATGTCGGTTTTAAAGAAATAAAATTGAACGTTATCCTCTATGCACTATATATCAATTTGCTATGGTTGAAACCAACGATCGTCATTGAGTTCGACGCTGAGAAACCTTAGTGAATAACGCGGCAGTAGTATTGGGTCTTGTATAGAGGGACACGACCAAATAAATGCGCAGTTATCACCACCATTTTCGCTGAACGCTCATACCTAGTGACGGCACCTATACTGTAATTAATTCTAAGAATCGCTTTGCAGTAACTCCTTGCAAAGTGCAATACACACACAGATGCCTTATTACCAACTAAGTACTCCGTGATTATTCCAATACATCACGCAAATCGACCCCTTGAACCGAATCGAACTTACAGTCCCAGGATTTATAAAAAAGGTCGCTAATAAGCGTGTAGCCTGCCTGGTAAGCGGCTTCTGCAGCCTAAAAAAACGCTTACAAAACCAAGAACATCACTATAAAGTGTTAAGTTGTTACCTTATAAAGAATGGTATCAATATGCCAATATAATGAACACAGCCCAATCCTCTTCCCATACAGTACTGGCGACCTAACACACCTCAGGAACACGACTCTACTCTTTGATAGCTTGTATTCCGCGAAGGGGTAGGCAGAGGTGTTGTAACAACACCCACTTTTCACCGAAGATTATTAAATGCCAACGTGACAGATGGTGAGTCCATCGCCGTCTCAGACACTATACCTGTCTTTGAATTACTTCTTAGACATATGCAGGTTTCCTCACGATTTTTTCCATCACCGTAAAGCATGTGGTGTGAAATCACTGTATTTTAGTTTTTTTAGAAAAACTCATTGGTACAGGCCCCACTGGGATTCGAACTTGCGTCGCTTGCGTAGCAGGCGACTGTTCAAATCTCAAAGCCACTACGACTCTTTGATAGCACTTTGGTATAAATGTACCCGAACCCACCTTAACATAATACACGTGAAACAATTTTATTAACAAATAATACTCACGTGCGCAACGAAAGTAGTTCATCGGTTATACAGGGCGAACCAATCCTCTTCGGAAATGGAGTCAACAGAACATTCATTGCAACAACCAAATTATTTTTAATTAAAAAAAGTTGTTTCTTAAATCAACAATTCAGAACCACTTCAATTTGATCACAATGGTTTGGTCCAAACACTGTTAACTACAGTCACTATTATCACAGGAACGTCCGTTCGCGCGTGACACGGTATTAAACTGCCGCAAGACAGGTGTACTGCGAACTATGTCTGTGCTACCCTGTATCAGCAGTAGCACTGACGGACTGTCGTGTGCCCGCTAGTGTGCCCACGTCACAGCGATTTAATGGGACTAACTGACCATTTTTGACGCTGTAATAAATCATTATAATATATTTAAATGTATTTTAACTACATAACGAATACTTTGTGCATGACGTCTTGTATACGATATATTTTTTCTCAAAAGTGATAATTTCCAAAAGAATATTATTTGACCGGGAGCCGTGGTGGCGGTAGGGTTGGAGCAGTCGCCTGCTACGCAAGCGATTGAAGTTCGTATCCCAGTGGCTGACCCCTTCGGGGACTCTTCTGGGATGGCGTGACTATATCGGGTTGGTTTTGGACTTAACTGAAATTATATACATATATATATATATAATATGACTTAACCCGAGTGGAATAATTACATTGGGCTAACGCTTTAACCCGCCTATAAACCTCCTCGAAAAATGGGCTAACACAGAAAGATATTTTTTAATAACACCAGCATGCGGCAGTTAGTATAACTCTGCCTACCCCTATGGGATACAGGCGTGAGCATAATATGTATGTATTTTACAAATTCGTAGGTACTATTTAACGCATATGTTGCGTGACGTGAAAGTACACGTAAGTACATAATCCGAACTCTAATGAAAGCCCACAGTGCCACGTGCCAACAAAACAGACGCAATCTAGCATACTCGAATATTTTCGTGCGTCCACGTGCCTGCGAGTCACGTTTCTCTATACAGCCTTATTTGTCTTGCTCACGTGATCTTAATAAGTTATATCGCGAAGAACGACATTTATCATATATTCACGTTACGAATAGTAGGTGTATGGGCGATAACCTATTCTATTTTGGAAAGATTATTTTTTTTACAATACTGTGTAGCCCCAGTATTATAGGTTTCAACGAGTGTAAGTAAGTGAAAATGAAATGAAAATGAAAATGAAAACGAAATGAAAAATATTTATTCAGTTTAGGCCCTGGTAAGGCACTCATGAATGTCGAGAACTTACCACCGGTTCGGAAACTAGCCTTCTGAGAAGAACCGGCAGGACACTCAGCCAGGCATCAAGTAAGAAGTGTTACTCCAAATACAAAGTTCAAGGAAGCCGGATAAGCTAACCTAAGTAGATCATTGTTTTATAAACTGTTGTTAAAATCACGTGACAGTTTTTTTAATCCCACCTCCCCAGGGTGACAATGTATGTTAAATTTGTAAGGATATATTTCGGGGTTTACACCTAAATGGTATGTACACAGACACAGTCGAGATTTTTGTCACAGAGTGTCATAAAAATAAAAAAAATAATGCCGTATTTTTTTTAATTATACCAATTATTTATTTTTGTGGTAAAGTGTAGTTTGTTAGAGGTTACTAAAGGTTCAACGCTTATTTTATGATATATGTTAAACATAGACAATGATTATTTTAAACTAAACCGCCTCAAAATTATAAAAATAATCACGAAAAATGGGATGCTCTATATATTTTTAGAATGATATGTGCCACCAATTGATGCTTTGTGGCAGAAATGTTTGTCTAAAAAGTCTAGACATAATAATATAGCTCTTCTGAAGCATTGTACTCGAAAGAGGAAGATAAATGAGCAAATTTATTTGTTTACAAGTTTGAATACAAATATGTAGCTATTTTCTTATATTCTCCACAACTACACAAACTTGACTGTGAAATGCTATCGAAAGGAAATTACACTCCAGATCTTCCCTCTGTGGAGTCCTCGCGAGCTTATGGAATAAATCAAATCAATTTATTAGTAATAATAAGTATATGTTGTATCATATCGCTCTCTAGTCCCACACTAAGCAAAGCTTGTGCTATGGGTACGAGACAACGACGATCATTCGAACTAGAGTTCCCGCTATGCTCTACCTCTGATATTTATATTATTCTGCGACAATGTCTGGCTATATATCTTTATGGACATGATTACGCCGGAACGTTGCCCCGATGAAGGACATACCAACAAAATAACAAACACATTTATAATATTATGTTATGTGGAAACGTAAATAACAAACCAACGAACAACTGATAACTTGACCAATAAGGTCACGAAATCAGTGCACGCTAATATTGTTGCGTTGGACTCTTGAAAGTGAGTGTGTATATACAATACCGCTAACGTGCTGTGACGCAAGCATTTATTATAATCACTCACAGAACAATTTGTCATTCCTAGATTATATACTAAGCGACTAGCTGGGCCACGCGGTTTTAGCCACGTAGACTTAATTTTATGGGTGGCTTTATTTCGCGTGCCTAAATTACTCCTTGTAACATCAGCTACCTGCCATTTTAAATTCTGTTAAAATTGGTCCAGCCGTTTCAGAGATTAGCCGGAACACATCAGACAGGGAGACCGATAGAGTAAAATTATAAAAGAAAAATTTTCAAATGCATTTATTGAATAGTTGTTATTATTTTATTACAAACAGTCATTTGATATTTATTGTTCTCTATGGATATAATTGGAAAGTGATCGTTTTCGACATATCGATTTCGATATACGACATCCTTGTTATCCTGTGTACGCGTGGATCCATGGTCATATTATAAGAACACGTGCGCTCGCCAGAGCGGGGCGTGTCTTACGTATCGTCGCAGGACTTGCAAATGTGTCTCCTTAATATCAAGTGGAAATACTTCAATACCAAAGGTAAGTAAGTAAGGGTAAGTAGTAAGGGTTATTTGAGAGTTATAGGTACTTATTAAAACCCCCGGTGGTTTAAAAAACGGTGGCCTAATAATAAAGAGGACACTGAACAAGTGGTCTTGGAGCTTGGACCCCATTATGTTAGTTACTAATTTTTATTTTATTAATGGTCGAAGTAAAGGTTCCTAAGGTTTCGATTAGTTGAAAAAAAAAATTACATCCGAGTATTTCAAATGAACACTACACAGCAAGGAGTATAGACATTTTATGCAATACGAGGCCCGCAGACAATGTGAAGGTGCAACCACATGCAGACTGACAGATGTGGTCACGTGACCTCATTTTTAATTTCCCGCGACTCAAAAAGGAACTACGTCATGCAGCCGCTCCAATCACGTATCGCTACATATCACGTGACCACATTTGTCGCTGGAAACGAGCGTCGAGCGGCTTACATCAGGTTACTTAATATAATCCTCCCAGTTCACTAACAAACGATATAAAATGTATGGGAATGACATATGTCACGTGACTGATCTATTCTTAACATTATGTATCGTTACTATTAGAATAAGCGCGAGAAAATTTTACTCTGTATAGTGTAACTAAGTGCCTAGTGCGAGTTTTCTTAAAATCGCCGTCACAAGACATCGCTTCGACGTAAACGCAGTACCCCTATCACGGGTTTGCCACCGTTTTCGGAATTTATACTCGCTAGCGTCACTCGCAATATTTGTATGAGATATTTAAGTACTTCACGTCACCGCTGGGAGTTGCTGCATAATTTCGCATACTTATATTCGGTGGAGACGCTAGCGAGTATAGATTACAAAAACGATGGCAAACCCGTGATAGGGGTACTGATTTGTATAGGCTCACAATAGTGTCATTTTTAGGCCGACAGACGGCGCTGTTTCAATATATACAAATCTGCGATTACGTCGACGCAGTTACATGTGACGGCGGCAGTGAAAAACTCAACACACTTTGTTACTACAAGTAATAAAATACACGAGCATAGGCATACAGAGACAGAATCATATAATTACTGCGCATTGAAGGTCAGCGCTCATAACTTGTGATGGTACCTATAGTACTTGAATTAATGCTCGCTAAACCAGCCGGGTTTTTGATATTGAAGTAGGGTAATAATACGTGGGCAGAACTTGATCCCTTTCACAACCTTTTATCTAACGCTATCATTGTTCGTATTTCTTTGCAAAATTCAAAGCCAAGCAAACTGAGTAGGTAGGTACGACTACCTACCTACGTTGAGTGGAAAGATTTTCCAATAGAAAATATTATTTACTTCTTGGAATCAATAAGTATTAAAGAAAGCACGTTTTTCGAGGAAAAGCTACTTAAGTGTACCGCCTACCAACCTACGCAATTATATTTATGGTATAACATTTGTAGGTACTTAGGTAGTTCAAGTAGGTATTTGGTTTATTCTGTGAAGACGCAGAACATGAATTACTCGGCTGTATAATTAAATAAGTAAGATTTATAATTTTATGTCTATTTAGTTCAGGATAATCTTTATATACATCATTCTACCGTATGTATGTATGTATGTAGGTACGTGTTTATATCACGGAACTCCTCCTAAACGGCCGATTTCAATGTATTTTTTTTAAGTGTTTGGGAGGTGCCCTGGATGATTTTAGCTCACAAAGTCAATTTCTTTCTTCAATTCAATTCATAATATTCAAAATTCAATTCAAAATATCTTTATTTGATTAGACTTCTTACAAAGTACTTTCAAATCGTCAGAAGGACACAAAATACATGATTATAAATGTTAACTATCTCTATATTTCTCTAAGTAATAAGTACAAGAGCCGTCACAAGTTATAAGCGCTCAGCGAAAATAGTGGAAATAACCTACGCGAATATAATGCATACGTAGTTTCACCCACTATTTTGACGGCACCTATAAGTAAGTAGGTAATACAGGTATGTCGAGACGTTTGGTTGGGAGATGAATAAAGATGTTGCATACTGCCGGTGTATGTACCTACCTACATTACCTACTCACAATCTTGTAAACTAAACAGGTAGGTAGGTATAAAGGAAAATCTTAATCGTAGGTACGTAGGTTGCGTATAAGTACATAAGTAGTTACCTATCCCCACCCAACGCGTCACAAAACACGTGCGACTCCGAGACATATTACTCACAATAACCATTGAATAATTCAAACCGATTCTCAATCGATTAACGTCGTTTATATACCAGTGTAGCGCACTGCTCTATTTTCGCCAGTTTATCATTTGGTTGCAGCAAGAACGTGACGCCACAGCTCAGTCACGTGTGGCCGCGACGAGTCACGTGTTTTACGACGCGGGGTAACGATCGGTAAACAGATACAGAGCTTTGATAGCTATTATATTAGTTTATATGTGTAGCGATTTGAATTTAAACTATTCACAGTCGATGCGTCACTATTGGGTCCTGTCGTATGTAACAATGTTTGATTGGGTCTAACAAATTCATTCCAATTGCCGATTTAATACGCTTTCGGACCGCATTTTTGTCCCAAATAAAATCCGAATCCTCCGAATAAAATAATTTCGTCCAACACGATATAAGTTTTCCTGTTTCGTCCGCATTCTTTTAATCAGTGCAGTACAGTAACTGAGAAAATTTGTATCCGGGTGTATTATATAAACATAATATAATAAGTATTTCACAACATTTTGTCACTATACCGTATGTTTCGTCTGTATACTACCTGTCAGATGGAATAAAATAATAATTGTATTATAGATATTTATAATCGTTAATTTATGCTACGGGTCCCGGGGATTTTTAACCTGATGTGTTTCAATCCCGTTTTGAGTCGACTGACATAACGAAAGATATAGTAAAGATTACAAAATAATATCTAATTCTAGTAGAAAAACAATTATATTGATGTCGCTGCCTTTCCACTGGAAAGTAAGTAGGTAGGTAGGTGAAAAGCTTAGATATAGGTTTAGTTTTTAATATAAATATCGCTTATAGGTTTTAATATAAATAGCAATTACAATTTTGGTAGGATTTAGAGGGCCGTAGTGGCCTCAGGGTTTGAGCAGTTGCCTGCTACGCTAGCGACGCAAGTTTGCCTGTACATATTTCACAACACGTGCTTTACGGTGAAGGAAAACATCGTGAGGAAACGTGCATATGTCTGAGAAGTAGTTCAAAGACGTATGTATAGTGCCTGAGACATCGATGGACTCATCCTCTGTCACGTTTTCACTTAATCATATTCGTGACATGTGGGTGTTGTTGTTACAACACCTCTGATTACCCGTTCAGGATGGCGTGAGCATATTTATATTTATAGGGTAGGATTAAAAAGTAATGGACATTGTTTAAGTTAAGCGTTTAATATACCTAGCTCTGGTTTAATATAATATAAAAATTAACATTTCATCCTGTCATTTGACATATATCCCTCATATATGTACCTTCCTACCTATTTTCAGCTAAACAGGACTCGATCCTGTTTGACACATGCTGAGATAAAATGAGTAGGGACATACTTAAGTACCTAGTTACCAGCGCTCTGAAATAAATCTAAATGGGTAATTAATACACTTTTCAGTGTTGGCAATAAAACCCAAACCAATTCCCCACTCTGCAATTGATTGTATGATTCTAAATGTGACTGGTGACGCTGAAATAACACACACATTTTCGAGCGTTACGCTTCTCTTATAGAAATAGGGAGTCATCATTTTCACAATCCATCCATCGTTGGTTTTCCCCTCCCCTTAAATTAAAATAACTATTATCATAAATGTTAAGAATTTATTGAAGTAAACATAGCGCGTAATGCGTATAACACAAAAGCTGGGTCAAATGGTAAGAAATAGGAAGATTCTCTAGATTTTAATTTTCAGATTTTGTATCCATGGTACCTAACGTGACTTCGAAGGATAGTGTGATTTTCCACGCGAGTATCAATAGTTATTGCAGCGCACGCATAAATAGGTTTTCGATTTTACACCTTGGGTTACAAAATAACAATTTTCTTTCGGAGCCCAATTTTTTTGAAAATAAAATTTACCCTAAAACCTTCCTCGATAAATGGACTATCCAACACTAAAAGATTTTTGAAGTCAGACCAGTAGTTCCTGAGATTTATAATACTAATATAGATTTTATTATAAAGTACCTAGCAATTTATTGTGATCAAAGTTTGTATAATTATAATGGGTCGGAATCGCATGCGTATTGCGCTCTGGAATTCAACCTCATTCGACACCGAGCTTCTTTTTGCCACGTTGGCGGCTTAAAAAAGATTAAAAAGCTTACATGATTAAATTAAACTTTGCCGAACCAATACTAAGCCGCGTCTCACCTACGTCAGTGGTCTAGGTTTTCTATTTATCCGACTTTAAAAAGTAGGATAGTGTCATTCGAATGTATTTTTTTTTAATTTTAACGAGCTTACTTTTTAAAATTTTCACAGTTGACCTCAATTCATTGGTCCCAAGAGTATATGTATGTATGTCATACAAACAAAACACGAGACTGATGAGATCATGCAATCGACGCGTGCATTAAATTTTTCTCCGAGAACCTTGAGTAATTAAAAGCCGTTACAGATGTTTTGTTTGAGCACCTAGTCGTCTTCCACGTGTATATACTTAATAATGTATAGTACCTGGTGGACCGAGCTGTGCTCGGAATCTTCTTCACACATAAAAATAAGAAAAAAAAAACCGGTGAACGTCAGTCTCGAACCGGGGTACTCTAGGTTCTTTATCGCCCCGTAAGCTGGAAGCCTCCCCTTTGTGCTATTTTTTGTTTGTTGACTAGGGGGAAACCTTCAAAAGGTCCCCGACCGCCCTGGGAGAGGCAGGTCGGGGTATGTGGGATTCTTACCGCACTAAAATCTTTTAGTGCTCAGTGCTCAGGGGGACTCCGGGTACTCTGATAGAACGCACCGGTGTCCCCCACACTTTGCCGGGGCACATCCCCGGGGCAGCTGTGACGCAGCCCCTGGAGACCTCGCTGTGCAAGGCAGCGCGAACCACATCGCGCTGCCACCTTCCCGGGCCCGCGGCTCGGTGGTCAAAGGCCCACCCCGACCACCGCCAGCAGGCCCTCCGGCCACCTTTTAGTCGCCTCTTACGACAGGCAGGGGATACCATAGCCATTTTCTTAGACCCTGGCTATTGGGTGGCACCTTTGAGCTACCCTAACTTGACAGATGTTGGCGAAATTTGCTGTCGTATTGTAATGATATTTCATGAGTTTTTCAGTGCCTAAAAACATGGTTAAAACGATGTTTTCCATCAATGAAACCTAGCTAGATCAATTTTTTGCCCCTAAAAGCCCCTACATGCAAAATTTCATGAAAATCGTTGGAACCGTTTCCGAGATTCTGATTCTATACAAGAATTGCTCGTTTAAAGATATAAGATAGGGCATTGATTACAAAGTAGATGCACAGAGCTTCTATCCGACTAATATATCAGAAAAAAATATCAAAAAATCATGAAAATTATATTTAATGAGTTTTTAAATATATACGCTCACGCGATCCCAGAAGGGTCCCCGAAGGGGTAAGCAGAGGTGTTGTAACAACACCCACATTTCACCGAATATGATCAAGTGCCAACGTGACAGAAGGTGAGTCCATCGCCCTCTCAGGCACTATACATACGTATTTGAATTACTTCACAGACATATGCAGGTTTCCTCACGATGTTTTCCTTCACCGTAAAGCACGTGGTGTGAAAATCACTGTACATAAGTTTTTAGAAATTAAATAAGTTAGCGTTTCTAAGGAGCTCCTTTGAAATATTGATGTTTATGTTTTTAAATAATAAAATTTGTTTTTAGCAGGCGACTGCTCTAACCCCAAGGCCACAACTGCTTTTAGTTTTTAATTATATTATAATATGGTATACTCCCAAAATATTAACATCTTATATAAAACTTTACATGTTGTTGCCCTACAGTATATGCATGCAGTATGTGACCGTATTAGTCTAGACTTTATAGCCGAACACTTTTGCCACAGAGGATCGGTTGTTGGTGCATCAATCTATACATCAATACAGATATATAAAGTGTCTGTTTATAATTGCAAAATAACAGCTTTTCTCTAAATAAATGTGAAAGTATATGCGGTACTGACTAAAAAAAAAAAAAATTTCAAACATTTTCTGCGTGTCTGTTTGTTCCGGGTTTGTTGTCTGAAACGGCTGGACAGATTTTAACGGGACATTCACAGGCAGATATTTTTTGAAAAAAAAAAATGCATTCCCTTGGAATTAAATTAAATCTACGCGCGTGAAACCGCAAAGTACAGCCAGTAAGTACACATCACTGAAGTTACGTAACGACAACGAAAGGTTGGGTCGGTACCTATTTAAGTTATTCGAAGAAAGCATTTGTTAAGGAAGAAATCACAACATATATAATTATTAATTGGCCTCTTGCATCTATGACAGATGATTTAAGCAGCGTCATTTAGGAAATTCTGACGGCACTTCCACCAGTGGCTAAGAAGGCCGATACAACATAAGCTTGGTATTTATAATGGAATGGAGATGGTTTGGGTCACTTGACTAAAGATCAACCTCGAACGTGGCTTATGATATCCTTATGTGGTTCAACGAACTTAGCCTTCTTTAATCTTATTGTTAATAACTAATGTATCTCTCTTATCGACTTTATCGGTATCTTCAGCTGTTTTATAAGTAGGTAATTAATGCTTCGACATGACAGATACGATGCTGCTTTTTAATTTAAAATGAAACGTTTTATAGACATGACTAAACGATATGCTAATAATTACGTAAATAATGAACCCCAATCATTCATTTATTTCATATTTCAAAATCAGAATATTTTGGAAATAATATCTGCTATCTGGGAATACAATATACTCCCAAAATATTATGATACCCATTAAGTAGGCTAATTATATCCCTTGAAACTAAAATACAAGGGTAGGACAGCACGAGGAGTTTTGCATTATTTAAATTGGATTACCTTGATAAAGTAGGTCCGTACTTATAAATAATTCAATCTAATTTGACGTTGAAGGAGTTTCATATAACAATTAATAGCTTTATTTATACATACATACATTTTATGCTCACGTCTGTTTTAGGCAGTAGACTCACGTTTCGCCAGACTGCCGTGGCATAACTAAAATGCCGTTAGCCGACATCTGACCGATTTTTTTACTTTTAATACTTTTAATAATATCGATCTGTTTCCGAATTTTTAATAACTTGAATATTTTAGGAAATAATCCAAGTCTCAAATAGGTGTTGTCATTGAAAAGTCACTTTGGTTTAAATTTAACAACGGTTTTGGTAACGGCATTATAGATATATCATGGCAGCAGAGTGCCTAGTACCTACGAATTTTCTTAAATCGCCGTCACAGGTCATCGCTTCGGCGTAAACACAGATTGGTATGGGCTCACAATAGTGTTAACTTAAGGCCGTCAGACGGCGCTGCATCGATCCCAAACAAATCTGCGTTTACGTCGTCGCGGTGACTTGTGACTGCGTCAGTGAAAAACTCTCACTAGGCCCTCTATTATGTTTAAGTGTGAGCTTATCGCCATTAACCGGGCACTAATCCAGGCTCCGCTCTGCTACTGGGAAATTAATTATACCTTAATTAAACTGTAAAATAAAGTGGGTCGGTATAATGTAGGTAGTTGCGTGAACGAGCTAAGTCTATTATAATAATCGTCTCCCCTGCGAGGTAACGTGGGCGAACACGTGCCTCTTATTTCGCAGCCCTGTGCGTCTCAGACTAATTGTATTGATATTGTATTGATTTTATAGGTTTGTTTCGCAGAACCCTGTTTTAATTTACCTACTCCTTGTAACATCAGCTATATAAAAGTCCCATAAAAGTCCTGTAATTCAACCCGGTTCAGAGATTAGCCGGAAGAAACAGACAGGCAGACGGCCAGAGAGACATAGAAAAAAATATCGCTTTTTTAATGTAAGTTACACGAGTTATAAGCTCAGCGAAAATAATGGGAGTATTCGAATCTAACGACTTATTTGTTAGTTATGAAGCACGCCACTATCATATGATCAATGTAATCTCAAAATCTTTTTGATACTAATGCTACTAATCAGAACGCTGTTAACATTTCCATAAATAAACAACACATTCCTCATACTGATACTTGGTTCTTTTAACAATAATAATGTAGTATTATGTTTTTACGTAAGTAGATATATTGGAGATATGATAACATAACGAAAGAGAATTATGTTATGTAGAACTACAACATAATTTGTTTTAACGATAATGTCTAGTTGGATGTAATGCCTCAAGGCTTACATCTAGGAATATTGTTGTTTATTAATGGTCCTAAAGTTTTAGATCTGAGTATCGTTTCGTTTTAGCTCTATTATGCCTTTAAGTATATCAACACTTCACTGGAATCGATAATATTACTATAGAACTGTTAAACCAGTAGAATTATCTCTGAACAAAAAAAATGTGGACCTAGGGCCTTACATGAGCTCTTATTGCCATGATTGTTTGACACATATTATGAGACAGATCTATATGACGTGTATACATCTGTCACTCTCACACAACTGTAATAATATTGCAATAAGAGCTCATGGTTTCTGAGTTTCTGCAATAGAAGAGACTAAAGTCTTTCTACCGAATTATTGCAGGACAAATGATGATGAAATGTTTATTTCATCATCTTTCGCCTATTTAAACATTAAATCACGCGTTTTTCAAGAAGAGATTGGATAACGTTGGTGATATTCGACGCGTGAATAGATAGCGTCACTAATAAGTTCGCGGAGCATGGAACGACACGTGTTCGGCGGTCACGTTGCGAGCCACGAGGCTTACGCAAACAAGACCAATACCGACCGACGCTGGTCTGCGAGCTGTGCTGTGACGTAACGACATGATAATTTGGTGATCACACGACTAAATGCAACCTTCACGCTGTGTTCACCGCAGAAAGAAAGAATGTGGGGTATTTTACAAGAATGAAAAATAGGGAAGCTCTTTCGTTTTGTGACAGATACATGTCATGTTCGCCTGTTTCATACTATGAGTTGGCATTAAGAGCTAATTGCAAGGCGTCAACGGACCATGCCTTATCAGAATGTGACCGGCTTTGGCCCGAAACTGAAATTCGTTATTTTGTATTATTGTAGATTTGGGTACCCGCAGGATCGATTTTGAGGTCAAAATAAAATTATTCAAGGAACTATTCATAAAAAATCAAATCAAAGAGCATTCGAAATAGAAATAATCCACAGTAGAGGTAGAGCCGATTGGGACTAGGGAGCTCCTTATTACAAAAAATGGTTTGGTCCAGCCAAACTCGGACTAAATCTATGTCCATCCCATTCAAAATCCGTATCACAAAAAGAGATGGAGATAATTTGAACCAAAGATTATCTTAGTCCATGTTTTGTAATAAGGGGGTTGGAGTTTACCTAGAGGGAAGAATCTAGTTTTGAAATAAGATATTGACAACCTTCCTACTACCTATCTAGGTAGGTACATAATATATACACGTAATAAATGTATAGACTACTTACTTCAGTTGGTGACGCGTGCATTACCGTGACTAATGATAAAATTGACTCTTTAAACACGTCGACTTGCACTTCGTGTATAATACGACACTTAGTTCTATTACTCGTAGAACGTTCGTTTCGCACTACACGTGTCACACCTATGACTTTAGCTTGTCTTAGCTCAAAAGCTGCCATTGTTTTTCCTTTCAATATTGAGTTATTCAACTCTTGACATTGTATGAGTAGAAAACGTCACGCACGTGTTCCAATTGGCCTACAAATGTGTGCAAGTTCATATACACAAATACTCTGTCTGACAGATTTTAATATGAAAACCAATTACCTACCTACTCAGAGGTACGTATACAGTCTCGAATTGATTACATTTTGGAATTAATTTATGACTCTGGCAAAGAACTTGGCTTCGCTTTGAAATAAATGTGTGAAGCAAGGTGGGCCTAAAAATGAAAAATGCTAACGTACATTCTTCTTAAAATTATGATATGTAACTGCAGATACTGTAGGAGTCTCCTTACCTTCCTATAGGCACAGGGAATTGAAGTCCGTCCTCTGTCAACTCTGTCCCACGCATTGGGTCTTGAACATTTTGCTGCGAACCATTTATCGGCAACATTGTTGCAGCACGGCGTAATTAAAGCGACTACATAAGTAATTCGACACGTGTATCTGTCGTTTGTGTAATTTACAACACTAGTCTCACTTATATCATAGAATAAATTATAATGCTTGCAAACGAAGGTAATACGGAGAAGGTAATACAAAGAATACATCTTTTTAGGCAGTCACAGAGGCGGTCACGTTCCTTATGATATCTATTGTTGTTATCAATAGCAATTAAAACTACACGTGTAACAATAAACAAGCAAGTGAATTTATAATCACATAAGGAACAGCAACTTTGCTATTCAACCCACAGATAGAGGACATCAGTTATACAAGTCTAAGCTAATCTCGCAGTCGCACGTTACATGCTTACTTAGAGGAAATGTTGTTATGTCGTTATATTGATATGTTCATTGCTCTTAATCTCTAAGTTCGGCGCACGCTTCTATATCGATCATAGACTATTTATGATCCAGATAATATAATATAACCTATTACATACGTATTATACCTATTATATACGGTCGGGGACCTTTTGAAGGTTTCCCCCTCGTCAACAAAAAGAAAAAAAGTACCGACCCCAGTAATGTATGGGATAAGGCCAGGGAGAAAATGATGATGCATCGGTGAACGATATAATTCCATAACCTGGAGCAAAACAATAGCTACCTTGACTGGACAACATAAATCAGAAAAGGTACCATTGGCATTCGATCAATAATGATAATGACTTCGGTGTTATATATTGACGACATCCTTACAAATTGTCGACTTCATCTAAAATCTCCCAAGTCCCAGGGATGTACAGGTGGTGGTTAATCCGACTGCGGTTATTGAAAGAAATTACAGTCGCCGTCACGAGTTTTGGGCGCTCAGTGAAAATAGTGGAGAATAACTGCGTATGTTTTTGTTCGCGCTGGCTCCATACATAACCATTTAAAATAGTGAGGCGCATTCAAGGCCAACGCTCAAAACTGAGGACACAATCGGTATTTACATATTTATCTATATAGCACTGACGATGATCGACGGTTTTTAGACGTACCATATACCACGTTTCAATTAGCAACGAAGGCCTGTAAGCCTAGATATGATGTGATGCAATATGAGCTTCATTTAAGGCATTAGAGGCTGCCTTTAAAGCCTTTGACACACGAAACCTATTCTATAATTTTCTTTATTACCCGAGCTTGGGCATCTTGTTCGATTTCCCTAGACTTGTCAGAGGTCAGTTACCTAATCTTCCTAGCTTTGAAGATTTCGGGATCCTAATAATAAATATAAGTAAGTAAGTATGACACGTGCCAAGTGCCAACGTGAGACTTGAACATATAGGTACCTTCAACGATATGTTAATAATGATTTCGCAGTATAATGTGTTTTTTTCTAAGACGTTGTTTTCCGTTTATTTTTTCCTTCACTGTTAAGCTCGTGGTGTGACAAATCTAGAAAAACTCGTTAGTGCAAGATGATGCGGATTTAAAACCTGATAGGTATGCATTTAATGCAGGCAGTTTTAGAAGTCAATGTGATTTCGCAAAGTAATAATGTAACAAGTCTGTTCGCGAAATAATGCTCGGACCAATAATAATGAATAGATAACAACGTAGTTATTATTCTTATAGATGCAGTAAAAGTTAGAGCAACGTTCGAAGGAACGTGTACGTACGTACGTTGGGTGAGTTGATATCGGTTTGCATAGCTATAGTTGGGTTTGAGTCAGTGTGTGAAGTGGGCTTCTCTGTGTGCGTGAGGCGAGCTCGGTCACGTTTCGCGCGGCGTGTGGAGGCCGGGGCGCGAGGCGTCGGACTTCAAGTCACGTGTTACCTAAGTGCTATTTTCGTCCCGCTTTCGCTACAAATCACAATGTCGTTCAATTTCAACGATATCTACTGTTTGATTCGATATCGATCTAGCTTTTAGCTTCAGCAAGTATGAACGATTCACACGGTAGGTTGGTTGGTAAAGAGTTTCTACCTATCGTTATAGGTCCCATCTCAAATTAAACCTTTCAATGCACAGTAGTCATTTTATGAATCTGGCTATATGTATGGCGCGAGGCGAATAAAAACATACGCAGTATCCCAAATATTTTTCGCTACGGATTCTTTACTCGTGTCGGGACATGTCTACGTTAGATAGGTATTAGGTACGAAGGTCGTGCCAACGAACACTATCTATACATGTAGGTTGGTATCATCAAGTTCTTACCAAGGTAATGTAGGTTGATGGATATTTAAGTTCTGAGTTTGTACTCTTCTCATGAACATCGTAATGGTTCAAATTAGTTTTTGCCTTCGACTTTGTCCGTTCGTCTCGCTGCGGTTCATTGTCCCTTGCTCGACGCGGACTCAAGTGCCTAGGTACTAACTAGATAACTTTGCTAAGTACCTAGTTGTAGAAGTTAATGAGTTTTTTTTACACAAACATGTAATAGTGGTAACATTCTTGTAACATTATCTATCTGCCAGTGAAAGTCCCGTTAAAATCGGTCCAGCCGTTTCAGAAATTACCCGGAACCATCCGACAAACAGACTTTAGTTTATTAAGTCAGTACCGTATTTGCTTTCATATACATTTAGTGATTTTTTTTCATTTTATAATTACAAACAGACACTTCAATTTTATTTATAGATGTATAGATAAGAGACATTTGGATCACTCATAACACTCATTACCGTTTCCGAAATTAAGCATGTAAGCAATCCCTGTAGCCCATTGATATTTAGAAGACCAGTGTAACTCCTTTGCAAAATGGATGGAGTGGTTCTAGATGAAACACAAGTTTACTGTTAATAGTCAGCTAGTGGGTTGAAATAATTCTTACCAAGGTACTGATAAAGGAAGCGAAAATAGTGGGGGTAACTGCATTGCTGCTGATTTATTTTACTCATCGCGCCATACATGTAGATAAGACAGAGACGGATTTATAAAATGACTACTGTTCAAACAAGTCAGCGCTCATAGCTTGTGACAGCACCTGTATCTACTTACTACCTAACTGACATGGCACCGACTTATACATTGTCACTACTTATCATGAATTTGCTGATCACACATGTAATATTATTTACAAGATGATATATTATGTAAGTACTCTTGTTACTAAGATATGTTCATTGGTACATACTTACACTATCTATACGTATTATTATACTGTCGTTAACTAATTGCATAACAAAGGACTAAAGATCAGAGTGGAGACAAAAGGCTATTTAACAAAATATGAAAGATGACTTCAAGTTGCCCTCTGATTACAAAAATCGTTACCACGTATAATTTTTTATAGGTAACTGTAACTAAGTGTTGTTACGTGTTGTGACAATGTAGCTATACATGGGCAAGTTGAATGCCCGAGGCGGAAAGAGAGACCTATTGGAAGTTTTAGCAAAGGGGCCTTCTCTCCTACTTGCCAAAAAATTGCTGTGCCCAACAGGGTCCATATTGTTAATTTATAGTGTTACCGTTCAGTATCCGTAAGTGCTAAATTAAGACTATGTTTTAAAGCAATAAATTGAAATTGAAATTGAAATAGGCAAGTCCTCCTAGACACCTATAGAAAATAGTCTCAGCAATGTTGAACTGGTTGAGACTGAGAGATTTTGTACCTTTTTTAGGGTAATCATTATATTACAATATCACATTAATAAGTATTTTTTTGCCTTGGCAGTTCAGGAACCTACATAAATATTCAAAAGTGTTAAAAATATGCGACGATCTTATATCACTTCATAGTAATAAAGAAAGAATTTGTGGGTCGTGTCGTACCGTGCGTGTTGCTTACTCGTATGAACGCGTGCCAAATAGGGTGAATCATACAAGAGCATACAAGCGAAGTCATCTCTGTGGCTAGTGGCAATGCTAGTACATTTATCGACTTGTTTTCAAGATCCTATCATAGTAGTTTCACTGCGATACACAGACAGATGCACGCAATTATGGATTTGGTTAAAATAATGTTATATGGAGATAAAGTGACTCCCAAATAAAATTACATTCAGATTGCGACCTATTACAGTATTTTCTTCGATTGTTTCAACATAATAAGTTCCAAAGCTGTATAACGACATAAGTACATGTAATCCCAAACACAGAATAAAACCTAACAGTAGTGCGGGTACCGAATTAGTGACTGGCCTTGAAATACCTGATATTATAATTAATAGCATTGATCCGTAGGCTAGTGACGTCAGCCTTGCAACGCAGGTGCACAAAAATAATAAATTATTTACAAAGACTACATGTGAAGCTATACATTTCCAGTACAGGCTACCCGCGCATTGTACGGAAAGTCAATATATTGCGAGGTCATATTCAGGTTATAATCAGGCTGGAACTAGAGCAATATTTCATTGTCTTTGATGCAGCAGAAACATTGGCTGCCCATCGCATTAACATCAATGTCTTGATTTGCAATGCCCTCAACACACCTGGTGCCTTACTACGAGCTCTTATTGCGATGATAGTTTAATCATATTGTGAGACGGATGTATATGACGTGCATATATCTGTCACTGTCACACAACTGAACTATCATTGCAATAAGAGCTCATGGTTATGTCCCTGGAGTGCTAAAAGGCTAAAATATGTAAGCCTACGTACATTCATGTTTTATGGTTGACAATACCCTGGTGAAAGATGTAATGCGTCATATTTTTAATGAGGTTGTACGGCGTCTGGTACAGACATCCCTTTTACCTCCGCGGCCGGATCCCTGCGTCTTTTGCACCCCTGTGTAAAGACGACTTAAAAATAACGAGTTAGGGACTGCGCATTTAAACTTTTAACCTTGACGGCGTGGGAATAGCTTTAGGCGACACAGGAAAGTGGACCATTATATCACCTTATCACTCCAGAAGGTTTGTGCGTGCCTTACCTACGTCTATCAAAGTAACAGCTAAATAAGTTGGTTCTTGTTATTATATAGCCAATGTATTATTTTTAAGTAATTATTGATTTTGACAAGCGCCTAATGATGAGCACGTCTTGCTCTCGATGCCTGCCCCCAGGGCCATGGCCCGCTTAGCCCTAGGGTAAATCTAAAGTCCGTATATATCACAAAAGGTAACATTTTACGCACTCATTCATTGCGCTCAGACCAGGGGCCTTGCCATGACCTCTTATTGCCATGATAGTTTTACTTTTATTATGAGACAGATATATATGACGTGTATACATCTGTCACTGTCACACAGCTGTAATATGCAATAAGAGCTCATGGTCAGGCACCAGGGAATTAGGTTTTTGAATGACTGTTTTCGTTGCAACATCAATGATAATTTTTATTAGTGAAGGTAGTTAGTACTAGGTACTCTAGTTATAGGTAATCTTCGTACAGCAAAACATTGTTTGAAATAGGAGAAGGCAAGAGAAATGGAATTCTTGTTTTCTTAGTATCTCTGAGGCAGGACCATGTTAAGTCGCATACTGAAGATAGCGGCGAAACAGGCGCACTGACCCTATGTAACAGGTGGATATACTAGAAATACCTACTTAGTTAGGAGCTTAGCTACTTACCTATGTTAGTACCAAATCAAAGTTTGCACGTAGTAGGTGGTTTGAATGATTAAGTTATCCAGCATTACTAGGTAGGACTTATCTGATTGCTATGATATCGAAGGTTGGGCTCCTCGTGCGTGTCACAATATTCCATTTCTTGCAGTCGTGGGGCATGTAGGTAGGAAAATAATTAGTTAGGCACTTACTTGTCATATTTAACGGATTGTCCGTCTTCCCAATAATGCTTTGTTTCCATATTCACAGCAGTCACAATAAAACTAAGATCACAACGTAAGCACTGTCACATAAACAATAACAAAAGGTCTATTTACATTTTCGCCCGTATTGGGTTTAACACTGTTTGGCGAAACTTCACTTAGGTCAAGTCTTCGCTAACCATTTTCGTCAGTTGAACGAGATGATAATGAATGGCGATTATCGTAATATTTGAGTGCATGTAGACCGCAGAATAACACAGACGTAGTCTCAGCGCAAACAACGCGGCTGTTCTGTCTGAGTGACTTGAGTGAACGCGTGTCGTGTGTAGGTGCGAACCGGCCGGTGCGAGTCGCAAGTCATGTGACATCGCGGCGTCCGTCGAAATTAAGGAATGTGGGCCCACATAGGTGCCTAGCCCAGTCCATTATTATTATTTAGCAAATTATAATCCCTATATACACGAGCACGACACATCTGTCTATATTAAAACTTGTTTTATCTAGGAATCTATGTTTTTGCTCCAACGAATTAGCGGCATATTTATTGGAGTTGATCGCTCGCCGCTTCGGGCCACGCTCGCCCGCACGTGACTGCCTGCCTTGACGTGACTACTTCGACCCCGCCGCGCCTAACAAATAGGTACTGATACCTACTGAGGTAGGTATATACCTACATAGGTGACGTCATGAATTATGATCGCTCAGCGAAAATTGTGGGGAAACTGTGGATGTATTTCAAAATGACTAGGCACCTAGGTATTACGCATTCAAGGCAAGCGCCTTCTTTTCTTCCCCCTTAGTACCTATCTTACAAACCCAATATAAGCACTCGGTACTTAGTATTTCGCTGTCCCACTTTACGGCTATAAGTAGGTAGGTACTAGGTAGGTGTAGGTTTTAAAACTGTGGGCTATCAAGAGGCTGTGGTGAACCCAAAATAAAACAGAAGTTACTTTGTTATTCCCGATACTCCAATCAAAGATATATGTATATATCCTTTCTCCTTTTTAATGCTATTTAAATAATCTTGATTACTTAATTGGTTGATGGTCGCTATTCACATCGCAACGCAAATCAGCTGTTGGTTTGGTTAAGTCACGTTTTACGAAACGAGTGCATATATATTCGCACGCACGGTACGTAATATAATTATCTATCCGCCTATATGTAGGTAAGTAGATACGTTACAACTTAATTAATTAATTATCAGTCTCAAAGCAGAGTACATAACTATAACTAACGACCGAGATTTTCAGTGCGACCAACACAAGTCACTGAAATCGCGTAAAATTCGTGTAAAAGCGTCGATGTAAATGCAGATTTGTATAGTATCTGTCAGCCCATGGTTTGAAACATACGGAATTGGACTTTACTCCATAAGAATTATGTATCAGTTTCTTTTGATTGAAACTAACATTCGACGTCGAGTTCGTCGCCGACAAACCTATGCACACTCAGCGCACAAAAGCTAACTCCAGAATACGAATAAACTCAAACCGTTTAGTAAAGCGATTTAACCGTTTAGGTAAGAGTTAGACAATAATAAAAACAAATAAGCAAAGCATAACAAATAAATAAAAATAAGTACTGTGGTGAGCGACCCCCAACTCGGGTCCCTCGCTCTTCGGGATCACTACTATTTACCATATAGAATAAAATTAGTATCTCGTTTTTCACTTTTATTCCTTATTTTCCTTCTATTTCGTTCTGCCGTCGGACAACCGCTACTGTTTCTTCTTTTTTTGATAATTCAAATATACTTCATAAAGTCTAGCTATACCGAAAAAGGTTTTAACCAGCTTGCAAGGCTAAGGCCTTACAGTACCTAGGTTAAGCTTTTTAAATCTTAGAATACAGTTCTAATAAAAATCTGTAGGCAATTATTTTAAATACGTGACCTCTTGGATTATTCATTAACGAAAAATAACTGCATCACGAACGGAGCGACTGAAACTGGCTGCGTACCAATTATTAGGTTTATATCATTGCATTTTATTATGACTATTTAAGATTACATTATACCAGGGACATATTTAATGAATGTTAAATATTTATGTTATATGTTTAGCTTTCAAACATCGCTAATACATAAGTGACCAACTCGTCGGTCTCCATTAGACACATGTACATGATACAACGGGCGATTGACTGGTGATTCTTCATCCATGGGACTATGAGTAAAAAAATTATGTCTTTAGGTAAGGTTAAATTTTATTCTTTATAGGACAACTTTAAGGAGAATATTTATTACGAGGGGTACCTATTTGTAATAGTTAAGTTAAAGGCAAGTAAAGATAAATGTATCTAACAAGAATATAGTTGCCCACATTCAGTCTTTATGTCTATGGTTAAATGTAACATATAATTTTCGGCTGGCAGCCCTGTAACTGTCGCGCTTGCAACGTTTCGATTCGTTATATATTAAGCGTAAAAAATACTTTGCTTGCGAAATTGCCGTCTCGCGCACAATTTAAACTCAGTTATTAATAATTTTGCATAAAATGAGTATGGTTAAGATTTTGTTCGTTTATGGAATAAATTAGGTTCATCAAAAAATCTAATTTTTAGATTCACGAAACGTGTAAAAACTAAACGTACTGTCACGTCTTAACTGTCACTTACCAGCCTGTCACTTTCTTTCCGTCAAATTGTACAGCAGTTTTCGAAGAGGCGTTTGCGTTCATTATAATAATTTACCTTTTTCGGTGAAAATACTGTGATAAATTATTCAAAATGCTTGCTTTAATCAATCGTATCCTTGATTGGATTAAAAGCTTGTTCTGGAAGGAGGAAATGGAGCTAACGCTGGTTGGACTGCAGTACTCTGGAAAAACAACTTTTGTTAACGTCATAGCCGTTAGTATTATCTGAAAACAATAATTTTGTTCTAAACAGATTCCTATTATGCTAGCCTTGAATATAACACCGCCCTCTGGTGCGTCGGAGCTAGGTAACAGAAGATGTGATTTCATATCGTGACATTTACATTGGATAGCCCGTGGTATTTTTATTCGTATCGATGTAATGCGTCTATATTAAATAACATTAGTCATTGTAATCACTTTGTTCAATCCGTCTCTTAAGCCATGAATAACGGTGAATAATTATGGTTCTCCTTTATAATACCATCTGTGTTGAAAAGCCTAATTTTCAGACACTTAGTTTTTGTTGATATTTTATTTCGTAACTGTATCAGAGATTTTTTAAATTAAAGAACATTCATAGTTAATATAGCAAACTAACATATTGTGTTTCTAACTTCTGCCCTAGACTTTGTGTGTGCTGACTTAAGTTAGATCAAAGTATCCTAAGTGTTTATCATAGCTCTAAGCTGTGTGGTAGATATAATCAAAATCCATTCAGCTACTTTAGTTTGGTTAACACAGTAACTGCTAACTTCACATCCTCCTCATAAATTCGCTCATTGTTTGACTGAAGATGCATTGTTAGCAGTGGATGCAATAAGCAACAAATTTTAAAATACTTCTAAGATACTAAGAACTTTCTTTATCTGACAAGTCAAATGTCATAATCCAATTGGACTATAGAAAAATTGTTCCCCAAGTAAATATAGGTTTTAACATGTCTTAACACATTCACTGCTAAGATTTCAACTTCTTCGTAAATTCTCTAACAGTTGGATGCACATACACATTGTTAGCAGTGAATGCATTAACATTGGCAAATTGGTTTGGTGCGGTGGCAGCTGGGGAGATGTGTTGATCTTTGAAACACAACCACAATTCTAGTCACACCGATACATAAACACAATTGTCAACATAAAAACCTATAACTTGGGGTATGGTTTTTATTTACTACTGCTGTTCTGTTGCTCTGCATTTTCACCTGCATAGATTTAGTTTTATTCCTGCGGAACACTAAATGATTTTTTGAAATGAAGGTAGCCTATGTTCCTCCTTGTAATCTTGTAATAAGCTATCTGCCAGTGAAAGTCCCGTTAAAATTGGTCCAACTATTTCAGAGATTACCCGGAACAAACAGACAGATGGAGATTTTTTTATAAATTAGTTTGTTTGTGCCACTATCATATATACTTTTATATGTATATAGTGAAGCGCTGTTATTTTGGAATTACAAACAGACACTTCAATTTTATTTATCTGTATAGAGACAGTTATCTATACATCTATGGTAGACCATAGCTGCTCTATTGTACTCAATTTAATGTAACAGTTTTTTCTGCTTATATGTTGGGTTGGAGTTATTCTTTAAAACTACTTATGCAATACTTTCACCAAAATTTATAATTATAACTAACATTAGATGTAGAGCACTACAAAATGTTCAAACTTTTTCAAACATTTTCGTAAATGACAGATGGATGTGTGAGGTAACGAGATTGGACAAGGTAAGGAATGAGTTTATAAGGGGAAGTCTGAAAGTAGCACCACTGACTGACTAGTTGATGAGTAAACATTTGTCGTTATGTGGAGGGTTGAGGAAAGTGTTGCCAAAAAAAGGTTTGTTTATGAATGTGAATGGTTACAAGGGGATAGGAAGACCTGAGAAACAATGGATGTATTGTGTGAAAAATTAATGGCTAAAAATGGAGTGAATACAGATATGACGGCTGATAGAGAGCAATGGAAGAGAAGAACACATTGCACCAACCACAAATAACATGGGATAAGGGCAGGAGGATGATGACAGATAAATCTTTAATCTAAATATATAAAAATCAATGCCACTTTTCGTTGTAATGTTATAACTCAACAACGCCTTTACCGATTTGGCTAATTTTGGTCTTGAATTATTTGTGGAAGTCCAGGGAAGGTTTGTAAGTAGAGAAAATTTTAAAAAGTCTTGAAATAGTGTAAAATCAACATCTTTCTATACTCCCATATACAAACAATTTGTACTAATACTTAAAAGCCCATTTGAACCTTAATACTATACTGTAAAGTTCAAGTAGGTATTAGTGAAGAGATTTCGGGAAGGCAAAACAATTTGTTATATTCTGATGTGCCCCAGTAAATATTTTTTGTTTGAATAAATGAACTTTATAATAAATTTTTTTATTACTATATATTATACGTAGTATACGTAGCACGTAGTAGCACGTACCGAGCAGCTAGTTCATTATAAATAATTGGGGTTGATAGATATATTGAAAACTATTCATAGATTGAATCACAATATTCAAGGACGAAATACACTTATCAATAATAGTAATTTATGTGAAATGTTATGTTTTCAATTAATTAAAGCTGCTATCAAATTTCAATATCAACTCAATGTCAGCTCATAACAGGTTGTTTTGTTCTAATCAGGTTCATTGACTGATATTTTTATCTAATCTTTGATTTAAACATTTTTGTATAAAATTGTGCTGCCTTTCCTATTTTAGAGTATGTTTAAAGATTAAAAAAAAAAAATTCTATATATATGCATCTCTTTCCCTTTCTTGGTAGATAGTTGTAGTTGGAGAGAGAGGCAAAAGAAAGTTCTTTACCAATTTTGACAGCAACAGAGTTACAGAACATTTTGCTTCATATAATTGGAATTGTATATAATTTAGGGACAAATAATTTCTTACCATGAATTCAAATAATAATAAATTTTGTAACATTGAGTTTTTCAATCTGTATCTTCACATTCTTCTAGATTAGTGCCCGGTTAATGTCAATAGGCTCACTATTACTTGGAACTTAAACATAACTCCTCCTCTTGCGGGCGTGAGCATACATCTTTATAAATATATAATCCTACTTTATGTCTATGTCACTGAACTCCTCCATAACAGCTGGACCAATTGGAATAAAATTTTTTGTATGAGTTTGGGTAGCTCTGGATCATTTAGATTCACAAATCAGATGGCGTTGCAGTCGCCATGCAGGACAACGTCTGTTGGGTTCCCTAGTATGGTAATTTATTTATGATAATTGATTATGTTTCATCCACAGTCCGGTCAGTTCAGTGAAGATATGATTCCTACAGTCGGGTTCAACATGCGCAAAATCACCAAAGGAAATGTCACAATTAAGGTGAGTGGTACATTGACTCTTTATCACACTTTTAATTTGACGTATTTCATACCCGGCGCAGATAATGATTTCGATTACGAACTAGATTTATTGGGAATCAATATTAAAATGTGAAAATTTACTAAAATAATAGAAAAAAATACTGAATTTCATGGGTAGCTTTGTTTTGTAGAACCCTAATTTCAGAGATTAACCATAAAAAACAGACTGACAAACAGATTTTAAATATAATTGTAAATGCATTTATTTTCTAAAGCTGTTTATTTAGAATATTAAATATGCATAAGAGTTTTATTTATCTGTACATATAAATAATAGAATTTCAGAAACAGTATATTTTTTTATGATTTACTAATAGTTAGTATATTTTCCAGGTATGGGACATTGGTGGCCAGCCTCGATTCCGCTCCATGTGGGAGAGGTACTGTCGAGGCGTCAATGCTATTGTGTAAGTTTATTACTAGTGCTGAAATGTACCTTAATCATAATATCCTTCGTCCTTACATAATATAATTTATCCCAGACACATAATTATATTTACACAAGGTGTGTAAACAGCACAATGTCACATCAGCTCACCGGAATTAAACCCGTGATATAGTTTAGTAATCTAGTACTGGACCATCAATCCCGTCCAATACGTGTGGTGTTACCCGGCGATATTTATTGTACATAATTTGAAATATTTTTTTTTTATCTTCATCGACCTTTAGAAAGAAAACCTGTTAATTTCGGCTTCGTAGAGCGTTGTCACTGTCGCACACCGTCATAGGTTAGTAGGCGACAGAGATAATAATCTACGAATCCGAAATTCTGAGTGTCTCTTTGCTGAGGACGATGTGTAATATATATCGCCGGGCTAGCCAGGTACTCGTCGTCGAGCGTCGATTTCAATCATATGAAATTGATACATAATACATATACGTTAAAGATCAATTTAGAAAGAGTGCGACGCTGAGAAACCATAAGAATTGCGGTGTATTACAGGTACATGGTGGACGCGGCGGACGGCGACAAGATAGAGGCGTCCCGCAACGAGCTGCACAGTTTGCTCGAGAAGCAGCAGCTGACCGGCATCCCCGTGCTGGTGCTCGGCAACAAGCGGGACCTGCCGCACGCGCTCGACGAACACGGCCTCATCGAGAGGATGTAAATACCTATATTATACTATAACTAGCTGTGCCCGGCAAACGTTGTATTACCACATATTATTTGGGGTGGAACACCTATTGGAGTAGCTCGTGGCTCATTTGCTAATGCGCATATCATTCGATCAGCGAAGTTAAGTAACCGAGACCGCCCGAGTTCCCTCCGTGCCTCGGAGAGCACGTTAAGCCGTCGGTCCCGGTTGCCAATTTACCATCTTTGGTAATCGTTACAGGTCGGTCGGAGACCCAAAATAGACTGACAACTGGTTTAACCTAGATCACAGATTTTCCTCGTTAAAGGGGTTGCGAAGGTCAGATGGCAGTCGCTTCGTATAAAAATCAGCCACATCGGGTTGAATCAAGTGCCGACCCCAACAGTGTATGGGATGAGGCCAGGGAGATGATGATTTGGGGTGGAACATCCTTTATATTTAGGAAATGAAAAATAGATGTTGGCCGATTCTCAGACCTACCCGATCTGCACACAAAATTTCATACAAATCGGTCCAGCCAACATTGTGACATGCAAATTGTATATATTAGATTTTACATCCTCGCGCTTTATTGGGATGTCAATATTACATCCATATCGCATGGGGAGAGATGTCATTATTGCATATTATATACGAGTTGGTACGAGTATACACATAAATATAATCGTAATTCCAAACTAACAACTGTCTGTTTATCTATTGGTGCCATGTTAAAGGGGGTTGATGTAATAAGACTGGGCTACTGAGCTAATTGCAGATGGAAACAGACAATAACCAAAAACTTTTATTAATTTATTAATTTATTAAACCAATTTTAATGTGAACCTATACGTAATATTTTCGACCCTATTGCCTTGTAATAAGAGTTATAAAGTGACTTTTGATAAATTCCAGGAACCTATCAGCAATCCAAGACCGTGAGATCTGCTGCTATTCGATCTCGTGCAAGGAGAAGGATAATATCGACATCACGCTGCAGTGGCTTATCGCTCACAGTAAGTCGGGCAGTGCACGCTAATCTCACCACTATATACAAGACATCTTTGAACGTTAAGGCATAGTTTCGCCTGCACACTAAATTATGAACTGCAGTCACGTGCACTGTGATTATTTTTTGTCAGTATTCGACTATTATTAGATTCCCTGTGACTTCTAATGAAAGTGTAAGGACCGGCGTAGAGGAAGTAACATTCTTTCGCGCTTGCACCACTAGAAATGATACAAAATGTATGGGAATTACATAAATCAGTCACGTGACATATGTCATTCCCGTACATTTTATATCGTTTGTATTAGCGAACCGTGAGGATACTATTATTTTGTCTACAGGCCTTACCTTCACAATGAAAACGGACTGAAAGATTATTAAATCACATATATCAGTCCCCTGATTAGTCAAGGTCAAGGTCAAAAATATCTTTATTCGATTAGACTTTTTACAAAGCACTTTCAAATCGTCAGAATGGCATAATTTACAAGATTATACATGCTACCGCTAGTTTTGCAAAGTTGCTTTTACTGAGAAGAACCTGGCAAGAAACTCAGTAATTACTCTTTTCAAAAAAATTATTGAAAGGAATATAGTTATTTTAGAAAAAATATGTTTTTGTATAGGGTTAAGTATGTTACGGAGACGTAGGAGGTCTGTTACAACTAACTCAATAACTCATCCCCTAGGCAATAATTTTTAGGGGTTATAAGGGGACAAATGAAGTCCCCTACATCCCCTTTACCCTATTACCAATAACACTTGGTTACAGTGCACGTAACTGTATCATTACTACACGAGATATGAATGTAAAGTGAATATTGATTTGATACATTTGCCTCGTACCTTTGAGACGGACTAGGATCTTTTAGTTATTTCAATTGTATCGAGTTTGCTTGTTAAGCCTCGATAGATAATTAACTAGTAACAAAATGGTTCGCTTTCTGTAGGTTCATAGTGTAGTTGAATTGATGAAACGATTAGATAGCGCCTTAAACTATGTTATACACCAAAGATGATCTTGTTATAACGGTCTTTTTAATAGTTTTTTCACAATACTAAAGGGTAATAAAAGCTTTGTGATCTCCAGTTGGAAGATATGACAGTCGAGTGATCTTTTTTATACAAGGCCTAGACCAAAGTAACATTCTCAAGCGCTTGCGCTAATAGAAACCATACAAAATGTATGGAAATGACATGTCACGTGACATTCCTGTACATTTTGTTGTTTGTAATGTTACTTCGTCTGCAGACCCTGACATAAGCACCGAAATTAAAATCCACTGGATATAATTTGCCAGCTTACTTCACCTGATGGTAAGCGCCTAATGCAGCCACCGTTATAAATACTGGCTGGAAACGATGTGTTAACGTATACCTATTACAAAACGTGGCTTGAGAACAACTTTGATTTAGAAGTAACTCTGTCTCATTCTGCGGCACGGATTTAAAAAGAGATGGACATAGATTTAGTCCGGAAAAGTCATAGTTAGTGGTCAAAATGTCTAAATCAGAGTGCTACGCAAGACATAGGCCTTTCCATAAAGAGTATTTTTCTTTATTAGACTGGCTTTTAAGAAAATTGTTTTCCAATTTCTCCCAAACCCTTCCATCCAACTGCTTCGTAAATCCTGTTTTCCAATCGTAGATATATACAACTTTTATTACAATATTACGTATTGTGAAAAAAAACTATTTAAAAAAACTCGTGTTTTATAAATTTAGCTTGAGTTATGCACTCTCTAGATGTGGCAGTATACTTTTTGCCTGACCGCTGGGTCGCATATATTTACTCTGGGAATGGTGCCAAGCTTTTGACAATTTTGACACAATCCTTATGTCACGAGTAAAGAAAGTGCTGCCACATTAAAAAAAATATTGTAAATGCAATTCGAAGTGTATTCACCTTTGGGTAAATGGTTATTTTGCAATCACACACAGCCTCAGGCAACTCGGTAGTTTGCCGATAAATTACGAGTACTTGAATATCAACCAACAATTGATATTTTAATTACTAAATAATCATACTTAAAAATCATTTTGAAGTTCATCTCACAAGACCTTCAATTATGTATTGAATCATTTAAACCTTTCAAATAACATTATCAAACAAAATTAACTTAAAATATTTTTTTTGGATTTTCATTCAATGTTTTGGAATCCTATAGATAAAATGGCACTAATAATTGGATATTTAAGATAGCAATAATTATATCTTTCGCTTTTATAAGCTTATGGCTATATAAAGGCTATGATATAACATATCAATTATAATATAATATTTACCTGAAAGTGCATACATTGCGGAGTGCGGACATAGCCTCAAACTGTGTTAGATTATTTAGATTCCTTAATAATTATAGCGTTATATATAATTATAAATATACCTATCTCATATTGTTAGCTAAAAAGATTAAGTTTAAATAAATATTGTGTGGAACAAATTTTGTCATTATTGTGATGACAATGAGACCGATATTTCATTTTTGATATTCGTACACTGATGAGTCGAGTATTCGTACACTGAATTGATTCCTGAAACGTTATATATATTTGTTATAAATACTTTTCTACATTCAGTTTATAATCGATGTACAGTTTCGAATTTAATTTTAGATGGTGTCATATTTATAACATATTGATGACATTGTTACTACATAAATAATAATTATATGCATACAATGTAACAAATATTATGTGTTAAAGTTGGCTTCTAAATTGTATGTTTGGTAAATGCCATGACAGTTTGACCGTGTGACGGTGACAGATTTATACACGTCATTATATATATGTATCATTCGATGATCAGTTACTATAATGGTAATAAGAAGTCATGGTCAGAAAGCCCCTGGTCCGATTTTTATCCGATTTCATACAGAAGCTAGATGTCATTTTTCAACCTACTACGCGGCGCTAAGTAGGGTAATGTGTTTATTGAAGCTTGCACTGAACAGAGGTTATAGTAGCATCGTTGTAGATACTAATTATTCTACTTAATTAACTTGGCAAAATTAGTTCCACATAAATATGTCGAGTATAGAAAAGTCACTAGATTTGTATTTGGTTAAAATTAAAAAAATAATCAGAAACCGCTTCGACTGCACATTATATTGTTCATAACAATGGTTATAATATATATATATATATACATAGTTATTATATATGTAATGTAAAGAAATATTAAACGCGGTGTGACGTCGGGGTTACTTTTGGAATATCATTACTTGGAATGCATTATTAATAATAATTGTTAATTATTATTAATAATGCATATATTGAGTATTATCATTTACTGCCTTAGATATTTAGCGTCAATTAGCATAAAAAATTAAGATGTTATATTTTCCACGCGTTATCTACACTATTATTAAAAATAGGAAAGATTCTCCGAAACTACTTGACCGATTAGAGAAATTCTTTCAAAAATGTATAGCTGCTTCATCACCGAGTAACATAGACTGTAACACCCGCGTAGTTCTCGTATATAAAAAAATTAGTCTATATTAATCACTGATAATGTAGCAATCAAACAGTGAAATATTTTTTAACGTCGGTGCAGTACTTTTTGGGTTAATTCGTTGCAAACATACATACAAAACTTCCCTCTTTATAATATTAGTATAGATAATGATACGACATCTTCTGTACGCTCCTTCATGAGCTACAAGCATTACATGACAAAATATCGCAGTTTAGTTGAAACTACACTAACGGCAGTTTTCAATATTCTGTCATTTAGTCAAATGCATATGAAAGTATAAAGGTACGGTACTGACTTGGAAAAACCAATTTTTATTTTTTTTCTCCGTCTGTCTGTCGGTCTGTTTGTTCCAGCTAATCTCCGACACGGCTGGACCGATTTTAACGGGACTTTCTCTGACGGATAACTAATGTTACAAGAAGTAACTTAGGCTACTTTTATTTAAAAAAATACTTTTTGGGTTCCGTGGGAATTACATTAAATCTACGCGGGTGAAACCGCAGGGCATAGCTAGTTACTTAATATAAACAAACCTATCATTTGGCCTTACTTTCATTCAAATAATTTTTGTTCAACTAATTCGTTAGTTGACATTATTATGAAATTGATGGTATGGATAGATCAAATCTGACAGATACGTGGGGATAGCAATACGTCTGTGATGTTTGATAGCTTATTGAACATAGCGGTTAGAAAGCAAGAAAAAAAAATTAATTTAAATAATTCACCAAGTAACCCCGTTTTTATGTCAACATCGATTAGTATTAAAACTCTTAGTTATAGATTTGTGGGAACAAATAGATATCTCAAATGCGTTTGCACTATTACAGAGGATTACGGTTGAAATTTGAATAGCAATTATATGTTGTGTTATTTAACCTGCTGGATAGTGGTATCACAGATTTTTTTTATAAAAAAAGATATGGAATTGTAGAAAGTTGTTCGTTTAAAGTTACCAAAAATATTTGAGATATCGATTTTTATTTTTTTTTATTTTGTAATGGTGCGTAAATCGAAATTGTATTTATTAAATATACAATAAAATGAGATGTGGAGAGGTTAATAACCCTTTGGTACGAATGGCGTGATTGCTCAGTTCTATCGTAGCTTGTATATATTGGTTTCTTGAGAGATATTATATAATATATTGGATTTAATACGTTATGCTCTTTTATTTTCCAAAGCAGTTCATTAATGTGCGATACTAATATATAGTAATTAATTTCAACTTTGTTTGTTTATGTCCTGTCCCTGGAATATGTATAATTCAGTTTCAATCCTGTTTCCAGTGTGAAGATATTAATTAAAATTAGGCATACAATAAATAATACTAAAAGAGCCATGCTGGCGGGGTTTGAGCAGTCGCCTGCTACGCAAGCGACGCAATTTCGCAGCCCAGCGGGGCCTGTACCAATGAGTTGTTATTGAAACTTATGTGTAGTGATTTCAACATCATGAGGAAACCTGCATATGTCTGAGAAGTATCTATAGTGCCTGAGACGGCGATGGACTCACGCTCTGTCACGTTGGCACTAAATCATATTCGGTGAAATGTGGGTGTTGTTGTTACAATGTCTCTGCTTATCCCTCTGGGATGGTGTGAGCATATTTATATTTTTATTAAAAGAGGAAACTTAATTTTACGTGATGACGTTTTATCTTTTGGATTAACAAAATGTTTTTTGTTCATATGATTTGGAAGATTTGGAGAGCCGTGGTGGCCTTTAGGTTTGAGCAGTCGCCTGCTACGCAAGCGTTTCACATCACGTGCTTTACGGTGAAGGAAAACATCGTGAGGAAACCTGCATATGTCTGAGCAGTAATTCATAGACGTATGTATAGTGTCTGAGACGGCGATGGACTCACCATCTGTCACGTTGGCACTTAATCATCTTCGGTGAAAAGTGGGTGTTGTTATTACAACACCTCTGCCTACCGCTTCGGGGAATACAGGCGTGAGCATATGTATGTATGTATGATTTGGAATAATAATTTGCTATCAATTGTATTTAACAACACGTTCTAGAGTCCTTAAAATACTTTGTAGTGTAAAACATGTGAGTAACCATATTAACGCCCTCGTAATATAACTAAACTAAGGTTTACCTGAATCACTTGTAACTTTTTAGAGCCAAGTATAATGTGAAATAACGAGCCTATCAGATAAATATTATATTTATTTCGGAAAATACATATTCGTTAGTTAAAACATGGTAAAAAATGGGATTCTCTGTAAAAAGCACGTTTTATTAAACAAACGGGGAGAGGGGAGTAATTGTAACTTAGTGGTGGTTACGACGCTGGGCGTCACTTTTAATCTTATTGAGCAGTTGATTAGCGCTGAGGAGGTTAATCATCTCCTGCTGGGTTTCCACAAGTTCAGCTAGACGCTGCACGGTTGCTTCCAGCTCGAGGAGTCTTGCGGACGAGGGGCAGGTGCCCTGGCACACGAGGAGCTCGTCGTGAAACCGGGCTATTTGTAAGAGTAGGGACCCCGGGGCCTGCGTCCGGACGTATGAACTGTCACTCAGCTCTTTAGGAACATGTACAAGCTCTGTAGGCCCAGGTACAACATCTTCAGGACCTCGTACAACCTCTTTGACAATTCCCCGTTCTCGCATGTAAAATTCAGATGCCTTGAATGTAACCAGTTCATCGGGCGTGAGTAAAGAAGCCACAATTTGGTCTACGTAGTTGGCTTTCAAACAGTTGATGAAGTTGTCCAATTTGCCCACGTACTCCTGCTGAACGGTGTCCGGCAAAAACTCGATGAGATTCACTTGGTCGTTCCAAAAGAATGGGATGCTTTTCTTGTTGATCGCGTCCCGTAACTCTTGCACCATCTCTGTGAAGATGACGATCAGTTTCTGCTCCCAAAACGTCTTGTCCTTCATGCCTTCGAGCTTCCACAGGAACAGCGTTTTGATGTAGTAGCTCGCGATAGACTTCATCATTAACGCGTCACGTAATTTCTTCACCTGTAACAACAATGTGTCTTTGTTAAACATAGCTATATTAATGTCCCAATATTCCGAAGACCAAGTGGAAAATATGAGAAATGGAAGGGAAAAACACATGGAGAAGAGGCGCTGTTTGCTAGACATATACGGGCTCGCAAATTGATTCCATTATTTCTAAGGTAGGTAACAGGCTAGTTGCCACACGGTTGCCGCTTAATATGTGGCGGGCTTTACGCTTGTGTTCCGGTAGAACAATCTATACAGCTCACCATTCTGATGGTCATTTTGAGGAGTTGACATCCCTTCATCATGTCCCGTTCGAACTCCTGGAAGGAAGGTCGCCAGCAGCGGTTCCGCTTGACTTCATCTTCTTGGGCCTTGTTGGGTTTCGGGACCAGCATCCAATCCTTGACGCGTGTGTGCTCTACTTGTCTGAAGCCAAACAATATTTAACAGCAATTTATTCATACGTGTCAGAAAATACATAAGTTCCTAATTGCTTTTAAGGATCACATAAACACAAATTGGTAATTCCATTACTTATTAGATCTTTACTTTGTCAATTATTATTTTTTAGAATATGTCATCATCTATATAACATCGACTCGAAGGACCAAAGGGAAGGACTGAGGATATATTCGATTGAAAAAAAAAATACCTTTACATACATTTTACTCGAAGACGTAATTTATACAGCTAGGTAAGTACCTATTATACATTTTCTCCCTTATTATAAAACCTCTGATTAAAAACCATCCCTTTTAAATCCGCATCACAACGAAATATAGATACATTTAAGCCAAGGTCTATGTTTTGTATTAAGGGAGCTTATGTTTATGTTGGATGTGGTAAATTGTAGATAACAGTTTGTATTTTGCCTTACCTGTAACCCTCAGGCCATCGCGGCAGCATGAACCTAATGACTGGGACCAAGTCGACATCCAGCGCGAACTTCTCTCCTCCGACATCATTCTTGACCTTCAACGTGTACGCTGGCCCGGACTCCTTGTAGGTCACCAAATAAGTAACCCCGTTCACCACTACTCTTCCCCCCATATCATTAAGCGCTTTCTTCACAACCCCATGGATCCAGTCGCGGAATCTATTTTGCAACAAATAATTTTCACTATCCCTCCAGCCCCGCGTGACTTTGTGACAACTCTCCCAGTCCTTTTGGCTATCTAGATTGTCGAAAGCCTGCCCAATTTTGAGCTTCATAAAACCTGGTTCATCGTTCTCAAGGATGATGCCTTTGGGACCGTCTTTGTAGCTGATGGGGAGGCGAATGACGATGTTCATGTCGAATTCATCGAGCTTGGACACTTTGATGCCATCGTACACGCTGCCAGCGTACATCACCTGCAAGAAACACATTGTGATAACTGACATACCGCCCACCAAAGTTTTCTCGGACCACAACCTTTCCCGACTGAAACTTCCAAACAAAATCAGAAAACCTTACCAAGTAAAAGTAAATAAGGAGACAACATTGCTGTACAGTGATTAATTTGGGAAAACAGAAAATGCAGGAAGCAAGAAAAGAAGATCTGGACATATTCCCCGTGTCGCTCCAACATGGTCTCCAATCTGAATCTCATGAAGCTACAATATATAATTAAGCGTTACAAGCACTCATGAATCCAGGAACAAATCGTTCAAAATGACACGCTCATCTGCGAGATTATAAGCGACTAGTAGCAGCGTCATTAAGGGGTGTCCAATCGCATATATGTTCAATTCTACCGACTTTAAACTAGGATTGGCAACCCTTACACTGCATGGAGCAAACCTTCTTATTTCAAAAATAAGCCTAGATTCCTTACTGCTTGTAAAGTTGTAGTTATGGTATACTCGACCAATAATCACGGAAATTTGTACCCTCATTGTCAGTGAAAAGGCATAAAGCCTTCCATCACCACGAATGCAAGGCGGGGGTGGAAGCTGATATGGCAAGACAGTTTGCCCTGCTCTGACGCTCTTACAATGCATTACACTGTATTCTGAGATCCACAGATTATAGACAGACGTTTCTTTGCACCGCCAGTAGGAAGTAAGACCAAACCTGTTTGCCGTATTTCTGGAAATAGTTGTCCTTCTCCCCCATGCACTTCCTCACCGCGTCGAAGACAGCGTTGAACACAGCTTGCGATTTCTTATAATCGGCATCTTGTATAGCGACGAATTGCTTGAAAACTTCTTCTAGGTTAATGTTGGTGTTGGTCCTAACGGGCATCAACCCAGTGGGTTTCACCGTCGTGTACCTTCCCTGGAAGTGTTCTTCCTCGTCGATGTCAAGCTGTGAAGCTACTACGCACGCAGTCTTTTTACGCAGAAGTTACCTAATCTGAAATATTGAATATATATATATACGTTAAAATATAGGGATGGTTAGTAATAGGTACAGAGTGCCTATTGCGAGTTTTCTTAATATCGCCGTCACAAGTCACCGCGTTGACGTAAACGCAGATTTATATGGGATCAAAATAGTGCCACCCGATGTCCGACAGATGGCGCTGTTTCGATCCTATACAAATCTGCGTTTTGTCGACGCGGTGACTTGTGACGGCGGCAGTGTATTTTTTTTGTTCCGAGAGTTTTGAGTGCAGTCTTTGAATGCAGAGTTGTTATTTTTGGGTTTGTTTGGCACGAGTTCGATTATACACGTGTGAAAGTCTCCAATATTTTCAATGAGCGCTCAAAACTCGCGTCGCACCTACTTACTTATAGTTCAGCGACTTTATATTTGTTGGTGAACGAAACTGTTCGAGAAGAAATTCGACATACAAAGTACATATGGTAAGTAAAGTAGATATTAATAACATCTCTGCCTTCGGTACTCCAGGGAACATTGTGGAAGATGTGAAGGTAATAATAATTAAGACCTACACCATCGTAAAAAGACATAATGCAGTCTCAACGGTAAGCCAAATTTATAAGTTAATCAAGTGATACAATTCTGCTGGTATTGCCCTGAACATCATAACGTGGTCCGAATATGATTCATCATCAAAATGACAAAATGGTCACTTAGGTGCAGTTCATATTATGATTCACGAATGATTACAATAATGAAGATATTACGAACTAACTTTTTATGATGCTATTTGACACACAAGCAATTCGTATTTTGTGTACCATTTTAGGAATCTTCATAGGAAAGTGTGAATCAGGTGAATTCAGAAATATTAACCATTCGTGAAACATAATATGAATTGCAGTTAAGTGACCATTTTGTCGTTTCGATGATGAATCGAATTTGGATCACATTATGATTGTCTCAAAGTGGCCTTTTTAGACTTACTCAATTCAATTCAATTCAAAATATCTTTATTCGATTAGACTTTTTACAAAGTACTTTCAAATCGTCAGAAGACACGATTACGTAGGATTATACATGCTACCGCCATGTTCGGAAGGTTGCTTTTACTGAGAAGAACCTGGCAAGAATCTCAGTAATTACTCTTTTAAAAAAAAAAATTACAGCTTTGACTAATACAATATAAAGTACATACAACAATACAACATAAGCCCATGGACACAGTTCCAGTGCACAAAAGTCGATATAATTTTTTTTTAAAACTAAATGTACGTACTACGAATAATTGTGTAGCTTGAGATGACCAGCCCCCACTAGCAGCACCTGTTCACAAGTATGACGAGAATGCCAGCCATCCATCCAGTACAGGTTTTGTTATGGGCACAATGCCCGAGACTATGGTAAGGACTATTTAATTCGCAAGGTTAAGTAAGTATATAGTAAATCACTGAATATAGGACCACACCCTATCGGCTTGATAAAGATAAGCGCTCAGAAAACTAGCTACGCGGGATGGCCTAAATCCATAATATTCACGAATAGGTACTTTTAGGACATAAAAAGCTGAAGATTTTGTTTGTATACTTTCCATTTTTTTGGTCCATTTATAGAGGAAGGCTATAGGCTACCATCAAGTTACCAACATTTATATATTTTTTTTATGTATGTACCTTATACTCTCTTGTATGCACTTAGTGAAAATATGTTACTTTGAAACAAACAGACACTTAATTTTTATTTATCTGTATGGAAAGATTTTTCAGGATATAGTATCCTGTCCTTCTCCTGTTTCTAAGCTACCTCCCCACCAATTTTCAGCCAAATCGGTTCAGCCGTTCTTGAGTTAAATAGTGTAACTAACACGACTTTCTTTTATATATATAGATTTATTAAATTATGTTACTATTCCATGCAAAGTCGCGGGCAGAAGCTAAGTAATAAAATAATACCTAGTACAAGTACAATGACCTATACTATAGCGTTACATGAGGTATCATGATGAGATATCATATCACTGTATGAATTTTAAGTGGTAATAATGATTATAATCAATATAGATATGTAAAATAATAGATTACATGTCTATTGTAATCGCTTACCTAATGCAGTGCAATGAATGCTAAATTCATGAGATATAAATACTGTAACCTAAAAGGTTGTATTATATTTTTAGAAGAGTAATTGTTGAGTTTCTTGCCGGGTTCTTCTCAACAAAAGCAACCTTTCGAACCCAGTGGTAACATTATCATGTATAACGTAGTTTTTGTGTCCTGGCGATTTAAAAGTACTTTGTAAGTAGTCTGATCAAATAAGGATATTTTGAACTGAACTGAACCAACCATAATATATTAAAATGGATTTAAGTTCGATCTAAAATATCTAGCGAATAAAGACAGACGCCTCAAATCTGTGCCTAGCACACCAAACACGTAGTTTATGTGTTTTAATAACCTTAAAACTGGACTTTAATTTTTACTCGTGGCGGTCCTGAATATTTGGAAAAATATTATTATTGTTTCTGTTACCAAAATGTTTCTTACTGCCCGCACCTAACCTAAGAACTAAGCCATTAGGGCAGGACTGTATAAACCCTATACGGTGCCCTAGGCAATGCAATTCTCGCGGCCGCTATCCTTTACCATTTTTTAACTTTCCAAAATATATATTTTCCCTCCTTCCTGAAACCATCGGGCCTGATAAGGATAATCCGGCCCTGTATCAGGTAGGAATCCGACGAGGAAAAGCAATAAAAAAACAATAAATCACTGAAAAGTTATAGGTACTTACCGGGAATAAGAAGAAGATATCCCGTTGATTCAAATTGACGTGACACTGAGTTAAATAAAATGGGTTTAGGATAAAAAAATACTAAGTACAGCGCCTAAACGGCAGAACAACATCGCAAAGCTCCACTATTCACGCATCTTGACGGTTCTCTTCACTTGGTCGCAAAATAATGGCGATTATGGACGCCGACGCCGCTTTATATTGCGAATGCCCGGTGAATCAGCTCTTACGTAACAATCACACGCGCTCTTGAGACGATGAAATATCCGCTGTAAACATTAGTAGGCACTGGTTCAAAGTAGGTAGTCTGTTCTTATTGATAAGTTAGCCACAACCACAGTAAAACCCAATTCAATAATGTAGGCACATACTGATTGTATTCCTCTAATTCTTGTTAAGGAAACTGTTGATTACTATCAATAAGAACTTAATGGAAATTGAGATATTTTCCGTTCCAATTTCGGGTTTGTTGGGGATTCCCAGTTGCGAAGCGCAGAGTGATAGTGGTCTAACTAGCTAGATACATATTAATTTCGATATATCCTATTTATATACCTAGTATAATCATCTCCTTCGCCTTATCCCATACATTGCTGGGGTCGGCACTTGATTCAACCCGATGTGGCTGATCACCTGATTTTTATAACGAAGCGACTTCCATCTGACCTTCGCAACCCCTTTATCGAGGAAAATCTGTGATCTGGGTTAAACCAGTTGTCAGATTATTTTAAGGCGTCCGACTGACCTGTAACGATTGCCAAAGATGATAAGTTGGCAATCGGGACCTACGGTTTAATATGCTCTCCGAAGCACGAAGGGAACTCGGGCGGTCACCCATCCAATTACTAGCTAGGGTTAGAGTTGTTTAGCTTCGCTGATCGAATGATTTGCGCAATAGCAACTGTGCCACGAGCTCTTCTTATATACCTGGTATGTACACCTATAGTCCTAGTACTAGTACTACTAATAGTATAAACGAGAGTGTAAGAATGTATGTTTGTTAATTCAAATGCCTGAAATCAAACCTGTCCTAGTTTAGGTTTGATAAGAATTATAATTAATAAGTTATCTTAAATAGGTTCATATCAGCAATGTAGTAATATGTTTAAGAATGCAGACTGCCTTTTGCTACTTATAGGGAAAGTCCCGAATACACACTTAGATATAAACTACGGATTATTTTGAACTGTAGGTTGAATCTAGTATTGAAGAAGAGCCGCGTTGGCTGTGTGGTTTAAGCAGTCGCACCGCAAGCGGCACAAGTTCGAACTGATGAGTTTTTCTAAAAAGTAAACTTTACGGTGAAGGGAAACATTGTGAGGAAACCTGCATACATCTGCGAAGTATTTCAAAGACTTATTATGTATAGTGCCTGAGACAACCATAGACTCACTATCACGTGGGCACTTAATCATCTTCGGTAAAAAGTGGGTGTTGTTATTACAACACCTCTGCCTACCTTTTTGGTGAATATTTGTGTATGTATGTAGAGTAGAGTGAAAGAGAGTTTTAACTTAATTCCATAACGTATCGTATCGAGTTGGCTACACAAGTCAGTCATAATTAATATTGTATTAATTAACGACCGACGTAGCATTATGTTACCAAGACAATTATGCGGCCTGACAACCAAAAGGTTACATGATTTGTTAAGGATACTTACAGGAAAATCCAAAGGAAAACCTCATAATATAATGCTTTAATGACGTAGCGTAGTAAGAGAAATATCGAGTTTTTAATTATCCAAAGTAATACCTACACTATTGTTGAAACTCTACAAAATTAAGTAAATTAAAAAACTTAACTTACTGAAAAATCACGCACTCAAAAGTATGAAACAAATGATGTTCAGCCGCGTTATTCACTAATCCGAAACTCGACAACGAATGCGACGCTGAGAAACCTAGCGTCGCACTCGTCGTCGAGTTTCGGATTTAAAGAAACTAAAAAGAAACTAAATTATCGTCTATGTATATAACTTTCTTATGATTGAAACCAACGCTCATCGTCGAATTCGACGATGAGAAACCTTAGTGAATAACGCCGCAGAAAATAGCCGCGGTCATATGCCATGCCACTATATACAATAGTACATATTAGGATGTCTGCTTTTTGCTTCGCCGTCGTCGGATAATTAAAAAAAGGTTTCACCTAAAGCACCGCTTACAGGTCATACGACTCGAGTTATGAGCGCTGACCTTGAAGGCGTAGTACGTCCCTGTACCCTGTCTGACTGTATGGCGCGACGCGATAAATATATATCATATAAAATCCCCAATATTTTTGTGAGCGTTCAAAGCTCGTGACGGCACCTATACCTACTTGAAGTAAAGAAGCTAGGTATGTGCTGCCAGGATATAGCTACTTATGTCGATTCCAGCTCAAGTCCGTTCCACTGTTTGAGTTTTACAAAGTACTTATGATTTTTACACAATACACGTCCTGATTTGGTTCTCAATTCGTAAAATAATTAGAAAATTTATTCACAGCTGAACCACTGAAGCGGTTTACTGAAATTTGCGATACAAATAAATTCTAAACCCAGAAACGAGCCTTGTTACCAACCAACGACCAAGTTACGGATAAAGGCTAGCTAGTACATACTACATTATATACGAGAATAATAAGGGGTGTTCTGCAAGAAATCTTGACAAAGCATGTTTAGTGGGTTTTTTTTTATCAAAGACAGTACTAAAACAGCAAACAGCAAACAGATGGCACTCGGGTTGGAGAGGTCCGGTCGGCCATGACATGTGTTGTACTAAAACAATAACAGGTAGCTAGTAGTTTCTGTTCCTGGCGGATTGTTTATTTATATTCTCGAAATATTAGAAATATTAGATAATTTTTCTTTCAAAAAATATGATGCGTGGGCATGGGCTTAAATTAACATTGTGAACATTCTTCTTTGTGTTGACAATGAGCAAACGCCTGACTTATAAGCAGTGTCCGTAACAAGATGCCCAGCCGATAACATTTCCATAAATAATATCATCCAGATCCACCTCCCTAGCTCATCCCCCAGCATTAACCCTTAGCTGTATTGCTTAGTATACCTAAGCTCGGCTGGAGGCCCTTGGGTCTTGCCCCTTTGCCCCTACCACCCGCGAGAGACCATATCCAAAAAAGATCCCTGACGCATGAGGTGCAACGCAGCCCACATTTCGATAGCCACGTTGCTGAGTTCATTCGCTCTAGAAGAGCTCGTGGCACAGTTGCTATTGCGCATATCATTCGATCAGCGAAGTTAAGCAACCCTAAGCCTAGCCAGTAATTGGATGGGTGACCGCCCGAGTTCCCTCCGTGCCTCGGAGAGCACGTTAAGCCGTCGGTCCCGGCTGCCAATTTATCATCTTTGGCAATCGTTACAGGTCAGTCGGAGGCCTAAAATAGTCTGACAACTGGTTTAACCCAGATCACAGATGTTCCTCGTTAAAGGGGTTGCGAAGGTCAGATGGCAGTCGCTTCGTATAAAAATCAGGTGATCAGCCACATCAGGTTGAATCAAGTGCCGACCCCAACAATGTATGGGATAAGGCCAGGGCGATGATGTTGCTGAGTTCATTCGATAGAATTTACCGTTCTGCCTGTATCACGAGTTAGCCACCACGCTCGTAATTTACACTCAATGTATCACCCCTCGTCACCGGAGTATATTCCTATGATGCAGGAGACGCTGTATACTTTTTAAACAAATATTGTGCACATTTAACAGCCTCGTTATTCACTAATATAGTCTATTCTAAAAATAAAGTTTTTAATTAGGTGAGTACCTACTACCTAATCATTTATGAACCAAAATTAAAGGAATAATATTTATTATAATTTGAATAAAAAATATCAAAGAATAACTGGTAACTTGGAGTTAAAATTTTAAGTAAAATTAAATGTGTAGTTGGCAACATTGGATTTTCTTCGGTCGTGTACACAATGTTTCGTGAAATTTAAAAAAAAGTGGGTAAGTAGGTTGGTCCTTAACTTTTATTTGATTAAAATACGCGAGGAGGTACTAAAATAAACAAAGATCCATGTTCTCCCATCTAATAATTCGTTAAGTATCATAAGGATTGCAAAACACAATTAAAATACCCCAGTAAGATACATTATACGTCATTATTTAAAAAAATGTGTTAATGTAATCAATCTACTGATTCGTTAAGCATAATACCATTGTTAATGATTTTTTTGAAGAATACCTATTTACTTTTAATCTGGGTAATATGCCATTTAATGACCCATAAGCTGCTTAAAATATCGTTAACAATATTAATTTTAAATTTAGGTAAAGTTAGTGATTATCATTATTATCTATGAACATTCAATTGTTATAGAAAACCATTGACTCTTATCCCAAAACTCAGGCGTGACCACAATTTTACTGCCCAAAGTATTTCAGATAAAGGAATTATGATGTTTCACAAAAAGACATTTACATAACTCATATCTTTCCTCCATATAATAAAGAGGAAAGATTTGTATTTTTATGTATATAATTGTAATTGAATAAACTACTGTGCCGTTTTCAAAAATCTTTCACACAACGCTACATCATCAGCGAATAACATAGGCTTTATTTACTCCCACGGAAACGGGAACTACGTGGGTGAAACCGCGTGACGTCCGCTGGTATATAATGTTAGGGTACATATACAATACACATGTCTGTGTGGGTAGTCCACCAACATTTCTATAGTAAAAAAAATTGTAAAAAGATTTTGGCGAAGAAGGAACCACCATAATATAGTTTAAAATTAATTAATATTCATATTCATATATTTATTGCACAATTTGGTTATATTTATAAACTTAATTATAATGCTTATAACTAACAACCCCGTTAGGGCACAGCAATTAGAGAGGCACTATTATTATTTCTACTGTTACTTGGACTAGTTGCAAGATTGACGAAATTTTAACGCAAACTCTATCATATAATACATATTACTATGTACTATAAACATTATATATTTTCTGTGATGATTTAAAGTACCCATGTGTATAGAGCTCTATGAGAGCACAGCTAGGAATTCCCCGACGATGTGCATGGAGGTTTTATTTAGGTAAGGCCGTCGCCCGTCACTTTGTCCGTGCTTCACCTCACGAACACACGTCGACCTCGTGGATATTTCAGTATATATCAGTGTTTACGCCTCCTCGGTGAAGAATAGTTTTGCTATCTGTTGTTTTAATAATAGTATTACATCGTATCTAAAGATACACGTTATCGTTGGAGAACACATTGTTGAAACCGTTGGTATGTTACTTGACTTTGTTTGTATATAAATAGTAACTGAGTGCCGGTCGATACCGGTTTAATTGATTATGTATAATCCGCAATATTGTAGAATATCAGTGTATTTGCTGGAATGTACTTAGGTACTCAATCTCACAATCACGGATTCAGTTCAGTTCAGAAGCTAGCATTCTATACAGATAAATAAAATTTAAGTGTCTGTTTGTAATTCCAAAATAACAGCTTTTCACTGAATACATATGGAAGTAATTACGGTATTGGCATAAAAAAAACTAATATATACATTTTTTCGCTGTTTGTCTGTTTGTTCCGGGTAATCTCTGAAACGGTTGGATCGATTTTAACGAGACTCACTGGCAGATAACTAATATTACAAGGAGTAACTTAGGCTACTTTTATTTGAAAAAAAAAAAAACATTAAAAGTTCTGCGGGGATGAAATTAAATCTACGCGAGTGAAACTGCAGGGCACAGCTTGTTATAAATAAGACTAGTGTTACCTAGTTATGTTTCGTTTTTTTAAGTCGAGTTGTTACTTGATTGTTGGATTTCTTTATATAGTAAAAATTGTATTCATTTTTATTTTAACAAAATGTTGTTTGATGTTTGATTAGTTACTTAGTACCTTAAGCGAGTGAGAAAATAATGGACCTTATGTCTTTGTCATACAGAACCATTTCAACTGACACCAAACAGAAAGAATCTAAGCTGCAGCATGAATAGACAATTTTTTATATATTTAGTGATTTATTTTACTGTCTGTACCAATGATTTCGCTAACACTAACACTGCACATCGGTCAAATTCAAATGGTGGGTATATAAAAAAAATAGTGATTTCGAATAAAGGGGGGTCTTCAATTCCTCATACTCTTTACTTGTCTCCTACCTGATGCATCCGCACTCATAGTGACCATCACGTCACGCTTTAAGAACGCTGACCTTGAATGCGTAGTAGTAATTTTTTGGATTTTATATGGCTCAACGCGAATAAATACAAGCGCATTTATTCTCATTATCTTTGCTGAGGGCTCATTTCTCGTGACGGCACAATTTTTTAATTATTCTTATATATATATTCTCTATTACTTATCCAGTTAACTTAAGAGCCGTGGTGGCTTTGAGGTTTGAGCAGTCGAAAGTTCGAATCTACAAATAGTTTTTCTAAAAAACAAACTTTTGCGCAGTGATTTCACACCACGTGCTTTACGGTTAAGGAAAATATCATGAGGAAACTTGCATATGTCTGAAAAGAAATTCAAAGACGTATGTATAGTGCCTGAAACGGCGATGGACTCACCCTCTGCCATGTTGTCACTTAATCATATTCGGGGAAATGTGGATGTTGTTGTTACAACACCTCTGCTTATCCCTTTGGGGACCTTTCTGGGATGGCGTAAGCATAATATTAATTGTATTCTATGTTCTTATCGAGTCCCTGCGTAAAAAATGCTGGGTATGTACGCCCATGAAATTCATCTACAATCGACATCCTGATTACACAGCAGCTATAGATTTTGAACCGGATTCTCGTTTAGATAATGTTTGGTCGTCATACGATTCTCTAGCATTATATATAGGTCACGATTTCAAAATTATAAATGAATATGTCAAAATTATAACGTCCTTAAAATTGCTGTATATTTTTCCAGTAAAAATGTCCACTAAAAAGCGAAGCATGGATCTGTACTTGGCGGAGGTGTTCAAACAATTTATTGCACTCAAGGATGATGACTTTAAAAAATCCCAGGAGGTATTCAAGAGCGTTTTTGAGCAAGTTAAGCAAAGGATGGGTGATCAATGCAACTACTTCAAGAAGTATAGTAGTCAGGTGAGAGTTAGGCCTCGTTCTTGGTGTAATACCTTGGAAATATAAAAAATTGGGAAGTGCCTCGATCTGTCGGCCTCGTTTTCACGTCTTAACCGAGTATTCTGGAATTTGGTAAAGAATTTAAGGTACCCCAAGCATTAGACCAAGTAACGGGTAAAAGCTAGTCAGTTGTTATTTAAATACTATTGAATTAATAAAGCTATGTGCCCCGATACAATTCGGGACTCAAAGAGTTAGTGCATAAATACAAGTGTATACATATTAATTTCATGACTATGATAAAATATCTTATATATATCTTACCTAATATAAATATAAAATGCCCTATCGGAATAGGAACATTTATACAAGATGTTATAAACTTTAATAATAAAATAAATTGCAGATAATGTACGCAGGCAGCGTGTACGATGGCATCAAGGTATCTAAGCTCGACGAATTTGATATGGACATCGTGATTCGCCTCCCCATCAGCTACAATGACATTATAATAGAAAACGAAACCCCTGGCTTTGTTAAAATGAAAATCGTGGAAGCGTTTGACAATTTGGACAAGCAAAACGGATGGGAGAAATGTCACAAAATCACACGAGAATGGAGGGACAGCGAGAAATATTTCCTGCAGAACAAATTCCGCCATTGGCTGCATGGGATTGTCCAGAAGGCTTTGAATGAAATGGAGAGGAAAGTGGACGTGAATGGGGTCACCTACTTACTGATGTACAAGGAATCCGGGCCTGCGTACACGCTGAATATTAGAAATGATGTTGGGGAAGAGCATTTCTTGCTGGATGTCGATCTAGTGCCGGTCATCAGGTTTATGCCCCCGCGCTGGCCTGAAGGTTACAGGTCAGTTTGTAAAAACATGTTACCAATGGTATAAAAGTGATACCATAGCCCAATGTCGTATCATACACTGTTGAATAATCATATTGTGATATGTCACAGAAAACTAATATTAAAGAAAGGTCATAGTCAATCAAGCATACATATTAGGCTCATATGATCATGACCTTTATTCTCTTAAGGGGTAGGCAGAGTTGCACTTAAAGTACACTCATATTTCGCCAGTTATGTTTGTCTCATGTAATGGCCCATTGTCATTAACAATAAATAATAGGTCAGTCAGGCAGCCCGGAGTTAAGATTCCGGATTATAGATGGAAAAGCTGCCCGATCCAGGGATAAAACTCGCGGTAGCGTTTTCCTATTAGACCAACGAGACAGTCAATTAAGCATGTTTGTATGTCGTAGGGTCAGAAACCTAAGGTCAGACAGTCTCCGAGGATATTTTGTCCACTGGATGTATGAACTCAATTGTCAAAAGCAGCTTTGTGTAAAATAGATCTTGCACGAGCGTTGATAAGATACAAAACTTTCGTTTTGATACCCGACATCTGAGGTTTAAACATTGAGTTTTTTATTTTTTCAGATTAATGGGAAGCGAAGTCAACCGAGAGTGGCTAGTGGTGCCTAAAGCGAACAAGGCACTGAATAATACGGTCTTGAAGAATCGATGCTGGAGGCTGTCCTTCCAAGAGTATGAGAGGGAGATGATGAAGGGCTGCCAGGGATTAAAGACTACCATTCGATTGGTCAGTAAATTTTCTTGTAAATCTTTTGTAGGACATAGATTAAAAGTTTCACCGAAACCTTAATGGAAAAAGGAATCCTGCATAAGTCTGAGAAGATATTTAATAATGTACCTATATATAACCTTGTAAGCAACGTTGGTGAAAAATTTGTACTGTAACACCTCTGTCTACTCTTCTGGTAAGCCGGAAATATTAGAATGAATCATTATGGATAAAATATTTGTGAGATCTTTATGTCCTACCTACTGAGTACTTAATGTTAGTTACTTAGGTAAAAGTTTTTTTTTACATACATACATATGCTCACGACTGTATTCCCCGAAGGGGTAGGCAGAGGTGTTGTTATCACAACACCCACTTTTCACCGGATTTGTGACAGATGGTGAGTCTATCGCCGTCTCAGGCACTATACATACGTCTTTGAATTACTTCTCAGAAATATGCAGGTTTCCTCACGATGTTTTCCTTCACCGTTAAAGCACGTGGTGTGAAATCACTGTACATAAGTTTTTTTTTTTTTTTAGAAAAACTCGTTGGTACAGGCCCCGCTGGGATTCGAACTTGCGTCGCTTGCTTAGGAGGCGACTGCTCTAACCCCGAGGTCACCACGGCTCTTTTAGAATTTATATTTTTGAAATTGTATTAGTGGTCATTCATATGATTAAAAAATATAATAATGTACGCAGTCGAACCAATTATTGATGCAATTTTTGTTAAACGTTACAGGTTAAGAAAATGCGTGATGCTCTAGGTATGAAGGCGATTGCGAGCTACTATATAAAGACACTCTTCTTATGGAAAGTGCACGAAAACGAAAAATCGTACTGGCAGAGGAAACTCAGTGAAACTTTTTACGAGATGGTCAGCGAGTTCCACCAGGCTCTTGTTAAGAAAAAGATAAAATACTTCTGGAATGAAAACAACAACCTCATAGAAGCTATTAAACCGACCATCCTTAACATCTACATTGACAAACTAAAGGAGGTGTTGAACGCAATAGAAATAAATGACGTGGACAAAGTGGTGTCATATCTGCTATCAGAAGACGAGTTGAGAGAGTTTAAATCTTCTGAATTCTATCAAAAGCAGCCAGTTCTCTTGACCAGTCAACTTTCGGTCAGTCGGTCTGAGCCAAAAGTTGAAACTAGTCCCTTAGATGAGACAAAGTCTTTAAAAGACGAAATCAATTCCTTAAGAACTGAGTTCCCGTCGGATGCTAAATTAAAGGAATTGGAACAAAGAGTAGAAGCTTTGGAGGATAAAGTGGGTGCACAAGAGGAGCGATTAAAGAGGTTGGAAATGAAGGCATTAGAGGCTGCAAAAGTCAGTCCGGTGCCAACATGTCCGGCCAATAATGTGATGGACTTAATATTAAACGATTTTCGACACGTGACTGCCCCGCTTGTTGATTTAACTTCGTAACTAAAGACTGAGTTAATTTCAATCTACTCTATTGATGTAACTACTATCCATTCTGTGTACCTCACGGGCCCTGACTGCCGTGGGACTTCGAAATGTGTAACTTTATATCATGAGTATAATATTATTATTATAATGTTTTTATGTTTAGCTTTAATACGAAAATGTATGCAAGTATTTCAGTATCTTTTAATGGAATTAGGCGCGTGCTTAAAAAATATTTAATAAGAAGTATGTTGAGTACTATAATAAAAGAATTTTAAAAATGTGTTGCGTTCAAATTGAATACTTACTAGCTTCCTTCCGCGGCTTCACCTGCGTGTTATACAGTTCGTAATTAACAGGTATCAGTTTATTCGTTACATGCAAACATACAAATCTTTCCTCTTTATAAATTGTTACTGTTAGTGTAGATTCAGTTTCTTTCGAACCTTGACTATGTTATCATTCAGCCTAGGTTGTTACCTGGATGGGTAACCTACTTAAGTACATTTACACTGATCTTACAGGATTTTTTTTATTAATATATATACAGTATCTAATAAGTAGCTAAAAACTAATTACAACATTTGAAAGAAATGTTCGCAAATTACGACTGTAATTTTGTGACTTTACTCCAAACAATTTATACAGTTCACCTGAGTACAGGCTCAGGTTTAGGGGGCCTCCACAATAATCAATAAATACATCGGAAAAAAGAATACAATTATTTTGCCCCGAGGCCTACAGACCTTTAAATCTGGCACTAGGTAAGGTACAGTGTCAGTTCATTACCCACTTTATAAATATTGGAATTAGGTACTATGTCAACATAGAAGGTAAAAGTGGAACGGTCGATTTCGTATAATTAGTACAGGTATGTGGAAAACAGAGAAAAGAGCCTAATAGTCACGTGGTTAGTACCTATTTACTTGGGAGAGTTAATACATTCAAGAAGACAACAAATAATACGGATAAGTAGTGTCAGTTGAAAAAGAGAATCGTTTTGAACTCATTCGGTTATTCGTATTTCAATATAAGACCAACGGCGATGGTAGGGATTGGGGAAATGCTAGTTTCGTTCACTTCATGACGGCGACAATTTCTCATACTCTGATGTATGTTTGTATTGAATACGGTCTTTGTATACGAGTATGCACAGCGCAAAACAATACAATGTTCCTTTTAATATCGTACCATAAAAAAGCGACGTGCTACGTGGCGGAGCGATATTGGTGAGCGACGTTTGAACGTTTGAATTAGGAGATTGACCTCGTCTGCAATCGGAATGCACGCACACATGACAGACAGTAGGGTATTCCCCCAATTGAGTGTTACCATATACTGCAACAAGAAACAATTTAGCGGAATAATTATCTCATAAATCTCTTTTCTATCATCGTTGTTCTTTAAGTACATATTAAAAAAAATTCACAGCTTCTGTGGTATAAAACTTGAACGTATATTATATTCAAAATCCATATTTTAAGTGAAGTACCTATATTTTTTCGGTATAGAACACCAGACTTCTTGCCATATGTAAAACGAAACTAAGTGTCATAATACATTAACCCATATATATTCGTACTAGAGGTGTAAAAGGAACGAAAAAAAAACGTACCCGTATGTATTCGTTATTATACATTCAGTACTCGTTACTATCGTATCGTTACTCGTTACTCCTAATACCTCATAACATGCTATGTTATGCTAGAGAAACAAATCGTTAATCGAGTCATATTGCATACGCCTACAGTATACAATCCTGGCGCGGCGCATATTGTGTAAGAACTAGTTTAAGTTGCGCGCGCAAGCGTGCGATTTAATTAATTGTTTGAAAATTAAGGTACAGTGAAAATAATTTTAGAATTTTATGAGAGACTAAAACTTTCACTTTTCTTTATTTCTATTACATAAAATTTAAGAAATTATAGTGGCAAAATTTTATGAAAACTTTTTTTCACAAGTATATACTTGGTTTTTTTTTTACATATACTCTGTTAAAGAAAACTTAGTTATTTTTTAAGTTTTAAGAAAATTTTGGCACATTAATGCCCGCACATCGGTTCAAATATTTTGAAGTATATCCGCACAAATGACATATATTTTCATTTTTTTAACCAATCACGATACGAATAGTTTGCGAACATATTTTTCATGTTCTTCCTATAATTTTATTATAAGATATGACTGTATGTACTAGGTTCGGCATCGCAGCATTCATAATTTCAATACACGCATAACGCAACGTTACATTGCGTCATTGTAACAGTATTCGTGAGTAACGTTTCGTTACTCGGTACTAGATGGCGTACCCGTAACTCAGTAACGAATACATACGGTATTTATTACTTTTAATAAAAACAATATTATTTAGTTATATTTGTGTGGATTTAAAAATATTAGTTTAGTGTTCTCTAACAAACGTGTCCTGTCAGTTTGGTATGTACTTATGTTAGATTCTACTCAATAAGTGTACAAGCGCGTAGATATTAATATTAATAAGGAAAATCTGCAGAAAACCAAATCACCTCTCTATTCAGAAGTAAAACGTTAATGATACTCTAACCACATTCTAGAGTCCACATAAGCCATGAGTTCTGGATCTGGGAACAATACAAACAGTGAGAACAACGCTAGGAGCAGTGATGAATTCGTCTTTGTTCAAAAGTGCGGCAGTCGCCGCAGGAGTTACGACTCTGGCTTGAGGTTTAATTTACTTCACCAGAGGCTCTCGTACCGAGCAGACCTCTGCAGGAATTCGGGTCAATCTTACAAGTACATCAAACTCCGCCAACGATAATACTAGTAAAATAGCTTTCTTCTAATTTGATTGAGAGGGTAGCAGATACAGCCAAAGGTGAGCTTTTTATTTTTTTTATCTGTTATTATTTTTTGCATACTGAGATATTGAGTAGGTATTGTACTGGAAGTTGAGGGAAATACATTTTGTAGTTAAATCAAACAACCAGTACAGGGAATTTTCAAAATTGATAATTTTTTAAATATTTTTTTTAATTCATAGTAATGTTATTCATAAGATAAGTTTAATTAATCACTCCATTTGGGCATGTAATATTTTACATTACCTACTTATTTCATTGTATGCTTATTGTGTTGCAACATACAGATTATTTCCTATTTATAAACTTGCATTGTAATAAATTTACTGATATGAGATGTACTGTACAAGTGAAGTACCATTGTGTTACTCTATCTTACTTACCCTTTTTTTTTTTTTTTTTTACATGGGGAATCCATTTCGGATACACACTCCCTGCGGGGGCAGGGAATGGTTATGCCGGACTCTCACCGGCTAAACCCCATGGTGTTTCTCCAACTCGCTTTTTGGGGGGGACACGTGATACGTTTTCACATGCTTTGCCGTGAACCCCCCCTGCGACCAGCCGCCCAAAGGCAGCCCCTTCTAAAGGGGAGAGATTAGCTCCCCCTTTGGCCTATAGGCTATCTCCGTGCAAGGCTCGCCGAAACACATAAGGCGAGCCTTGACACACGACCTCCATGAGTGCAATGGCAGCCAACTCCCCCGAGCCGGCTGCCTGGAGGCCCCCTTACGGCAGTCTGGTGACCACCTTTGGCCACAGGATAGGGAAGGGACAAACGCCCCCACTCCCCCAGCCCGCAGCCCCTCCTTTACCGCACTATCTGAGCGGCCGGGCACTCGGAGGATCGGGAGAGTGGTAAAATACCACCACGCCACTTCCGCCGCGTCCCCATATCCAAGCTACGCGGGACGGGAGGGGCAACTGCCCCCACTCCCTTCGCCCTGTAGCCTCGCCTTTACCACAACAGCGCTGTGGCCCCGCCGGGTCGCGGCGGATAGGGAGAGTGGCGCATCGCCATACCAGCACGCCTCTCCCGCCGCGACCCTCGGCTGCGGTGGGTAGGGAGAGCAAGAGCGGTGTTCCTGCACTCCACCCGACCACTACCCCTCGCAGCCCCGCCCGCGCGTCACCGACCCTTCCGGTCGGTCGGCGACGCTGTCGCTTGCGCGACCCTCCACCAGGGCCGGCCTGCACCAGTGGCCCAGACCGCCCTGCACGACGCCGCCACTTCCCAGACGACGCCGCCGTCGCACCCTAGGTGAACCTGCCGGGCTGCAGATCTCGCTAGGGGCGACCCCCACAAGCCAGCTTGCACCAAAGTGCCCGAGCCGCCTGCACGTCGCCCGCCACTTCCCAGACTACGACGTCGTCGCTCAAAGGGGGCCTGCCGATGACTCAAAGCAGGCACCACTTACAGGAGCGACCCTCCTGGGGCAGCCCGCACTAAGGTGTCGGGGCCGCCGGGTTCCTCTTAGCTTCATCGTGGGGTGCCACCACGACTACTAGAGCCCCCCCACCACGGCAAGGTGGGAACCCCCGGGGGGGATCTTACTTACCCTAATGTAACCTTTTAGTTAAGTTGGATGGTACCTACTTACATTAATTATAAGTTGGCTCACAATAGCAATTTTTTTTATGTTTATATAAAATTATTTTTCTTGGTTACTTGGCTAGGATATGTGGACCAAGTCATTATTGTTATCGCAGTAATATTGTTAAAATTTTAATCCCAAAAAAATTATGTGAAATACCAATCTGTTATAGATATCAGAAATTACAGACATTGGAAAGACATTTCTAAATAACTAAGATGATTATATTGTTGCAGCACAATGGAAAACCGAAGATATTTTCAAGGTGGCCGAGGGATATCAAGTAAGTCCATTCCCTCCAACCCAGCCATCAGCAATCTAAACTCGCTCCTGTCCGATATACATGTGCGGTTCATCGCCCTGAGGATGGAAGATTTCAGCCACCACTACAAAGTGTTTGATGATGTCTTTAACAAGTTACACCAGAACATGAAAGTGGTTGACAAATACTATGGGAAATATTCAAGCACTGTAAGACATGAAATGTTTATACATTTATACTATTTTTTTTAGAGAGGCTTTGGTTCTCAATCATAGTGTTCTATAAAAATGTATCCGCAAACCCAGAGGTTCTACTCTCTTTCTCCAAAATTGAATCTTTGCAAACGAACATAAATCATAATATGTAGTGTCAGTATCGCTTTGATTTTATCAAACTCAAGTTTTCGTTCGATTAATAATTGAATTTAAGTAGGTTTAGAATATATAAACATCAAAGAATTTTCTAGAATAAGAACTGTGGTAGGGAACTTTGCAATGCTTGACTATCATCAATATATCTACTCAGTGACACTATAATAATGCTTTTTAAAATAATTATAGTATTAAAATTATTTCAAGAATGTGGTTGAGCGAGCTGTGCTCGGTTTCTTTTCAATGAGTTTGCCATATATGTATGCTGAAAAACAAGAAAAAATTTTATCGATGAACGTCAGTCTCGAACCCGGGTAGTCTAGATTCGTGGTCGCCCCTTAAGATGAAGCCTCACGTATCATAACTCGATGGATGTCGGGCGAAATTTGCTGTCGTATTGTAATGATATTGTATGAGTTTTTCAGTGCCTGAAAACATGGTCAAAACGATGTTTTCCAAAAATTAAAGCTAGCTAGATCTATCTTTCGCCCCTGAAACCCCCTACACACAAAATTTCATGAAAATCGTTGGAACCGTTTCTGAGACTCAAATTTCTATATATATATATACAAGAATTGCTCGTTTAAAGGTATAAGATAAGATATTCTGTCTTTAGGTTCAATTCGCCGGTAGTCATTACGATAGATTGAGGATCAAGAAACCAGATGAATTCGACATGGATATTGTAATAGATCTGCCGTTAAACCTCAACGCCAATCCACAAAACACAATGGAAAGTGATATTGTAATAGAGTCAAAGACAGCAGGCTATGTTCAGCTAAGAATGGGTGTTCAGTTCCAAAGGCTACCAATGAGAGATGGCACTGAATGGCAAATTAACAAAACTGCTTACGACTGGAAAGACTCCAACAACTACTTGCTGAGGAGTAAGTTCCAAAATTGGTTCAAGGGTGTTGTGAACAAAGGGCTGAATAAATTTCCGAAACGTAGCGGCATGGCTGTTTGCAATGTTGGTGGTGTTCTGTATGGGGTGCGGTTTTCGTCGGAAGCAGGGCCGGCGATGACTTTGTCCATTGAGGGCCCGTCTGGGTTCAAGATGGATGTGGATCTGGTACCAGCACTCAAGTTCCCGGAGAGCCGCTGGCCCATAGCACGGGGGTACCGGCAGATCCCAGTAGAGTGCCGGCGCAACTACTGGATGGTGGTCGGAAAGATTAATAAGGCGGCGCAGAACCAACATGATCAGAACCGCTCTTTTCGACTCGCACTTCATAACCAGGAGAGGGAGCTCATGCACAATTCGTATAACTTGCGACAGGGCATACGTCTGGTAAGTATGGGCATTAGTTCGCCTTTTCTCTTGTTCCTTATTCCCCTTCGAAACTTGAAGATTCCGAACTTGGCGGTTTTATAATCCTGTATAATTATGTCATTCTGACGATATGAAAGTTCTTTGTTAAAAGTCCTAATCGAATAAAGATATTTTTGAGTTTGAGTCTGAGTATTGATAATCACGTAAAATGTTTACCTGACGCGGGAATCGAAGCCGCGACACCTAGTGTAGCAGTCAGTTAGTGACGTTTTGATATGCAAAATATTTTTCTTTTTTATAGTTTGATTGATAAATGCTTCAATTGTGGTGGTAATACAGATATATTTGCGCCTGCTAAGCCTCTGTAAGATTTTGGAAGCTTGCAGGCTGTGGTTCATCACATGTATATTATTTCAGATTAAAAAACTCCGAGACGCTCAATGCATGAACTGCATAGCAAGCTATTACATAAAGACACTGTTTCTCTGGGAGATCGAGAGAAAGAACAGCCGAGCCTACTGGCGCGAGAATAATCCCGCGACGATATTCAAGCTGATGGTGCAGAGGCTCCACGAAGCCATCTTGGATGGACGCATTCCTTATTACTGGAATCCTAACAACAATCTAATCGCGCATGTGTCCAGGAATCACCTGACTTGTTACGCCGCGAAGCTAGCTGCTTTAAGAGCCGTACTCGATATACCCAACCAATACAAAATGGTCGCCAAATATTTGCTCAACTCACGGGAATATGACGAGTATAGACATTTATTGAACGTGTAACAAAGTATTGGCGAGGTAAGTACGTTGGGGTAAATTCGACTTTTATTAGACCTTATGATAGATATTTTTGACGAAAAATATACCATATTTTAGATGCGGGTATCATTGTTAATTGGAGCTGGTTTCAATGGAGTCTTGTACAATGTAACCGGCTTAACAAAATTATGGCTTATTTTGGAAATGTCTATAATATGGTACGAAACATTTTAATTTTGTTAAGTTTTGGCATTTAAGTAGGTATATTAGGTTTAAGCCATGATAAAAGACTTCACTGTTTTGCGCCTTCGTTAGTTATAACGGATCTGTAAGCTAGTATTTTTATAACAGGCAGTAATGATAGCAGCTTCAAATATGTTATTAATAAGGGGATGAGTTTTGTTAAAACAAAGCTCGTAAATATCATTTAAATTTGAATTTAATTGCGTGTATATTAGGTATAAGTAAAATTTGGTATAGCAAATGATTTTAACATTCATTTCAAAAGGACTTTTTAGCGACTGAGTATCGTGTTCGTTATCGTTTAAAACTAGTTACACTGTATAAATAAATATATGTAAAGCGTATATTTGTACTGTGCTTTCTACGTGTTAGAATGTTATTAGTTTGTATGAGATTAACAGAAGTATCAAAATAATAGGTTACAATGCTTTTGGAATCCTTTGAAAATAAACCAAAGATTAGATTAACATTTAAATTAAGATTTAGATTAAACTATATAAGAAGAAGATATGAAGATCGAGAGACCGACCTAATTACTATATATAGACTATATAATAGTATAAGTTTGTACGTAGGTACTATAAGTTGGTTAATTAACACATTATTACTATTTCTTTCTATTTGATTATTACTTTGTCAAATTTATTAATAAAAGATTATAGATATTAAATTCTTATTTTTTTATTTTCGTGCATTTAAAGAACCTGTTTCAATTCTACGCTATCATAAAACTCCAAAGGTCTTCGAAGATATTAATCAAAGTATAGCTAATATCATCGCTGGCCTTATCCCATACATTGTTGGGGTCGGTACTTGCTTCAACGACGCGACTGCCATCTCGAAAGTCAGATCAACCCCTTTAGCGAGGAAAATCTGTGACCTGGGTTAAATCTGTTGTCAGACTATTTTAGGCCTCCGACCGACCTGTAACGATTGCCAAAGATGATAAATTGGCAACCGGGACCGACGGCTAACGTGTTCTCTGAGGCACGGAGGGAACTCGGGCGGTCACCCATCCAATTACTGGCTAGGCTTAGGGTTGCTTAACTTCGCTGATCGAATATGTGCAATAGCAACTGTGCCACGAGCTCATCAAAAGTAAAGCTAATATAATTTTACAAAACAAGTTTCTTTCTGTTTGTTTGTTTGATTCGATACTCGTATGATATGTCTCGTCTAATTATAGTAGATTTCGTTAAATTCGCAAAAGAGTTCAGTTATGAAAGAGCGTCAAAGATTTCATTCGGTCTATGGTCAAATAGGAAGTCATTATTATTACGCAATATACGTCAATTCATCAAATCAAAATAGGCCAAAAAAATCCAAAAATATTTTAATAAAATGTAAAGAAAATTGGGTGTTAGTAGGTAATAAGGGTGAAAATGGGTGACCGCGGCGACTGGGTGCCTATAGCGGCGGGAGTAGTGGTCGGGGCTGGTATCCTGACATTGATCTATAAGATGTTCTTCGCGTCCCGAGGGCCGATCAAATACAACCAGCAAATAACCGCACCTCCCTTCAAATGTACCTGCAAGAAAGGCGGCAAAGCTCAGGTAACTTTCTCAACCCATTCTGCCACCACAGCATCTGTCTACATCCCTCGATGCCAATGTTTTAATTGAGTGGATTCTTTGAGTAGTATATAAGAGGTTATCGTATATACCTCCTCCACCTACACTTAGTGCTAAAATCTAGACATGTTTTCCTTCACCGTAAAGCACATGGTGTAAAATCACTGTTATAGCACGCGATAATGAGCATAGGGACATCTCTAGTGCAACTCCCCGTCCTTACCGTTCGCGCAGACTGCCGGCGCGCCTCACTATTTGAATGAACAAGAACGGATCGGTCTCGCTGCGCGAGCCGATCGCGTCTCTAGTAAATTTGTCATAACCAGTCGACCAAGAGCTCTCCGCGGCGTACGCGCGCATTTTAATATATCGAGTTGCTAGCTCTCCCTCGTGCGCCGGCTTATGTGCCGCCCAGTCGATTCTTGTTATATTTCGTGCTTTGTGACTATTTTGTATATTCCTAGTGTATGTGTAATCGTGTATGTGTCTATTAAACAGTTATTTTCCTATATAAACACTCTGGATTTCATTAGATAGCTACAACCTCGCTATACTGTACATAATTTTTTTAGAAAAACTCGTTGGTACAGGCCCCGCTGGGATTTGAACTTGCGTCGCTTGCGTAGCAGGCGACTGTTCAAACCCGGAGGCCACCACGGCTCGTAGCATAGCTACTAATAATTTAATTTAAGAGAATCGCTTACTTAGTTTTAAGCTTGTTCAAATGTGTGACCTCAATCCTTAATATCCCACTTTTGTCGATAGTACACTAAAATACCAGTAGAAAAAAAATATAGTAACGTTATTTCTACGAACGAACCAATTTTTTAAGACCAACGTTATTTCAAGTGGCACTTGCAGGAGTCGTATGGGTGAAGGTACTTAAATAGGTAGGTCAAAGTCAAAGTCAAAAATATCTTTATTCGATTAGGCTTTTTACAAAGTACTTTCAAATCGTCAGAATGACATAATTACACATGATTATACATGCTACCACCAGGTTTGGAAGGCTGCTTTTACTGAGAAGAACCTGGCAAGAAACTCAATAATTACCCTTTTCAAAAATATTATACAATTTTAAGAATACAAAATAAATCACTTAAGAAACATAAGATAGTTGGGTAACTTTACTAGTCATGAGTTGTGTGTGAATGTAATCTAAGTACATAAGTGTCCTGAATGTCGCCTTCATATCGAAAACTATGGATGGCTTATGGCATTGGAATAAGGCACGTCCTCTCCGCCTCAGTATGAAAGGTTGCGTTTAAGAACCCTGTATTTATGTGGTACTTACACGAGTGAAGGTAATTGCGCTATGCATATATTTTATTCGCGTCGCGTCATATAGACATACATACATATGCTCACGCCTGTATCCCATGGGGGTAGGCAGAGACCACGGTTTGCCACATGCTACGGTCCTTACATACTTCTTTTGCTTCATCCACATTCATGCATCTCTTCATACACTTTCTTCGGTTACGAGTGCTCCGAATTTGACCTTTCTGAAAAATACTATAGACGTCATATAGACGGACTCAAAAATGACCACTGGCGTTCAGACTTCGATCCGGTCACATACCCTTAAATAAATTTAAATATCTGATGGGTAAAACTAGATCTCCCCACTGTAGTGAACGTAATAATGGTTGAAGATGTACACCACATACTTGTGGAGTGTGTCCGGACTGAAGCAATTCGTCACTACACCTTGAATTGTGCCTTAAGTAAATATATTATAATGAGCAATGTTGGTTGGTGTAACAGCATGTTGGTTTTACCGACTTCTCAGGAAGCTAGGAAACTACAAAATAGCCCTAAGCGGACTCAAGGCGCACCCTTAGTTGTAGTTGATTAGTACTAAGTAATATTGTCCATATTATATTTGTGCACCTTACGGGAGTGACATGTTCACAATTTGAACAAACTCCTTTTTCATACTCAATAAAGATTTAAAAAAAAATGACCACTACGCATACGGTCATATGGTCAGCGCTCATAAATCGTAACAGCACCTATACCTACACTCGTTCTGTCTGTCAACACTTTCTTTGCATTGTTTTAGTGTCAACAACACGGTGTAAAGATGAAATGAAGAGCTTCGCAGGATTAATACCAAGTGTTCAATGGTATCATATCAAAGTTCGACTCAAAACGAAGACCTGAACGAAATAAAGTTGTATAAAAAAATAATATGCTCTTTCTAATTTTTTTATAATATTAGAGACATCAGCCAGAAGGCTGCCATTAAAATTCCATCGATCTATAACTAAGTAATTAGTTATTCTTAAAACGTGCAATGATATCACACCTCCAGGGGCCTTATGCTGACCTATTATTGCTATGATAGTTTTACTCTTATCATGAGACAGATGTATATGACGTGTATACATCTGTCACTGTCACGCATCTGTACTATCATTGCAATAAGATGATAGGGCCCCGGGGTTTACGGTGAAGGTAAGGATCATGCTGAAACCTATGAAATAACATATGTTTAAAAAGAGGGCTGACACTTAAATCTTGCATATTTTCTGAGAATAAATTCACAAAGAGGTGTATCGGCAGAGTTTGAAACCGCCTCGCCCACTTCGGGCACCGGCCCTTTGGATCTTTTGATGTTACTCAAGCACGCAGTAACGGTTGCTCAGATTCGGATGAAATTTGGCAAACAGATTAACATATAGAATACTTTTATTCTGGAAAAATCTTAAGGTGCATCCACATGCAGACGCCCGACGCTCGTTTCCAGCGACAATGTGGTCACGTGACCCCATTTAAAATTTCCCGCAACTCATGAAGGAACTACGTCATGCAGCCGCTTCTATCACGTATCGCTACATATCACGTGACCACATTTGTCGTTGGAAACGAGCGTCGAGCGGCTTTAAGTTGCACCTTTAGGTTTCTTTAAAATTAATGAGAGGTATAAAATGCGAGCATAAATTTTTTGTATGGTTATGTATTGTCGCATCTATGGATTTTATATATTCTGCATTCTCCTCCACTAAGAAGGTTAACAGCAAATGGAAGAAAAATAAGATACTGTCACCTGTGACAGATAACAAATATCACAACCTATCGAATACTGCCTTAATATTTTTTTATTTATTATAAAATTAATAACCATGCGAGTACAAATGCGTAGTGTATGTGTCACCAAGTAAGTAGTACCTACTATGAGTAGCCAAGGAGACAACCTGGTGCCCATAGCTGCTGGTGTGGTGGTGGGCGCTGGGATACTGTTCCTACTGTATAAGATGTACGCGACCGATAATAAACCCAAGCCTACGTCATTATGTGTCTGCGCGAACGAAGTGTATCCGGTGAGTAGGCATTTCATTAGTTCAAACTTTTGATACAGGTACGGCACGGTATGTAACATAGCTGGTATGGTTTGAACAAGTGTGCCCGCTATGCCTTTCTATAGAGTTGTTGTATTCACTCACAGCAAGAATCTATGGTAGTTATCTCAATGAGAAGAACACACTTCCCCCTTCTACAGGGAGAAAGGTACCACGGGTTATTCTAGTGGTGGATTTACTCAATCGTCGCATGTAAGCTATCAAACATCTACCGATCTCCACAATTCGATTCTCACGCTCATATTTAACGCATGCAATTAGGAATACCCCAGACATGGGTATATTCTTCAAAGTGGTGACAAGTATTATTGTTTGAGTGAACTTTGTATCATTTGGGGGGGTCAATTTGAAAGTTTTCATTTATATTTGAGTGTATTAGACCAACATTTACCGTCCTAGGCTCCAGCTTACCTCTACCTATTCAGTATTTTAGTAAAACCGCGCTTCAGTACATACCTACCTAGAAAGCTCGCCTTCCATACGAGTAGGTAAAATTGTATTTATCTTTTGCAGTGTGAAGCTCCACCCCCAGGCAATACCAAGAAATGTAAATGACATTTCCTCCATGCTAGAAGTCTCAATATGGTTGTTGTGTACGTCAGATTAAAAGAAAATTTGGTGTTGTCAAATTACTGTCACAAATTGATCACCATGTAGCTTGTAAAGTAATAAATTATAAAATAACCCGTGATCTTTTTCATTGAAACACCATACAAACACCCATCAATTCAAAGCAAATATGGAAAATCCCTAATTTATTTTAGACAATGTGGAAGAAGAATTTACCCAAATTGAACGACGCTGATAATGTCTGCGACTGGTAAGCCTATTTTTATACTATGACAAGCAGCGTACTGTCCGACCTCCGCAACCTATAAAGGCTTGCAACAATAGAATCACTCCCAATAAAAACCTATCTACATAGCTAGTACCTTCACTCACTGACCCGCCCATACTAGTTACTGGATCTTCTCAGAAGAAATTTCCGAACTCTAGGCAATTTACTTGACGTTAATACGAATATTAACAGTACTCCTATCACGAGTTTTGCACCGTTTTCGTAGTTTATACTCACTAGCGTTACCAACAATATTTGTACGGGATATTTTATTTATTTACTTGACCGCTAGGGCCTCCTATCAGCAGCGCCTGCTGCTGTTCAATTTCTCATAGTAACATTCGGCGGAGACCCTAGCGATTGTAGATTAAACGGGGGCAAACTCTTTATAGTGGTACTGAATAAATATTTTAAGTCCATTAGTGGAATCTTATATCAAATACAAATAAAAAAGCGAATTTCAAAACTTACTTTATTCGTAGCGCCGAAGAGGCTGAAAGACGGAAGAGGCTAGCAGCTGGTCAGGAACAGGTCATCGAAGAACGAGGGTGGAGAACGTATCTCTCTGCAGGCAATCTATCAAACGCCTGGCTGCCAATCCTCGGGATTTCAGCCCTAGTCCTCAGCTTATTCGGGCTATGGTACAAGATGTTCCCCAGGAAGAAATGCAGGAAGCCAGCCTCCACGGGGCCGTTTTGTGGAAGCGCTCATAACGTTGTCAAAGCTGAAGAGAATTCATCTGTCTTGCCACTATGTCCCTGCGAAGTGAAACTTAATGCGAAGAAAAGGGTAATTTTGATTTTATGATACCATACCATGCGTATACCATGCGTATTATGAGATGCTCAAAAATAGCTACAAATTTCGCTACTACCAATGATATTTTATTACATCGAAAAAGAAGGGAGAAGAAAAAAGTGGCGCTATCTCTTTTAATCACGTCTTCATCCTATCTTCGGTAATGTTTCTGGGAACAGATATTAAACGTCGATTACTATGGACATAACATAATTAGTTCAATATCACAGCTCAAATTTGGAATACGATTAGGTTCACCTCCCGGAATGAATCTCCTTGTTTGATTGACAGAAATGGACCTTGACGAACTATGAAAATGTAGGAATGTAACTGGAACCTGCATAATAATTCAATTTCTGTTTCAGAAATGGCCGTTAGATGACACGAAGAAATAGATTCGAAAAACAATAAATTTCTGTTCAAATCTGTAATAAATTTACATTACGGGGACTTTTTTCTTTATTGTTAGGTACTAAAGGTCCATTCTAAACATGGTATAATCCGCTTTGACGCAAAACGTAATAGGTACTTATATCCATACTAGCTGTGCCACGCGGTTTCACCCGCGTCGACTTAATTTCATAAGTGACTTGCGGAATCGTATTTTATAAAGTACGTGAAAGTCCCTCTGAAATTTGCCCAACCGTTCCACAGATTATCCGGAAGAAACAGACAGACAGATGGACAGACACAGAGATTTTTTTTGTCATGTAGTAGTTACTTTATTTGCTTCCATATGCATTTAGTGAAAACTGCTATTTGGAATTACAAACAGACACTTTTTTTTATCTGTATAGAATATACCTTACGCATGTGAGGTAAGGTTAATTTTTCTATGACAATAGTTAATAAATGGACACAAAATAAGCTTACTTACTCCAACAAAGTACTTTCGAAACCGTCGAAAATATTTTTAAGTGGTTGTAATTTGAACCTACGGCTCTTACCCCCATTTTACAAAACAGACTCAGGTAGTCCTTGGTTTCCAAAATGTCCCATCTCTACATCATCATCATCCTCCTGTCCTTATCCCATGTCATTTGAGGTCGGCGCATTGTGTTCTTATCTTCCAATGCTCTCTGTCAGCCGTCATATCTGTATTCACTCCTATTCTATCCATTACATCTTTCACACAATCCATCCATCGTTTCCTTGGTCTTCCTTTCCCCTTGTAACCATCCACATACATAAACAAAACTTTTTTGGCTACATTATCCTCATCTCTCCACATAACATGTCCATACCTACATCATAGTCTATATAGTCCATACCCATATCTTTCTGTGATACGGATTTAAAAATGGATGGACATAGCTTTAGTCCGAGTTTGATCTCGTCTTCGTTTCAAACAATGCTTCGTAATAAGGCTAGGGTAAGTAAGATAAGGTTAGGGTTATCGATAAAAACACAACATTGAAACAAAATATATTTAATACCACCTTCGTTTTACAAATTACCTATCAGTAAACGCCGTCTGCCGGCCAACTATAATTACTACAAGTCTGGTTATGTAAGACACAACCGTAACAAAATGTTCTAATAGTTAGTGCCTTAAAACAAGATATATTTACAACTTAATATAACAGGACGATGTGCGTACGACCGGTTGGAACACTGGAGCAACTTAATAGATCAGATACTTAATATGACGTAAGGAGTAGCCCGTGGCACAGCATATTGCGCATATCATTCGATCAGCGAAGTTAAGAAACCTAGCTAGTAGTTGGATGGGTGACTGCTCGAGTTCCCTCCGTGCCTCGGAGAGCACGTTAAGCCGTCGGTCCCGGTTGCCAATTTATCATCTTTGGCAATCGTTACAGGTCAGTCGGAAGCCTAAAATAGTCTGACAACTGGTTTAACCCAGATCACAGATTTTCCTCATTAAAGGGGTTGCGAAGGTCAGATGGCAGTCGCTTCGTATAAAAATCAGGTGATCAGCCACATCGGGTTGAATCAAGTGCTGACCCCAACAATGTATGGGATAAGGCCAGGGAGATGATGACTTAATCTGACTTAAAAAATAACTATACGGACTGCATCAAATCTATGGTACAAATGTGTAATTGTTGAGTTTCTCACCTGTCAACAAAAGCAACCTGCCGAACCCTAACATTTATAATCATGTATAACGCATTTTTGTGTCCTACTGACGATTTCAAAGTACTTTGTAAGATGCCTAATCAAATAAAGATACTTTGAACTTGAACTTGAACAAGTTACATATATTTTTACTGTCAGGTCTTCATCATCATAATTTTTGAGTTGTGACTCTTATCGGTGTAACTGATGCAATTTCTTCCATTTGTCTCTATCAAGTGCCATCTCCTTGAACTATACGTCACGGTAGACACTTTTTCCTTAACTTGTCTCATATATGTTATCTCTTGACCTCTTCCTCTCAATGTCAAGTCTCAATGTTACAAAAATCTTTAGTTAAAAGTATGTGCTGCAACTTAAATATTTTCTTACGAAAAAACATTTAAGGTAATCCATATACGGCAATGGCCCAGTTTTTCATCGGTAAATAGAAATTTCTTTGTATTTCGTATGTTACGTCCAAAATTATGTAATCACCTTCGACAAAGACCCTTGTCCTACACAAAGATGTTCTTATAAATAAAATAAATAAACACAAGGCGCCACTTGTCATAGATAAAGTCTTCTCGAAACCTCTTATCGAGAAAGCTCTCAGCGCCAACCAGCCGAATGCGTTCTAGTTACATCTAAATTATTTGTGATTGTGCTCATGCGTATTTGTATAAATTAACTCAATTAATTATTATTGACTGTAACAATATTATTGATATTCAGGATGCAACACAAATCTAGAACCATAATTACCGATAGTTGTGAGGTGTCCAGCCGCGTAATTCTGTAAAGGTCTCTCAGCGACGGCTGGATATACATACGAAATTGAAGCAAAATGAATACACGATAAAGTTTAAGATTAAGTACAATTTCGTATGGTTGAAAGCGAGACTCGATGTCGAGTTTGCCGCTGAGATATCTTACAGAATAACACAGCAGAACTCCGAAGTCAAAACCTTCGAAAAAGCGAAGTTAAATTTATTAAGATTTTGTATCGTCCTAGCTTCGTGTTGCACCCTGTTTAATTGTATATAATTACTTAAAAATGCCACAACATTAGGTAGGAATCTACACTAATATTATAAAGAGGAAAGATTTGATTGTTCTTTGTCTGTTTGCATTGAATAGGCTCCGAAACTAATTGACGGATTAAAAAAAATCTTTCAGCAATGGAAAGCTACATCATCAGCTCCCACGGGAACGTTAACTACGCGGGTGAAACCGCGTGACGTCCGCTAGTCTGTTACAATCGTAACTAATACACATCAGCACAAATGTATCAAAACTAGTTAAATACAGATAGAAACTGATATGCTTATTGCGGTGTAACCTTGCTTTGTCTGCATATAATATAATATATAATACATATATTATATATTAACTATGTGTGTAGAAAAGAACAATGGCAAGAATTCGAGAGTTGAAACATTCTTTGACGAGAAAAGTTACACCATCCGTCAAATAATAGTTGCCATTCAAAAAGCTACCTTAAATAGTACACTTTAAAAACTAGAAATCAATATTTTATAGTTACATCGTTTTCTAGTTTTGAAAGAAAAATAGTGAAAATTGAAGATTAGTTGGAGTTCTCTCTTACATAGTATGCCATTTTGAACCGTACTTCAATAGAAATAGGTGTCATTATTGAAACGAGAAATCTCTGATACAATTAAATATTTTTTATATTATTTTTGTACATATTTATTGCTTTATAAAACACATCTAACTAATATCCTCAGTCTATTGTTCATAAAATATCGTTAAGGCTCGACATGTGCCACAACTTAAATATTTAATACAATCGGAGAACTTAAACGATTACGGACATCGACCTCTAAAATAATTTCTTACAATTAGTTTTCTGATCATTGAAAAAGAAACTTCAATTTTATACAGATAATATTGCACAAAAACATAAAGTGTTGATTGTTAAAATTACCAGGTACATACGATATACGATTTGTAACGTTCCAAATATTATATTATATAGTAGGAGAAATTAGATGCACGTATTCCTTATATCGTTAACATGCCCAGCATACTTAACGATTAACTATCGATACATCTACAACATCGACGTTAACCGATTCACAACATTTTATAACCTACACACAGCTGTCACAATTATACTAGTAATGAGTGATAGTCAATGATGTTTAAACAATAGCAAAAATGCTTTGAACAATACTATTAAATATTGATTAGGAATATACGAAAAAAGACTGTAACTACATTAGTATAAGTCTGTAATGACAGCAACATAAAATATGGCTGTATTATTCAGACATCCTATGAAACGAAACTAATTACAAAATAAACTAAGCTTCATATCGCCTCACCTAGCAAAAAAAGGACATTTGTATACACTATTTAATGCAGACTTAGCTAAGTAGAGTTGTAGCAAACCGTATGTATTCGTTACTGAGTAACGGGTACTCCATCTAGTACCGAGTAACGAAACGTTACTCACGAAATCTTTTCGTTACTCGCATGTTTCGTATCATGGTTACATACGCCGTAACGCTGCGTTGATGCGTGTATAAAAGTATATATACTTGTGAAAAAGTGTTTTCATAACATTTTGAGACTACAATTGAATAAATGTTTATGTAATAGTATGAAATAAACGAAAGTGAAACTGTTAGTCTGTCATGAAATTCTAAACTAATTTTTTTTTTCCTTCAGCATAACATAGCATGTTATGAGGTATTAGGAGTAACGATACGATAGTAACGAGTACTGAATGTATAGTAACGAATACATACGGGTACATTAAAATTAAGTAAGATTGTAGGGACCAAATAAAACTAGGGTTCAGATCCTAAGGTTTGTTATAATGTTACGTCAAAGAATGGGAAAACAACCAATGTTAGACGTTTTTATGTAACGCGATTCAAACTTCAACGGCGCGATCCATTTTACTACTTACGCCATCTACTTACAAAGAATGGAACTATAACATTGAGTATGATTTGTACGATTTTGCTAAGTGAGCGATATCGATATGTAAACTTTATGATGCTTGATTGTTCGTTCAATAATATAAATAAACCAAATTGAGAAACCTCCTTTTATGAAGTCGGTTAAAAAGATGAAATTTAACAAGTAAAACATAGTTTAGAAATGGTGAGAACGCAGGGGAGGAAAATAAAGCGTGGACTACGCTATGCATTCCAACTGTCAATTGGACGGACATATAATTGATCATTTATTAATTGGAGTGATATTATACAGGACTAGAACAGCGACGTTCGAATACAGTCTCTATTCTAATGTATCAAAGAATGTTTCAACACAAGCTTTGATAATAGTTTTATTTTTAAATAAAAGTTATTTTGGCACTGTTTTTATACATTTTAGCAGCTTTTTATACAGTTTTCAGTTAGACTGGGCAAAACATACGAACTGCCGGTCAAAAATATAACCGCGATTCTGAAGATAAATACAATGTTATAATTTCAATGACGATGAATATTAAATACACATTAAATACTGTATTTACAAAAATATGTTAGTTATATATTTAAGTATATTGTTCTGTATTATTTTATCGATATTCGATTAGTAAATTACTTCACATAAATACTTAGATATTAGTTGCTTTTGTGTTATTTGAATATTGTTTCACTGGCTCGAATTGTGGAGTTAAAAAGTTATGACCTGAGTACTTTTTAAACGATTCTGAATCGGTTTACTAATCGATATATCGCTAAAATAATCACAATCAGCGTTGTCACTACCAAGTTATATAAAGTCATCGATTTCGATAAACAATTCGATTACAATATGTAACCTGATAATCATTTGATTGAACATTTGACACATATTTGTACATTTATTTTTTGTGAGGAAACTCTTTAACACTAATTGATTTGGAAAAACATGTGTTTCAATCAAGCCGCCATTTATATCGTCAAGATATACGGCGAAGTCAACGGCGTCGAATGACACGTTTTGCGGCCATTTTCTACGTATCGAGTGAGATTTCGGCGATTACTCGTTGCTTCATTTAAAATCCATATTTTATTGAAGCAAGGGTGAATAGTGAATTATTGTTGAAAACGGCCATTTTAGGACTAGTAACGTGTATATATTTAGATTAATATATATTATTTAGGACGAAGTTAGCCCGTCTTGGCGAGTATACGAATAAAGTAGATTTCTTTTTAAAATAGAAATAATAGATCAAGGTAAAATAAATGTAAAATTTCTTTACGTTTTAAATAAACAATATCTATGATTCACTACAGCTGCGAAACGAAGTTATCTAACGATTTAAATAATGTTAAATATATATTTATCTCCCAGAAAAGGTACAAAAACGTTATTATGACAGTGATACAACTTAATAATGAAATGATTATGTACAAACAAACTGGCAAGTACTATTAATACTGTATATAAATAATATGCTTTACTAAAACATAATTTAACCTAGAAGTATAATATTTACAACATAAGGTATACATAATAATATATTAATGATAAATGAACGGAATACGTCCTTTGACCTCAAATAATATATCTCTCCACCCTTCGTATATTTCAACTAAAGTCGACTACCAAACCAAGGCCTTTATAAGGTAGGCCACAGAGAATACTCAACCTTATTGACTATGTTTACCATCATTTACACTAATTTATATCTCCACCTCAATTAAAAATAGAGTAAAATATTAACCCTCTGCACATTAAAGTGTCTAGCGCGAAATGTTTTGACGTTACTTATATTTTTTTTTTTTAGTTTTTCAACCATGGGTTACTGTGAACCAGTATCCTTGGGATAAAAGTACACAGGCACCTGTAGGTACCGTGCCGTAGGTACCTACGAGTTATGCTCTTGTATGGAGTGGGCGCAAACAAATACATGCCCAATATTTTTCACTGAGCGCTCAAAACTTGGGACATAGTAACAACATGACAGGTCTTCTTATATCGATAATATTTCGTTAGAAAATTGTCGGTAGAATATTAATACTTATTTGATTGTATCGTCAGCGTGAATTGGTAATCAGATATCGAAACGGATTCCCAGTCTGTGTACTGTACCCCTATCACGGGTTTGCCACCGTTTTCGTAATCTATACTTGCTAGCGTCACTCGCAATATTTGTAAGAGATATTTTAGTTCTTCACGTCACCGCTGGGAGTCTCTGTACAATTTCTCATATTAATATTCAGCGGAGACGCTAGTGAGTAGGTTACGAAAACGGTGGCAATCCCGAGTTAGGGGTACTGAGGGATAAAGTCGCTTTTTCCATTTCGGCAAAATTGTTCGGACCTTTGGAAACCGGCCTCGATATGGTTACTTATAAAGTCAACACGTAGTTTTCAATGAAATATTACAAATATGAAAGATTATAGTTTTGTCGCATTTTCCACTGTGCTCCAGTCAAAAGTTGAAAGAAAAACTGGCTTACAAGTTTGTTTAGCGCGACACTCATAGCACTTTCAACAAAAATAATAATACCAAAAGCATATTCTATTGAAGTTGAGAAGATAAATTAGTGGGGGCGCGTCGCTACGTCCTTTTATCGAAGAGTGGCAATTTGGACCTCACGGCACCCTCGCACAGCGTGAGCCGGTGTTGGGGCGCGCGACGACTTTCATCGGCAGCGCGATGTTTGACGGCTACAAAGTATTCCCTCAACCCGGGCCCGCGAGCCGTTTCACATTTGAACTCGGCTCCTTTGCGTTCGAAGTACTGGACGATTTTGGATATTTGAGCTGAACGTACGTGGCTCGGGTGGTCGGAGTGAGTGTCTGACCCGGGGAGCGAGTCGCAGGAGTCGGTGCACTCTGACCGCGGCGGTGAGAGGCAGCAGCAGCGGCGCAGGATGTGGTGCGCCGCCGACCCGCCGCCCGCGCGCCCGCATAGGAACTCCCCGCCGCACGAACCCGTCCCTACACACACCTAACTGTTATTACCTGCCTCGTGAATCCCTACTGAAATGCTTAATTATTTTCTTTCGTATGAGACCATAGCTCCCAGAATGTTTTCGGCATCTAACGGCATATGAGTAAACTATCTATTAGAGACGAGCAAAATGTTTTTCCATCTAGGGTTGCCATCTTTAAATTGAACCAGATCAAATCTGGGTGAAACATTAACGTCCACCACTTAATACATATGCTAAAGCGAGTTTTCAGTAAGTGTGAATGATTTAGAGTGCTGCAATCATTTCGTCAGTATTTAATCTGAGCTCGCGCAAATCTGTTTGTACTCTGCCGGCGCGTGCGAACCCGTCCGATAGAGGTCACGCTGTTGGCAAAGTACTCGTAAATGTCCTTATTAAGTGAATCACCAGATTCGTATATGAGTGTGTGGTGTACTCACCGGGTTGCACGGGTAGTTGTTCGTCCCGCCGCGGCGGGTGGTCGAGCGCGCGGTCGTAGGCGCCGAGGCAGTCGGGGCACATCGTGAGGCGCGGGCCCTCCCCGCCGCCCTCCGGCTCCGCGCGCCGCCACCACCAGCAGCGCTCGCAGCCCACCAGCGAGCACGGACACAGCGCGCCGTACAGGCAGCCGCCGCCGCGCGCGCAGCCCTACACACATACACAGCGTACAGCCAGCCCTACACACACCACCACCAGCAGCGCTCGCAGCCCACCAACGAGCACGGACACAGCGCGCCGTACAGGCAGCCGCCGCCGCGCGCGCAGCCCTACACACATACACAGCGTACAGCCAGCCCTACACACACCACCACCAGCAGCGCTCGCAGCCCACCAACGAGCACGGACACAGCGCGCCGTACAGGCAGCCGCCGCCGCGCGCGCAGCCCTACACACATACACAGCGTACAGCCAGCCCTACACACACCACCACCAGCAGCGCTCGCAGCCCACCAGCGAGCACGGACACAGCGCGCCGTACAGGCAGCCGCCGCCGCGCGCGCAGCCCTACACACATACACAGCGTACAGCCAGCCCTACACACACCACCACCAGCAGCGCTCGCAGCCCACCAACGAGCACGGACACAGCGCGCCGTACAGGCAGCCGCCGCCGCGCGCGCAGCCCTACACACATACACAGCGTACAGCCAGCCCTACACACACCACCACCAGCAGCGCTCGCAGCCCACCAGCGAGCACGGACACAGCGCGCCGTACGCCTCACACACACATACACAGCGTACAGACAGCCCTACACACCAGCTACTAGTAGAGGTAGTGGTCCACCAGCAGTGTATGACCGGTCTTGCACACCATAAAATGGACCTACACACACGCAGCGTACAGCCAGCCTTACATACAAAATTCACAGCGTACAGCCTGTTTTACACATACTTTACACAGCGTACAGCTGCCCCTTCACCACTATATTCAGCGTACACAAGGAGGGGGAAATCACATTTTTCCGACTGTGCAGAATATGCTTGTATTTTCCATGACCATCAATGAAAAAACCTATTCTAAAGTTAGGTTAGTACTATGACAGTTTGAAGTTAAGGTATATAGAAATTAATAATTAGTTTTCAGCGTTGCATACTATTTAACACTATTATTATGATGCCATTGCGGCATTTACATTATGGATAATCGATTTTCTCGAAAAACTAATGTCTGGGCTCCCTCGTAGTAACCGGCGTATTAGTTGACAAAACAAAATTACGAAAAAAAAACAAGTTTTCAACAACAATAAATAATTTAATATCTTAAATTTACAGTTTGCAAGCATTTGTGATTGACACTATTGAGGTATAACTAAGTACAAATGCCGTAACGAGTTACGACCGCTCAGCGAAAATAGTTGGGATAACGGCGCATGTATTAGTTCGCGTCGCTCCCAAGAATACTACTCATTCAAGGCCAGCGCTCATAACTCGTGCCAGCACCTATAACATGTTAAGGTAATAATAGGAAGAAGGTAATCACCTCTTCATTAGCAACGGAGAATATGCCGCTCTCTGCAGAGGCGCGGCGTCGGAGGTCCCTCGGTAGGCTCCCGCGGCGGCTGGGCGCGGGCGACGGCGGGAGCGACGCGGCCCGCGGCTCCTCGTCCGAGTCCGGCGCCGGCGACGGCAACGACGCCCCCGATGAGAACCCTAAAACATTACTCCATTCTATTGGGCCGTAAAGGTAAGCATGATGTGCCCGAGGCGGGGGCTGGTGTACTAGTGGGGCAGGTTACCTCCATTTTCTTTATTATGGTCTCTCGCAGTTGATAGGGGGGAGTTACCTCCACTGCTTAACCGGACTAAAGGGCGAGACCCAAGGGCCTCCAGCCGAGTTTAAACTTAAAAACTAAGCAACACAGCTAAGGGCACCTCGTTGCAGGTCTCGGACCTCGGCTTAGGCGTTGCGTAGGGGATGAGCTGTGTGAGAGTGGTATTATTTAGGGACATGTTTAAGGCTCGGCGCGCACCGGCCCTAGCAGAGGACGGGGGGACGATGACGTAGAGTTCGCGACGAGCCTCGCGCGCGAGGAAGGAGCAATAGTCGGTTTGGTGTGTGCTTTTAAGACATTGGTTGCTGAAGCAATGTGATAACGTTACCTCCAGTGGGCTCCAGTATCTTCTTGACCCCGCGGAAGGTGTCGAGCGGGCGGCGCGCGGGGTGGGGCGCGGCGTGCGAGTCCCGCAGCAGCATGATGTGCGCGAGGCGGTGCAGGCGGGCGAGCGAGGCGGGCGGGCGCGCGCGCGGCGCGGGCAGGGCCGAGGCCGAGCGGTGCGGCGCGCCGCCGCCCGACACGCCGCCCGCCGCGCCCGACCACTCCAGCTCCGACAGGGAGCGCCGGTGTTGTACTGACAATGTTCAATGATAGTACATTATTTTCGCTGAAACCTCATATCATCCATCGGTCTTTCACAAATGCTTTGTAACTATGTATTAGTATATACTCGAAGGACCATATTTATCCTGCATATTTTTTTGAAGTTACAATGATTACGTGGACATTGCGAAATATAAGGGACGTTAAAATAACGACAGCAATTATATGCGGCCTTGGTAAAGCATTCTATTCCACTAGACGTGGTGCAAACACATCCCTAGTGACACGTCCTGGCACATTTGTGATAGTAACACGTCATCTAAAGTGTGAGTGTGTGGAGATGAGGTGCCCAAATGTGTGTTTGGTGGTGTCCATACATTGGTCGTGGTCGCGCGGGCGCGGGCTGCCCTCGGAGCGGTACCGGTGCGGGCGGCGCCACGCCCACAGCCCGGGGCACGACCGCGGGCCCGACGCGTCCGCCTCCTCACTACGACACAATACACTATTACTTCATAACTATTCATCATTACGCGATACCGATCAACTATAAATACACGGTGCCTTCTAAGAAGTGAGATCGATGGTAAGAAATGTTATATATTTTCATTGATAGTAAACATTTTTTAATTAGCGTGCCAAAATTAAGATGTTAAGCTAGGAGCTCCAGTACGACTTAAAAAAAGTATTTCAGTAAATTTTTTTTTTAATATTCTTACAGTATTACAATGGCGTATACATAGCTTGATAACATTAAACAGTTATCAGGACTCACCTCTCGTAAGAGTTGTTAGGTGTGTGACATCCCCAGGCAGCTTCGTCCAAGCCTTCCTTCACCTCGGCTAGTTTGCTCACTATTTCTGGAAATAGCGGCCGCGCTTGAGGTTCGTACTGCGAACAACATTTTCAAATATTAAGCAATTTCGTTTACCATAAAAACCTTTTGCTCATCTTTGAGCTTCAGCTTAAAACTTACGACACCATTACGTGAAATATGTTGACTGGACCGTCGACTTATTAATTGCGACATTGTTGTGTATTTCGAGTGGGATCAGAACCAAGGAAAGAGACAGATAGAACACAAAATGTTCTGTAAGTAAATTTTAGTTCAGATTTTGTAGAACTACCCGCAGTAGGAGCTCCTTAAATTTACACACTATGCTTTAACCGCTCCAGCGCAGGAGCTTGTATGGTAGAGAGCGACTTTCTTCCATTTCTTCACAAGCGATCCGTAAAACCTTAATGTTAAAGCTCAAAGTCGTTTGGACCGAATTTGTGAATACTCACGATGCAGCAGTTAAAGGCAAGCCTCAGGAAGTCTGGTACAGTGTTCTCTTCGCAGAGTTCCACGAATGCCATGTAGTTGAGGCCGAAGTTGTCCGTGCGTGGCAGCACGTCCGGGTCGGCGTCCACCTAATTACAACCATAATACAAAATTAATATGGTTCATTATTGCATGATGAAGAGGGTCTTATCGCTGCTGTGTTCTTTTTCGATAAGTTTGATCCTTCAATAATCGTCCAATAAATGCAGATACAATCTAGAAACTTATCTAATGATTCTGTTCATATTTTAGATTATAGCAAATATATTTATTTACAATTCGGTGCTTATACGTCGCGTTCGTAGGTATTACCTCTGATATCATTCACGTAACCTGTAATTCTTACTGAACGTGCAGTATGTACAGCACATCGAACTCGGGTAAAGAGAATCGGCAAATTTCGGCGTCGTAGAGCGTTTTCTCTTTCGGACATTACAAAAAACGACTGACAGATGTTATGTGGCATCACATAAGTAATGAGCGGCAGATTATCTCTTCCGTGAGGTAGATATACAATACATATAGGAGACAATACCTCCATTAAATGACAGCGCTCTATTTGAGGGGCTGCAATAGGATAAATTTAAATAATACTCCTAGGACTTATAACTAAGGAAGCAAAGAGCTAAGTGGTGCTTGTGGCATAGGCTATATGAAAGAGATAGTGTGTTATCTCTTTCGCTTGACTAGTGCTAAGACTAACGTATCAATGTATGTCACTCACCCTGGCAATAAGTTGGCACAATATGATCCCGTAGGAGAATATATCTGACCGGTGGTCGTACCACCGCCCGCGGAGGCACTCCGGAGACATCCACCACGGCGAGCCCACGCTGGGCAGCCGGTACCCGTTTCTGGAAACACAACATGATTGCAGTAAGTAACCCTATCCCTTTTGACGTAGCGTCTCCGGCGATATTTGTATGAGGAATCGTGCAGCGCCTGCACGCGGTGACGTCAATATCTCATACAAATATTGTAGCGAGTATACATTCAAAAATCGGTGCAAAACTCCTAATAAGGGTACTGTAGTATCATCCGTACTATGGAAAGTGTTGAACCAATTTGGTCCAAAATTACTAGAGATTACATCCCTACTTATAAATGTTCCTTAGACATTGTTTGTTGGAAACTATTTGGGTATTATTATACATAATTTTGATTATGTAAATTTTTCTTTCTTTTATTTTAGTCGTTTAATTGTATATGGTTCAGCTGAATTTTCTCTAAATTCAGTAAAAAGAAGACATAATGAATTTCATAAAATATTAATAAGGGAGTAGAACCCTTGGCATGCCCTATCTTTATTACTTAAATGGATTAATCGTGAGCAGAAAACCTTTACGTAAACACTGCATAAGTTTTCTCATTGAAGGTTAAAAAAATCTGGGTGATAAATTATTATGATGTTAACAAATTACTTGGATTATGCACCGGGTCACGCGATGTGGCGTGCCAGTGTCACGCACTTAGACATCGTACGACGATGCTTACACACAGAATATACTATCTGCTTATTTATTAACATAATGGAGTACCCTGGTACTTCCTGAAACCATGTCAGGGAGTGCCTCGGTACTGAACTTAATGAACCCAACTACCAATTACGCGTCACGAGTTTAGAGCTCTGGCTTTGAATTCGCATGTCTTAGCATTAGTCATAGCATATCTACCCACGGAGCGCGAACTCTTGACTGTGTGACTTACTGAGTGATATAGTGATCTATCAACGCACAGCCCAAACCACTGGACGGATCGGGCTGAAATTTGGTATGCAGTTAGATGTTATGACGTAGGCATTCGCTAAGAAAGGATTTTGATTAATTCTACCCCCAAGGGGATAAAATAGGGGATGAAAGTTTGTATGAAACTTTGTCAATTTTAAACCGATTGGGCTTAAATAGTTTTTCACTAACATAAAAACACCAAGTAATAATTTTCTTCTCCGTCTGGCGGTCTGTCCGTCTGTCAGGGTACTGCGAAATAAAGCATGAAACTAAATATACGCGAGTGAAACCGCAAGGCTGAGCTAGTTTTACAATAATTTAGCTAACACATAAGAATAACACTGGCTATTTATAGAGACATTGCGTGCATTGTTCAAAACATAAAGATTCGCGGGCACCAGCTACTCTGATTAAAAGCTATGGAAATCTCTCGACATCGGATAAAGTAGGTGATAAGTCTTATTACATATATACGTCTCCGGCTTGTGTATCGGTTACTTGTGACGTGTGCGTGTCATAAGTATACGAGAATGTAACGATTCGTCTGTTTGGTTATGTAAGTGTAATGCCGCTGCTTTAATTGCTCAATTGCAAGTTATCTTATGAACCTGTACGGTCGGCGGTCGAGGCACGCAACTGTTATATTTTTGGGATTTTCGCCTTACGCAACGAAAACGATATCGAAAAGGAACTTGGTGCATATTTTTTTTTTATTACATAGTTATATTTATTTAAACAGTACTTAAAACTATTTACAAGTAGAAAACTTGGTCCAAATCGATGTCTCTCTGGATCGTGTCAAGAAGGCTGGCAGCATTGCCACGTTGAATAGCAATGCTGATTCTCTGAGCGATAAATGCCTCAGCAGCTTGTCACGAGAAGCTTCTACCAGACGACGTGCAACCTCGTTGAAAAGTTGATGAGCATCTGGACCCCAAGGCCCCATAGTTTCAACCGCAAACGCAAAAAATACTTATCTTATATATTTAATCGAGCAATTCTTGTATATATATACGAATCTCGAAAACGGCTCCAATGATTTTCATGAAATATCGTATGTAGGGGGTTTAGGAGGCCACAAATTGATCTAGCTAGGTTTCACTTTCAGAAAAAATCGTTTTGATATGTTTTCAGGCAATGAAAAAGTACTACAATATCATTACAATACGAATGTATATTTTGCTAACGATTGTCAAGTGATTGTAGGTTAGACAGAAACTAGAATACCCCGGTTCGAATCTTAATGTTACCGATCTGTTTTTTTTATACCATATATACATTCAAATATATGCTCACGCCTGCATCCCATGGGGGTAGGCAGAGTCCACCGTTTGCCACATTCTAAATGTCAAGTTCTTTCTTTGGTGCGAAAAAGAGACCGAGCACAGTTCGGTCAACCAGGTAAGTACTACTAATTCTATAAAGAGGAAAGATTTGTATTTTTGTAACGAATAAACACAAAACAACTGTAGGTCTAAAAAGGCCACTTTGGGCAAATCATAATGTGATCCGAATATGATTCATCATCCAAATAACAAAATGGTCGCTTAGGTGCAATTCATATTATGATTCACGAATAATTACAATAATTGTATATGTTAGTCCTTAACTAACTTTATATGATGCTATTTGTCACAAAAGCAATTCATATTTTGTGAAACATTTTAGGGATCTTCATAGGAAAGTGCGAAACAGGTGAATTGCGAAATATAAACATTGGTGAATCATTAATATGAATTGCACCTTAGTGACCACATTGTCATTTCGATAATCATATTCGGGTCACATTATAATTGTGCCAAAGTGGCCTTTTTAGACCTACTGGACCGATTTGAATAGTCTTTCAGCAATAGACAGCTATATTATCAGCGAGTAACATAGGGTATATTTTATCATAAAATTATCTGGGCATCATTAAGGACTACACTCTTTTAAAAGTTATACCGACAAACATTGCGATTAAATGATATTTAGTGATAAATACCTACGGGTATAGAATGATCTTATAGGTACAGGTGTCATCATAAGTTATGAGCGCTCAGCGAAAATAGTGGGAGTAAGTGCGAATGTATTTTATTCGCGAAACGTCATAACCTCATTCAAGGTCACCGCTCATAGCTTGTGACGGCACCGCTAGTACGTAGCTATTGAAAACATGACTTACTCTGGGTGAGGTATTTTAGCAGCTAAACCGAAATCGGCCACTATGGCCATGTAGTCTCCATCAGCATATTTTCTTAATAATACATTCTGAAAAGGGAAAATTAAACTTTATTACTTAAAACACAAACAACAATACTTCAAAGGAGCTCCTTCGAAACGGTAACTTATTTAATCACAAGAAACAGCGTAGAGAGGATGGATCATTTTCTTCAAAAGTTACAAAGAAGACATATTAAGTTTGTTACGAGGCAAAGATACGTTAACTTTTTGGAAGCTATATTATTGTTCGAAAGACTTTTTCTAAAAACTTATGTACAGTGATTTTCACACCACATGCTTTACGGTGAAGGAAACATCGTGAAAAAATATGCATAGGTATGTGTAAGAAGTAATTCAAAGACGTATGTATAGTGCCTGAGACGGCGATGGACTCACCATCTGTCACGTTGGCACTTAATCATCTTCGGTGAAAAGTGGGTGTTGTGATTACAAAACCTCTGAAGAACGTGTGATCCATCCATTAAAGTTATGAAATACTAGCTTCGTCTCGCGACTTGGTTGGTGTGAAATAGTTACTTTGGACAATGCTAAGTTTAACTCGTCTTAGAGTGATATGGCCATAGCCATGCTCGATAAATCTAACACAGAAATATTCCTGAGATTAGCGCGTTCAAGGAAACCAACAAACAAGCTCTATAGCTTTATTGTGTCGATGTTCTGGTTAAGGCTTGTTATCCATCAGTGTACAAGGCAGATATAATGTAAAGACGAGCAGAAGTGATTTGTCAACTTTGACAACTGTAAAAACTGCTCTATGATTTAGAATCTTAAAATTAATGTAATATTTCGCAAAACTTAAAATTAATTTAATATTTCACAACTTTCTCATAAAAACAAGCATTCGTGAAAATGTTGTGTCAATAAAAAAAACTAATTCACTATCTTAGATATTGGAATTAGAATGTTGTCACATAGCTAAGCATGCATTGGACGATAATCCAAAATAAGCGTGTATACCAAATTGCAGCTTGATCGGTTTAACATAACTGATTTAAAATTAAGTTGCAATATTCCAACCGGACAAACATACTTACATTGCAAGTTGTATAAAGGCTTGTAAAGTAGACCTTGTATCCTCATATGATGAAAATGATACCAGAACTTACAAAAACCCTTCTCACCTTAGTAGTAAGATCCCTATGGAAGACACCGAGGGAGTGCAGGTACTTCATGCCGTCAGCAACGTCGGCGGCGAGCGATATCCTAAGCGGCTGGGGCAGCGGTTCTGGAGGGTGACTCAAGATCAGCTGTTCCAATGAACCACCTTCCATGTACTCCGTCAACGCGTGGAGCTGGCCCTCGTGTACACAAACACCCATGAAACTGGAAAAAGGAAATATCAAATTAGTTCATTTGCTAATAGGATACATTATTCAGTGGCAGAGGAAAGGAGTTTGGAGCCTTGTATTCGTTATTATAGATACAGAACTCAGAAATATTAGTAGAGATGCAACTGGTATATTAGTAGAGGTATTTATCATCATCTCCCTGGCCTTATCCCATACACTGTTGTTGGGTCGGCACTTGATTCAACCCGATGTGGCTGAGCACTTGATTTTTATACAAAGCGACTGCCATCTGACCTTCGCAACCCCTTTAGCGAGGAAAATCTGTGATCTGGGTTAAACCAGTTGTAAGACTATTTAAGGCCTAGGCCTATTTAAGACTGACCTGTAACGATTGCCAAAGATGATAAAACCGGGACCGACGGCTTAACGTGCTTTCCGAGGCACGGAGGGAACTCGGACGGTCACCCATCCAATTACTGGCTAGGGCAGAGTTGCTTAACTTCGCTGATCGAATGATATGCGCAATAGCAACTGTGCCACGAGCTCCTCTCCTAGTAGAGGTATTTATCATTAGGTAATAAAAAAGTTTGTTTCATTTGCAGTAGCCATATCGATTGGCAAAAATATAACCTTACGGCATTATTCATCGTCTTTATAAGTTTTCTTTTGGATACGAATCTTGACTAAGAGAAAAAATGCTACCTCCACAATAGGAAGTATTAATATATTGACCTTCAACATACTTCGGTTTTCCCATTTCTTATAGCTCAATATTACGTGTTACGGTGAACAATGAGGAAAATATAATGTGCTTCAAAGGTGAAAGTGAAGCAATGTATCATTCGGAAGACAAAGCCGGCTGGGTGTTGGATGGAAACCTCGGGAAAGCGGGGAATATACCACTAGGTGACCTTATTTATGTTGAGAACTGTTGCGTACCCACAGTCGATCGACTCATTGTGGCGAACAAGCAAATGAGAACATCTCCATACTCAATTTATATGCAGATTACATGCAATGATAACTAATGGCTTATGGTCGTATTCATAAAACTCACACAGAGAAAGAAAGAAAACACTATTTTGCAGACCAATTAAAGTGAACCACTTGTAGATTATACAACAAAAAAAAGGTAGTAATTATATTAAACAATTTTTGTAAACTGGCTTCACTTCACTCAGCGTTGTGCTGGCCATAGGGCGGTAAGACCCGTAGGTCTAAAAACGCCACTTTGGGAGAATCATAATGTGATCCGAATATGATTCATCATGGATATAACAAAATGGTCTCTTAGGTGCAATTCATTATTATGATTCACGAATGATCAATATTTCGCAATTCACCTGTTTCACACTTTCCTCTGAATATTCCTGAAATGGTCCACAAAATGTGAATTGCTTTTGTGACAATAGCATCATATAAAGTTAGTTAAGGACTAACATCTACTATTATTGTAATCATTCGTGAATCATAATATGAATTGCACCTAAGCGACCATTCTGTTATTTGGATGATGAATCATATTCGGATCACATTATGATTCTCCCAAAGTGGCCTTTTTAGACCTACAGAGCTGGTCGTTGAACATTGAGTCTCATGTAATAAGGAATCATTTTACGATCAGCTGGAACACTAATCGCCGCTATTATTAAAGTTCATTCAATATTCGAGTGAAACAAGATAAAAGCAAGATTAGATATGGAAAATAATAATATTTTATCTTCAAATCTAGTATACTATCAGTATATTAATAGACAAACTAACAGATAGAGTGATTATCGAAACACAAACTATAATAACCATGTGCTAATCTATTTCGTAGTAGTGAAATAGCAAGGTCGATATACTGGCAATAAATAGTTATTTCAAATCAAATTTGTGTGATGAATAGTGTAATAAAAAGCAACGGAGCGCGAGCAAGATTCGAAAGTAATTGGGAAAAGATAGAATACGCCACAATTAAGATTCCCACTGATGCAATGAAGCGGATACAATAGATGATGGGGCCGCTGGGAACGACGACAATCAGTCTGTCAGATTGTATCGACAGACGAACAGATACTATCGCATTTGGTATTCACGCTACAAATATGGAAGCCGAAATGATAAACAGCGATATACCGATACACGTTTCATCAGTTGATAAAACCATACCACAGCATACATATGAGCTTACTACAAGCAGTACTGAATTTAAGGTAAAATCGTTCGAGAAACCCAGGCGTAATGTTAGTAAGGGTGTCAACGTCGTGGCCGATCGCGAATATCATTTCATTTACGTCTTTTACAATATTTTATTAAGCACATACACACATACATATGCTCACGCCTGTATTCCCCGAAGGGGTAGGCAGAGAGAGGTGTTGTAATCACAACACCCACTTTTCACCGAAGATGATTAGGTAAGTGCCAACGTGACAGATGATGAGGCCATCGCCGTCTCAGACACTTTACATACGTCATTGAATTACTTCTCAGAAATATGCAGGTTTCCTCACGATGTTTTCCTTCACCGTAAAGCACGTGGTGTGAAATCACTGTACATAAGTCTTTTAGAAAAACTCATTGGTACAGGCCCCCGCTGGGATTCGATGGATGATTCTGATTCTGGGATGCGTAGCAGGCGACTGCTCAAACCTCAAGGCCATCACGGCTCATATTTTTAAGCTTGGTTTATTAATCTTCTTGTTTAAAAAAAGAATTATCTAAGTTGCATACTGCTTAGAAAGCTTATATATATACGTACGTAGCCACGATAATTCATATTCAATGCATGTCGTTACACTGTTGTACATTGTACACACAGATGTTCTCGAAACAAATTCTCAAGGGTTCTTCAAATTATCGAAGTAAGGCATAAGATTCACAGTCAAAAGGTTAACAGTAAAATTATTGGGTTGTTGATTCTTTCTTCTCAACATAATGTTCTCTCAAGTGTAGAATAAGTCGTATGCTCTGACTGCTACAAATTATTAAACAGACAATGCCAGTTATGATGCGATTATCTCGGAGATGTCACGCAAGTTAGAGTCAAGGCTCAAGTAATCATTAACACGGCGGGTAATCGTTATATACCTACATCGTGAGGTTTGCGTGCTAGCTGAAAAAAAAACTATAATCACTTCAGATGATTTGCACGTGGCTTCAGCAGCTCTATTTGATCTGCCTCGTATGTATCGTTAGTGTAAAGACAAAAGCAGATATTATTTAAGCGCTACTTGCAAAATTACTAAGAGGGAATTAAAATTTATGAACATCTCTAGGCATAAAGGGTAAAAAAATACGAGCTTATGAGAAAAATCTGGGATATAATACGGAATCAGTCTTGACAAAATGGACCATCGTACATTTCCATTCTTACAGCTCCATTCTCTAACCACCAAAGACGGAACTGCCTACTAAAACTAAAAATGCAAGTCTAGATGGATGAGAAAAAAATGCGCAAACAATCGCAAGAGAAGAGTCATTGTTCTTACATTTGGACGATAAGGGAACAGGAACCGGCGAAATGCGGGACAGTGGATCCCATTGTTCGCATCATCGTTTCCATTTCGTAATATATTACGCAAATCCAAGAATTCGGACCAGAAAGTAAAAATAAAATAGCTGACACGACCTGTAAGCACTCATAATAGGCTTTTTAACAAAGACGAACCGCAGAACGCGGAATCACACGAAGGATGTTATGAATTGTGTGACGGACGATACTATTCTCTACGAGCCAAATTACATTTTCACATGAGTTTCGGTTAATTTATTTAACACACTGCTAATGACTTGAAATATTTACCTTTAAAGTTGTGTACTTTTATTAATTCACGCGATGTTATGTTGTCGAGGGAGTCGCGTCACAACGCGTGGACTAAATACAACGTTGAACAAATTTATTTTAATTATAGATACAAACTCGATTTATGAACTGAGTTTGACTCTTGTTTTCGATAATTATATTGAGGAATTCAGTATGTATACGAATTCAGTATGAAAGCTGAAAATTATCTTCATTTCCAGAGTAAGGAGATGAAACGTTCTTCGGAGAGATAACACTACAACTACTTCTGAGAAAGCTTCTAATAATATTTTATTAGATTGCTTATTGCGGCAAATATTTTACTATTCAGTAGTGACGCAACACCGAATTATGTAGTTCGGAAACCGGCTTTGTTTGATCAACAGAAACATTAGAACAAAGGGGGAGACGATCAACATTCTGCGTCGGCGAGTTGCCGCTCGCGGGAGCCGGGTTTTTGTACGACGAGCAAATAGCACACCATATTCGCAAGGGTAAAAAGTATAAGGAATTTTGTTGACCTCCGTTTCACTTCATTGTTGTGATTCATTAGCTCCATATTGAGCCCGTTGCCGAGTCAAATATTTGTTTACTCTCAGATTTTACTGTGCTTTAATCATTTCTGGTTATTTTCTGAGAATTCGAGAAATGTAAATTAAAACATCTCGTATCCATACTTGGTGGTCGATTAACTCTTTGGAATATTTTCATGTTTATTTTTAATGAGATTGAAAGGGATAATGTAGTCGTAGCGAGGCACGTAATAGGTCGTTCACATCAAACGTCCCTTTGGCCTCCAGACCATTGGAATCCCACCTGAATGGTCTAGCCTGTATTGAACATTCCTGGCTTAAGTAGTTTACTACTTTAGTGTCCCACTGGAGGGCTAACGCAAGACTTGATTTAGTTTTACTGCCCCTAATTTATAGTTTACGTAAACTAGGCTTGTTTTAACTTTAACTACTTTAAGGTATGTTCTCTCTTGCTCCACGACCTGCCGTAGATAAAGTGCATCATCTAAAGACAATAATATCTCAGAGTAATTATAATTAATAGCAATATAAGCAGAACTCCAATATTCCTCGTAAATGGAGAGATATACCAACTTCATTTGCAGGCATTACCAGATCAATGCCGAAAGTAATTACCGCATTATTTGTAAATAAAAAGTGAATGTTACTCTGCTGATTTATATATCTAAAAGTAGAACTGGGTTTTTCTGAAATAAAAATGAGTTTGAATATGCAAATAATACGTAACGTTGTATTTACGTAATACTTTTGGTAAACTTAAAGTAGTGCTAATTGTTCACTCTTAAGAAGTTTCCAAGGAAGCCTAATTGTGTATGTAAGCTCTAATCACATCATTGCGTAATCACATCATGACATCTCTTTTTGTTCTCATCATTTGTCATATACTAACAATTTCATTTCGAGCGCCTTTCACAGCTCATTCGTTATGTAATGTAATGATCATTGCGGCTTTACTTTGCATTGTTATATATTTGCATTGGTTAATATTATAAAGTTTGTTTTTAGGTAAGTAATATTTAGTAACTTCTATTTTTATTTAGCTTTCAAAAGTCATTATTTGTACCAATAGAGTTCTGCACGGCTGCTTCGTTGGTCTCGTGGTCGCAAGTGCTACTGAGGAAAACCAGGTCATGAGTTCGATCCCCGGGTCGGTTGTTATTGGGTTTTCAATCTGTAATTTCTCAGTAACAGTCCTGGATTAGTGCTAGGTTAACGGTAGCCCCCTATTACATGGGGCATTACTGACAAAAGATGGGTGTATTATAATTACACTTCTGCCTACTCCGTCGGCGTCGGAGAGAATTCCCGAAGTTTTTTTAAAGACAAAATATACTAATATTTTGTTGCGAAAATTTTGGTCGTTCGAGTCGGATTGTGCACGTCGTACAAATATTATAAGGTTATCTTATAGGCCGGCGGTAAATTAAATGTATGTATAGAATAGTTATATAAATTGGTTAAATGCCTATAGAGACCCACGAATATTGCGATTCCCCACAAGACAGCTTCTGGTTGCGAACAACCGCAAGTCTGCCAAGCAAGACACATGATTCTTTGACGTCACACCATCATTATCGCATAGTTATTTACAATGTCTTATTGTTAACCGTCCATAACGTCATACTGTACGTAATCTGCATATGTAATTTGTTTTTCAGTGGTTAAGATTCATGAGAGCGTACCACAATATACCCACACCTCATTATTTACTACAGATGTAAATTTATTTTATCTCAGGAAATAGCGACATGAGTTTTATTTTACAGTCTTTAAACTCACCCCTTCTCAGAAGGGTCCTTAAAGGGGTAGGCAGGGGTTACTACCTCCACATATTACCAAAGAAAAGTAAGAAGATTAGGATCCAACGTGCGTTATTTCATCACCGTCTCAGACACTAATCATACATCTTTGAATTTCTCTTAAACATATATTAGTCCTCACGATATTTTATTTCAGAGAGTAGCTCATGACGTCACTGCACTTCTTGTATATAAACACTCTTTGGTGTGCAAATTTATATTATGTTATGAAACTAATCGCATGTCATTCCACGGATGCGCTTTATTTTAATGCTATTGATAAATTTCGCAAACCGTTTATCATAATGAATATCAAACTTTTAATCTAATACGATCTGCATTCTAATAACCTTTTGAGTCTCCATTAATAAGTCATCAAGCATTAAAAATGATTCACAACTAGATTTTAGTCCTGACTAATTACGGTTATATTATACACTAGCGGTCGTCACGCAGTTCCATCCGCTTGGTTCTCGTGGGATAATCGGGATACAATTGCCTATATTAATCAGTGATAATGTAGCAATCAAATGGTGAAGGATTTTAAAAATCGATCCAATGATGCTTTTTGAGCCAATTCGTTACAAACATACATACAAACCTTTCCTCTTTATAATATAGTATAGATTGGTTCTGTATTTTTTATTCATACATGCATACATCTGCTCACGCCTGTATTCCCCGAAGGGGTAGGCAGAGGTGTTGTAATCATAACACCCACTTTTCCACGAAGATGTTTAAGTGCCAACGTGACAGATGGTGAGTCCATCGGCGACTCAGACACTTTACATACGTCATTCAATTACTTCTCAGAAATAAGCAGATTTCCTCACGATGTTTTCCTTCACCGTAAAGCACGTGGTGTGAAATCACTGCACATGAGTTTTTTAGAAAAACTGATTGGTACAGGCCCCGGTAGGATTCGAACTTGTGTCGCTTAAGTAGCAGGCGACTGCTCAAACCTCAAGGCCACCACGGCTCTTTTTATTCATCCCTCTATTTATAAGCAAACTGTACATAATGAAAATTTCGACAAAAATTCGTTACAACAGTCAGTATTATCGAAATTGTCTCTAGAAAGAGAGAATAGAGTCAGAGCTTCCTAATATGAGAGTTTCACTTCTCCCATCATTTTCGAGCTTGGACTGTCTGTGAAGTGGCGGATAACTTGAAAGGGTTTTATCGAACCGGCGCATGATAAAGTTCATCATTAATTCATCGTATCAAAACGACATTGAAATATTAGATTCAAATCAGTTGCTATTGAAATAGCTAAAATATATGTATATTTTTATTGATTTGTACACTTTTTTAAATACTCAGCGAGGTTATGATTTAGCAAATAAGTCATCAAGTCATAGTCATAATATAAATAAATCTATACAGATAAATAAAATTGAAGTAATTCTAAAATAACAGCTTTTCACTAAATGCATATGAAAGTATATACGGTACAGGCATGAAAAATAAAAAAAAAATGTTTCTCTGTCTGTCTGTCCCGGCTAATCTCCGAAACGGCTGGATCGATTTTAGCGGGACTTTCACTGGCAGATAGCAATTTTCCAAGAAGTAACTTAGGCTACTTTTATTAAAAAAACATAAGGGTTCCGCGGGTCACGCACTAATATTGAAATATTTTTACATAAAATGACCCCTTCGGGGAATACAGGCGTGAGCTTATGTATGTATGTATGTGTTTTCAATCGGATAGTAAAATATTGAGTTATTTTTATGCTAAGAGGTACTCACCCAAGAATGTTGGGGTGTTTGAGTTTATTCATGAGCTGCACCTCCCGGAGCATGTTGGGCCGGTTCGCCCGCTGCTGGTTCATCTTGAGCACCATTACTTTTGCTGATGTCTTGTGAGTCACCTGCAACAATTGAAAATCATTTCAAATACATTTCTAGAACTTTATCATCTTCATCGAAGGTGGTGGATAATGCAGCTCCCTAAAACCTGGTGGTAATGTTTCTTTTGTATTCTTGAAATGGATCTTGTTCGTGATAATCAGATGGTTTAATATAAGTCAATACAAATTTATAATATAATTAAGATTAAGTTTTAGTATTCAGACGCCATTTCATAAATCACTACATTGGCATTTACTTCAAGTATAATATTAGCGAGTCTATCATTCTAATATGTAAGAAATATTAGGTAACTTTACATGAGATCCGTGAAACGTAAAGATGGGCTCTACGTTTTACAGATATATACTTATGACGTAAGAAACATTAACAAAGATGGTAGTTGTTAGATAAGACTTGAGAGTAATTTATTAACGAAATACTAGATAGGGTGTGACGAACTTGAACTATAATTAGAAATTAATTATTTCTCGCCCACGTCATAGACGCCGCCGGCCGCAAACATCTTACGTTCCAGATAACATTTTGAACCTGGACTATTGATAGTCTTGAATTTCCTTCACGAAATACGCCATGACTATAAGTTTTTGACATAACAATGAGTAGGTACTCTACTCCGTTCACAAGCGTGTATACTCTTGCAATATACAAACATATTATTAAAAAGAGTAATTGATGAGTTTCTCGCTGGGTTGTTTTCAGTAAAAGCAACCCTCTGTTAAGCAACCTTTCAAACCCAGTGGTAACATATAAAATCCTGTATAATCATGTTATTCTGAAAAAACAGGCGAATTCTGACGAAAATAAAATACTTCCATTGAAAAAAATTCAAGATATTTCTAATTTTGAACATCACAGAGTAAAAATTACTCCTACTGTAATAATAAAATATTTGTCCCAATGTTTTAGGATAATTACGAAACTACGTTAAATGTGTATGGTATGCCGGTGAAACCGTGGGGCACAGCTAGTATAAATATAAAAATCTAAACACGCGAGTGAACAAACACTAAGATGCAATCATAATAATATAATTTTATTGATATTAAATTTGCGAAGGTATTGTGTGTAATCTTCGCATTTTGCTTATTCATGAATTCCGTTCCAATGCGTATGGCAAATGGTAAACAATGCAAGTGTTCGCGGGGATTTGTATCTAGGTCGTGGCGTAGTCCAGGCCAGATCGTTTTCTAGATATCTAGGCTGCCGCTCGAATTAACTGTTCCGTGGACGTTACTTTATAGAGATCACATTGCGGATTGCGTAGGATATTGTCACGGTGGCACACCAAGTAGGATACGAGAATAGATGCGAAAAGATGAGCACAATAGGTCTAAAAAGGCCACTTTGGGAGAATCATAATGTGATCCGAATATCATTCATCATCGAAATGACAAAATGATCACTTCGATGCAATTCATATTATGATTCACGAATGATTAATATTACGCAATTCACATGTTTTACACTTTCTTATGAAGCTGCCTAAAATGGGCCACAAAATATGAATTGCTTTTGTGACAAATAGCATCATAAAAAGTTAGTTAGGCACTAATAACTACAATTATTGTAATCGTTATATGTACTGATAAAGCATATTAAATAAAAATACGTGTAATGTGTGGTTAAAATGTATGTGTATTTTAGTCACATTCACGTCACAAATGATACGAGAAGAGCAAATTTGAGTTTTAATTATTTCGCTTGTTCAAATACTCAGTCAAACTTCAAACGCCCTTTCCTTGCCTTTTCGCAAAAACTTTTGGGATCGACACCCGATGTATCTGATGGTTTCAACCCACTAACAGAGTAACGTCTTACATAATAATATGAAGAAATAAACCATCGACATACCTATATTTAAATCATGAAGCAATTGGACGAGGTTTGCCGTGAGGTAGGAATTGTAGGATATTTGTAAGTAAGAACCTAAAATTTTGCTGCAGTGCAAAAGATGGCTTAGTTCCTAATGTTCGGTTTTCTTCAGAAGGCTAGTTTCCACATCGGCGGTGATTTTATCGACGTTCATAAACGTCTAAACTCAATAAATCATGATTATTTACAATCTATATCTATACATTTATATAGATAAATAAAATTGAAGTGTCTGTTTGTAATTCCAAAATTACATGTTTTCACTGAATAAATATGAAAGTATATACGGTATTGATACAGAAAAACTAATTTAAAAAAAAATTGTTTGATCCGGCTAATCTCTGAAACGGCTGAACCGATTTTAACGGGACTTTCACCAACTAATGTAACAAGAGGTAACATAGGCTACTTACTATTCATTGAAAAAAATATAATTACGTTCCGCGGTCCACCCATGAAATTAATTCTACGCGGGTGAAACTGCGGGGCACAGCTATTGTATATGTTGGATTAAACACGCAGCACCGCACGTGTGAACACCTAAGCTTGCCCCAAGAGTTTTGATCCTAACGGCAGCACAGCTTACCATCACCGACTAATATTTTTGAATACCACCATAGTAGCATTAAAAATATCTGATTAGAAATGCACGAAGGGTTTACAAGTAAACGAAATTGAAGAGCACTTAGGAATGCGGAGAAAGTAACTTTGCCAGTGAAAACTAACTCGGTGGAAAACCACATCCATATAAAGGCCAATCAGGAAACTTATATCTAATTAAAAAACTTTCCTCCTTATTATTAAAGCAATATTCAAGGGGCTTGGCTATAAGGAAAGAATTACTTTTTATCATAACAAGCTTTTTAATAATCTTGTAACCTTAATTTTTTTTCGAATTTTCAATTTTTGAACGATTCTCGAGCTGCAATTTGCGTGTATACACGCTTGTTTTTGGATGGCAATTCATGCTTAATGACGTTATTCTAGTTTCCAATATGGCGGATCATCCAAGATGGCGGGCTAGATAATTTTGCTACATTATCACAATATGGGTGTCAAATGAGAGGGCTTGCATTTTCATAAAAACTTGATTCTTTTATACAAATAACTTATATTTGTCACGTTATAAAACTCTATGGTGGTATAAAACTATGTCCGCCTCTTTCTAATTACATATCACAAAATGAGATAGAGCTTTAATCCTCGCATTATATTACAGACTTTAAGCCAGGTCCCTGCATTAACATTTATTTTTCATTGGTCAATAAAAACAACATCACCAAAACAAAAACAATCTAGTCATGGACCTTACGGGTTCTGAAGAAAGCAAGATGCTAAAATAAGATTGATAAATATTCCAAACAGAAATAAAAATTGCGCAACGTGAGTGGGGTCAAAGTATACAATTTTATAGCGAAGATGTTTGAAAATATCCAACGTATACGAGCAAAAAATATGAGCGAATAGCTAATTATTTTGGAATAATTTACAAGACAATAGGTCTTATTCTTATTATATTTGTTGAACAAAAAAGTATGATTTATTTTGTCTAGATTACCTTCGACCATGACCGGATTGAAAGATTTTGCGTCATTCGTGCGAAGCTTGAAACACACGAATGACGCAAAATGTTCACTTAAAACAACTATGGATCTAATATTTCAGTCTTAATACTGGCTGCATTGTATAGTTCACCCCACAACTGCCTCGAGGGGAATTTGGGCAACCAAGTGAGCAATGCATTAAATGTCCATTTATATTTTCCTGTCAACACCATAGACATCTAAAGTGCTGGGGAAATATTTCGATATAAATTGTTGTGTAGGCTTCAAAGGACTAACTTAGAGATGGCAAGCAGGGCATTTATCCTTTATTATCTTAGAACCCATGAGTAAATACTTTTTGCCGATTTAGTGTATAATGAACGCTTTGGATATGCGCTCCTACCGGAACCAGTATCACCTCGTATAAACGTATAACCTCAGATGGGCAACTCCGTTTCAAAAGGGAGATCTCGTCGTTGAGAAAATCGACACTACCAGGGGTAGCTTCGGTTCCCAAAACTACAAAAGCTCAGAGAGCTACATACATATGCTCACGCCTGTATTCCCCGAAGGCATAGGCAGAGGTGTTGTAATCACAACACCCACTTTTCACCGAAGATGATTAATTGATTAATTGCCAACGTGACAGATGGTGAGTCCATCGCCGTCTCAGACACTTTACATACGTCATTGAATTACTTCTCAGAAATAAGCAGGTTTTCTCACGATGTTTTCCTTCACCGTAAAGCACGTGGTGTGAAATCACTGTACATAAGTTTAGAGAGAGAGACAAGCTCAGAGAGCTAATTTTATAAACATTCAGTTATATACTACAGAACGACATTACCACAATGAAATAAATAGAGATGGCCAAAATGGTATGTGGGAACATAAAACAATAGTCATCTATGTTGTATGTATGGTTTTATAATTTCTTTATTCATTATAATTTTCCTCAAGCTTCAAACATTATATTTACCATTCCACCCATACTGCGAAACATACCATTACACCTCCCATAGAAAGCCAAGAGGGTTGTCCATTACTTGAGTAGATAGCTATAATCTATGCAGGCAAGATTATCGTGTTCCTTGCATGCCACGACCGATGATGCATGACATATTGTAATTTATCGATTCATCGCCAGGAGGATCGATTAAAACATATCTCGGAATCGATCGAACCCGCTTGCGGTTTGAAAAATTGCTCATCATAACTATTTATAATTATCTTGATTTTGAAAGAATACATATCTGACGCCATATCTATTAGTGCTCGAGCATTAAGCGAATGTGTGTAGTTAAGTTTTATTGGTGTTATTTTATTGAGTTGCAATACTATATTTGTAAGCGTAATTTTATCTACATTTTGATACATGACATTTGAATCTTGCAATCAAACATTTACGTCTTGTCTCGTGGCAACACACACATGTGTGTAAGTAATTATGGAGCAACGCATCGGCATGGGAATAGTAATTATTTTTACAAGCGCAATGTCTTATAGGGGTGTTGAATTTTATTAGTCATTGGGCTTGTCATGTTAATGGAACGAGGGTGGTCTGGAACCCACTGTTAATAAACTTATAGAATCACCAAAATGTTTTTGTATTTCATCGAGTCTTGTACGCTTTGGCTATCCAACTTTTCCATTAAATGAAACATCTTGAGTCAATTGTAAGGTAAACGTGTTACGTTTTCTGCAAAAACTTAATCATCTTTGTTTTGTTTTAGAAGCAACACTGAACTAATCTATTAAGTGTTGCCTGTATGAAGTAACAGCTACTAGCTAGTATTAGTATCGCAACATATTTCATAAGGCCCGTCGCATAGGGTTCACGGTTGTCTTCACACTAAACATCAGTACAAACATAACACGTTTTCCAGTCGCCTGCACAAATATCAGTTCGTATAGTGTTGAAATTGGACACTAATGGTTGGTCTGTACGTGAGTGTGGGCTGCTACTTACTACATAGTGCATTTAAAAAAAAAATAAGCTTCAAAAATAACAGACTTGTATGTAGTCCGCTTGATGGCGGTAGGAGTCTGAGAAATCTGTTGAATGCAATCATTGAGCCAGAGGCATACTTAAAAAGCGCCTTTGTTAAATACTTGCAAAGGTACCAAACAAGCATGTGGACCACGGTGAGCGACTACTGTAGCCTATAAGTTCGGGGAACGCCAAGATTGTTATGACGGGTTGTTAAACCAATCTATATCTATATTCTATATACATATATAGAAATCGATTGCTGTTCGTAAGTCTCGCTAAAACTCGAGAATGGCTGGACCGATTTTTATTAATTTTGATCTCAATTTATTTACAAGCCCAGGGAAGGTTTGATCGTAAGGAACTTATATAACCGGGTCAACTAGTAAGGAATAAATATTTCATAGAAAAGCATCTATTACCACATAGCATATACTGATATGATAAGATACAATCGGAAATTCCACTTAACCTCACCCCTCTTAAGAAGCTCACACACACTAGTACAGAGACCTATAATATTGGCTACTATTACAAATCAGTATCCCCAATTCCACTACAGTAAAATGAAGTCATCAAACTATGCAAAGTTTATTCCATCCGTTCTAGTAACCACTTTGGTATTCTATACTGGAATACTAGGTCGGGAAACTGAGATAGATCTTACTGGTTTTATCTCCAAAATCACGCTCTCATATCGATCAAATGGGTTGGTGATTTAGTCTATCGCAGCGATATGGAAGAAAAAAATATAGTAGGTAGTATAATGAGCATATCATGAACCATAGGCCATCGACACCGGTCCATATACGTATTTATTATGTATTGAGCCCGTCCATCACACTATTGAACATAACATTACACCGCCAATTGTCAAACAATATGAACCTGTTCAAAACTCACATTTGTGCACACTCCCACAGTCACATAAACACACTAAAGCAAATACATTTCTAATACGAACTTCAAACACTTTTTTTTTATTCCTAGCATTAACAGTATTTGACGCCTACGGTCTGCTATTGAGTTTGTCGAGCTCAGCAGTTCTCTGATGTAATTTTCACCTGTACTTTAAACCAAAAACTGCAGACGTAAGGTTGTATATCGAATGGTTAGTTTCAGTCACGACGAACGATACTTCGGCCGTCGATTGTACGTATCGTTGTCAGTGGACGCACTCGAGCACTTGACACGACCCTGCTAACGAACCGATGATCAGTTTTAAACTCTAACCTTTGAGAGGATAACATGAAATTCACGGAATTACCATTTTCAAGAAGTGACTCTGTCCGTAAGAAGGGAGACATCTAGTCCTTAGTATGTTTTTGTAGAGTAAATGTTTAACAGAACCCTTAAAGCGCGTAATGAAAAGTCCTTATTTGAATATATTTTCGCTATCAAAGACAAGCCCTGATGAGATCGAAATAAGATAGCAACGGGGGCGGCGAGCATCGTAAAGTGCGATGTAAAAATAAAGTTATTACTGAAGCAGTCTCGAAGGTGCACGTAATGACCTGATGATATTATTATCCGCAGTGCGCAAGATAAACTGGGCTCTACTAATTAAATAATTGCGGGTTATGGTGATATTATGGAGACGAACGAACCAAAAGGTATGGTCTTGTATCATACACTTTTCATCAGCAAATAGTTTCGATGATTTAGACAGTTTAGATTTCAGCGGTAACAATATAGGTGTAGTTACAGCATAACGGCCGTTTTCAATAACCTATCAAAGTTTACAGATTGCTATCCCCAGTTATCTGCCAAATTTGATCTATCCGTAGTATTCCGTACCTTAAATATCATAATAATGTTAATTAGGCGATAAGTCGGAATGAGAGACAGGACAGTATGATATATTTGTTTCTGTTTAATGACCTAAATGACAGATATAATATGAATATTGAGAACGGCTGTAAGTCTGCAACAGATTTTGCTAATCTGAAATTGAGTACTTTAAACGATCTTGTGAATCTGATTATTTTTAAATCCATAGCTGCAAGATATCTTCAATGTTTACCTGAACCTTGCTGCCTTATTTAGAAATGGTAACCAGAGCGAATGTCAAATCAATTAAAAATGCTATTGCTAATTGGCTTTTAACATCGGAATGCGCTAACAAGAACAGTTACCTTCGTTGCTCGCTCACGCTCGGGCATCTTACATTTTCGCCTTGCTTTTCGCAGTTTATATTCACTAACAATAATTAAATATTTTTTTTTATTTAAAACATAGTTTAAGAACGTTTGTTTTGAAATCAGAAATCTTGAACATTTGGCAATATTAAAAAGTGTACTAAAATTGAACGTCTTTGTGTTTTTGTCGTTACAGGTCAGTCGGAGGCCCTAAGAGTCTGACAACTGGTTTAAACCAGATTACCGGTTTTACTCGTAAAAGGGGTTACGAAGGTCAGAAGACAGTCACTTCGTATAAAAATCAGGTGATCAGTCACATCGGGCTGAACCAAGTGCCGACCCTAACAATGCGGGATAAGGTCAAGAGAGAGATGATAGTTAAAAAGTGTTTTCAATTCCAAAATAGATTTAGGGAAAGCATACTTCTATATTTAGTGAGTGTAAAGTGCAAAGTCGAATTTAGATTTCAAAGACGGTCGGGACGTATGTGGAAGAACTTGTTGGCACAAACAGCGTGTTTTTGTCAGCAATTTCTTATTGAAGCACAAATAGCCTAAGAATTAGTTTGTTCACTATTTTATTTGTTATATAATAATATTTATGTGCCGGATTTGATCGAGAGATCCATAATATTGTTGACCGACATTAGTATTAACTTTGGATAGTTTCCAATGCATAGTAGCAGCGCATTCTACAAAACAGTAACACTGAGAATGCGAACTAATAAATAATCTCAGTAAATAATGATCAGCTCTGGAGTCCGGATAAACTGATTACTTTCGATATGAAACTATGTGGCTATTGGTTTCGGCGTCTTAAAATTCTCGACATGGAATTTGTCGAAATTACTATTGGTTTAAATTATTTAAAAAAAATTAATGTTCCAGAAAGTTGTTTTTAAATACGATGATTTCTGAATAACATTACAATTCGCACTATTTTCTGCCTGTTCGCACTTTTAGGTTTGACGAATTCCACAATAAAACTGATTTCATCACTTCGGGAGTCGTAAAAGTGCAGCTAACAAAATTATCCATGGAAGAATTTTCATTGATTTGTACTGCCTAGAGATTCCCTGTGTATTATTTAATGATATTCTATGCAACATCTCATTACCAGTACTGAAATGTCGGGAAGCGCATTTAATGTCGCCACGTTTCCAGCTAAATTTCCATAATCACGTTGAGAAGATAGATCTTCGGTCATGGAACGTAATAAGGGTTCAATTTGACCCTCGCTAGCCGCGGTCTGTAATACCCGCCACAAATATGGACAATAGAGATTTTATCTGAACTTTCGCACGGTCGAGCATCACACCGCGGGTTTACAACATTCATTGGACCGTTTTAAATTAGGCTTGTTGTACATGCTTTTACAATTTGTAATTACGGGCTTAGCCAGAACGATATTCTTTGTCTTTCGATATATTCAAGGTGAATAACTGTCGCTCGACCTTTTAAAGATTTTAGCTGGCATGGATCTTGCCGGAACTCGTCAGTGAGATTCAAGTATTTGGCGACAGATACAATTAGACTTTGACAGAGACCAATATTTTCTGCTGTCGTTAGTGCTATCTTAATAAAGCCATCACTTATTAAATATACCTTTGATGTTCAATGCAGTGTCATTCGCCAAGGATCGAGTCAAATGATAATTTCCATCCGAATAGGGACCTAAAGGCCCGGCTTCGAATGAGCCTTATTTGAATAAAGACACGTCTCCTATTTTAATAAATCTGGATTTTAATACAACTATCTACTGAACGTCTAAGTAATGTAAGGCCTCGGCCTTACAAGCTGGTTAAAACCTATTTCGGTTTAGCAAGTATATTTAAATTATCATAAAAAGAATTCGAAAACGAAATAAGAATGATAGAGAGCTTGTCAGACGGCAGAACGAAATGGAAGGAAAAATAAATAGAAGTGGATAAATAATATTTTAATTTTATTTTATATAGAAGATCCCGGAGAGCGAGGGGACCCGAGTTGGGGTCGCTCGCCACAGCAATTATCCCATGGAATTTTATAACTGTCTTCCAAGTGACGATCTCGGCGTGACGATATGTAATAATGAGTATCAAGCAACGCATGCGCGTAAGGTAAACTAGCCTTCATATTGTCATGATTCAAACGTATTTTTTTCGGAACAATAGATTTTATAATTCAACATGTGACAGCGTACGCACGTTTAGGGTGTTTAGGCAGTCCAGTCGTGACCGACAAAACATTAAAGGGTTTTTTTACCTCTTCTGGCTAATATCATGAGCGTTTTGTAGCATTGGTTTTGTTACGTATTTATAGAGATGATTAATCGACACAACACAATACGGCATCATAAAATTCACTGCAGATTAGATCGATAACTTCTTATTTTGATGTGGATTCTGTAGCTGAAATGAAAGGGACAACTATAATATACTTAGATTGGAATTCATGGGCAGGACTACTTTGCATCTCGTTTTATAATCTTAATAAGGTAAAGTTACCTTATAGATGATCAAAGATCCCTCAATCGTTACTTGGACCACACAATAAATAGTGGGACAGGCCATTTACGGCTATTAGATGAGCTGTGGATTTCGCACGACTACATCGTTACCATATGTTACGAAACTTGCGGGATCCTTTTACGATTTACTGCCGGGATAGTTTACAAAGGACAACTTTACGTGATTTGCATATTTTGTATAGGCTTTTATTAGACAATCAAAGCCGACTAACTGTGTACCATTGCTTATGCAATGTTTATGTCAACGGTCCTATAGTCCGATGGTCAGAAGCCCTGTCTGCTTGCAGGGTTTGATCCCGGCTGAAGGCACATATTGTTTTTATTTATTTCCATTTCTCTCATAGATTTGTGTGATGAACACATTATGTACTTAACCTTAGTTTTGTTGTGGTGTATGCATACGCTCACGCCATGCCAGAACGGTCACAGAAGTGTAGGAAGAAAGAGCCTTATGCACTATACATAATATGTCTATGAATTACTTTAGCATCAGAATTACATATGCAGGTTTCCTTCACCGTGGTGCTCATGATGTGACATTACTGTACTTTAGATTTGTAACCCTCATGCATTATATAGCCACACAGCCCTATGATAAAAATAACATTACCGAGCAAACCACATATTTCACTTATTTTTCATGTTCAAAACAAATTAGCTTAGCGCGTAAATTTTATTAAACATAACAGCAAAAGTGATCGAGAACGTATTCTTAGAGATAAATATTATTTACGTATCTACATACTTGAACTACTTACAGGAAACTTCAGTTTTGTGAGCATTCAGAGTGGAAACAACGTATTTTTAAAGATACACTTAACGACATCATTAAAAGTCATTATTATCTTGCGTCGTTTAAAAGTGCTCACAAGAATAAATACCGACTTATATTGTTTTGCGGTGTCAATTTACACACTTTTAATGTAATTAATTGCAGTGATGTTAAGATTAAAGACCTAATGTCATTGAGAAAACAGCAAAAATCATTATTAATCTTACTGTGCCGCACTTATGTTGCTTTGACGGGATTGAGCGTAATCACTAAAAAAGTTGATGCATCAAGCGTATCTTACGTACCTACTTTTGTTTCCGAATTCGCTGTAAAAAAATAATCTTCTTACCTACTTTACCGTTTAAATTTATAAGTATAAATTTACTGAGAGAAAAAAACAAAATTTTGCACGTAACTATCGATTATTTTGCAAGTAATTTCGAGTGTAGAGCGGTATCTTAAACGGTTTAAAGTAACGGATGTCGATCCGTCAAGATATTAGATAAGCGGCCTTCCGCAAATTGTGGCCGAGGGGGCATGTCTCAAAAACCACTTCGGAGTTCCCTACCGTGAATAAATTACGTGATCCTATCCAGATTCCCGATAGATGAAACGTTCGTTGATCCTCTTAGATTTTTCACACTTAACATTGAATAATGAATTATTAACTATTGATTGAAAAGGTGATTTTTGAATACTACTAAGGCGACAGACTAGTGTACAACTACCTGATGGTAAGCGTGTGCTCACTCCTGTTTCCCCTCTATGGAGCACTGGCGACCTGACTCACCGGCTATTATCTTCTTTATATATTTGGATCTTCTGTAAGGGCAGCTCCAAATATCGAACGGGAGATCCCGTTATGCCCTACCTCTCTTAAAAATTAATAGAAAAGGCTTTTTATTTGGACGGATATAAACTTTTCTTTTCAATTGATAGATAGCTTAAGCCTAAGCCTAAATAAAGGAGTACACACGAATCGGGAACAGCACACATCGGCTATTTTTGTCCGACTAAAAATACAGACATCCAAAGGAACGCAGTCCGGTGCAGTTTTTATGCATCAGGCTAACTTTCGGCATCATCATACGACAAAGTATGAAACATCGCCAAACATTCTTGGTTTAGAAGTGGTTCTATCTCTTTTTGTGATACGGATTTCAAGAGGGTTGGATATAGTTTGGTTTAGACTTAGTTTAAACCATGTTCTGTGATAAGGGGGATAAGGGGTCACTAATTGTATGGACAAATTTAAACTTTAATTATAGTGTGCACCAACGTTATTTTTCTGTCGCCAGATTCAAATATTTCATTTCATTCATATTGTTTGTAAAGTTATTGTTATTGAATATTCGTGCCGTATCTTTGGATAATACAGAATGGAAATTGCTTATTTTTAATTATTCCGTTTCAAAATGTTAGATAGATAACGAAGGCCGCAACAAACCCGCGACACACATACTGTGGATACTTTAACACAAATTGAGTATTTAAAAATTTGCAATGCTATTTAAGTGTGGCCTAGAAACCAGACGACAAGACACATAGTAAGCTTTGCGACAAGTTGTGATACTGGATTTAATTAAAGTGACGATCGCAATCGTAAACATTCGTATATCTACGATTAAATTAGAGACAGTATTATATACGTAGGGCTTAGAAAGGATAGTTGACATTAGCTGCTAAGACTGCAATAGTGTTACCAATTAAAGAATGTTTGTGATGATGTAAAGTCATACCTGAATAATTACATATACACGCATGTAATAGATAGACGATCAACTGATATGTAGTTAAATTCAAAGATTGCTTTAAATCAGATACCTCCTTAGTACAAAACATTGTTTAAACGAAGGCTAGAACTAAACTCCCAGTAAAATTGTGTCCATCCCTTTTAAATCCGTATCGCAAACAGAGACGCAGCTACTTTTAAACAAAGGACTATCTTCGTCTATGTTTTCTAATGTTAAATATGAAAGCAACTATTGGAAAAAAAACGCTTTGTTTAAAAATCTTACAATGGTACTTCGATTGGGTATAGTGGTAGACTATAATATCCAAAATAACGTGAATGTTGAATGAAGAATGTTGTAAGATCACGAACACAGTGTGTTTAATTACAACCGATTTTAATTATTGCAACCTACATAATAACAGGCATAAACAATCGGTTACTGTTAAAGTCATTCACAAAACTAATCTCACACACGAGAGTTGCATGCCTGTCGACGGTCCGATAAAGTGAAGTATTATTGGCACCGGTGAATTATTCGATCCCGTTGTAAATTCTCAATTCTGTTGGCACGCGACCTATCCACAATAGACACGCATTCCATCTCAGCAGTAAATTCTGCGTCTGCGCATCGCGTTCGAAATGCATTTGTCCTGCTTCACCACTTCCCCAAACATTCCGCGTAACGTTTGTGAGGAAAGCATTGCCATTCGACCGTTGTACTCAAATAGGCTATGAGAATTACGTGACACTTTACATTCAGCAAGACGCTGTGCTGTGCGACTACGAGAAAATATTTACTTACAATCAACGATTAACAACGATAATTTATAGTAACCTTGAGAGGGATTTTTTATTATTATCTATTATGAAACACGGTTGCTTTTCGCGTGTATAGACGCGCTTACTTCTTGACAAACTAAACGAGGTATATTCTTCCGAAAGGTCAAAACTGTAATTAACACTTTAGACCTTATGATATACATACAACATTATTCGTACATAAAGTATAGAAATAATCACATGCAGTATAAAGCACGCAGATCGACGTAAGAACCACGAATTAATCTAAATACATGAAATATTAAAATACCAAAAAGGTTCAGTAAACTCAATATTAAAACTAAAGTCATTGCAGAGATTATATTGAAATAGTACAGTTCTAAACATTTTGGTACTAAGAACGGTAAAAAAATCGCATGCGTTACGGCATTTATTTACGTGGCAGAATATAGCAGATAGCATAAACTCGAGTTGCATTCGTGCAAACGACAGAAACAAACCGTCGCGCGTCCGTTAGTTGCATCGGCATAGTACCGATATCTCCGCGGGGGCTAATTTCAGCTGAACGGTAATCCTACGACATTTTAATAGAGGATCAACGGTAACGCCAACTGTCGCGGAACTTGTATCAAGGCCGACTATGAGACTTGAAATTTTGTATGAAAACGCGGTACCACAGTTAAAGATGGCCATAAATTGTGTGGGTGCTGAAAATGGAACATAAAAACTGATTTGGTAAATGCACTCTGGAAAAGTTCAGTGACTCCAAAACATGAAGACGATTTAAATGAACAATATTTGCACAGATGCAGAAAAACATGCACTAACTATCAACTGCCTGCATACGTTTCGATAAATGTTATGTGCGTAGGCACTGATATGGTTATAAATTGAACAGCATATTAAAATATTCGAAACATCGTTGACCATTGTCATTGAGATGTTGCGGCTTGAGTGGGACGAACCCAAATTGCCACGGGCGTGTTATAATAGTACGGTATCTTGTGGTGGTTGGTAGCAATTAAATGTGTGATTGAAACTATAAAAACGGGAACGGGCGCGCTTATGGTGAGAAGACGATAGATAGCGAACTCGCATCTCATTGTAATGATCCGAACACATTTTTTGGCAACAGTAAAGTCACGAAAAGCGCCGGGGCAAAAATCTAAATCATTAGGCATGTCTGCTGGATCTAAAAGTACATTTTGGAAAGTCGGTTAACAATGACAAATAGATGACTGGGGATTCTTGCGATGTATTTAAAATGTTATACCGTTACGAGCTTTAAACATAAGTTGAACCTATTCATATAATATTTTGTAGTAGGCGTGGAATTATTATCAATCTGTAAGTAGCCTCTAGCCTGATTTATTTGAAAGTTAATAACGAAAGTTTATAATAAACAAGAAGCAGTAGAAAAATGAAAAATTACAGTAGTTATTGTTGATTTGACATAAAACGTACGTTTATTTACTAGTTTCTTTTCAGAGGCCTTTTCAAAAGCTTCTGGGAACAATACCATGATATTTGCAAAGTAGAAAGCTCGTCACTTTCCAGTGTTCATTCATTACTTAACGCAGCCGGATTATATGATTATCCAAGAATTCGATGACATCACAGTTTTATAACCAACAGATCATTCAATCTTAGGCAGTCAAACAAAACGTCAGTTGTTTCGTCCGGGATGCTTTCCTATTGTCAATAGTGTCGTCGTCTTGTTTATTCTGATCCGCGTCGGATTGTAAACAATATCTGCATAGAGTGATGTTTAAATGCTTTCGCTTGGCGAGATCTCTATCAATGGTTTGTTCTGGATTCTTGAGTAAATTGTTTGATAGCTTTCAATTTTCATTTGTTTTCTTTATTCATTGAATTTACGTTTTTGTTTGTGTAATAAGATTTCTAAGTATTTACTGAGATTACCAGCATTAAACGCTATTTATGAATGTTGAACATTTAATATCTTTTACTACTTATTGGATTGCATCTTGAGGCATAAAGTAACCGCTTTACCGCACCTATAAAAGCATATAGTACCTACTTCTACAAATTACAATTTGAGTGCAAATGAAGGAGAATAAAGAACTGAAAAATCGCTAATTTAGTTGAATACAAAAAGTCAAAGTAAACGAAGGAAAGTTAATTTCAGCGAACTAAATGGATTTGTTTTCGTCAAACCGTATTCTATTTGTCTCTGTTCACACAAACTTTCCGACGTTAAGGAATAGGGAATATTTTGCCGAAACATAAATATTGAACGAATCATATTTATTTAGTTGGGTTATTGAAGCATCGATCCATTCATTTTCAAACCCCGAATGCCCTCAACCAAATGTATTTAAGAGCCAATAGACTCCCGACCGTGCAAATATTTACTTGCCACAAATCCCGCCATAAGAACTCATAATTTATTGGATAGATCTTAGAAAAATTATGTTCCACGATATAAATAATTGGACGTTTCTAAAGAGTTAGTGTTAAGAGGAATCGTATTAATAAAATGGTACATAACATTGGGTGCAGTTAAGGGGCGTGTGAAGTGGAACAAATTGGGTTTGAGCGTACGTCAGCGCGGACACATCCTGCATTTCACTACCAGTTGTCCTTCGCCACTTGTTAATAGGCATTTATAATTAGATCTCACATGTCATGGGCCATTATAGTTCTGGAATGTAACCGTGTGTGTCCCATTTCATTTGCTTCTACAAGATTCTTGAGTGAATGAGATATTATACGGAAATGAAATGTCGAAAGATTTACTGGTGTAGACTCACTCTCAATGTCAAAGGTTTCCTTTTGTAGAGCTCAACTGGCACTTACCTGAAAAATAATAAGATACAAATAAGTCTACGAATATAAAAATTGAATAAAAATTACTATATTTGTTTGCAAAATGGCTATAAAAGGATCATAATACTTTTCACGAATCTAATTCGGTGCTTTTAATAACGGAGTACATTTTCGTTAATTCTCTGTATTGGACCAGACAGCCAGAACAATAACTAGCTAGAACAATAGGCACCTAAGCCGATCTAAGGCATGCGTTGGAATAAAAAGAGTATTATAGAACACACGGTCATGTTTTAGCAATTGAAGCAGTAAGCCAACAAAGGGCCAATCATAGTCCCAGGAATTTTGAAATGGAACGACGTGGGCTCTGTACAAATGCTCACAAGGTCTGATGCAACCTTTGCACCCACGAACTAATCTAAAGAATCACTAATGAATTCAAATAACTCATTATTGGTACATATGATTTTCATATTATTATCATTCATAACTTCAATGTGCGCGTGGTAGATGTTCTAATCATCTACCTATTAGTTTGATTTTATGCAATCTGATCTTACTAAATTGCACCAATTTAATAGAATAAGTATCGCACTAATCTTTGAATCTTTTTTTAATTTAGTTTTTTGCATTCTCTCTTTAAATTTATTATTTCAAATTATCTGTATGTAATAATTGCATCAATTATTGTCAGTGAGTTGGAAACTTTAAGCTCTATCTAGAGCCCATTTAGGCGCTAAGAAAGAAAAATAATTAAGGATTTAGTTGTAACCAACTAAATCGGTACCTGTTATATTTCTCTTAGGATATGTAGGTACAATTGCTTTCAAATCGTGAACCTTTTTTATGTAGCAATTATATGTTGAGTTTTTCTTGTGTTTAATAATCAATGGAGCATTTCATTCAGCGTTTCCTCTCACTAACGACACGGGATTAACATTGACACAGTGGGTTTGAAATTTGAGCTCGTTTCTTACGTCACAGTAACACAAGTGCCACGCCGGCGGCGCCGTGTACATATTAAATACATTTATAAACTGTTGGGCCACGTATTGATGTGACTACGATGAACACAGTATAAGTTTCGGAATAGCTGTTAACTAAATTCCAAATAATAATTACCAAAATAACTTCATATACCTTCGAGGCTGACAATATTAACGAGAATAACGATAGCTAAACGTTCTGGACTCCGAAGAGCTTTTGGGAACTTTTAAACACTACCGCTGTGTGTGTGGCTTACTCAAGGGAGTTGCAATACTCAAATTAAAATTCTAGGTTGGTCCATAACAAAATCTTGATTTATGAAGCAAAATTCACACGAGACCAATTTGTAATCCGAAGCTACTTTACCACGACGTCGATGTGATTGTTCTCATGATCAGGTACGGAGGCGCAAGTTGTACGTGTGACGCAACTGCTCGATCGGATTAAGGTGTGGACGGCGCCTCAATACTCCCACACCGCCTCAACGCAGGTAATGGGAATTGTGGAACTCCCAACAAGTTTAGACCCACTATAAATACACTGGCAAGTGCAACCCATGCTAAGTTTGGTGTCAACTAAAACCTCTAGATGCGGTTCATGCGGTTATGCGACTGTACTTACAAAACGTAAACGCGTTTGTATTGACCAACAAAAGAATACGTTCGTCATCATCGCCATTGCTATTTTTGTGTTCATAATTTTATTTTGTCGTGATCGTTCATTGTTACAATTCCTCAAACTTTTAATTATTGATAAAAAACTAAGTACATAAACAAAGTCCTTTCTAACTGAGTATTAGCGATTGTAAGATACGAATTATTTCTACACATTTCAGAACGACATTTGTAGTATGTAGAACACGATAAGATATAGGTACTTGATGATATGACTGCCTTTTAATTGTAAACAGTAGGTGGTCCATAACTTAGATGAAAGAATCTTTAAATTAAATCATCACCCAGGTTATAATAGTGAAAATGCTAAGAATCTCGATCAAAATAGCTGTGATGCTTATAGTATCAAATTATGCAACAAATGATTAATTATATAAAGGAATTCAGAACGAAATGACAGCGATGCATATATTAAACTAGCGTTGTAAAAGAACGAGAGCAGGTGCGTAAGACAGCATTAATGTAAGGTCGACACTTCTCTTCAGGCTATCCACATTAATACTAAGGATAAATGTAACGTTACTCTTTCACAAAATCTTTTAAATTAAGGCTCTGAGCCCACAAACATACTCGACATAAATCCATTTCTTTTTGAGAATTGCAATTTTACGGAACATACAAAGGTAACTACAGAAAATTTGAAATCCATCGAAAATTATCAGCGTATACATACAATCATAAAAGTATATAACAATTTAAATTCAATAGCTAACATAATTTTTACATAAGTACTCATACCCAATGGATAAAACTGATAACACGTTATATCTGATGTGAGGTAATAAACTCATAAACATATGAACTGATGGCAACAATAATAATGAACTAGATGAAACAGTCGATAAAGAAAACTGTTAATGAAACAACAACACTATAATTGCTGCCACAATTGGGATAAATGCACTTTCATTACTGCCTGTAGATTGTTGATCCCGTAAAGCAGAGAGCAAAGCACGCGATGTATTAGCGACATTTCAATATTGTCGTCTACCGCTCATTGATTTGATGCTTGGTGGTGATAAAAACTAGTAGAAAGTGCCAGAGAAGTCATCGGCACTTGGTGTTGGGCCAAACTGTGGCAAGGTCATTGGCTATTTGATAATAGGCATAATGCCACTATGAAGTAATATTGTTTGTTTATATTTTTTCATGCTTGAGTTGACTGTTGTAGATATACAATAGTGAGTGTAGCAAGCAAGAAACTGTGACGAGACTGGATATAATGGAATTAGTTAGCTATACAATAACTTCTTGGTTGAATCTAAGACGGATTGACTCAATTATGAATTCAATAGTATCAAACATTTTGATAGGATTGCGTCACGCGATTTGAAGTGATGTCTTGTTATAAGGGTTATAAATCCATTTCCAATCTAAAATAAATCGTTGAAGGGGTTGGATGGCACATTAATTTTGTGCGTATTTACTAAACTATTTCAGTAATTTCCCACGACGAACCGTCGGTTTTCGCTTGCAAAATAAGTTTCATTTCCTCCGTCACGATTGATTGATTTAATTATTTCAATTGTACGATAAAGAACCGGATAATTGCATTAGTTCGCATTGTTTTATTCCGTACATTCGTCTTCTAATCTTACCCACTTCATATTGATTTATTAGAAATACTATCAAACAGGTAGAAATCCAAATTAACCAATATAAACAGGCTATTCAAATAATTTTCTAAATTGCCTGTGAGAAATATTTCGTGGCATCGTAGCCGTGGGATACATTTTGCATTACCAGCAAGGTTGAAATAATACACTTATTGCCTTGTATTTATAATTATCTTAGCGAAATGCCCATCAGTCAAATTAAGGTAGGACTTTTCCAATCGGGTACTAAATAATGTGCAATTTACTTAATGCATAGAATCTATCGTGCGTGGCCGTGTTATGTGCGGCATTATAAATGACCACACAAATACATTACCCGTTCTGGTACAGATTTCTAATAGCTTTACTTTTCATTATTGAAAAACTTGGCATTGATATATTATGGAAGGTATCTATATAATGCTCTTTGATAGTGTTTAATACTACGACAACGTGTTATATTCCAAGTTTCTTGTGTAACATAGAAATCAATTTCTTAGAATCTTAGAAGAAAGTTCTATTATACAGTATCAATAGGTATAATAACGTTACTGTCGATAAGGCATCTGAAGGTTGATTTGTTAGATAGTATTTCAATATTGAATCATATACAGCGACAGGTTTCATTCCTCAGAAAGAGATGTCAGGAATAAATAAGAAGTAAATTGGAGTCAACCAGAGGATTGGGGAAAATTAACGTTAAAAGTTTAAGTTTAAAAGACACCTCGTCTTTTCCTTAAAACAAAGAACCATTAGCGGTTATTTATACATATTTGTATCATTTGTAACAAGAACAACAGAATTTGTGAATGTGTGTAAACATAATGACGATGCTATTGAAGTGGGTACACACTACAAATAAACAGAGTTGTGTTCGTTACAGATTCCACCGAGCGAGAGATTAGTTACACTTAGTAGCACAAAATTGAACCATACAGAATACCGGCTTCCATACATTAGCAGTTACAGGTGTACGCGCACATACACGCGAACTAACGAGTGCTTTACCCTTAAGGGGAACTTACCCCGAATTGATCCGAAATCTTGCTAGCGCGCATTTGTAGGAGCGTGCAAAGATTCTCGACCAGAGACAAAACCCCCCTTTTGTTTCACTTATTTCTTTCTTAAAGTAGAAAAGTGCGTGCTCGTGGCCAACCGTCATGTGACCACGTCGCATACATCAGTATCAACTCTTGATATTGGCTTCACCGTAATTATTATCACTGATGATAACGTCTCGGACTAGATGACGACAAACTCACTGAAGTGTCATTGGATCTTGGGTGCTCTAAAGGGGTATGTCGCCGTCGGGTATAAAGATATTTCTTGCCGACGTATTTACACTCCAATGGAGTAAATTATTTGTAGCGTAAATCATGAAATTATATGCCTACAATATTAAGATTACTATCTAAGTATCTGTTCACATTATTGTTATTTGGCACCCTATCAAATCAGTATCAGGAATAATATAAAAAGGATCACATAAAATTAATCATACATGACTGTTTAAAACCATTCAATAGAATAGCGAAAGTAAATTTGGTCTCGCATGATTGTAATATAATAGCTTCGGATGAATGCGGAAATTGAAAAGGTGTCCCCAGATTATTTGTAAAGCGTTATGCTTGGTACTCAAACACCTGCATTTACACACGATTTTGTATTATCACGGTCACGTTGCGAATTTTCCTCAACAACCACACTAATACCCTACTGGATTTAAATTACCAGTGTAACAGTGAAATGCGTATTCAAGTCTTGATCTTTCCAATTGGTCGACATAATACTTTCACGTTTTATGTAATCACGCGCCTCTCGACTCGCCCATCCGTCATACTGCTCGCCTGTTATCTTGATTTAAGCTATGAAAGTGTACGCAAATACCTGCTCTTCTTTGTAGAAAGGAGATAACAGCATGTACATGGCATCATAATTTGATCTTATTGCTGGTTTACCTTTACTCGTTTGTTTATCTTTTCTTAGACTAGTAGGACACATTACAATTATTATGATAAATAGTGATCTTAATGATATTATTATATAGATATTATAGATCTTAAAGGAAGGTGGATATTGAATTACTACCATGATAAAATATGACTTATATTCAAAAAAGTGGGTAGATATCTCATAACAAACTATTCGACTATAAACATATACACATATACCAATACTAATAATACGACATTCGACATTGATGTAGCTAAAATAATAAATAGGTATACACCTATCCTCAATTGAATAATTATACAAACGAATGGTTATTGCTGATCTTGGTTTTTAATGTGCAGTCCTACGACCTCAAACTGGAACGTGATTCAAATTTAAAGTACAATATTACAATTCAGAAGCCCTTGATAAGTCCTTCGTAGGTAAATTGAGCAGTTAGCAAACAAAATGATGGTAACAAGGCAAACTAAATAAATTGCACGTAACTTTGCAAGTAATCCTAATTTCCAAATCTTGGTAGCATCTGTACCTAATCGCTTAGATCAGCAGTATTGCGAGTATTACTAAAAGTATGTGGTGTTATGAAAACGTTGATCCCATATAACGATACAAAATCTCCTTAAATCGGATTATAGTGTTCAATATAGAGAAACCTTAGTAACCACTTCAAACAACAAGACCCGTGGTATATTGTTGTATACATTTTCCGGTGTAGAAAAACCTGTGACATAACATATTGTCACGAATGGCTATAATGATTAATTGTTGTCCAAAGTATCTAAAGTATCGGGGTTGTAACTATCTTAAAAATCATTAATATTTACGTCTTTTCAAGAATCGATTTCAAAAGAGTCCGAACCGGACGTCAGTACACGAATCTGTATTCGCTTTGTCTTTTATAACATTGGCAACCATAACATGTTATGTTATGTTGAAAAGAAGACGACTTGGAGTCACTTGAAGATGATGTCTTTCTATCTAAAAGGTCATTCACACTTGGAGTTATTTTACTATTACCCTCTTGAAAAATCTCACGAAGAATTAGTAAATTATTCACTGTATAAGCAAATTATATGTGTTTTGGTTTTATGTAAAACATTTATATTGTCACTGTTATCAATCACACTCTTAACTAACCTACTTCTGAAATCTAGGTCTGGATCACCCAGAATGTTTGTCAAATACGACTTTTTTATGCTTCGAACCTTTACTAAATATTATTACTAGGCCATGTAAGACATTATCAGCGAAGTTTTTATAAGGAAACGTTTCCCAAACAAAGTACATTGATTTGGCTTCCACTCCAATATAATTCGCATGGAAACGTCCGTTGCTATGCGAATAAACATCTGTAACAAAAGGATTGAAAACAATAGACGTCTGGATTGTTAGGGGCAATTAATTCCGAACCTGAGGTTCGGTCCTAAACAACCGAAACGTCGTTGACAATTTCCGAATTACTCGAATGATAGACAGCGTCTCTGACTTCATCCAAATAGCTAAGTCGCAGATCTCTTACAAACATAATCTTGTGAAGTTGTTTATTGGTGTTGCTTCATCGAGTTCTATATGAGAATCTTCGAGTCATGTTATATCACTCTGAATTTAGTGATGTTATTTATGTTGGTATCTGTCAAACAGCTATTGTTATACATGGACGACGAAATATCAACTCGCAGAATACGATCTTAAATAATTCATGTAATAAAATCACTCGGGCAAAACTTAGCTAGTTTAATGTACTATTTTCGAGAAAGTAATTGATATACTTGAGTTTTAAAAATCTAATTTATCTTGAGTTATGGATGCAGATTTGTGTTTAGATTCTTATCGAAATATCTTTTGGCTGTGTAAATATGTACTCATTCGCATTTTCACTTGTTGTTTTATGTAATTTCATTTTATCAAAAATATATTCAATAATGTAGTACATCTTAAGTGGAACATTTGTTGAATAAGATGGATGTGTGACAACGGTAAGTTTGAATATAGCACTAGTTACTGGAGAGTTAAAATACAAGCAATTTTCGTGGTATCAATATTAATGTTATATTGTTATAGGCTATAAGGGTATGAAAGGAATAACCGATAATTATAGAAACCATTTTCTAATTTCACCAGCAATCGATATTTGGAAAAAATAAGAAAATATGTGGCTTTGAATCATGTTTTAATTGTACCTTGTAGTGCGATTGAAAATATAGAAAGTTTGAGATGTAAAACATGTGATACATAATTGCTATCTCTCATGATAAGAGCTCTTTGTTCATCATATGCATGCCTCCTTGAATGAATATAAATAAACGTGTACGACAGGGTATTAATCTATCTTTATCGCGCACATTCATGCATTGACGTCAAAGCAATTTGCAGTAATAGATGGCGGTACATTCGCGGTTTATTGATCTGCTGAAGCTGATATTAATAATGTTGAGTTTAGGTAGATTTATTCAGATTGAGCAGTTTGACGCAATTAAAAGTAATTAATTCTACTTACTTTGCCATCGGTTCGAGATGATTTATTAATATTGATGAATTTATTATCAAAAGTTGAATTCAAAATACATCGGTCACAGGGAACATTGATTTTAAATAAAACTTATCTACAGATTTAGCTTGTTTTTAAGTAATTTGTTACAAGTACAATTTCGTGCGATCTCATTAACATGCCTTTAGTATAATAATGTGAAGGGAGTGTTTATTCAAGTAATGCCACACATATAATCCTGGTTGTATCACACAAGAATGAGCGTAAAACAACCTACACGCGTGAAACCGACACCAGTGTAAAAACTTGGCCTCGATCGTGCCTCTAGATTGAGGAATCACTGTGAGCGATTTATTGGGCGTTAATGAACAAATGTAAATATACCGACAAGTTAAATATTATAATAATATTAAAACAGCGGGATCGTGCAGCAAAATTTCGAAGTTGTCCAACTACATAGCTACAGTTTTTGATTGCACCTTGTAGAAGATCACAAAAAGGGCTGTCCATCTAGGACATTGATGATTATTGAATACTTGTCACTCAATTATCAAATTAACTTGTATGAAATAAAAACGCATGCAACCTATGTGAAACACACTATTTTGTAATAAGTGAGAAGTAAAGAACATCCCCAGAGGTCTGTAGTAGTACATGGCTACTGTCTAAGCAGGTTAAAACTATCATGAAAGCATTCAGCCAATGTAACCCAAGGTTGCAATTTAAAATGCAATCGTTTAATGAATAATGTATGAATGCTCCTCGTGCATTCATCGATGAAAGGATAGATACGAGTTCTCACTGTTGCTGATGACATTTACCAATTAATGATTGAGGTCAAAAGCATCAAAGCTGATCAGTTTATGTCAAGTTATTCCTTTGAACTTTTAACAAATTTGTTACTTAAACTTATACTAATGCAAAGATTTTGCTGTGAAGATTAACTTTTGAAGAATCTGATTAGTGTATTTTGAAGGTAACCGAATAAAAAGCTGCATTATTTCTTGTTAAAATCCCGCTAGTCGCCGACTTAGTGGCCATACATTACATCGACGCATTATATGGATACGCGCGTGGCGGTGGCGCCGTGTGGGCGACCATGCCATCTGTCGCGACTACCAACCGCATTGAGAAACTTACCTGCCGAAGTGCCGATGAAACTAGGCAAACGTGATGCAGCTGATAGCGATAGCCTTGAAGGTAATTCCAATATAATAAGCCTGCCGAATACAGAAGTGCTTGACAATAGACAGTGAGAAGGACATGAAGAAGCAAACAAACCTTATCACGTAATAGTGAACGTTGAACATATGTTCAATAAGGAACCTTTTATAGTGTACAATGATGTATATTCATATGACCTGATTACTGAAATGCACAGCTTAATAAAATATGTATGGATGGAATTGCTAAATTTTTACTAAATGCTTCAGAATGGTGTAGCAGTTGGTGTTTCTTATTGAGTACTCACTCAGAAATGTAAACAGGCGAAAGTATTTTAGTACAAGGTAAAATGACTCTCGTGATAAACACTCGAGCTCCTGTGTGATGTGCAACGTGTATGTGCTTTCATCGTGTAGGTATAAGCCGAATTCCAAAACAAGATCAAAAGAACGTAAGTAGAGCTGTCAACTCAGGTCAGCTTCTTGATTCCTAGAAGCAGTATCCGCGTCAAATTCTTAGAACATTTGAGATTCATTTACAAAATCGAGTATTCCTCCAGTATCCATCCAGAAACAATTTTAATCTGGTAATTGAAAATTTACTACTCACGAAGGAGCGTTCCATTTCCGAATATCTGTTGCCAATCAATCGGAACTCAGTAATGGCGACCTTGCGCTGTATCGTCTAGCCAGCCGGTGCGTGCAAGATGGCTGAATAACGGAAGGGCAAGGCACACAGATGTGACATTGAGAGAATGCGGTCACTAGATACACAAAACCTTACAATACCACAACGACCATAGGCACACGCCCTTTGACGAGAAGGTTGATGTTATCATTGGAAAATAACTATAAAACACGTATGTACTTACGAAACTCAGAGAATGTTGTAAACGAAACGTGTTAGCCTCTACAAAACGAAGGGCCTAAATACATTGTTCTTATTACTTACTGCAACACATTATTTATTTATTTAATATTTATTATTTGAAGGCACAATAGAAACCTCTGTTAGGAGAAAATATAGCAGCGGGCCCTCTTCAAAAGCATGCAGGGAAACTAACGTGAAGATAAGTTTACAAAGACTAATAAACAGAAGAAAGCAAGACTTTATTGTTCATTAGCAAACGAACGGATTCATTAATTAACACATCATCAAAACAAAATGCGTTTTCAGTTACTTTTAAAAATAAAAGTCATGTCCAATGTTAATGTGGAAGCACTTTATGTTGAGGGTCACTTTTGAAAGTGTTTTTAGTTTAGTTAGGGCCTGGTCGTTGCCGTTTAAGTTCTAATGCATGCATCACCTTTTCAAAGCTTGGGCTGGGCCACGCAATGGCTTCTAAACGATTTATTATGCAGAATGTTTGTGATATCTATGAAACTCAATCTGCAGAAAAGTCATCAAGTAACATCATACGAATTAAAGTGGACAGGGTCAAAAGCATCTAACTATGGTCATTAGGTTAGCGTACGACCGCCGGCCACGCGATGGGTGGTACCCCTGCTTCAAGGACCACCTGTGCCTACACACGGTGTTTACACTCCAGTGCACGTGGGGTGACCGGTCATAAAAACTTGTACAACTGTTATGCTAGACGTCGTGACCTCCAAATTGTATGTATTTGTAACTCATGTATTTTACGTATCGTTATTTTCTCTTCTAGCAACTATCTATAAGATAGATGCTTACAATCCCCGGCGTCGACTAATAACATTCTAATAAGAAGTCATTAAAACGAACAGTAATTTATATTTGAGTAATTTATAAGAGATTTGAATCAACACTTTAAAGAAATCATTACATAACATCACTGCAGAAACATTTTGTCAACCACGTCCGTAATATCATCGGCGAACACCAATGTTGGGTTATAAATAAGCATTTATTTAACGCAATTTATTTGTATAGTAACCAAAACGATCAGATGAGAAGCATTTAAATTACAAAGATACATACACTTTCTAGAATTTAAAAACCGGTGGTATTCCATTTTGAATGTAAATTAGTGCGAACTGTTAAAATTATAATTTATCACGGAGAGATGCGAATAAGGATCGCGTTGATTTGTTCATTTCACTTTCGAATGCAAATTAGATTAGCATATTACGATTATGGCAAAAATTAAGTAATGCAACATTAAAATAATGTTATATAAAGCATTTTGTTACACTAAACAGTGCAAATAAATGAAACTGTGCTAACAAAACATGCAATTCTGGAAAATAAAGATCATATTCATTACAATTTCAATTAAATTGCACAACCGACAAGTAGGCAAGTGGAACGCTTATTATTAAGTCACTAAAACTTGAAATGTATCAGATGAAATATTAATTATAATGTTGTAGTGTATGTGCACTTAGCACACCCAGAGGCAACGGAAGAACAGTTCATCACACTGCGGATATTTAGCCGTGGAACTAGAAATTGACGATACCACTACAACTAATACTAAAAAAGCTTAAATATAATAAAACAAACAGGTTCGCTGAAACGATGGAAATGAACAACACAGATCTGCAATAACAATAAAATAGCTAAGAACGAAGAATTAACATGAACGATGATATTCAGATTAAAAGAACAGACACCCTTGAACGAACTCTTTCAGACCAAGTAGTGCCAAGAATATTTAATAAAATATTTGCAACATGCAATCAAAGCGTCGTCAATATAGAGGTTCCAAAACCACAGTTATTTTACTCCATGTTCTCAAAAACTTGGGATTATAGCGTCAGTACACACAACCCAATACGGGCTTGGGTTTCCGCTCGTCTCATTACTTTTATGATCGCATTAAAGTCTATAATTTTGGGAGCGCCTGTCTACTGCTGAAATAGCTACACGGAAGCTAGATTTAAGAATCATTGTCTATATCTCCAGCGAGTAACGAGCCGCATCCAATGGTTTTCTATGTTTAAAGTTGGACGCCGGACGACCGACGACGGGCTATTTTAAATTGATGTTAACCCACATTCGAGCACACCCAGTATTACAAATTAACTAACTTTACCCAGCACGTTTATTAGTTGCTGAAAATTTAAACAGACGTTCAAAGCACATCTCTCAATAGGCGCCAACAAAGAATCGGGGACAAAAACATGTCATTTGCAATTGTCTGAGCACAGTTTACAAGTGCGACGCTCTTCAGTATCATGTAACAATTTTTTTTAGTCTCGACTCATCGAAACATATTCGCTCATTGTTACTATACCTTTTAAAACATTCAAAAATATGTGATAAAGATGATTGATGATATCTATGCACATCAAAGTACATAACACGCTGACTCTAGAAATATGAAATTTGGAGTGTTCTTTGAGATGTAGTTAAGACTGAGAAAGGTTTTTCCAAAGATCCAGCATTAAAGGGGGTTTGTAAACTACGCAGACAAAGCTACGGGCGCAAGTTCAGTCTCATTATAATTTCCACATTTGGATTTGGACAAATTCAACTCGCTACTTATGTGATAACATGCTTACGTATTTTATTCAGATTTGGTACTCAATCCATACTTTCTTGTTTTGGGCTGTTGAATTCAATACACCTGATAAACAAGGCACGTTTTGATAAAATAGAAGTTTAAAATTGCGGAAGCGTTTGCGACACTTGTGAATAATTTCTGTGATTGTTACCTTATATAAGTATCGAGATATGGAGAAGCTGTTTTACAATGGGCTCGATTATAGCATCTCATGTGAGCACACTTCGGAAATGAAAGTATGTTCAATAAATGTAACGAGAAGGGATTGCACAATGTGTTTATTATTATAAATGATGATCAACATTCATACAAACTACATTAGCTACACAATCGTTATTGGCCTAATTTCATTCAATCATGCTACCTTGTTCATGATCATTTGGTTATTACGACGGGTCTTTCTCTTCCAAGTGAATATCACACAAAACATCAATCAGAGATGCTTCCGGATCTTACAATTTGTAAATTTCTCTACTGTCACTTTATTCATAACTGCAGTAACACACAATTTTTCATTGAAATGGAATAGTCAACTCATCGATCGTTAAAATAGCATGTAGCAGTAAGTGCCAAAAGCGTTATTTATAGCTGTGGGGATATTTTTGTATTGGGAGTAACGGCCTGCTTATCAACTCTTCGTGTGTGTTCAGTTCATTTAGCGAAACTTAATTAGCTATTAGTATTAAAAACATGTATCATTACAAGCAATCTCCTAGATATTTAATTACATCACATTTCAGTAAAAACAACAGTTTATAAAATAAACAATGGCACGTTAATTGCAGGCAAGTGAGGAAGACGATGGCAAGCAAAAAAATAATACTGTCGGAAACTAGTTAGTGCATGCGCCGAGCCATTCAGTACTTGGGCATACAAGTAGATAATTGAGTCTTGGCTACAACTTGCAGTGTTACCAAGTTCCCGTCTCGTGCGTTTCCGAGCATCGTTGCGCAAGCGCATCGCGACCTATCTGCGCACGCGACTCCACCGACACATCGACCGGAAACTACTTTTTTTTATATAGACACTGAATTCTTTGCAACCGTTAAATTCGAAGTGGTAACAGTTTTTTGCGGTCGTGACTCAATTTTTCTGTATTGAGTGTGATTCTCGCTTATTTGATTGCTCATGGCAGTTTTTGCTCTAGTTTTTCTGGATAATCTGAGGAAAGTGTTCGATTTCATACAATTGGAAATAGGTTACCGATAGTGTTATTATAATGTTATCAAAAGGTTTTTTGTAGCTTATGGATTGCATTATTATCCATTATTCTTATCATTCGATCCCTTGCCGGTATTTCAGTTAGGCAAGTGGGGCGCTGGAGGCAGTCGACTCGAACGCGTTACGTTTTTACACTTGCCGTCCAGTTATTCTCTTACGACATCTGATACATTGCCACTGTTTCTCGATTTTGTATATTTAGATTTGATTTTGAAACGAAACGTACCTAGTAGTCTCGTTTTAAAGTGTTACTGTAGAAATCTTGGCTTTCCCAAAACGCACGCACTATTTCTTCATTGAATACATTTGATATTTCAACGTTCATATTTCTGGCGTACACCTCTACAATTACGGAGGTGAATTGCCACTTTCATCTGAACGTTTTAATTTCTGCTGTCAATTCTTATTTATGATTTCATGTTCGCATGTAATTGGTACAATTTTGTTCTATTTAAAGAGTCATTAGATACCAATCAATGCCCGACTTGCAAGGAAAGGCATCTAACTTGAATCGACCAGCCTTTAATGATTCTCCACTTATCTAACATATTTTTTTTTATTAGTCAAGGATTCAAGTTTTGTAAATTAACTTTTTTGTTCTATGAGAATACGTATAAGAACAATTTATAACACCAATAAAATAATCAGCATTTTAAAAACTATTTTGTGGTTTTAATAAATTGATTGTGAAGATAAAATGTAAGTTGGACAATTGACTTAATAAATAAAAACGACTTTATGATGGGAATTAATAAAATGAGCTGTGTTAGTACCACTTGGTGAGTCTACAACAGAAAAAATTCTTGACAAGTCTTTAACTCAAAGTAGAATCAATATAAGTTCTCTCAAATGGTGTCAGAAGACGAGAGCAGACACTTATAGACCAGTCCGAGATAAGCTAACGACTACGAATTTATTATGTTAATGACTTTAATAATTCAAGATTAATTAGAACAGAAATATGGCCGTACCGTGAACAAAGAGATCTATGATTTGACTATACCATCCAAAATGTTAATGCTAGTATTAAATAACGATTAAGGCTAATCAGAATATGGCGATTGGGTTCTTGTACGTTGAACATAAGTTATGGATTTGTATGAAATAGTTGTGATGAGTATCCCTTATTGATGTTTTCAATTTGAATAGTGGGTAAATTGACGTAGAAAAGTCCAGTCGAATCCCCTCTTTATCCGGGTGTAAATCCCTTTTATGACTCAAAGCTCCGGCCTCTGACTAAACTATTGCCTACACTGCGTACGTGACAGCAACATGTCGAAATCTTACCCTTGCTTCTAACCTGCCAATAAATCTGTACAACCAAATGTAATTGTATGACTAATAATCTTACAGAATAAACATCAAATAGGAATATCACCGCTTATATCTTTACAGTGTCTTAGATGATAATTCCTTGGTAGAAGCAAGACGTTTAGAGGTACGAAATGGCTTCGCAGTATTCACTTTCCACGACATTAGCTTAGCTACTCAAGTGTTGTATATTTTACTTTATGCAAGCTCGAACCCAGCGAGGACAGCACCAATGTCTTTTTCTAAAAACTTATGTGCAGACAGTACATTATGTGAAGGAAAACATCGTGAGGAATCTGCATATGTCTAAGAAGTTATTCGAAGACGTATATATAGTGCCTGAGAAGGGGATAGACTCAACATCATCATCTTCGGTGAAAAGTGGGTGTTGTTACTGTCACCTCTACCTACCCTTTCGGGGAACACAGGCGTGAGCATATGTATGTATGTATGCATATCATTATCCCACTTATAATGTGTGAAGGGAAAATCATATGATACATTATTATTTCTTTAATATTATTTCTAGCATCTATAAATGAAAACTTGGACGTCGCGAAGGATCGTAGCATGTGGCATATAGAAGTGTCAAAATGCTAAAAGATCATGTAGGTACAATATTCTAAGTGAATAGACAGTTTCAATTCGCAGTTGATGCAAATTGTGTCCATAGTCCACATCAAAACACCTAGATAGCATAGCGTGAGGTTCAGTGATTACACTTTATATGGTGTATTCTGTCTGTAGAAAGCCGTGTACAAGTAATTGGTGATTTCAATTAACATAGACTGTTATGGTACTGCCACGGGCTGTAAATTTTATTCCAACTTGCACTTTCTACCAGTTTCGAGCACGCCACTTCCGAGTGGCTTTCCTTGACGATTTTAAATTCCAACGTGTGCATTGACGACCTTGTTGTTACCGCAGATACGGTGACGTTTCGTTCTTGGTCCTTACATGCGGCCTGAATTATAATTGTATGATTCACAGATGTTGATACCTCGATTATGTTCGTGATTCATCTAAGTATTAGTATTTAGCAATGCGCCGTAGAGTCCTTCCTAATAACGATCATAGAGTATCTTAAAAATGAATCGTCAGCAAGAAAGCTTAGAAAGTCAGCGAAACGAACTAATCCTTACCTATTGATATAACAGAAACTGGTCTAATTTGATTTGTGTGAGGTATTGGGTCACGTTTTGTTCAGTAATTCAATTTGCGTCGCGTGTAATTAACAGGCTTAATAGAAAGCTGATTTATAGGAAAACAAACCCAGTAATTTAGTACAAGAATCTACTTTCGTTGAACGAATGAAAAGGCGATAATTAGTGTTTGATCTGATGCAATAATCGCACCTCCGTACAGAGGTACAAACACCACTTGGTTTATTAAATTGCATAAGGACTTATCTTGATTCACGTAAATTGATTCGATAATAGTAAGAACGCGGATAGGTTGTACTAAACATACGACTTGAATTACTTTTTAAATTAAATGTGTTTAAGTTAAAGGCTATGGGACATAAAACGAATTGATGGAGGTATTAAGTGTGGCGCTCCACTTATTGAAAGCAACACTTTGAACGTAATAAAAACTGTGGAACGTAATTTCACTCTCGAATTCGATCTTGAAGAAATACAGAAACACAGGAAATATATAAAATTAAACGAAAGTAATTCCATAACATCACTCTCCCTACGAATTACATAAAATGTAATATGCGCATAACACCCATAAAACACAGCCAGAAAGTAATTGAAATGGTGGCCTGTTTCTCGAGATTTTATCACGAAATTATAACATCACCATGCAAGTAGACTAGCCGGAACTAGCACTGTTCACAACGAAACGACGAAAGTTACAATTGTTTTTAGGTACTTCCTCTCTATGTAGCTCTCGTGTTTCTATACTTGGAGTGGTTCATTCGAGCATCGAGAAACATCAATCATCATTACAGAGACTTTTATTATCTTTGGGAAAGTCAATAATTTTTATTTCAAATTCAAATTCAAAATATCTTTATTTGATTAGACTTCTTACAAAGTACTTTCAAATCGTCAGAAGGACACAAAATACATTATACATGATTATAAATGTTACCACCGGGTTCGGAAGGTAGCTTTTGTTGAGAAGAACCCGGCAAGAAACTCAACAATTACTCTTTTAAAAAAATATATATTATACAACGTTTTTGGTTACAGTATTTATATCTCATGAATATAAGCCCACGGACGTTTGACGACACATTTGAAGGTCTACCTACTAATACCTGTTTATATTTATACACAAGATGTCTTCAAGGCCAGAAGGAGAGGACTCTTGTAACTCTTGTTACATTTGATGAGCTTAAAAAAGCCATTAATAACAACCTTTTCTGGATATTTAAGATTTTTCAGTCTCCAATAAACAAAATGCTGTTATCGTGCATTTACATTATCAATTCAAGGTTAAATATTACAAATCAGTATAATAAAAGTTATATTTTTAGTGCTGTATTTAGATACAAATCCAAATTGCGTCTGCTTTGCTTATAATATTCAATGATAATGCTTTCAATAATATTCAGGCAGACGATTATTTAATTTGCAAAATAAAAATCCCATAGCGCCGACCTGAATTACAATGGGCAGGAAGATGATGATGGCAGAAAATCAACGAAGATGTGATAAATATTAGACGTGACTTAGAAGACTTGATACCAGCATCGCATGATTGCACATCTTACAACCTCACATCACTGAACATTTGTAAATCCGGAAGAAAGATTATTAACACATTGTTCTCACGTGAATACTATTAAACACGATTCGTGTTGTTGTGACTTTCAACATTAAACATCTCATTCATTGTTGTAAACTTTACGCAACTTATACTTACAAGTTAAGAGCCATTGTAAAAATCGATTGTAATATAATTTTGATACAAATTATTATTGAAACTCAAATAAGTATTCATTTGTTTGATAAACATTTCAATCAATAAATGTTTCCAAAGTTGTCAAAGTCCAAGCTATGAACGGAACAATGATTAAAAACAAGTTGCTTTTGAATTGTTTTCCATTGAGTTATTCCTCGAGGTACTGTTGAACAAGGTAAAAAGTAGCTAAATTCATTGAATGTTCAAGTTAAATGAGGGATTAAGGACCCTTTTAAGCGAAATAGAAAAACATTACATTTGAAAAAGTTCCCTCAGTAATTCGGTAATCACGATTACAAATTGCGTACGAGTTGATCGACTCTCGATTTCTTTAGGAAAGGAATGCCACTGGCCGAGTGGACAGGACAAGTAAGACTCAGGTCGTATCTGCCAGCAGTTATTTGTGGGAAATCGTTAACGATTTGCCTTGATGAGTGGATACTATCAAACTTGAGACGAAAAGTAGGAAACAGCTGGGCGTCTCATACAACAACGAATCTGACAGATTACATTAATTTTTTAGAACGTTAAAGAATATCACATCCAATTACTGTGTTAATTAAACTAGTAGAAGGTACTTTGTCCAATGTAGAAGGAGGAAGCCATTTTAATAAAATAATACCATTTATTGTACCTACTGTAGGTCGATAAATTGTTTTTATTGTTTTGTTTACACAACCGTAGTCATTTGGTGGATGAGTGGTGAAGCTGAATTCAAGTAAAGAAGATAATACTAGATATTATCTTTAACAGTAAACATCAGAGACCAGGAGCCCAAACATGAGCTCATATTGCAATGATATTTCAGTTGTGTGACAGTGACATATGTATACCCGTCAAATACATCTGTCTCATAATAAGAGTAAAACTATCATGGCAATAAGAGGTCATGGTAAGGCCCCTGTATCCAACATTCATAGAAATACCAGAATACTCGACACCTTCATCTACGTATATATCACTTGCAAAGTCTAATAATAAGAAGGTGCAAGTCGGAAAAACGGTTTCAAGTTAGCAACAAAACTGGTTTTCTAGTTTGGCAAACGTCCAATGTCTGTGTACTCAGTACTCTTCGATCACACGACACATGGTTTCTGAAGTAGGACAAGTTATATTCTGAACAACATTGACCCCAAATAATTAGAGCCTCGGAAATTGTACGCGTCGGCGAACATATTGTTGTGGGCACTTTGCAAATTCTTTAATTAATTACGATGATGTGGCTTTTAGTTTCATAGATTCGATAGCCTTTGCTTCCATATGAAGTGTTTGATTAATTATTGGATGATTAATAATACGGATTAATTCTTTCAATTATAGATTTAAAGCTCATAACATCTCTGAATATTCAGAATCAAATGAGTTTGTTTCGTCTATATCTTACATAGCGATAAGTTCTCCAAGTGTCAGGATACTAAGCCTCGGAGCTTTGTCCAAGGTTCACTCACCTCCGTGTTAAAGGCCCTTAGAAGGGGGATCTTCGAATATTGAAGGGCGTGTCGTCAAATTTGTTTTGCTTCCGGACGTAGCTCGATTGATTTCCTAGAGTCGGTTCTATTTACTACTTTAGATTGGACAATTCTGGAAGTAAATTGCTAAAATTGTTAAGCAATTAGTAACAACTCTGAAGCGAGTAAATGTTTTAGTGCTGCCTGAATTGTCATACTAAGGAGCTAATTTACAATCTAAGTAATTCATTGGAATGAAATATAATCTAAAGTTGAACCCGCGATTTCATAGTTGCATTCCGATTTAGATTTCGCAGTATTTCAGTGAACATATGGATTTATTAATGATTTAAAGTAATTAAACGATCAACTTGAGGTAATATTCACGTTTCTGAAAGTATTAAGAAAGTGCTAGTTACTTAATGTTCTTTAACAAAAATGTTATCAAACGACAGTGTTACTCTAGATGTTGTAAATGTACGATAATAAGAAATGCTGAAATATGACCAGACGAGGTGGAGATACATAACTTCCGCATTTTTAGACAATGTTTCGAAACCAGTTGCTACATCAGCTCGCATGTAAACAAGCCAGCTTTGTATGACCTTTCAAGTGTTATGTAATTAACAACGCTATGATTTAATGCACTTCATAACTGTCTCGTTCCTTAAGTATGAAGACTAAGTGATAAGAATGGAAGATTAAGATATAAGAGGTATGAGCAAGAAGTAAAAATAATGCAAAGGTAAATTTACCCACAGTTAATATGAACATAGCTTAGAATCTAAAAAGCGCACCCGTGGATAATAATAATGTATTTTCCATAGCATATACCTAACAGTCTAAAAGAGAGCAAACATGAGTTATACAACCGAAAGACGTGGAGACGCGTTCATTGAAAGAAAAAAGCTTGGAAAAAGTGCCGTTCCAAAAATAGAGCGCGGGTACCAAACTCGCTCAGCGCTGGGTACACATTAGTAAGTGTACTATAGAATACCTAATAAGCGGATCGGTTTAAGAAACTTCGTGCCTTAACCCGTGGCCAGGGGTCAACGGCCTATGTGCCGGCTAAGCGCCGCCTGCGCCCGCGCAGGCCTTATTGTTGTCTATGGAATAGTTTAGACTAGCTGGAGTTTATATAGTTGACGTTTATTTCAAGGCCAGATACCTAGTAATGACTAATCCAACTGTTTTGTTATGCGTGACCACTGCTTTAATGAATGTTATATTGACCTTTTTTGCACCTATGAAATTTTTTATGAGTGATTAAAAGGTTGGTAGGGTACATACTTGGATTTTAACGATGGGAACTAATATAGTCGATGTGATAATTTGTCACAAATATAGTGTTAAATTCTCATTCAACAACAGATTCAATTCAAGTATATACGCAGAATCAAATTCACTATCTGCTCTCATATTATCATCTCTGATATTATTAATTATCATCTTAATCTTCATCATTAAGAAACAAGATTAAGTTTATTCACTAAGTTTCACTTTCATATTTTACTTTCAAATATTATATTACAAATTTACCAACCCTCGGTTGGAAATCTGGTTACGACCTGGCATTCATCTTTTCGTGTAATTTAATTCCATCCATATCTTCGTTACTTCTCGTTAATATCGTCACGTACACAGACATATATATCAATGCTATCAGATAATACTGGACAAGGACAATCGTCTACGCAATTGACGTACAGTTAATCAAAATTAGAACTAAAAACATCATTCACATCTTCTAAAGATTCTATTCTAAATTTGAGATTCTCTAAATGGGACTCACTTTTCGGGCCACAACGTAAAGACCCTATATCAGCATTAAGTCAAAACTAAACAAAATTCATCCCATTACGGTTGAATTTGGTCAATGTAAAAGATAGTTATGTAAGAGTACATATCATTTCGCTTTACATAGAGCTCCTCCTAGATTACTACTGCATGACGGTACAAAAGTATGAGGAGCTCGTGGCACAGTTGCTATTGCGCATATCATTCGATCAGCGAAGTTGAACAACCCTAACCCTAGCCAGTAGTTGGAAGGGTGACTGCTCGTTGGCCGTCGGTGCCGGTTGCCAATTTATCGTCTTTAGCCATCGTTACAGGTCGGTCGGAGGCCTAAAATAGTCTGACAACTGATTTAACCCAGACCACAGATTTTCCTCGTCCATGGGGTTGCGAAGGTCAGATGGCAGTCGCTTCGTATAAAAATCAGGTGGTCAGCCACATCGGGTTGAATCAAATGCCAACCTCAACAATGTATAGGATAAGGTCACAGAGATGATGGTACAAAGGTACTTGAAGATTGTTAAATGACCCACTGATATCATTGCCTGTGAAAGTTTCCACTAAGACATCGATAGCTATAAAAACAAACCATACATACACGTAACCGTTTTTAAATACGGTAGCAAATTTCATATCGTCTATAATTTGTATGGTTGTATCTCGTTTGCTTTAATAAGCAAAATCGTTAGTTAGTGTAATCATTTACTGTCGATTTTCACCTCATCATAACCAGATACGATAATTAGCTGACGGATATTCAAATTTTATTTGTGTAATTTTATAGATTTCATCCGAATTTTTTTGCAAACGCATAGTGTTACGCCGTTAAATTTGCTTGTTTGTCAGTGTGTTTTCATTCATCATAATAATTGGTAGCTATCTGGCATGTATTCATTCATCCAGACATGATTTTGCTCATTAGATGTAGTTAGACATTGTTTTAATATCTACTGTGATTCAATAAATATTTTCTTACCCGGATAGATGCGAAATATTTTCACCTAAGAGTGTAAGCGGTAATAATAAAAAAATATTTGATATATTACCTGTACACGATAGGAAGACATTTTGTGTTTCCGCTTTTATCGTGCCAGTGTGAGAAAATTTACTCATTATTTGTAATTAAAAGTATTCACAAACGCATTATTTGAGACGTCGAGAGGGTACCTAGTACCGACATCGCTAACGGAAACATTGGAAGTGTATATAAAAATATATATAGCCGTGGAGGCTTTGGGGTTAGAGCAGTCGCCTGGTACGCAAGCGACGCAAGTTCGAATCCTAGCGGGGCCTGTACCAATGAGTTTTTCTAATAAAAACTTATGTGCAATTATTTCACACCACGTGCTTTACGGTGAAGGAAAACATCGTGAGGAAACCTGCATATGTCTGAGAAGTAATTCAAAGACGTATGTATAGTGCGTGAATCGGCGATGGACTCACTCTCTGTCACGTTGGCACTTGATCATAATCGGTGTAATGTGGGTGTTGTTACAACACCTCTGCTTACCCCTTCGGGGACCCTTCTGGGATGGCGTGAGCAAATTTATTTTTATATTAAGAGATCACTTATTATTAGTATCATATCTATTAAAGTGTTGCATTACTTGTAAGTTGCAACAGGAGTCTTCCCCCTTGTAATAAAATGCAGATGTGATGTAAAATTTTCATGAAATAAAGAAAACATGTGTCGCTTGTATTAATTTGAATCAATATCCTCTAGTATAATAATGAAATTCAAGATCCACTCACTAATTTAATAAAAAAAAAAAATTCACCGGTCAAATTAATTGGCCATTGTTATGAAACGAGACGAGACCCCATAAACCTTAATCTTTAACGTCGAACACTTTCTACCGAAGTGTGAGCAAAAAACATGACCATTGTTAGCATACAAGCTGGCTTATTCACTTGCTTTTTAGCTTCACCTGCCTGCAGTGCTCGGCTGGTGTATCGAATTATCGATGGCGGTTTCAATATAATCAAGATTATTTTATAAACTTATACTGTGTATGTCTGTACGTAAATATAATCAGCAATTTCGTCTATATAAAAAATATCGAAAGTAAAATTAAAGAGCACAACACTCGATTGGGCGTTCGTGGCTGTCACATTTAGTGTTGAGAATCGATGTTAAAATCGAGACATTGGATGTCGAAATTAATTGATGCTCCAAGGTATATTGGAAGCATCAATTAATTTCGACACAATGTTGATAAATATAGAGCACTAATTCGTGATATCTAGAGCGAAAATCGAGTGAGTTCACGTGCGTACTTGTGGTGTTAGAAAGCGTAGGCGATTCGATCGTCAATTAATGGCAACATCGGTTCGAGATCTGCTTCTTACTATTGTTCTAGCAGGTTTAATTAAACGAAAGTGGCGCGAGAAAGTTTCATACACGGTCCCACATGTATTGTTCGGAGCGTTTTTTCTAGCTCATGCGGTAACAACAATGTTGTAATTTTTGTTTATGTTAGTTAAACTGCCGAAATTATGTAATTGTTATTTCACGCGATCTTAAAGTTAACGAGCGAGGCTTTGTTGCAAATCCTAGATAATGTCGAGCTATAATTTTTTATTAGGATGAGTTGCAAAATAATTACCTCGCAATTGCTCCTACCTTAATTTATTTCAAATGTAATATGCTTTTGGTTTTAAAAGTAATTTCACAAAATTACTTACAAAACAAGACTGTTAAAAAGATGTTTCATAAAAAAATTATAACAAACTTGTTTAAATCTCACCAGAGTATCAGAATCTACACAAATAGTTCCATTGAATAGTAATGTAACAGCATCAACTATTCAATCATCATTCCTAATGACATGATTTCTCTCATCTATCAGAAGAGCAAATTAAATCTCTATTTGTGTTTGCAATAGAGATCTTATGTAAGTCTTGTTTATCATAACAGCAAGCCACTACAATAAACGAACATATCATCTAAATAGCAATCCATGACCCATGATGTTAATATTCGTAGTTTCGGATACTGGCTGTATTAGGTCCTGAAACGCCATCTCCCTTATAATATTATGCGTTGGTACCATACAACTATCATAGTGCATTAACTTCGTAACTCAATACGTATACGTAACCAGAATATTCCAAAATATCTGCATCGAGATTAAAATTTATTTCGGTTGTTTGGAGCGATTTGATAAAGCCGCTAAAGGTGACAGACTAAGAGGAGGAAAAAAGATCAGAGAGCAAGGGAACAATGGAGTTTGTAATAGCAGCATTCTAAAGCTCTACCCCCTCAAGCTAAGGACCGAGACCGGTGAAGAACTCTTCGTGGAAGGCGCCGTGCTTAATAAAAGAGAATGGAGAGATTCAAATTAGTATCGAGATTCAATGGAATGTGCCGAAGCTCAAAAATAACTTTACTACGTTTTGTTTTAATGCAATAATTCATTGACCAGTTATGCGTAAATCAAACAACAGACAGACGTCCTTCCATTCATTTTATTGATAACTTATAACTTAGATGCGGTTTGCGGTTTGCCTTTTGCATCGAGTAATGTAAATCCGAGTTTGTGAGTGATAGTGACGTAACGTAAACAAGAGCGTGCCTATCCATTGTGTAACATTATATAACGCATGTTTGCCAAACTGTTGATTTGTAAACTATTATTTAGCATTACCTACCTCATTCCAACGATTACCTTGAGGGCTATCATACATTTGTGTATATAGATATTCAACACACAAGTGTATCTACGATAAATTGTGATATCGGTATTGGTGAACCATATAGTATCGTACTTTTATAGATATATATGAAAGGTCTTCGAGGCTGTTTTACAATGTCCAATCATTGTGTGGAATTAGTCCTCAGTCTATGCAGACCGAACATAGAAGGAAGATACAAAAATGACAAGAGTATATTTTACAAAATTTTCCTCAAACATTACAATAATCTTACCTTATTCACCAGATTTGCGAAAACAATTCCAAATTAGCATTTGTATAGGACTTTCAATATTCGTAATACATCTACGTGTCAAACCATGATACAAAACAAAAGTAAATGAAGAGGCTGTCGTTTAAAGTGACAATTAAGTAGTTGTTAATGACGCTAACGATGAGGCCCATGATAACGCAAGATAATTTAATGAATGTTTTAATGTTATAGCGAACGTTACTTAATGGTCCATTTTTAATAAGATAAACTGTTTCACGTCTATTTCGTAGTGTCAAATGCTAAGGTTGAAATGCCCACTAGGTTTAAAATATGTATACCCTTGTACCTGATAACTGTTCCAATTGATGCCTATCTATCTATATACTAATATTATAAAAAGGAAAGATTTGTATGTATGTACGTTTGTAACAAATTGGCTCAAAAAGTACTGGACCGATTTAAAAAATTCCTTCACTATTTGAATGCTACATTATCACTGATTAATATAGGCTATATTTTATCCTCGTACTCCTACGGGAACGGTAACCACGCGGGTAATACCGCGTGACATCCGCTAGTATGTATATACCTATTAATATTCTAACCAAACAGTCCGCAGAATGAGACTCTACAACACAAATCATAAAAACGTTCACCTAGTTTAGTATTAAGGTCGTAAAATTGTTGTCACTAGATAAATTGAGTGTGACATAATCTGTAGTTCATCATTGTGCATTCATAAGGAATGATTCACACGTGGGTAATGAAATTTCGAGGACTTCTCAAATTTCTATAAACCTTCCTTGAGTAGTTTGGTATGGTGATATTACAAATATTAATGGAAATACGATATTAAAATTCGCCCGAACATTCAAAGTATGTAGTAAAACAAACCAAGAGGAAGTGATCAAGCAACAGTGGCAGTGGCAGTCGGTTTGATTGAATTAAACAAGCGGAGGGCCCTTAGGGATCGTTTGACGGAATATATGTGCACTCCACACATCAATTTAAGTAATTGAGTCTGCGTTGGTACCGCTAATAGACACGGGGAAAAACATTTAATGTCTTCCATATGCACATGCGTATTGGAAGTTTTATGTAGAAGCCAAAATTTTGCTCGCTTAAATACAGAAATGTATCCTCCTCGTTAATAGACTTAAGCTTTTAATTAAAGGGATACGTATCTCAGAACTCTGATGGTTAATAGCGAGTTAAGTTAGGCAGACAAATTCAATATCGTTCACTGAAACGTTGGTGAAAATTTGCGAGCCGTGATCATATTAAATTAGAGGGCCTGAAGTTCGCCGCCAAATTAAGTTAGACGGAGGTCAAACGAACTCAGTTCCAAATCCTTAGTAAATACGTGAACGTTACAGCAATATTACTCAATAGCATATCGAGCACTCACTGCTAATCTGAAGCTTCGCATCGCAATAAGACGTAACGCATTCTTGTAACTGCAGACGCAATAGTTAGATTCCATTCCACCTGGTGAATACTAACTCAATGATAAGATAATGCATAAATTAAAAATAAAACCGTGGCAGTTTCCGTACTAACCAGGGAAATGAGGAAAACCATTTTTGTTCGCACACTTGTTACGATAGTAAGAACATCTGTAACTTTCACTACAAAGCAGAGATTTCCATCATTGCACTGACAACTTTCCAATACATATGTGCAACGCGTATTGAGATAGTGCTTTTAGTTGCAAAGAATAAGCGGTGTCATGCACAATCATGGTCGGAACGGGAAAGTTTTTGTGAGGCACCTTATGTTTTTACAATATCGACGTTGTTGATGGGAAAATGTTTATGAACGTAATATTACGGGTGAAACTGCACGCATGCCTGTCAAATATCACACATAATGAACACGCGACATCTAATTAGTCACACGATAAGATTTTATTGACGTTTTCCGTCGCTACTTGCGTATTTAAGCGTCTCTTGCCTCCGTCACTTGACAAAAAAGAAATCGATATTATTAATATTATGTAATAAAAAAGTATTTTACATTTTGGATTATAAAAGTAATTAAGACAATATTTTGAGTGTAGATTTTGGAACGATTTCAATTTCGTGCCGCAACGATTTTAAAATAGGATCAAAAACTTGGCTACTCAGTAGATATGTAGTATACCATCCTTTACTTTACAAAATAACTAATTGAACTTTAACTACTCTGCCGAGGAAGTCATCCTTGCGTGAAATTATAGTTTAATGATCGGATGAAACCCTATTAGTGAGCACTAAAATAACATCGTTAGGTGAAATGCGAATTGTATCGTAACGACAAGCAACCGAACGTTTGAAATTGGACAAGAGACCAAAGATGATTGAGGAACTCCAGCTTTATATTGTACACACTAGCTACCGTCCGGGACATTGCCCGCGTGTTGTTACGTATTCCCAATTAACCTTGATAAACGATACAGATTATGTTACTCTAAGAAAGGAAAATATTGCGTATTATAAGGATTTTTTTTATAAATCGGATCAGTAATTTCGGAGCCTTTTTGTTACGAGTAAAGAAATATTTCCTCTTTACAAAATTAGTATATATATATTTTCCTATATAGTGATAGAAAATTAATATGAGGATGCAGAAGACAGCAGAAGGAATATGTAGGAAAACATTTACAAGAAAATTTGCAGCCAAATGATACAGGACTGATGGTTTTTTTTCGCAAGCCAGTGAAGGGATTGTTGACAGCACTATATGAGTAGAAGAATGAATTAAAGTAGATACACTGACGGACAAAACTCGAGAACCTTCGAATCGGATGTGAATCACAATAAGACAGAAACTTCAAATAGTCATAATTTAATACAGTCATTTCATGAATATACGACATATTCGGTGAAATTACTACAGATCCGCAGTGCTAAGGTCATTTTAGATTATGGTAGTTCTTGTTTGTATAATAAAGTGAATAAGTGCGTAATTAACAGTCTAACGCCACATTAACATACCTCTTGCTTGTAACTTAATGTTTAATAGTCTGGATATTAGCTCTGATGGGTTATTTAATATTTAATCCTCATTTCTCCTTATGCTATTACTATGGTACGTATTATACCTTTCAACGAGCAATTCTTGTATATAGAATCTGAATCTCGGAAACGGCTCCAACGATTTTCACGAAATTTTGTGTGTAGGGGCAAAAATAGATCTATCTAGGTTTAATTTTTGGAAAACATCGTTCTGACCATGTTTTCAGGCATTGAAAAAACTCATACAATATCATTAAAATACGACAGCAAATTTCGCCGACATCTGTCAAGTTACGGTAGCTCAAACGTCCACCCAATAGCCAGGGTCTAAGAATATGGCTATGGTATCCCCTGCCTGTCGTAAGAGGCGACTAAAAGGGGGCCGGAGGGCCTGCTGGCGGTGGTCGGGGTGGGAGCTTTGACCACCGGCGCGGGCCCGGGAAGGTGGCAGCGCGATGTGGCTCGCGCTGCCTTGCACAGCGAGGTCTCCAGGGGCGGCCCTACAGCTGCCCCGGCAAAGTGTGGGGGGACACCGGTGCGTTCTATTAGAGTACCCGGAGTCCCCCCTGAGCACTGAGGACGGCCACCGGGGGGGTTTTAGTGCGGTAAGAATCCCACATACCCCGATCTGCCTCTCCCAGGGCGGTCGGGGACCTTTTGAAGGTTTCCCCCTCGAAAACAAAAAACAAAAAAAAAAAAAACTCAAACGTGGGGCTTCCAGCTTTCGGGGCGACAACGAAACTAGAGTACCTACCCCGGTTCGAGTCTGACGTTCACCGGTTAAATTACTTCTTCCTTTTTTTCAGCATACATATATGAGAAAAGGTCATTGAAAAGTAACCGAGTACAGCTCGGTCAACCAGGTTCTGGTACTGATACTTATTAAGATAATTAATATGGAAAATGATCTGTCTGTAGTCAAAATAAGGAGAGCATTACTTGCTTATCAACGTGTTCAAGAAAACGTAAACATTTGCCATGTTACGCCATCTTTAGATTTATTATATTTTCTGTCTGTTGCCTTTTCAAGGCTGAACCACTGAACCGATACAGCGAAAAACAGTCAACGGACAGAGTCCCGTGCTAGTTAAAGAATATTTATTCGTATAACCGTACACAAGGGAGTTTTGCAAAGTAATTCATGATAAAGTTAAATATTTATTCTTATTTATTCTGTTTTCGAATATAAATAAGTAGCCTTAGCAGAAGAATAGTAAACGTATCATAAATTTACTACGTTATTGCAAGTTCACTTTTATATTTTAAATTAAATTTAAAATCATTTTCATGTTAAAATATATACAATGTTTATATTTGGTAGGCATAATGACTGCAACACTGTTGTAAAACTATCCGCAGTTGTTATAGTTTATCTATTGTCTGTAACAATATTTTCTGAAATAAAAAAAAATATTATTATTATTATTTCTCCGAGTTTTACTGTAGAATAATTTGATGACTAACTCTTCAACTATGAGCTACTAAGACCAGTGTGAAATTGTCCTTAATGTCCGTTGGATTGCCAATTTCCATTCATGAGACAGCTATTTACGTGCCAGAAAATTCATCATTCCAAAAACTTTTTTATCGAGTTTACGTAACAAACAAGTGCATAATACTCACCATGTTATAAATAGAAATACGTATCTATACTATTATATAATTGCGGCAGAGATGTGTCTGACTTCAATACACCGAATTTTGGAATTCTTTTCAGTCTGTTCGTTTGACGCGAAAGATAGTACGTTATACAAGTTCAACATTATACACAATAACATTTAATCTCCAAATCACAGTGCTATTCGCATTCAATAATACTAATCGCCAGACCTTGTCAATCTTACCTTACGGTCTTATACTAGCGTCGAACTTACCCCGACGTACCTTACTGAAACGATTTTAATGAAATCTTTGTATATTAAAGTAACTTAAAAATTCAAAATATCTTTATTTGATTACACTTATTACAAAGTACTTTCAAATCGTCAGAAGGACATAAAATACATTATACATGATTATAAATGTTACCACCGGGTTCGGAAGGTTGCTTTTGTTGAGAAACTCAACAATTACTCTTTAAAAAAAAAATATATATATATATATTCATATCTCATGAATATAAGCCCATGGACACAGTTCAAATGCTCAATTGTCAAATATTATAACTAAAATATTACAAATATTTGTAAGCATGGCAAATTCCAGCCAATTATAATCTGGAATATATTTCAAATCGCCATAATTTCGTTACATTCATTTTTACAAGCGGAGGAAGAGTTCGTTTATTCCAACATGATCGAAAAGTAGTTCCATTTCCGAACTGTCTGATGGTAAGCGACCACAGCCTTCGAAGAATTTGCAGGAAAACCTAAGTCGGTATACAAATTGCACCTACACTACGTCGTAAGAAATAGTATCCACAGTTGACTAGATCTAGTGAAGCGCATAATAGGATTACCTAGATAGTGATCCGGAGCAGTATGTCAATATCATTGTCCGTTTGGCAAATGTTAGCAACTCAATTGGTCTGACTAATCACATTGTTTACTGAGCCCGAGCGTTGCGAATTTGAAGAGGTCTAACGGTCAAGAGTAACTTCTCACTAGTGAGCAGGAATCTCAAAGATAATTTTATAAATGTTCGCTTCTAGTAAAAAACAGGTGCCTATTTCGCCTAGGGCGCCTGCTACGGGTCAAGTTCGAATCCTGGCGGGCCTGTGAGTTTTCCTAAAAAAAAACCTAAGTGTGTGTGATTTGACCACGTGGTTTACGGTGAAGGAAAACCTCGTGAGGAAACCTGCATATGTCTGAAAAGTAATTCAAAGACGTATGTATAGTGCCTGTGACTGCGATGGACTCACCCTCTGTCACGTTGGCACTTAATCATATTCGATGTTGTTCTATATAGGTGTAGTTGTTACAACACCTCTGCTTACCCTTTCGGGGACCCTTCTGGGATGGCGTGAGCATATTTTTTATTTATTTTAAAATTGAATATTTTTGTTATTTTACAATTTTATTTTAACTGAGTGGTTTAATGCCGATGTGTTAAAACGTGCTACGTAAGCAAATGTGATACAAATAACAAGCTTAGGCAAAAGCATTTACTTAAGCATAATATAAGTGTGATGTGTACGATCTAATATATAAAATTCTCGTGTCGCAGTTTTCGTTGCCATACTCCTCCGAAACGGCTTCACCGATTTTGATGAATTTTTTTGTGCTTATCCGGTATCTATGAGAATCGGCCAACATCTATTTTTCATCCCCCTAAATGTTAGGGGTAGTCCACCCCAAAAATGGCAATACAACGTATGCCGGGCACAGCTAGTACGATATAAATATATTCCCGTAAAACTTAGCAATAAATATATTTTTCCTTTGGTAACTAATGGAAGATAAATCCAATAAGAAACGGTACTTATTATGCTAAGAATACGTACAAAAAGCAATTCCAGCCAGACTAATCCTGTAGCTGGTGAAGTCCTTGGCCAAGTGGAACGTCGCCAGGGTTATTAATATGGATTGTGAGACGCACCTGAATCATTCAAGCTCCACCGTCTGATGTAATCCCATGTTAGTTTATTCTAGACCGAGATTAACAATTAACTATTTACGGACGAATACTTGAGCTTGATTCATGAGCAATACAGATTCTCTGAATGTTCGTGTAAAACGGAGCATTTGGTATTCATTTATTAGATATTCCATTCCATTTAAGCAATTGAAATTGAAATATTATATACTTGAAATGATTGCGTCTGCTTGAAATCAATTTAATATTCTTGAGATTTTGAATATGAAAGATGATATGGTATTGTGATGAACCAACAAAACTTTATTATAAGACTCGCGAGTCGAGCATCAAATTATGTTTAGATATTTATTGCTGTTTAGAAATGCTCGAGTATTTATTTTTTGCCTACGTTTTCTGTCTAAACCAATTAAGAAGGTGTTTTCAGCGAGATACACGTGATATGCCTACGTCTAACAGAGCAATTTTGCATGCCAAACGCAAATAAAAAGGTAATAGAAGAGCGGCTTCTTACATGTCTCGCCTATCTTCAATGTATGAGGGACCGACCATCTGTAAGTTTCTCATTCGTATCTAAAGAAAATATATACAAAAAATACTATAATCAATGTATAAGCACCAAATGAATCTAAAGAACAACATCAAATCCAACATTACCACTTCATAACCGGTGCGTTAATGCGGGAATGTAATAGAATTTTAATTAACACGAAACCAAAACAAACAGGCGATCACTGACACAATTCGAATATCGAATTTACATAATTTGTTAGAATCTTTTTTTTAAACCGCTGCGAGTAGTAATAAAAAATGTACAAGCAGCCTTCCATTCAAGGTTGACAGATATCGAGATCATTAACCTAAATCGCGCCGCGTCGACATAAGGGAATGTAGTTGTAAATAGCGGAGTTATTTTTAAACGTGTAATACGAAATGTCATTGCAATAATGACGTGTCATATGAAAATGTCCTCATAACACTTATGTGAGCTCTATGTGAAGCAGGAACCTGTTTAGCGGCCGGTCCGAAGGTAATACTCTCGACGGAATTTCATTTATGCGCTTGAGTTTTTAGCCCAGGAGCCGGGAGTTCGGAAATTGTGTCGCTTATTTGTTTTTTAATGTCGAAAATTCTCGTCTTACATTTTTTTGCTGCATTAACTGGCGACTGCGAAGCGAAGACGATGCTCGCTGATTTAAGACAATGGATGTTTGCTTCCTTGCGAATTTAGACCTGAGAGTACTTTTTATTAAGTACCGAGATAATTAAACATCCAAGCTGAAAAATCAACTCATGATGACGTCTTAATGACAACGCTGTAATTTGAGTTTGTGAAAACATCCTTCAGTATCACGTTTAAGTAAAAGAACCTGGTTGACGGTTTATTTACTCATACAATTAAAAAAAAATGAATGCCAGTCCCGGGGTACTCTAGTTTCGTTATCGCCCCATAGACTGGAAGCTTCACGTCTGAGCTATCATAACTTGACAGATATCTGCGAAATTTATTGTCGTATTGTAATTATATTGTAGGAGTTTTTCAGTGCATGAAAACATGGTCAAACGATGTTTTTCAAAAATGAAATCAAGCTAGATCTACTTTTTGCCTCTACACACAAAATTTAAAAAAGTTGGAGTCGTTTCCGAGATTCAGATTCTTATACCTAATCTAAACGGGCTTATATATATTTTGCTCGTTTAAAGGTAGGTATAAGATCAAGATAGTTTGTATTTTGGAGACTACCCACTAATGGTCTGTACAAACAGTTGGTAGGATATATTTGCGTGTTCCTAAATGGTGCAATAAACGTTTTCCGCACATTAACATATTACTAGACACCTATGTATGTGCGAGTCGAAATGTAGCAATTATTATCGGTCTTATGAATATTCATTGAGGAAGAGGCATCGTGAAATTGGTAAGCAAATTGGTGCCGAACTTTACCTTAGCTTTAATAAGCGGTTAGTATCGAGTTTACATTGAAATATGATACACAAGCTATATCAGAATTACCGAGTGCAGTATCCATTCACAGCGAGACACGAGCCAACGCAAAGTGATTTACAGAATTTGAGTAATTTAATTACATAAAACCAAAGACATAAATGACAGGCACTTTAATTTGAACCATACAATACATAATAAAAAAAATTATGCTTACGCCATCCCAGAAGGGTTCCCGAAAGGGGTAAGCAGGTGTGTTGTAACAATAACACTGACATTTCACCGAATGTGATTAAATGCCAACGTGACTGAGGGTGAGTCCAGCCCCGTCGCGGGCACTATACATACGTCTTTGAATTACTTCTCAGACATATGCAGGTTTCCTCGCGATGTTTTCCTTCGTAAAGCACGTGGTGTGAAATCATTGTACATACGTATAAAAACTCATTGGTACAGGCCCCGCTGGGATTCGAACTTGCGTCGCTTGCGCAGCAGGCGCGAACCCCCGAGGCCGCACATACATATAGTATAAAATACACAGATTAAGTAATAGTCACAGTAATATTCAAGTATACAAATACAGTTCCAATCTGAGTAGGTGTGTATTGATAATAGTTACTATTTACAATAATCGGTAGACTAGATGCTATTCTTGAAGGATATTGTGCTATATTACGTGCTCATGTTACAACTATTACTCACGTCTTAGCGTGATAACGATATATGTGACATATAGCCACTTAAAATAACACATTCCAACTATTACTACTCAGAGAGATCATGCAATTCGTGTAACGTATCAGTTTTATGGACCCAGTGATGTTAAATGAAGTACATGCATTCTAATAAACTTCTTATCTTCTATTAAATTGTATGATATTAAATGGTGAGTTAAATAGTTCATCATGGAATCTCTGTATTTGAAAAGCATTCATATCTTAAGTCACTTTTCAGCTTTAGGATAACTCTTTCGTTCTGCAACCCTTTTCGCACTATTTTGTCTAAATTTTAATAGTATATAGTGCTTTTCTAGCTATAGAACTCTTTCTCATATTACTATGTTGGTCATCACCCTGGCCTTATCCCATACATTGTTGGGATGGGGACTTGATTCAACCTGATGTAGTTTATCACCTGATTTTTATACGAAGCGAATGCCATCTGACCTTCACAACCCCTTTAACGAGGAAAATCTTTGATCTGGGTTAAACCAGTTTTGAGACTATTTTTGGCCTCGATGATAAATTGGCAACCGGGACCGATGGCTTAACGTGTTCCTCGAGGCATGGAAGAAACTTGGGCGGTTACCCATCCAACTACTGGTAAGGGTTAGGGTCGTTTAACTTCGCTGATCGAATGATATGCGCAATAGCAACTGTGCCACGAGCTCCTCTCATCTTACTATGTTGGTATAATTATTGAAATATTTACAAGGTAGGTGAACGAGTGACACTCTGGTTTTGGTCATGTCCATTGGCTGCAGTAGCCGCTTACCATCACGCTGTTACTTACTGCTTGTTTGCCACCGTAGTACTATGAATTGCTTTTCTAATAATTATGAAATAAATAACCTTTATTACTCGTGGATTGCTACGGTCAATCGAACTCAAAACATAGGCTATAAGAAACGGATTTGGCAACTCTCAACTCAATAGGAACGGTCATTAAATTTAATTCTAAATACCTTAACCACCGATGTCCATGAACTTTTGACATGAGCAAACATCGTCCGACGATATTTGTCTTCAATCACCTAAGCTGACACACTATCGATGCCGATAGCAGCTGATTGCCCAATCACTTCACTACAGACATGCGCATGACTGGCTCCGTTGCAACATTGCCAATCGCAGATTAAATCTTCCGCTTTTCAGGTTACACTGGTCGACTTTTGACCGTAATTTATGTTCAAGGTCTTAAGCGACTGGGAGGTGTGTAATTAAACAAGATTACCAGGTTCTTATCTATTTATGTAGGTCTAGGTACTGCTTCGCTCGTATGATTGACTAGTACTTCGACTATATACCTATACCTTCATAATCCTAGTCGTTAGAGGAGCTCGTGGCACAGTTGCTATTGCGTATATCATTCGATCAGCGAATCAACCCTAACCTTAGCCAGTAATTGGATGGGTGGGTGAGTTCCCTCCGTGCCTCAGAGAGCACGTTAAACCGTCGGTGCCGGTTGCCAATTTATCATCTTTGGCTATTGTTACAGGTCGGTCGGAGGCCTAAAATAGACTGACAACTGGTTTAACCCAGATGACAGATTTTCCTCGTTAAAGGGGTTGTGAAGGTCAGATGGCAGTCGCTTCGTATAAAAATCAGGTGGTCAGCCACATCAGGTGGAATCAACCCCAACAATGTATGAGATAAGGCCACGGATATGATGAAGACCTTCATAATCCTAGTCGTTAATATTGTTTAATATCGAACTATATTTAATTCTGGTTCTATTAACTATCTTGTTGTAAATCACTAGAAGATGATACCATTTCGTATACTACTTTCCAAGCACAGACATAGAAAGATATTTAAAGAAATATAGTCTCCTAGACGATAAAATAGAAAGATGACTTACCGTGAAGTACGTTTGCAACACGTGGTCAAGCGTAATTAAGTGATTTATAAAACGTTCGCGGTGTCGTGAACCTTGCACGTATACCACGAAGGTTACATCCTGCATGAATCATTTTCCTTCCTCACTCAAAACGGGAAAATATAATGTTTTTTTATGATGTGTAAACACTGAATGTCAGAGGATACAAAGATTAGATATCAAAGCTGATAGAGCGAAAATCGCGATACATTTCTAAGCAACGCAGTTTTCCTTTGTGACAAGAACCGCCAACCGCTTTATGGACAAAAAAGCCTATAAGGAATGTTCACAAACCAAGCGTGAGGATCTACGCAAAAATTTCGTCGATCTGTCGATGTGTTTCCATAGGTATCATAAATATTATCCTACTATAAACGGCCAAATGCGAGTTAGGCACTCGCGCGAAGGGCTCCATGTCTCCAAAAATGGCAAAAAAAATCACGTTTTGTGTATATGTTGTATGGGGCTCGCATATTCCCTTAAATTGTTATTTAATTCAGATTTTTTGTATTTGTTTTTAAAGCGGCAATAGATAATATATATTATTTCACAGATTATGTAATCTGCGAAATTTAAACTGTCTAACTATCAAGATTCATGTGATACAGAAAGCCTTGTGATACACGGACAGCTTATTAATAGGGTCCCGTTTTTTACTTTGGGGAAGGAACCCTAAAAACGTATTCCAACAAACTGGTAAGGATCTTTCGGCCCAATAAAAAGTCCGTCTATCTCCCTCCGCATAACCTGTGAAGTAGGTAGGTACCCGTTTGTAGTGGAAAGACGTGCCATTTTCCTTCAGGCTGATTTCAAAGTTTTTTGAGTGGTAATCAACCTAATTTACGTTGCGTCCGTAATTTCCTGGACCATCAATCATAAAAACAAGCTTCGAGCGCAGATAAAGGTTTTTGTTCAAAAACTCGAATGTAACGTCAATGTCTGAAATAACCCAAGTGCATACCGCGTACTATAAAACATATTGCACTACAAATTGTGGATGAAATAAGCAATTTCAATGTAAATAACGAATACCAACAAGAAAGTCAATTGAGTAATAAAGTTTACTCTCATGGTTAGATGTTGTCAAATAAATTTTTATTGTAATTGAAATCTTGTGTCTTTGATAGTTTAGGTCCCTATTCCTTATCTAGGTAATGGGATGGAGTGTCCAGTTTATTGTAACATAAATATCATCTAACTATCATCGTATGCGGTCGGGTCGATCGTTACGTTTTGTTTCATAAACCACGTTGGTTCTTCGGTGCTAATTCCATTTCTATTTCTTGACCATAGGTTATCAGATGTATTCGACTGCAGTTCATACATAGGAGACCGAAGAACTGGCAGCTACCTCGGTCAAAGAATTAGTCTTGTCATCCAAAGGGGGAATGCTGCCAGTATCTTCGGAACCTCGCCTACAGGGACTTCTTTTAATAATATATTTTAGTTATTAGATTATATTTTTAAGGTTTTTAGTTATGTTAGTTATTCTATGAGTATCCCAATTCCTTAGTCTTTTGAAGTAATACATTTTGAAAAGTTTATACTATTATGGTGGTGAAGTCATGGATAGAGCAGCACAATTAGATTTTGTCATCATCTATGAAGTATGGAATAAACTCCCGGCCTATGTTTCATCAGTAAGCTGTGTTATTGAAATGCCGATTAATTTGATTCTCCAAGCCATTGCTGTTCATTATTATGTTTTAATTCCTGGATTCTCTTTAAGCTTTGTTTCGGAAAGGGAAATTCTAACAGAAAACGGCATTCTATCATAATTTAAAAAAATATCTAAATATCTTTATTTGATTCAACTTTTAACGAAGTACTTTCAAATCGTCAGAACGGCACAATTACACAGGTTTATAAATGCTACTGCCAGCTTTGGGCAGGTTGATTTTCCTGACAAGAAGGTTAGTAATTAATCTTTTTACAATTTTGATTAAGTAATATAATATTAAATCAAAAAATATATGAATATAAGCCCATGGACATAGTTGCAGTGCACAACAGTCGATAAAAAAAAATAAAACTAAAAGTAGATACAAGTAGATACAGCGCATAATTGTGTAGCTTGAGATGACCATAGGTAGGCAATATTATGATCTAAAGCTCACTCGCCCTCGAAGAGGATAGGTGGGTGCCTAAGTAGGACAACAAAGCCTGTTACGAACTGAATATACATATATATTATTGTCGTAGATAAATAGTTCAAATGAATGTCAGAGACAGATTTTTCACGTCTATCTATCTCATAAGGAATGATTAAGTTATGTGGGTACAGGTTAGATATGTGTGCCGATGAAAAATTCGTCGACGGCGGCGGCGTCATCTGCGCGGTTGGTTTATTAATAGAAATACTGAAATTGAACCAATTTCAGTATTTACTACGAAACTGGTTCTCTTCGCCCAAGTTCCAGACCATGGCGATATACGGAAGGCGCAAGTTATAGTCTTTCATATCACTTGGACTCCTCAGTGTCTAGAATGCCGAGGTACATTGTGGCGTCTTTTACGACTTTTAGTACCTTGCTGTCTCAATATCGAGGATATTGAGGTAAATTTTTCGTTTGTAAGCAAAACTCAAGTGATTTGCCTCATATTTGATCGAATCTGTGGCGTGGGTAAAATAGTCGGAGGCGTGCGCCACGCCGCACACGTCTAGTACAGGTGTAGTCACAATTAATGAGCGCTCAGCGAAAATAGCCCCTCATCTATTTTTGAAATTCTAGTACTCGTGTTCATATCTGTGACGTACCGAAATGATTAGTACCCAGGAGTGGTTTTAAAACAGGTGAAGCAATAATTTTTGTCCGAACTTACCCATTATTTTTCTAGATCCAGATCTGATTCGCAATGTGTGGAATAAATGACTACCCTCATAATGACAAAGTATTATGTTAGATGTGCCACTTAATGAACCTACTCAAAGTAAATGTTTAACGTAAATTACATAAGCAAGGTGCCTTTAGCAATTTTCCTCCGACTACAGGTAAACAGGTGTGACTAAGAGATTATTATCTTATTTCGCTCTCAACAGATGTGCTCTGTATTTGTATGAGTTCGTCAAGATAACAGATATACTACCGTGTTACTTCATTTGCGATGCCCATTGTTAATATGTTTACATTATTCATTGTAATCGATATACAGATAAATCAAATTGAAGTGTCTGTTTGTATTTCCAAATCAACAGCTTTTCACTAAATGTATAATAAAAGTATATAAGATACTCACATAAAACAACCAAATAAAAAAAACTCTGTATGTCCGCCTGTCTGTTTGTTCCGGCTAATCTCTGAAACGGTTGCACCACTTTTAACGGCACTGTCAATGCAGATAGCTGATGTTTCAAAGAGTAACTTAGGCTACTTTTATTTATAAAACATACTAGGGTTCCGGAGGAGCTCGTGGCTCAGTTGCTATTGCGCATATCATTCGATCAGCGAAGTTAAGCAACCCTAACCCTAGCCAGTAATTGGACGGGTGACCGCACTAGTTACCTCCGTCCTTCGGAGAGTACGTTTAGCCGTCGGTCTCGGTTGCCAATTTATCATCGATGGCAATCGTTACAGGTCAGTCGGAGGCCTAAAATAGTCTGACAACTGGTTTAACCCAGATCACAGATTTTCCTCGTTAAAGGGGTTGCAAAGGTCAGATGGCAATCGCTTCGTATAAAAATCAAGTGATCAGCCACATCGGGTTGAATCAAGTGCCGACCCCAACAATGTATGGGATAAGGCCAGGGAGATGATTATAACATGTCATATTATTCATGTTCATACCCTAATAGTATTTTTCAGAAAGGTCAAATTCGGAGCACTCGTAACCGAAGAAAGTGTATGAAGAGATGCATGAATGTGGATGAAGCGAAAGAAGTATGTAAGGATCGTAGTATGTGGCAAACGGTGGTCTCTGCCTACCCCCATGGGATACAGGCGTGAGCATATGTATGTATGTTTATATCCTGCGGTACATAATACCTATGTTATCCACCAGGAAATGGAATGCAGTTTATGTTTCTGTTGTAATATAACATTCCTAGTCATTACTGCAGACACAATAACATTACGTTATTTACGTTACGTTAGCATTACGACAACGTGTATTATGGAAACACGCGCCACCATCAAGATATCGAAATAGGGACACAGAAGGCATGTCCATTCATTGGGTGTCGCAGTAACATAAAAGTATACTAAAATTATTAGGCATTAGCCGTATTTGATCCAAGATCTTAGTAGCACGCTTGAGTACGAATATTCTCGACCTAAGTTGGAAGACGCCCCTCTGTTTATTTTCTTTATTGTGGCTGTTAGTACAATCGCCATCAAAACAGACCATCGGGGGCGGCCGCAACAGTCCACACAATAGGTACGCGGTCTTGCAATAATATCCTAACAACCGAGTCATTTCCTGATACTTCCTTCCCTTCACGCTCGCCAAGGAAATGTGATCCAAACACTCTACCTACATTTATAACATTTATTTGTAATAATGTGTCGTTCTATTACCTTTTACTGTGGATATTAGAAATTGGATTGGCTAACTTGAGACGTGGAGAATCATTCTAGGGACAACAATTTTCGTCAAATAAATGCTGCAAACATTCTTCAACTTTTGACTTTGGACCTTATATAAGTGTTAAGACTGTCACATTGGTTTAGTGGACGCAAACACTACTACAAAGCACGAGGTGTTGGGTTCTGTATAATATGCGGATATATTATAATGTTAGGAATAAAACACCAGTGAAAGTATAGCTAGGTGAATATCGCACTAGAGCTATTTTATTCCAACATCGAATTCACAGACTATTCTAGTTCATAGACATGTTCTGGCATAGGCATAGGTCGCGTCTCAAACAGATACATAACAGGTTCGATCCCCGGGTCAGGCAAAAGAGTTCTCCATTTGTAATTTCTCAGTAGCAGCCCGTAGCCGGATTAGTGCGGATTCGCCCCTTATTACATGAGACATAAACATAACTGGCGTAGTGTGGGTATACAACAACATGCGCAGTTATCCCACTATAGCTGATAGCTGAGCACTCATTACTCGTGACGTCTTCAAGCCTCACATTGCAGAGATCTTCATCAGGACAGAAAGGGACTCCTATACTGTTTTGGAGCTAATATTCCTGTAGGGTAGGCCATACAAAAATGGCAGCCATTTCTTCCAGTTATCCAGTACTAAGAGTGCCCCAAGTATAGGTTTCGAGTAGGGAACGCAATCTCGCTCTCGCGAAATTTCGGCCTTTTTTAGCGAGATCGATCTCGAACGAAAAAAATTACACTCGAGTATACAAACGCCTTTTTCGAAGTGCGGACTGACATTGAAACATTTTTGTTTAATATTAGAAGAGAAGACTGGGTGTTTCTTTCATTTGTTATTTGACAGATAAGTAGTTACGTCGGAGATAACTTCACATACGTTTATTAAAAATTATAAATAGATACGTCATATAATGTTTGAATCATAAAAGTCGATTGAAAAAATTCGTGAAAATTTATGATATTTGTAGTTATTAATGAAAAAAAATACCTGACGTTTTCAAATATTATGAGATCCAAATAAACACACTTAACTGCCAATCTCGCGAGATCTCGAAATTAGCGAGATCTCGCAGTAGGTATTGTTATTTATAAACTCGCGAGATTTGCATTCCCTAGTTTTAACACTATACGGTCCTGAGCTTGCAATCAGATCGTTGTTAATATACCTAACAATGCTTTCAATTCATGACCCCTGTTCAATAGTTTACTGTTTACAATTTAAACAATTACACAAACATGTATATTGTATATGGACAACAAGTCATAGCTATTTATATTCCACACAGCATATCTTCATGATAACTCATTATTTGAACAGTTTTTGTACTCTACCAAGACTAATGTGGCACTACATTTCATGGTATTGGGTTTAATTTATATGTAAATAAATATCAATAGATATATACACATACATATGCTCACACCTGTATTTCCCAAAGAGGCAGGCAGAGGTGTTGTAATAGTTGCTATAAGCCGCTTTTCAACGATGATGATTAAATGCTAACGTACAACGTAGCGTAAGTATATATCAATACATATATACAGATAAATAAAATGGGTGTCTTTTAGTAATTCCTAATATACAGCTTTTCACTAAATGCATATGAAAGTATATACGGTACATAGATGCGAACATATATTATTTTTCTGTCTGGTTGTTCTTGTCCAAATTATTATTTTTTTCAAAGTGCTTTACCACTATTTGCAATAATTTCTAGTTACTTACTATTTCGCTACGATTCAAGGAATACGGTTTCACTCATTTCCAACGTTCACTCGTGCCTTACCAGGGCCTAAAATACAGGTGGTAAGGCAACAACGGGCATTGTTAATGCAGAGGTTCTCGAAATGAATATATGTATACAGATAAATACAATTAAGGTATCTGTTTGTAATTCCGGCAAATTAACAGCTTTTCACTAAATGTATATGAAATTTAATATTCTTTTCCCTGTATCTGTCTGTTTGTTCTGGTATATCTCTGAAACGGTTAGACTCATTCGAACGTGACTTTCACAGGCAGATAACTGACGTTACAAGGAGTAACTTAGGCTACTTTTATTTAAAATAAAAACAAGGTTTCTGCGATATAAAGCCGTCCATCGAACTAAGTCTACGCAGGTGAAACCGCGGGGTGCACCAGCGTTACCAATTCCGAAGGGGATATGGGGGGTATCGAGTCGCTATCGACAAGCATAACACTGACCTATCGATATTTGACACGGCGCACTATTTCGCAGACATTTCAATAATAACACGAACAAATGATCTCAGTGCTTAAGTATGTAAGTTGCCACATGAAATATTAACAACTGTCAAAAACGTTCACGCCGTTTTCAATACAATTACCTTCTAATAAAGCACATTTTTGTACGCGTATGGTGTGTTGCCATTTCTTTTGTGTCAGTTGTGCAAATACACCGTACATTAACATTGTATTGAAAATATTCAGTGTGAAAAATCATATGTTTTACATCATGTTCATTATTTGCAACTAGATATGTAGAGTATATGATGACGAAATCGAGTTATTAAATAATCGAAGTTACCTATCATAAAAATAGAAATTATAAAAAAAGTCAAGTAAACAGAGGCGGCCGTGGGTTTTGACCACTCGCCTGCTACGCTAGCGATGCAAGTTCGAATCCCGGCGGGGCTGGTACCAATGAGTTTTTCTAAAAACTTATGTGCAGTCATTTTACACGACGTGCTTTACAGTGAAGGAAAACATTGTGAGGAAACCTACATATGTCTGAGAAGTAATTCAAAGACGTATGTATAGTGCCTTGATACGGCAATAGACTCACCATCTATCACGTTGGCACTTAATCATCTTCGGTGAAAAGTGGGTGTTGTGATTACAACACCTCTGCCTTCAGGGAGTATAGGTAGCATATGCATAAAAAGCGGTAAAATATGATATATCCCGTATAATGTCTAATGTCGGTATAACGTTATGAAAGTACAAAATTTAATCAAATTAAGATATTTTAAATTTGAATTTCAATGGGGCCGTAAGGGAAGAGTGCGAAGATATTGCTGGATGTGAATGAAACGAAGTTATCAACGTAAATCTTCAGTAGAATGGTGTACAAAGAGACCTCACCTCCATCTATCCCATTACATCCTATCGCATCTTTACTTCTATACTAATAAATATAGCTGAAGAGTTTGTTTGCTTGTATGCTTGCTAATCACAACCATTACAGTATTTGATAGCCCATTTATCGAGGAAGGCTATATCATCACGCTAAGACCAATCAAGGGCTAAAGTTAGTGTTAGTCCAAAGTAACTATTCCACGCGGACTACGTCGTGGGCAGAAGCTAGAACTAAATAATAGTTTCAGTAATTATTGGGCCGACATCTGGAAGATATATGAAAGCAAGTCAACCAAGAATTGTTACCGTTGCTTTTCGGAATAAAAGTTTTAAAGATGAGTGCTTTTCTAGCCGCAAAATAAGCTAGTTTGCAATATATTCATTGTATGTATCTTTGTTTGTTAGAAAGAAGCCGGCTTATCATGATAACACTCCTATCTTCTGTGGAGCTGCAATTAAACTGCACGAGATCCAACCAGCGCCTTGCAATTATTTTGAGATCTTGGATTTCTCAGTAACAGATAATGGCTGTCAACAGACACATCTTAGAAGCGGTGTCTATGATACGATCTCTGTAATAAGATATGGTTTTATATGATGTTTTTGCAATTTTTATTCAATTAAATGAGGAGTTAAGAAAATAGTCCGTTAGATGCCCTGCGGCCTGGTAGAGTTCTTTGGCCGAGATGTTCTATCTACGTTACCTACCCGAGGCGGTCCCAATTTCAAATGGAAATGTCGCTAAGCCCTCACTTAGCGTTCATCAAACTTTACCTTCCTCAAAACCATAATCTCCGTGGCCTTATCCCATACATTGTTGGGATCGGCACTTCATACGGCTGATCACCAGATTTTTATACGAAGCTACTGCCATCTGACCTTCGCAACACCTTTGACGAGGAAAATCGATGATCTGGGGTAAACCAGTTGTCTGACTATTTTTAGGCCTCCGACTGACCTGTAACGATTATTAAAGATGATAAATTGGCAACCGTGGCCGACGGTTTAACGTGCTTTTCGAGGCACGGAGGTAACTCTGTGCCACGAATTCCTCTTCCTCAAAACCATGATAATAAAATGTCCCTAACGCATAGTACAGCATAGATGTCATTGCCAAGGTCACGAATACTAACTTACTCATGCAATAAATAATGAGCCATTGAAGGATTGCTCAGTTTATTGCTCAACTACTTACATTATTCACGACACGAATTGTCGGCATCCCTTTGAATAATAATGCAAAGTGAAAAATATTCGCGTGACGTTTGAAGGATGTAGGTATTGTAACTTCAAATGCATTTGTCGGCCTCGAATTTCGCAGATGGTCAGATAAGCGGAAGTAAATAGGAGGTACTTAAAAAATATAATAACCATCTTAGTGCGAGCAATTATCACAATAAGTGAAATTCGTCCTAGCATGTGGATGAATGGAAGGATATATTATTTGATAAAATTGCCGTCACAAGTGATCGCGTCGACGTAAACGCAGATTTGTATGGGTTCACAACAGTGCCATCTTTAGGCTGATAGACGACGTTGTTTCGATCCTATACAAATCTACCTTTACGTCGACGCGATGACTTGTGACGGCGGCTGTGGCGAGCTCGCACTTGGCCCTCTGTTACTTAGAGTACTTCTTGAAGAAGTAAGTGTGTACCTATGAGTGTAACACATACTAAAGTACGCAAACACGCATATTAAAGTCTTTGCATATAAATTGTTAGAACTTAGATGCAACTCACGTGACATTACAAAAATGCTGCCCTTACTTATTAATCGCTAGAATCAAATAAAAACAAATCATAATTTCTTGGGCCTGTTGCCACTTGATTCAACCCGATGTCGCTGATCACCTGATTTTATACGAAGTCACTGTCATCTGACCTTAAACCCTTTTTACGAGGGTAATCGGTAATATGGGTTATACTAGTGGTCAGAAATTCTTGGGCCCCGAACCAACCAACACTAAAGATGATACAGTAACAACTGGGACAAAAACAAAATAACCATATATATAAATTTATCTTCAATTTCCTTAACAGTGAAAAACATGATTAGCTCTTCTGTAAGGTACTCTGATGGTAAGCACATGAGCACAACATAAAATAATACTTTATCCAGTGGGTTAACAGTGAAAAGACATGGACGACCTTAAATCTGTAATTTTAGTTAAAGAGATGAAACAGCCTACAGGTATTAAGCTGTTCAAGTCTAAAAAATAAAAACAACTCTGCATACTTTAAGCTCAATTAAGAAAACAGATATAGATAGAGAAAGTCACATTGGCTACATAATTAATCAATACAGCAAAGAATGTCAGGACACTGTCTGTAGCGTAATGATGACAGGCACTTAGATCTAAATAAATAGCTATAGAAGGACATTAATGCCTGGGCAGGCTGCCAATGTAGCCAGTGAAATAGCACACATTGGCTGAGGTGTTCACGAGCCAACTGTGAACACAGCATTAATTGATATTTGTGGCAATTTTATCACTGACATTTTTATGCTAAACATAAGCATTGAGTGCTTTGTATTGGGCATGTAAAAAAAAACATATTGTGGAAGATCTCCAACCAGTTGGTAGCTGACATAATGAATTTTTTTTAATGAAAATTATTTTATTCAGTTTGGGCCATGGTAAGGCACATTGAAAATTTACCACTGGTTCGGCAACTGGCCTTCTGAGAAGAATCAGCAATAAACTCAGCCAAAGGCAAAGAGAATATAACCTTCTGAGGGGTCTTTAGACGGGTGAAATGCTGTAATGCAGTCCAGACAGTGCATTACAGTGACAGTGATTAATATCAGTTAGTCTTATATTATGGTGCTCAAACACTGTTTGAAGTGTCCTTTATCTAAATATATATAACTCAAAAGTGACTGACTGACATAGTGACCTAACAACGCACAGCCCTAACCACTGGACAGATCAGGCTAGATGTTATGACATAGGCATCTGCTAAGAAAGGATTTTGATTAATTCTAGCCCCAAGGGGATAAAATTGGGGATGAAAGTTTAGGCTACTTTTAATAAAAACTTAGGGTATGCTAATGCGGGTGAAACCACGGGGCACAGCTAGTATTGAATACAATTATTAGAACCAAACTGACCCTTAACTACAGCAAGATGGAATGAGTTGGTACTCATCCCCTATAGCTTGTCATAATAGCAAAACTGTCACAGGAAGGGCTAATCTGGTACTTTTATTCCAAATTCCAACAAATTTTATAACATATTCTCATATCAGTCAAAGTGCCAGCAGTTTAAGGTTTGCTTTTTAATAAAATATATGATTACATCTAAGGAAATTCTTTAGTATTGTACTGGTGCCTTATTGTGAACTCTCATTACCATCATAGTTCCACTGTGCGACAGTGACAGACTTATACACATCATATATATCTGTCTCATAATAGGAGTTAATCTATCATGGCAATAACAGGTCTTTGTAAGATGACACACACTAATCAGTGTTCTTTTGAGAAACCAATAAGCATCTTGTAGACAATATGAACATCCCGATAATTAAAACATTGAATAATATAGGTATCCTATCCTATACTTCCTCAATTTTCATTATCATACGAAAAAGTTCAGATTGAAGCTGAATTAGAAGACTGAGAGATAAGGAGATATTTTCCAATAGCATTCTTATTATTAAATGATTAGGAATCATTATTATGTTTTGAACTATTATGATAAAATAATAGTCATGGATAAGGCATTTTCAATTACATTTAAATTTGATACACCTCACATCTACAATAACTCAGGACAGGTTAATAACTAAACATTTAATAAACGAGTATACATCTAAAATACAATTAATATGACTAGCATTACTCAATAGAGGAAAGAAAATTGAGTACTCACTTTGAATACTTCAGAGAAGAATCCGCTGCCAATTTTCTCGAGTACAAAGTCATCGAACGGGTAGAGTGCAGCCACAGCAGTCCTGAGCGCTGTGCACGAGGACCCAGTCACCATTCTATCACCGAGTCTCTCACCATCCTCACTCACACCTGACTCCTTATCACAATCATCATCACAACAAACACCCCGCTTCGTCCTCCCGCCATTTTCCAACACTTCCCGATACCGACGGCCCACCTTAGAGTGTGGCCCTCGCACAAAACGTCCAGCCTTTGCTGTCTCGTCCAAATTCGTAAAACTCTCGGCTATCTTCAACACCTTCGTGGGCTTCCGCCGCTCAAACTTACTTCTGGCCCCCTCCGAACACTCGTGTTGCATTATATCTTCTGTTGGTTCAACCTCCTTCCAACATTATAGATATCAAGTGTCCTCCACTATACACGAATTATACCCCTTGGGCAACATCTTCAAAGTTTATCAGCGCTATATCTATAGACGGTATTCGAAAATATGCGAAATAACATTATAATCACACAATAACCGAGTCGATTTTGTGACTGTCACTTTTCACAATATATTAGCGTTGCCACTTGTTTAGTTTCTTCGCGTTTGTAATGAACACACGAGCTTGTTATTCCGATTTATATATTTTTTTTAATTATTGTAATAATAAACAGACCGATCAACTGACGACGCGCGTTTAAGCAAAGTAAAGAAAGCGGAAAGCAAGCAAGGCAAGCTAAGCAACATCAACCAACTACACATGACATTACGATTTGTAATGTTGGTTGCCCTGTCATTGATGTAAAGCTTTGACGTTGGTAGTTCCGTACTTTTGCTGCGTTCACTATAAAGAAAACTCTCTAATCTAATAACTTGATTCAAATAGTCATGATTCGTTTAGGTATTTTGCTGACTATATATAATATATTATCTTTATATTCCTCACTGTTCTTCAAGGAATAATAGATTTAATTCACAATGTTTTTTAAACTAAAAAAATATATCAATGTACGTTGAATGTGAATATGAACAATGTATATTGTTATGTGATCTTAGGAAGAATAATAAAATACGTTTTACTTTAACCTATTATTTTCAAGTAAAAAAAAAAATTAAATACGCATCGTGTGAAGATATTATGTACACGATTTTATGTCGTATGATGTTATTTCTTATTATTTAAGATTAATTAAGTTTCGAGTATAAGAGTCAAAATTACTTGAACCACACCGCTGCTGATGGTGAAACTTTTTTGATAAACTCAATCAAATCAAATCAAATCAAATCAAAAAGTTTTATTCAATATAAGGGACACTTGGAACACTTATTGAACGTCATTTTTCTTACGTTAACTTAAGTAAATTTACTACCGTTTCCAAAAGTAAGCCTGTCAGGAGAAGAAACGGCGAAACAAACTCCCCGGTTTTTTTTTTTTTTTACATGTGTCCCTTCTATATACATAGGGTTGCTTAAGTACATTTCAATGGAAGAGTGAGCAACTCATTGCCATACTTGGCTATCATCAATATACTCAGTTACACTATAATATGCTTTTTCACAAAGTTTCTGTTTGATGATTGCCTTAAAACTTAAAAATGGTAGTTCACACATTTTTAATGGTAGTTTATTGAAAAGGCGTATACTTTGCCCCACAAAAGAGTTACTAGTTTTGTGCAGTCTAGTCACAGGGACACGGAGTTTATCCCTCTTGCGTGTATTTATATTGTGCATATCACTATTTTTCTTAAAACTATCTATATTCTTTCTTACATATATCAAATTTTCAAATATGTATTGACATGCCACAGTCATTATCCCTATTTCTTTAAACTTCTCTCTGAGAGAATCTCTAGATTTGAGTTTATAGATTGCACGAACAGCCCGTTTCTGCAGCACAAAGATAGAACTGATGTCTGTAGCATTTCCCCATAAAAGGATGCCATAAGACATAACACTATGGAAATAACTAAAATAGACCAACCGAGCTGTGTTTATATCAGTTAGGTGTCTAATTTTCCTTACTGCGAATGCTGCAGAACTGAGTCTTTTCGACAATCCAGCTATATGGGGCCCCCATTGCAATTTATGATCCAATGTAACTCCAAGGAAAACTGTTGTTTCAACAAGGTCCAACACTTCGTCGTTGATAAGTACATTGGTTTGCACTTGTTTCACATTTGGCATAGTGAACTTGACACATTTAGTTTTTTTACTATTGAGTACTAAGTTATTAGCGCTGAACCAATGTACTACGTCAGAGAGAGCATTATTCACATCGTCAAGGTTAGCTTTTTGCCGGTCTATCTTAAAAATCAGAGAAGTATCATCAGCAAATAATACAATATCGTGTTTATTGCTTACCATGTAAGGTAAATCATTAATATAAGTTAAAAAGAGAAACGGACCAAGAATTGAACCCTGTGGAACACCCATCTCTATTGGACACCCCGGAGATGTTACGCCATGTATATCGACTTTTTGTATTCTATTACTTAGATATGAAGATATAAGTTTTAGAGCCAGGTCTCTTACACCGTAGTGATCTAACTTCCTGATCAACGTTTCATGGTGCACACAATCAAAGGCTTTAGATAGATCACAGAATACACCTAGAGCATCCTGTGAAGCTTCCCAAGCTTCAAGAATTTTTCTAATGAGCTCGACACCTGCATCGGTAGTCGAGCGACCCTTTGTGAAACCGTATTGTTTAGTGTGCATCAAATTATGTTCATTAAAAAAGGCTAAAAGTTGATTAAGTATTAGTTTTTCAAAAATTTTACTGAAAATTGGCAGTATTGATATAGGTCTAAAGTTCGTAGGGTCGTTAATACTACCAGCTTTTAATAAAGGAATTGTTTTACTATACTTCATTTGATCAGGAAATTCACCACTTTCAATACAAACATTAAATAATAAAGCTAGATCAGTAGCAACAATATCAATAATACTATTGAGTACTTTAACAGAAAGTCCCCATAAATCAGCTGAATTCTTCATATCTAGCGTTTCAAAAGTTTTGACAATGTCTCTGGGGGTAACAGTTTTAAACTTAAATGCAACGTTACATTTATCCACATGCATTTTTAAAATGGCTTCTGCTGCTGCGGGAGACGAATTTAAGGCTTTGGTTAATGAAACTGGTATATCAGCAAAGAATGTCTCAAAAGTAGTTGCCACATCAATATCAGTCTTAATTATATGATCATTAATTTTTAGAGTTATTGAGTCATTCTTAAGAGAAGTTTTTCCAGTTTCAGAATTAATAATGTCCCAAGTTGTTTTAGTTACATTGGAGGACTTCAAAATTTTATTTCTCACAGCAATAGACTTGGCGTCTGAACAAACCTTTTTAAATAATTTTGAGTAATTTTTAACATAATTTGTAAATTCCAAATTAAAATTAATAGATTTTTCTTGATAAAGTTCATACAGCCTTCGTCTACTTATGTGAATGCCTGGGGTAGCCCACTCACTAAACGACAAAGGTTTTCCCAATAGAACCGTCAACTATCAACACACTTACCGAGTTTGACATTTTGCTTTGTACAGCTTATGATTTCTTGTTTTTGCCTTACCCATTGGTGGTCTGCCCATTTTTGGGGTTAAGTTAGTTGATTTTTCAGCTGACAATCTATACATACAGATAAATAAAATTGAAGTGTCTGTTTGTAATTCCAAAATTAGACCTTATCGACACTCGACCGCTTATCTGGTGTGTTTTGAAAAGTTGATTCCTCCGAATAATTATTATGCATCTTTACACTCGATGTCGACTTAATTAGTAGGATGTAGTAGGTAATCTAGATCACATCAAAACTCGCTTTTGTAAGTATGTTATGTTTGCTCGCAAAAAGCTATGTGAGTTAACGCGTTCACTGCTAACGACGTGTATGTGCGTCCAACTGTTAGAGAATTTACGAAGAAGTTGAAATGTTAGCAGTGAATGTGTTAATTAAAAATAAATATATAAATATGCTCACGCCAACCCAGAACGGGCTCCGATGGGGTAAGCAGAGATGTAACAACAACACCCACATTTACGAATATGATTAAATGCCAACGTGATAGAGGGTTACTCCATCGCCGTCTCAGGTATTATACATACGTCTTTGACTTGTCAAACACATGCAGGTTTCCTCGCGATGTTTTCCTTCACCGTAGTGCAAGGGGTGTGAAATCAATGTTCATAAGTTTTTAGAAAATTTCATTGTTACCGGTTGGGATTCAAACTTGCATCGCTTGCGTAGCAGGCGACTACTCAAACCCCGAGGCCACCACGACTCTATTTATTAGATGTTGACTTTGAAATACTTCCAGGATTAATTTTATTTAAATGAAAATACCCAAATTAAATTTCGCAGTTTAATTTAATCCATGCTGACGACTATATACTTAATTTATTTCAATGTATCTATATCACACAATGGAAACACAACGATGATGGCTTATGGATAAGCCTGCATAGTTATAAAAATATCTAACTTGCAGGCTTCTCCTTAGGCGGCTTCCACAGAGACAATCTCCGTTTACATTATAAAACAACAACGCTAGCTCCTTTATCCTCAAACTGTCTACTAACTATTAAAAATTTAACGCTCAATAGCTATAAATACAAATATATTATTGCTGTTGCGATTTTTCATTAGCCTATGTTCTTACAATAACATTTTACATTGATCTCAAAATGAGTATTCGTTCTTTCACTTATCTATCATTAACTTATTTATTACTTATTTTACTTGTTATTTACCTTAATTAATATTGCTTGATTTAGGAAAACATTGCTTTCCCGTGAAAATGTTGTAACAAATACGTCATAATATACTTTACATAAGTTTACATAAGTTTATCCAAAGCAACCATTAAATGGTGCTGTTTTAGTAAGTTTCTAAAATGTCCCATTTCGTTGATTGAAAATACAATTTCTTTAATCTAACTCCATTAACATAAATGCAAATATTTTTACTTCAGTTATGGGTGCGTTCACACAAATATTTTTTTTAGTGAGAGATTATTTCATTGTCTAACAATAATCTATACATATATACATATACATACAGATAAATAAAATTGAAGTGTGTTTGTAATTCGGAAATTACAGTTTTTACTAAATGCATATGAATTTACACGGTACTGTCATAGAAAAACCTATTTTAAAATTTTTCCTCTGTCTGTCTGTCTGTTTGTTCCGGCTAATCTCCGAAAGGGCAGGACCGATTTTAACGGGACTTTCACTGGCAGATAGCTAATGTTACAAGGAGTAACTTAGCGGGCCACCTATATAATTAAGTCTACGCGGGTGAAACCGCGGGGCACAGCTAGTCTATTAAATAAAATTCTTATGTCACAGTGTTGGTAACAAAACTGGACCTATTTTTCATACCCCATACATATTTTAAATACGAATAATATTCGCCTTTCATGTCTTAAGTTAAACTAACTGTAACTTAAGCCCGTATTTTTTTGAGTTGAAATATTCAAGTAGGTTATTTGGGGTGATTTACGTAAGCACAGGTGTTTCAGCACCCACTTTTGACAGATGATTAAGAATCAATAGATACCAATCACAGATAGGTTATCCAATTCGTTGAGAAGGAATTATTCGGTATGAAGACAGGTAGGTTTTCTCATGAAGGAAAACTTCACCATAAAAATCAAGTAGTACAAAAGCAATTTTGCAACGTTAAGCGAACTTCAAGGTTTGATTAAATTATTTTCCCACTGAAACTGGGCTATTAAAAAAAATATTACTAGATTAAAGAAATTGTACAATTCCTTGAACATTGGGCTTAGACTCGATAGTGCTCTTGTAAAAATATTTTTGTCTAATTTACCAAAATATACATAACTTAAGTATACTACGACACTATCACCATACGGAAATGAATGTTACAAGGTACAATAATAAAACATATTCAAATAATTAAATACAGCTAAAATTATTCTAACTACACATAACATGTTTTATAATAATTTTGTACATGTTCTAAGCTTCAATTTGTAAATTAATTTGTATTGTATAAGTTATTTAATTCAAATTTACGGGGTGAAAAGTATGATGCGGGGTAAATGGAAACTAATTCAAAGTTAAATAGAACATAAATAAATTTATTCGGAATTCCGAAAAGGAAACAAAAATAAATAAATGGGGTAAATAGAAAAAAAAGCTTTTTGGAACATCAAATTTATGCTTGCTTTGCCAATTTCTTAGTACCTATAAAAATATTAGAAGCTTATATTACTATAACAAAACATGTACCCACTACATTGAGTAGAGAATATAAAATTGCGCGTGATAGACAGTCTTCTATAAGAATAGAATATCGAAACCTCGCTAAGTATAGAAACATCCTAACAAGTAACATTGATTTCACAACCATTTGCGTCTCTCTACCAACCAATGTTATTCTATTACAACAACTAGGGAACAGGAGCAAGTACCCTCTTATAACAAAACATCGCCTAAGATAATCCTTGGTTTAAAAGAAGTTTCATTTTTTTTATGATGGAATAAGTTTAGTCCGAGTTTGGTCTAATCTTGGCCGAGACTAGGATTTGTTATAAGCGGGATAATGTTTCAGAAGGGTGCGTAATAGTGTTTCGAAACGCTTACACATCAAAATTGAAACCGATATTATATTTCTTTTATGTGAAAATGAAAATTATCGCAATATTATACCCCTGTCATTTTGTATTTCCTATAAGCACTCAATTGCGATGTATATATGACTAATAAACTTTTGAGATTACTGACAAACAGTTAATACAATTAGTACCTCATTAAGGCAGATCACTCAAAATGCTCTTAATCATTCTGACAATAAAATTAAAGTTAACATTTTCGGTTGTTTATATTATAAGGCGCAATAAGAACTAAATATAAGTTATAATATGTTATATATATATTATAAGCATTATAAATTAAGTATTATTTATATTAAGAATTCAAATCATGAATACTCCATTATTGAAACAAAACTGTGTCTCCTCACAATGCAGTTGACAATCATAATACAATAGGGAAATCAATCTCAATTACATTAAATGCTTTATTATTGAGAAAATAATTGTTAGTTAACTTTTAATTTAATAAATACGAAGTGCATGTCGAGCATTAATGAATATGTACGATTGTACCCCAGAATCACACTTACTTACCCCACCTGTCCTGCAGTCCTCCCATTAGCTGTCATGACAAAGTAATGATTGTTCGACTGCTTGAACGTTAGATAACAGATGTATAAAACGTGTATTCATATGTCAATCTGTGCGAAATTGATAGGTTTTTACACGTCATATAAATCTATCTCCTGTTCGTAGTTCAGTTGTCATAAAAATGAGAGCTAATGGTAAGGCCCCCGATATTATAAACTTTTCATTATGGATAACTAATTCAGGCAATTTATTCTATCTATGTTATTTTAGTGAGTGATACCTATATTATGTTAAACACATTTTTAAATAAATCTAAAATTAAAAGCTTAACAGAGAAATTGTACAGGAAAATATGTTGATAAAAACATTAGCACTATTTATGTGGGCGCTTATTTAAATAAAGTATTTTGTCTATTCATTGCGTATTGTACTGTGTATTGTCTATGTAGATTTCATTAATTTGAAATAATATATGAAAAGAAAGCACCTGCTTTATCTGAACTGCGAAATGTCAAGAAAGTATAGTTTAACAAAAGCGATGAAGTAGGTATATAGGAACCTATAATCACATAAACTTGACAAGTAAGTTCGCTAGAAAAAATAAATGTTCTGAAAATTATTTATCAAATGTGATAGTATTTCTGTTGCATTCGAATAGTATAATAACACAAATTTCTCTACTTACCCCACAGAACAATACGCAAGATCAGTTAATCAGCCTATGAATAGTAGCTTTAATTACAAGGGTAGAGGGTCCAATGTCGAGTTGTTAGGTCCGGAATCATCTCGGTATTATGTACAGGATTATGATTGTGAGACAAAGTAGAGATCTGCGTTGTGTAGGCTGACCGCTCGTTTGGTCTTGACATTCACCTGCAAAATGTAAAATACAGTACAGATAATTTATTTGGAAACTTTTCAGGAACATTTGAGGTTGGTAGAGAATGTTGAGCATCACTTCACTATTACACATATTCTTTTTCTCTTTTGTCTGCCAATTGAGCAAAGCTCCTCCTAAATAGTAGTTACGATTATGATAAGATTTAGTTTTAGTGCTTATCCTTACCAGCAGAAGTGGCAGTAAACACGAGGTCGGTTCTCTTGGGCACTCTATCGCAGTTAGCGGCAGAGCGTGCGAGCGAGAGAGCCCCACGTGCCGCTCCCTCTCGCGACACGAAGCAGTACCGACGAGCTGCCGTACTGTCGCGGGAAGCTGGCGTCGTTACCACGAAGGACGCACCGCTCTCGTACCAACCGCCGTGGCACGTGTAGCCTGGACCACAGATCACACAAAAATAGTTAAAAAAGTCTTGCTTGTTGCAAAGAGCTTTATAGTTGCGGGGTAAGTATCAGGCCCTTTTCTTTTTTTTTTCCGTGGGAAATCCGTCATGGATACGCCAACCACCGCGGGGGCAGCGGAAGGGTTATGCCGGACTCATACCGGCTAAAACCCACGGGTATTCCTCCTCGTCGCTTTTGCAGGGGGGGGGCGTGCGATCGCGTTAGCAAGCTTGCGTTGCCTCCCCTGCCGTAGTAGTTTCGGGGCCCTACGACAACTTATTATTGCCATTATAGATTGACAGTGGCTAAGAGACAGATGTACATCATATGTATAAGCCTTTCACTGTCACACAGGCAAGCTATCATGGTAGCCGATGATCTGTGGCAAAAATGTGCGCCTAAAATGTCCCGACTCTGTACAACATGTACAGAAAAGTCATTGTTTTTATTTTTTTTAGAATCGTAGTAACCCCTATTTTTATAACATAGAGTGACCCGCAGTAAATCGATGAAATCCTTCTTTCTTATAGTGCGCCTACTCACCAGTGACGACCTCTTTATCTTCGCAAGTAGAGTAGAACTCCATATTCTTCAAGGAATTGCAGCCAACTTCAAGCCTATTGTAGTTGTTGACCACGCAGCTCACTTCAGACTCATCCAGCTGCCTTCTACTCCTCAACATCGGAGCACTAGACATGTTGTTTACACTAAAATTGAACAATCTACTCCCATTAACCCTAAGATTATGTTCCAACGGCGCTTTGTCTCTCTTACTCCTATGTTTGCTATCTCTACCGTCGAGAGTTGATCTCACGTCTCTTCTATGTCGATTGTTCTGTATAAGATATTTACCAGAATATGGACATTCCTTCGATTCTGGGTTGCTTGCTGAAAGAAAAGCAACACGTTATGAGACTTACGAAAAAGTGCTCATTTAGCTTTGTGATTGGAATAGATTGATTTAGAGATAGAAAAAACTCTACCAATCCAGAATTTGAACTGGTTTCTAGGACCATCATCTTATATTTCTTTAATAAGATTTTATGATATTAAATAACACTTAAGCGCTTGGTTGACGTCTCTGGTTGCCGTCAAGCTGGTTATTACCTTGGTCAGACAGAGGATTAAATTGCTGGGCACTATTACCGCAGGCACAAACTTAAATTCTGTGTTTTATTTTACTAGATTCCATGGGGCCTGTGATCTAGCTATGATCGTTTAAGCAGAGCTTATCAACAACTCCTTAGCTTAGAAGTTTAATTTTGCGGTACCATAATGAAACGTCAAAGGTCAAGTTCTTAATACGCTTTGCTTAAACCTCCAGGCGACTGGGACCACTGGGTTTCAGTTCTTAGTGGTTCAAGTTGCCTGTATCCTCAACCAATGATGGTAGGCTCGTAGGCTAGGTCCAGTTCTGTTTCTATTATTAGTTTCTATTATTATATTTTTTTTCTTTTGCAGATTTTCACCATCATATTAATAATGCCCTCAATACATCACACTTGATTTAAATTGCTTCCCTCAAAAAGAGTTCAATAAGAAAAATATGAAATTAAGATGTTATGTTTCAGAACGTACCAACTAAAGTAATATAAGGTGCAGTGACAGCGTTGAAGTGATGGGGCGAACACGCCTCGTCCGGTCTAGATGTGGGCGACCCTCTCTGTAACTCTGCGATATACGTGTCACGTCGGTACAGAACCACACATACGTATCGGGAGACACTAGAAAAATAGAAAGAAGTGATTAAACCGACAAACCTTAGGGTAAACGTGTTCTTAAGTGGAGGCCGCGGCTAGAAACGTAGTGTAGGACGCCCTCCGGCCAGGTGTGGTAACGATCTGCGAAAGACTGCAGGTAGTTGGATGTGGCAAGATGAACACAGGGCGCTATGGCGTTCATTAGGGGGGGGGGGGGTCTATGATCAGCAGTGGATAAACATGTAGATAGAAGGCTTTTTTTCTCACCAATGATGCTGCCAATGTGCAACCAAGGCCACGGAGTTGCCGCTTGGGGAACTGGCTTTTACATTAACGCAGTACACCTTGATATCTGATCCAGTTTGATTGGTAATCCTTAAGGTGGCGTTGCGCTGGTAGAACGTATAGTTGCTGCTGAAGTCCAGGGTGTGCCAGGTGTGGGAGAACGTCATCCACGCCGGGAACTGGCAGTTAAATCTTACTGATACTGGAAACAAACACAGTTTCTAACAATTTACAAGTTTTTTTTTCTTAACAATCACATGACATTGGCTGAATACACGGAGCCCTAACTTAATAAAGTATCCTGAGTTACTTATAACATCCATTTTCCTTATCCTTGTAACATCGACTACCTGTCAGTGAAAGTCCCGTAGAAATCGTTCCAGACGTTTCAGAGTTTACCCGGAACAAACAGACAGACAAACAGACGGACAGAGTTCAGAATTTGTTTATTTATGTACTTACATTATATACTTTCATATGCATTAAGTGAAAAGCTGTTAATTTGAAATTACAAACAGACACTTCATTTTTATTTATATGTATGAATAGTTTGGGATATAGTATAGTATAGATATCCTATGTCCTTCTCCTGGTTCTAAGCTACCTCCCCACCAATTTTCAGCCAAATCGGTTCAACCGTTGTTGAGTTAGTCTATAACTCAACAACGGCTAAACCTTCTTTTATATATATATATTTTCTAGTATTGCCGTGGTGGCCTTGAGGTTTGAGCAGTCGCCTGCTACGCAAGCGACGCAAGTTCGAATCCCAGCGGGGCCTGTACCAATGAGTTTTCCTAAAAAACTTATGTACAGTGATTTCACAACACGTGCTTTACGGTGAAGGAAAACATCGTGGGGAAACCTTATTTCTGAGAAGTAATTCAATGACGTATGTAAAGTGTCTGAGACGGCGATGGACTCACCATCTGTCACGTTGGCACTTAATCATCTTCGGTGAAAAGTGGGTGTTGTAATCACAACACCTCTGCCTACCCCTTCGGGGAATACAGGCGTGAGCATATGTATGTCTAGTATTTATTTCTATTAAGCAAACTTACATCTCTTCAAGGCCATGGTCCTGGAGCCCTCGGTGGCACTAAACAGTCCATTGCATGTGGCGTCTCCAGACTGCGCCACTCGATACTCCACTCCCGCTGATGAAGCTGGACCTTCCTTCATGCTCCCTGACGCTGAAACAGATGAGAGAGAGGCTTTTTAAATTCCTTACATTAAGTTTAGTTTTCAGGTTATTATTATATCATTAAAATGGTTGAGGATATCAAATGAAAGGTTTGAGATTGGATAATAGTCAGTTCACCTACAGCCGGCATGAATAATGAGCGCTCAGTGAAAACAGTGGGGACTTTGTATGTCTTTTATTAGCGTAGTGCCGTATTGACAGACAGAGACAGCTGAAAATGACTGCTGCACATACGCGGCCAGCACTCATAGCTTGTGACGGCACCTATTCTTTGCTGAACCTAAGATGTGCTTCTTCGACTTCTCACTTAGTAACAAAACATAAATATCTTAGATGATGTTCTGAAAGACATATCTGTACAGATGAATAAAATTGAAGTGTCTGTTTGCAATTCCAAATAAACCTTTCCTTTATTTGTTTAATGGCGATGAGCTTAAGTAAAACTATTCGGCCAATGTCAAGTGATTGTTGAGAAAAATATCTTGTAAATAGTTAAAAATATGTGGAGGAACCCATTGGATCCGTCTTCCAAATAAAAAAATTTTCATTAAATAATATGACACGATAATGACATAGAAAACATTTTTTTTATTTTTCTATATCTGTCTGCCTGTTTGATCCGGCTAATCTCCAAAACGGCTGGACCGATTTAAACGGGACTTCCATTGGCGGGGAGCTAATATTACAAGGAATATAATAGGACACTTTAATTTTTTTTTAAATTATCTTTCGCTAAAATCAAGATATTTTTTTCTTGATACCTTTTTTGTTCAAATTATTTCCAAATTTCCCGTTAAAGCAAAATTATAGAAACTTAAAATTATGATAAAACAATATATAAGGGACAGTACTAAAAACTAATTACAAGTAGAAAACGTGGCCTAACTCGGTGTCTCTCGGGATCGTACCAAGCAGGCTGGCAGCATTGCCACGTTGAATAGCAATGCTGATTCTCTGAGCCAGAAAAGCCCCAGCCCGCTTGTCACGAGAGGCTTCTACCAGACGACGTGCAACCTCTTTGAAAACTTAAAATTAAAAGAAAATGTATACAAAGGCACGATAGTAAGTCTTACCAATACCATTTGTCTTCTCGTAGACGAAGCATCGGTAGCGGTCTTCGTTGCTGGTGGCGTGGTTGTGGTGCAGCTTCCCCACCAGGAACCTAAGGCTGCCTTCCTTCCACGTTGCTAGGCACTCTAGTTCTTCAACTGAAATAATATGTGCATAATTTAAATCGAGCCTTTGGCGATTATATTAAAAGTATAGACATACATTCATACATATGGTAACGCCTGTATTCCCCGAAGGGGTAGGCAGAGGTGTTGTAATAACAACACCCACTTTTCACTGGATTTGATTAAGTGCCAAAGAGACAGATGGTGAATCTATCGCCAGACATCATTCTCAGACAACAGCAGTTTTCCTCACTATGTTTTCCTTCACCTTTTAGCTCGTGGTGTGAAATTACACCACATATTTTTTTATGAAAACTCATTGGTACAGGCCCCTTTGGGATTCGAACTTGCGTAGCAGGCGACTTCTCAAACCCTACGGCCACTACGGCTTCTAAAGTATAGACATAGTGACGCTATAATTTACTAGATATACGCTATGCGTTCACAAAACGAAAGGAAAAAAAGTTCCGTGCGCAGTTCCTACCAACTGTTAAAAAGTAACTCTCGCGCTTGCGCTAATAGAAACTATACAAAATGTATGGAAATGGCGTATGTCACGTAACTAATTATGTAAATTTTTAACCGACTTCAAAAAAGGAGGAGGGTATCAATTCGACTGTATTTTGTATCGTTTCTATTAGCGAAGCGTGGTGTTAAACGTAGAATATACCCTTCGCCAAGTTAGTGTAACTATTTCACACAAGATGGCGTTACATCTTTTTAGATCGCGCTGTCGAAAGTCTCCTTTCATAACGTATATTGCACACACATTTCCTGACGTAGTTGTGGTCTTCAAGTGGTCGTCAAGAGAATAAGTCAAAACAGTTGTGGAATCAATAAATACAAGGATTGCCCAGGTTACGGTTTTCACTCAACCCACCAAGGTCTGCTCCGACTGATCCTGGCTCCCAGGCCTAATTTGTCATACACGTGGGGTTATGTTACTTTGTCACATAAATATGTGCGCGGTGCGTGTCACTTGTCAAATACGCTTATTAAGTAGAAGTGTAAATGTGTAAAGACTTGCACTAAACTGAGGAGAGGCTATAGTTCTGATAGCTTTTAAGCCTCAATTTTGGCAAGCTAGCTAGTGACATATTTCTGTGCTTATGAGTAGTTTCAATAACATTAATGGTTATTCTTATTTTTAAAACCAGTGATGTCACACTGCGAGCTTTACGGCTAAAGAAAACATCGTGAGGAAATTCAAGGACCTGCATACTTAAGTGTAGGAAGAAGTTCAAGGATTTAGGTATAGTGCCGGAGGCAACGATTCACTGTTTATTTAATTAGTATATTTTCAGTTCCCACGTTTGATGTTCTGAGAAGTTTTATTCACATAGTAGCTGGTGCCCGCAACTCCGTCTACGCAGGATTTAATTATTATCATTATTTATTTAATTTTGGATCATTGAAACAATATCTTTATAAATCATAGCCTATGTGATACATAAGCTGCATTATTGTAAAGTTTCATCAACATGTATACAGTAGTTTTTTCGCGAAAGAGTTACAAATATACGTCCATACCAAACTTTCACGTTTATAATACTAGTAGTATAATAGGTACGAAAGGAATATGAAAATAGTTATTGAACCGAAATTCAATACAAAGAACAAAACTTCGGTGCCTATCTAATAATAATTCTAGAGATTTGTTTAAGAATAGCTTCACTTCGGTTTGCGAGCGGTGACAATCGCTACGGAAATAAACTTATTTTATTGGTTCTTAAAGGAGGAGCTCTGGGCAAATAACTACTTGTAACTACTGTTTTATGAAGGACTCTTATTTTATCTACTTGGACATTTCCCTAGTTGGGTGAGAATTGGTTACAGTATAAATTATTTATTGGACTCATAAAATGTAAGGTCCACGACAAATACGAAAGTGTTTTATTTGTACTTGCGTTTTTACCGATTTTATTAATGATTAAACGAACTTACCTGTCAGTGAAGTTCTATCATAATTATACGAGCGCCTCGTCCGAAGAGATTAGACCAAGACGTGTTATATATAGATTATATATATAACACGTCTTAATTCAGCAATCCTTAGACACGTCTAGATTTTTAAACAACCGAGAGAATTCTAAGAATTACGTCGTGGTAGCAGAGTGCAAGTTCAAATCTCAGCAGTCTACCAATTCAGCTCCCTGGCCTTATCCCATACATTTTTGGGGTCGGCACTTGATTCAACCCAATGTGGCTGATCACCTGATTTTTATACGAAGCGACTGCCATCTGACCTTCGCAACCCCTTTAACGAGGAAAATCTTTGATCTGGGTTAGACCAGTTGTCCGACTATTTTAAGCCTCCGACCGACCTGTAACGATTGCCAAAGATGATAATTTGGCAACTGGGACCGTCGGTTTAACGTGCTCTCCGAGGCACGGAGGGAACTTGGGCGGCCACCCATCAAATTACTGGCTAGAGTTAATGTTGCTTAACTTCGCTGATCGAATGATATGCGCAACTGTGCCACGAGCTCCTCTGCGAGCGATCTACCATTTATACATCTAAAAATGACTAGAAGTATAGTGCCTGAGACGGTGATAGATAGTTAATCATCTCCAGTGAAAAGTAGGACTAACCTATTCTTTCGGTGATCCTTCAGAGAAGACGCGAGTCTACGGCATCAGCGAAAATAAGCTTTATTTGACTAGCCTAAGACTCATTCTCCTTAATATACCTAGTTATATTGAAGCTAACATTAGTTAATGCTAAACAAAGGTTGACACCTCGCGCTGGAAGCTTGCCCGATACAATACCAAATGATTTTCTGACTCGGCGGCACATGACTCATAACTCTAAGAAGAAATAAATGGTTTGTCTAGTCTGAAACTTGTTTGTCATTATTCTTATTAATAAACCACGGATCCTATTTGAGTCTGAAAGCTACAATAATACGGACAGATCCCTTGATTTGTTAGGTTTTATGTATACTAAGCTCTTTTGATTTTGGTTTAAATAAACACAATATAAAATAGTTTCGTGTTCATCTGTTTGTCAATGCAAGAACTATTACTGAGAGAAGAAACTTTGCCCTCAGGCGATGATTATACATACACGCATATACTCCGGAAGGGGTAGGCAGGGGTGTTATAATAATAACACCTACTATCCACCAAAGATGATTAAGTGCCTACGTGATAGATGGTGAGTCTATCACCGCATCAGGTACTATATATGCGTCTATGAATTACTTTTCAGACATATGTAGGTTTCCTCACGATGTTTTCCATAAAGCACGTGGTGTTAAATCACTGCACATACGTTTTTAGAAATACTCATTGGTACAGGCCCCAATTGGATTCGAACTTGCGTCGCAAACCCTAAGGCCACTACGGCTCTGGGATGATTATTTTTGTTCGATAAAGGAAATTGCAATAAAGTCGAAACAAGTTTAGTTACAATAATTTACACATATTTTACTGGAGATAAAATCACTCGCCATTTAAAATCAATAGAACTAATATATATCCGAGTTTTTTTTTAATTATTAATTTATAATACTTAAGATAAATGGTACTAAAAACTAATTACAAGTAGAAAACTTGGCCCAAATCGGTGTCTCTCGGGATCGTGCCAAGAAGGCTGGCAGCATTGCCACGTTGAATAGCAATGCTGATTCTCTGAGCGAGAAAAGCCCCAGTCGGCTTGTCAAGAGAAGCTTGTATGTAGCAAAATGAAGTAATGGAAAATCGCGCTTACCCGTACTCTCTGAACCGTGGACATCAGTACAGGCTTGATAGTTGAGCAACAGTCTGGAGTCTTCTGTGCAGCTCTCGATTGAAGACACTGGCACTTTGCAGTCGCCGTGGCCTCTGGATTTAAAAAAATTAATCAAGAAAAAAAAATTGTAGATACTTCCTTTGCGATTTGTTTCTATTCTACCAGTTGAAAAGAAGCAGATTCACGTAATGAAAACCGTAAGGATGTTTTAGCGACTAGCGAGTCGTGGACAGCCTTTTTCAATGCTCATAGATACTTATATCAAAGAATGATCACATAACGTAATGGAGTACACATTTACAGTTACCTAGCTGCGCCCCGCGGTTTTACACGCGTAGAGTTAATTTAATGGGTAACCCTTGAATACTAATGTTTTTTTAAATAAAGAGCCTAAGTTACTCATTGTAAAACAAGCTACCTGCTAGTGAAAGTCTTGTTGGAATCGGTCCAGCCGTTTCCGAGATTAGCCAGAAGAAATAAACAGACGGACAGACAGACAGAGGCAAATTGTAAAAAATGGTTATTCAATGTCAGTATCGTATATACTTTCATACATATTTCGTGAAAAGGTGTAATTTTGGAATTACAAACAGACACTTCAATTTTATTTATATGTACAGATAAAGACGATATACATTTTTGATATACATTTTTAATCATTTTTAATTTAATATAATTGAATAAGTCTTCAGGACGTAAGATGGAATAACGGCGGTCAGTGGAAATGGCTGCCAGAAAATAATGATTTTTAACTAATATAAAAATAAAGATAAAACATTTTTTTCCATAATGCCAACAGGATTTCCAGTATGAAACAGGATTGCCACTTATTGAAACACAATACAAAACCCAGGGGCTTGTATTTGCGGCTACCTGTTTATCACTTCGACGTACAATTTCAATTTAATAACAATGTTTTTCATCCATTCCAGACCTTTCTTTATATTCCATTCCCTTAAAACATGTAAGTTCCCATGTCATGTAAAGGAAGCAGATTGTCCCACAAGAAAACTTTCCTCCCTCATTTGCGCAGCTGTCAAAAAACCTATTGTCAGCTCTTGATAATTACAGACCTGACAAACCAGCAAGGCTTCATTGGAAAATGACCCTTATCGCTGTCAATATAAGTCGTATATAGTGCGGTCGGACGACAGATGGTTTCCACGGCATGTAATTAAGATATCTGACATGCATCAATGGCCCAACCATGTCATTTCACGACTGTGTGGGACAAGTGAGAGACGTAATGACTTTATAATTAAAATGCGTTAATCATTCGTTTACGAAACGCAGTTAATGAATTTTCAGTGTGAATGGGGGCCTTTTTTACTAGACTTTTTGTATGATTAAGTAGAGAGGGAGAGTGCTTTGCTAACGAAACGATTACGCTTTCTATTATTAAGCTATAAATAGAACAGCTAAGGAAAACTAGGGGACAGACAACAAAAACAAAGTGTAGACAAACTGACTACTAACTATGTAGTTACCTAATTTCTCACAAGATGGCGTTTATCTATTTTACATCTCGATGTTGAGATTCTCCGAGTTACGTATATATTTCAGTGACAGAAGTAAAGTGTGTGCTCAAATCAATATCGGTCAATATCAAGGTGCTTTATTCCAACATTTCCAACCAACTAAGGCCTGATACGATTGATAATTTGTTATACAATAATGTTCAATGTAATTTTGATACGTACTCTTCGATAAATTACTTCAGTAACATAACTTATTAGTTTTCTCACTTTCATTTCGAACTACGCCTTTTAGCTTGAATCGGGTTGAACATGAAAATTATTTATGTAGTTTAGGCCCTGGTAAGGCACTTATGAATGTCGAAGAATTGATCACCGGTTCGGAAACTAGCCTTCTAAGAACCGACAAGGAACTCAGCTTGCATCATGTATATGTCAATACATAGTAAATAATAATTATTAATTATGAAATTAATATAAAATTATGAGGTTGATTAGATGATCATAGACTATTGCAAAAGATCAATTCACTCTGAAAAATAAACAAGCATTATGCCAAAAGAAGATTTCGTAGTACGTAAGATTATGATTCAAATGCTTTTATTATAGTAATATAATAATTGTACTCACCTATTATAAGTGAATGAGAAGGGACCCTTCAAAGGGCAGTCGACAGGGTCAGCGTTTTCCCTGAACATGGAATATAGAAGGGCGTCGCCGGTGATCTTGGAGCACAGGTGCGGGAGAGCGTCTCTTGGGTGGCAGAATGCTAGAACAGGTACGTAAGGGATTAACACTGTTTTATTTCATCAACCCAGATAGTTCCCCAAAATTATTTACACGTCTACTGTTTATTAGTATAGGTATGTTTTTATTATAGAATGTGAGATTGCAAGGTAATTAAATATGAAAATCTATTTTCAAAAGCTAACACCAGCCATGCCTGTCTCTGCATCACCCAAAGGTTGACTGGTACAGAATGCCTATAGCATTAAGTCCATGTATATATTTTGTACTGCAGGAAGTATTAAATAAATTATCCAAATTGAAACCAATTCCAACTTCTTCTAAAAAGGCTTGTAGATAGTAGCTACGGGTGCTGCTTCGCCTGCATGGCAGGATGAATTCACATACAAACTTTCACCCTTTCATTAAATCCCTACAGGGGTAGAATTTCGAGAAATCCTTTCTTATCATATTCCTACGCCTAACCAAAAATATATCACTAGTTACAGCATTTTAGGTTAAGTCTGTGAGTCAGGACATTGAATTGTAATTTATAGATTGTAACATAGGTGTACGATATTGTTGTATTTATAGATATATAGCTCCGAATTTATCAGTGAAATGTAAAAGTATTTTATTACACTATTTGGAGCCATTTAGAGAGGTGTACCTTGGTCATAAGAACCTTAATTTGACTGAAGAACCTGATGGGTACTTACTCTCTTTATATTGCAGAACATTTTTATGTTTCTCGTGCATCACCACACAGCGATAACACCCCTTTCTGGAACAAATAATTATATAATCGCAACGAGTTTCATAAGAGTAGGTACTCCTATATTAAAATTATCTTTAACTGACTAGACTTTCAGCAAAGTATTAACAAATTATACGAGCTTTATTTGACAGAATTTCTTCTTAGAAATAATTAATGTTTGATCATATTAATGTTTGAAACCAAAAGAAAATTGGCTGAATAAGCTGCGTGAGTGATACAGGCAATTTAATCGGTGTTAAAGTGATCAGATGATCATCACACCATCACTTCCTTCGACATAATAGCTAGTGATGTGAAACGTGTCAGGTACAGATCGATAGGATTGGAACTTGCGTAAATTGCCTCAGCCATCACAGCTTTTGGTAGTGTGACAACATACATATGCTCACACCTGTATTCTCCGAAGCGGAAGGCAGTTTGTAATAACAACACCCAATTATCACCGACGATGATTTAGTGCCAACTTGACAGATGGTGAGCTTACCGCCGTCTCAGACACTTTGTATCTGACATATGCAGGTTCCTCGCGATGTTTTCTTTCACCGTAAAGCACGTGATGTGAAATCAATGCACATAAGTTTTAGAAAAACTCATTGGTACAGGCCCCGCTGGGATTCGAACTCGCGTCGTTTGTGTAACTGCTAAACTGTCATAGCTTTTGGTAGTGTGACAAATAACTATAATATCAGAGTGCAGTACACTTACTTCACATGCACTACTGCATTGCAGTGTTTTGTATTGGCTCTGCATCAGACTACATCAGGGGGCCAACTATGATTGCTTAAGCAGCGCGTATTAAGAACTTTTTAGCTTTGACGTTTAATTTTACGGTACCAAAATGAAACGTCAAAGCTCACAAATTCTCAAAACGCTCTGTTTAAACCGATAATGGTAAGTCCCTAGAGCTCCTTTAAGAAACACTGGATGTTAAGACTTATACACAGAGTTACTGATCGTTCTTTTCTGAACAAGTTCTAACTCACGATCGATTATTTTATTCCTTCAGATAACCCATTCAATACTCTTGTATACAGTTCTTATTTGAAATCTCTTGAGGCGTCGTTTTGGCCGTGGGATTTGGATTTTATCTCATAGTAAATGAGGCCTATATGTTGACCCCGGTACAAAATCGCGAAATTTCATCATAAATTGTTGAAAGACATATTGGTCCCACTATATCGCTTTCACTAATTCTTCTTTAAGGAAGTTAATGTGTGGCTGCGAACATCATATACAAGGTGTAATCTAAACTTAAATAAAGACTTAAATATAGCAGACTACTTACTCATCAACAATAAGGAACTTATCCCCCTCTGAAGACAGGCACTTCCCCTTGTTGGAGAGTCTGTCTCCATCGATCAGGATCGGCTGGATGACGCCCGACTGGAACCAGCGGCCGTGCCATCGGGCGGGGAACGTGCAACCTGGACCAAGGGAAAGGCGAATTAGTTCACTTCATCATGGGTCGCACTCAATTGTAAATATACAAATATAATCAGGTTTTATCACAACGTTTCCCTTGTCCGTAGTGAACTCAAAGCCCACTATTACAAAACAAGGCTTGAACGAAGACTAGAATAAACTCACACTAAAACTAATATTAATTCTAGAGAAAGCCATGGTGGCTTTGGGGTTTGCGTTGTCGCCTGCTACTCAAGCGTCGCAAGTTCGAAACCCAGCGAGGCAAGGAGTTTTTCGAACAACTTATGTGCAGTAATTTCAAACCATGTGCTTTACGGTGAAGGAAAACATCGTGAGGAAGCCTGCATATGTCTGAGAAGTAATTCAAAGACATATATTTAGTGACATATTCGGTGAAATGGTTGTTCTAGTAGTTACAACACCTCTGCTTACCCCTTCGGGGGCCCTTCTGGGATTGCGTATTATGATCAAAAAGTGGTTAAAGTAAGCACTAAGGTAGGGTTTTCAAAATTCCATCTCTGAGGTTATGATATGGAGGTAAAATTGTTGTATGTTAATTTCATCTGGCATATAGGCTAAGCTGCGGGCGAATGCTTGTTTTTTTATCAGACGCGAATACATTAATTTATTCAAAGAGCATTATATTTCCGTCGTCAAAACCATAAATCATTAGGAGACAATGCAGGCGTCAAAGTACATTAGTGTAAGTGCGTATTTAGTGTAATGGAAAACTGAAATATTAACGACGCCTGTCGCACTACTACCAAACACGCACAATTGATGGAATACACAGAGCGAACTAAGCGTTTTTATACTGAACTCGCTGTGCCCCGCGGTTTCACCCGCGTATAATAAATTTCATAGGTGGCTGTGTTCCTATTTACTCCTTATAACATCAGCTATCTGCCAGTGAAAACGCCGCTGTAATCAGTTCATCCGTTTGAGAGCTACGATGTCACAGACATCAATTTTAATTATAGTTGGATGCAGATAAGCAATAATGTGTCAACCCGCATAAACTTGGTTTTGAGAAAATGGCGTCTTAAGATGATTGTATACGTGATTTAAGATTTGTTTTATGACATAAATCCATTTTTTACGTACTTTTATGTTTCAGATGACTTGAAACACTTTTTTAGAATGTTAAATACGTGATGCATTATCAAAGTATATCAAAACCTTTGAATTTGACTTTTTGTGGGTTGACACATTATTGCTTATCAGCATCCAGTTATGGTAGTACTTTGACTATAATGGCATACACATTAGATATACTTATATGTATACTGTGGCGTGCTCTTTTGTAGGACTATTTAAGATAAATATTTCCATCATACATTACATATGTGTAACTCTAGCGGCTTTGGCAGCACATGCCAGAATAGCTCGCAGACGGTAGATTTTTTCCTACTTACTTGACACTTATCATCATATTTTGGACAATTCACAAAATATCTTTATAAATTGTAGCCTATTATGTTATTCTAATGTATAAGCTATATCATTGTAAAGTTTCGTTAAAATCCATTCAGTACTTTTTACGTGAAAGAGCAATAAACACCTACCCATCCATACTTATAAACTTTCGCATTTATAATATTAGTAATACTTCTTTAATTTTCAAAGAGATACATCTAAGTATCTCTGCTAACTTACTGTGTACCATAGACAGATATATTCTTTTTTTTTATATTATATTAATATTAAAAAAATTAATTGTTAATAAATTTTTTTTAATATAAAATTTTAATTAATTAATTAAAATTTTATATTAAAAAATAAACTATTTGTTCCCCGCGGATTCTCCAGCGTAGACTTAATTTCTTGACTTATTTGACGGAATCAGCCTAATTTACTCTTTTTAATAGCAGCTATCTGTCAATGAAAGTGTCAATGAAAGTCTCGCAAAAATCGGTCCAACCTCAACGTAGTTTAGCCGGAACAAACAGATATACAGACAGACGGATGAAAACAATATTTTATTTTAGTAACTTAATCCTATACCTTTGTGAAAAGCTGTTTATTTGTACAAACAAACACTTGAACTTTATTTATCTGTTTTTAATACATACATACGTATGCTCACGCCTGTATTCCCTAAGGTGTAGGGAGAGGTGGTGTTATAACACCCACTTTTCACCGAAGATGATCATATAGATTATATACCGATAAATAAAATGTGTCTTAAAACATAGTCATAGAAACATCTTAAGGAAACCTGCATGGGTCTGAAAAGCACCAAAATTAGCTTAATTCTTATTTTATAATTTTCGTAACCTTTTCTAAATGTGATGAAAATGACTCGGCGCCAACAAAACCTTACTATTGTTTCACGTTGGTACTTTATCATAGCACAGGGCTATGAGATCATTAATTTCAATTTATCGAGCAAACCTTGGCCGGGTAGAGCCAAAATACCTGTTCATTGTCAGAAAATATAGCAGCCACAATTCCTATTGATCTGAGGGTGGATATAAATCAATCTTGATTAATGGGAAGCTTATTAAAGGCAAAGTCATTATGTTTGACATACATTTGGCCAATATAGGCCAACGCTAATACGCAAAATACCTTTTAAATAAACTTCATCATTTATTGTTGAAATAACACTTGTGAACTTTCCAGCTATTTGTGATAGTTTAAACTATCTCTGCCCTGCGGTTTCACCCGTGTAAACATAGTTTCATGCTTTAACTCGCGGAAAGCTAATTTGATTTTTAAATAAAAGTAAAGCCTAAGTTACTCCTTGAAAGTCCCGTTATAATCCAGCCATTTCGAAGATTAGCCGGAACAAACGGACAGACAGAAAAAAAAAATTAAAAATTAGTGTTTTTTAGGACAGTACCGTATATACTCTCATGCATGCAGTAAATAGTTGTTATTTTGGAATCACAAACAATATAATACTGTATCTGTATAGATGTAACTTGAAACGAGTCTACGTTCAAGATCTTGTGTTTAATTAAAGCTCAAAATATGATATATTGCAGACACTACAATTTTACTTATCTGTATAGTTGGAAGTCGAGGGTCTGGCTTAACTCTCACGACATTAGCTACGTTCATTGACACCGCAATTGCAACTATTGTATTGTAATTGTAGGCATTACGGCTTCTTGTGATTGTGCTACAATAGCATTTAACAAGCGATCGTTTGTGGTGCATCGTATTAGGGTGCTCACTTGCGCCATTGTGGCTTACAGGGCAATGGACGGATGAAATCATTGTAATCTCCTCATTCAAGAGATTACACATTCATACATTGGAAACGGTTTTATGTCTTATCTAATATATACAATTCTCGTCGCACAGTTTTCGTTGCCATATTCCTCCGAAACGGCTGGACCGATTTGTATGAAATTTTGTGTGCAGATCGGGTAGGTCTGAGAATCGGCCAACATCTATTTTTCATCCCCCTAAATGTTAGGGGTAGTCCACCCCAAAAAAAAAAGGCAATACAACGTTTGCCGGGCACAGCTAGTCGTAGTATATTATGAGGGTTAAGCTATATGGCTATATCTACCTATACAGATAAATAAAATTGGAGTGTCTGTTATTCCCAAATAACAGCTTTTCGCTAAATTAATATGAAAGTATAGATGGTACGGACATTGACAAACCAATTAAAAAAAAAATTGTCTGTCTGTCGATCTGTCTGCCTAAGCGTGTATTCTATATAAGCCGATAAGCAGTGCTTACCATTTGTGATGACACTTGTGTCGTGTGTGTCTGTATACCAAAACGTATGTTATTTATACTTACGTACTTAGTAAGTATTATACTATGTAAGTACCCTATATATACTTACATACACGATACACGTATTATACTATGTAAGTACCCTATATATACTTACATACCTATGTAAGTACCCTGCCTACCCTACTTTTTGTTTATTCTTATCCCTCCGAAACTCCAATGTACGCCCCTGTATGTCTGCTTGTTCCGGGTAATCTCCGAAACAACTGGACCGATTTTAGCGGAACTATCAGATAGCTGACGTTACAAGGAGTAACCTAGGCTACATTTGTTTCAAAAAAACATTAGGGTTCTGTGGGCTACACATGAAATTAAGTGCGGGTGAAACCGTGGGGCAGAGCTAGGATATAATATGCTAATTTTAACACATGCATACGAAATATTTGCTATTAAATAGAATGTAAATAAGTCTTATGTCCACAATGTAATGTGGGTGCGAGTGGTGATCATGTCCATCCTTAAGGGGAAGATCTTCCAGCCAGGTGGGTGTTATGCCTGGGAAACCGCGGCTCAAACTGTTTTAGTTGGAAACTTGTATATATATTGCAAAGCGCTCGAAAACTCTTATTGCGCGATTTTGTTTCTCGTGTATTTGTACTCAAACTTTGGTATTGTTAGCGAGTAGCGCCATCTATGTAGCGGGTGGAGAAACGCTGGTACAGTAAGTTAATTTTTATATTCGTTAAAGCATGTTTGAAATCAGATAAGTTGCAGATTGACCACACATGAAAGTACAATCTTAAAAACGTTTTTTTTTAATCATATGTGTAGGTTTTAGATAAGTATCCCACAAATGATCGGTGTATAAACACCCACTTTCCACGAAAACTCAGTCAGCTGATGAGTGTGCAATGGACTTAAGAAAGTTTTCATTAATCAAAGACACCTATGGTCTATCTAAATAGTTCCCTTGTTTCTGAGTCGAGTACCTACATGAATATATGTTTTACCTAAGTCTTGCTTAGCAATTTAAAAAAATTGCTCAGTTGATAAGCAGAACTGCTTAATAGGCACTCATAACTGCCATAGAGGCTTTTACATTTTTTAATCGTCCAAAATCCGATCTCCGACATGTCACACTGTGCATAATTAGCGTATTAAGTTAATAAATCAGCGACAAAATGCCCCTTAACCGAAATTAAGTAATTAACATTACCCGACGGAATTTAATATACACCCATCTGTTTGCCCCGACTGCGGGAAGGGCCCTTCCCAACTCTGTCGGGTTGCATGCAGCTAAGGAGCATACGCTCGCGTTCGTAAACACCATTAGGCTGGAAAACTGCTATCCTTTACAGCGATCTGATGTTTATAGCTTATGAAGTATTTTAACGCGATTTCGGGAGTGTGTTTCGGTGTTACTGAAATGTTTTGAAGGTGGTTTAGCGGGTAATTATAATAATATCAGATGTCAGCGTGAACACACATATGACGGGAGATGGGGTTACTTAAGTATTCGTAAAGAAAAGGCTTGTCATGTAAACGTATAAGTAGATAAGTATCGTAAGATACAGTGCGGAAGTTTTATTTACCACATAAGCATCGACACCAGTATCTACGGCGGGGTTTCTATTTTCAAGCAAGAAAATCGCATTGTTATCACATCACATCACACACGTACATATGCTTCACCTGTTTTCATGGTGAGTCTATTGCATACGTCTTAGAATTACTTCTCAGACATTTCAGATATATGCAGGCTTCTTCACGATGTATTCCTTCACCGTAATGCAGGTATGAAATCACTGTACATAAGTTTTTGAAAAACTAATTAGTACAGGCTGGGATTCGAACTTGCGTCGCTTGCATGGCAGGCGACTGCACACACCCCACGGTCACCAAGGTTTTTTTATACTTTTATTCAAATAGAAAATAAATAACTGAACGATATAAACCTAAATACTTATCCAGTTCTCAGCTTCCTATGAGTCAGAGGATACCACCCAGGCTTTAGCTGTGAGACAATAAGCTACTTTGCATACTAAAACAGCATTGCATGCAGTATTGTAATACAAATGTATGCAAAAGGTACTCACTTAGTATTGTTCTAAAACAAGTGAACAATTTTTTAAAGACTCTTTCGAATTAATTTTAAGAAAAAGAACCTTATCCCTGATCCGCAGAATACGCGGGAGCAACAAAGGCAACTATTGGCATTAGATATTATAAAGAGGAAATATTTGTTCGGTTGTTTGTTTGTAACGTAAGCAGTAAAGCCTTCGAGCAATCCGCACTGCTTCACCCTCAGATCCACGGTTTACTTGCGACAGATGCGGCAAGACATGCCGTGCTGCCATTGGTCTGCTAATTCACAGGAGAAGATGAAGTGGCCTATGATGATGATGATTACAAGTAGAAAACTTGGCCCAAATCGGTGTCTCTCGGGATCGTGCCAAGAAGGCTGGCAGCATTGCCACGTTGAATAGCGATGCTGATTTTCTGAGCGAGAAAAGCCCCAGCCCGCTTGTCACGAGAAGCTTCTACCAGACGACGTGCAACCTCTTTGAAAAGTTGATGAGCATCCGGACCCCAAGGTCCCAGAGTTTCAACCGCAAACGCAGAAAATATGTATCCTTGACCAATGCAAGCATATTTCCGGCGCTTGAGGCACTCCTGCTGAACAGCAGCAGCACCGGCCGCCACAGCAGTGCCGGGGAGATGGGACGGAGCCAACGTATCGACACACGTGGCATCCCACACCAGCGGCCGGCCCAATCTCCACGGCACTAGCGACATACCATCCGGCCTCCGGCCATCGCTGTGGCTTGGGTATGAAATCAATATTCTTCTCCAATGGTCATTGTAAGCAGGTTTAGTCGTTCCGTTGGGATCTTATTATCTTCGGTGAAAAGTGAGTGCCTACCCCTTGAGGCCTCCTTCTGGGAAGGAGTAAGCTTAAGTTTTTTAATGAGATTTCTTTTGAAAATATTACGGTAAAATGTACGGTTCACTTTTTCATCAAATAATTTTGTTTCAGGACTAGTCGTCCACTAACACGAGGTTTCACCCGCGTGGTTCCCGTTCCCGTTCCCTATGCTACTTGCTGATGATGTATCTTTCCAATGGTGAAAGAATTTTTGAAATCGACACAGTTTTTGAGTTTATTTATTACAAACATACACACAAAAATAAAAATAGTGTACTAGATGTAGATAAATCAATGGATTTATATATACAAAATTAAAATCATATACAATAAATTCGAAGCTTGAATGTACTCGTTTAATTGGCATGTAAAACAATTAAAATTCATAGTTAATGAATTTGGATGAATCGTAAACGATTGCTCAATAAAACGTGGAAATGTGTTATTAATATCATTCAGGTGCCATCGCGACTATTGAGCGGTCGGCAAAAATTGTAGATGTAGCTGCATATGTATTTGTTCGCACTCGCACCATTCAATATCTGGAGCCTGGAACTGACTGTGGAATCAGGTCCTCGACGTGGTATTCTCAAACGAATACAGTATTGGGTACTTCAAGAAAGGTGTGAAGAAATTCTTACAGGGTCTACAACGCGTACGCCTTGTCCTGGCATTGCAAACGCTAGGCTGTTCTGCTTCACTTACCACCTTCACTTACAATTGGTATGATGGCCGTATGATTGAAAAAACGAGAACAGGTGTGCCTATATTCTGTGCCTGTATCGAATAAATAATGCGTCCCCCTCATTCGAATGATCAAATTCTATCTATCTACCTAACCTAATCTATAAACTAACTACTGCTAACCTCAAGTGTCCAGAAAAACTAGTGGGCTTTGAACCTGAAATCTCTGTAGTATAACAGTCTCGTTATATATTCAAGAACTGGAAATCTGTCAATATGTAATTCCGAGATATAAATTGTATCAACCAATTCGTGAAGGCGCGCGATGGGTTCAACTTATTAGCTCTATGTTCACGAGCAAGCGGCGGAATGTAGCGCCTTAAGACTTGATTTAAACAAATTAACCCGGGCTGGTAACGTGGCTACCATTACAGTACACGACACGACTGCGACACGATACGACTCCTGAACAGTGTTTATAGTATTAAAAATGAAAATGTATCTTAATGTCTGTTACTTTCACACGACTATGCGCTAAACAGAGATTTTGCTAAAATGTATACAAAAATATTCATAACTTGACCCCTAGGAGAGCAATATACCAATTTGAAAAATGCGTGCAGAGTCACAGTACAATACATGCATGATAAGGTCAGTTTCTGAATGTCTCTTACTTTTTCCAGCTGCACTGATTTTTATGAAATTTGGAACAGAGATTTCATCCAAAAACTCATACAGGGTAATCTAAGCAACCACTATACTAACAAGTATACCTGACTCCTACACTAGGTGTCGCGGGTTCGATTGCCACATCATGGTAAAACTCCATGTTGTAAAGATTTATTTTAGTATATATTTAAAAAAATAGTCTGGTGTAAGCTTTGCTTAGTTTGGGACTACAAGGCACGGTGGGATAATGTCATTTAATTGATTGATTTAGATAAATTAATTATATAAAAAAATATGTAGGTAGTCATATCAAATTATATGTAGCTATTGATGTATTGATTATGGATGCTGATCATCTCAGGCTACACAATTATACGTAGTAGTACCTTTTAGTTTTTATATATTTTTTTTATGATTTATATTGTATTACTCAAACTTGTAAAATTACTTTTTTTTAAAAGAGTAAATATAGAGAACCTGGCGGTAGCATGTACCTATAATCCTGTGTAATCGTGTCGTTCTGAAGATTTGAAGATACTTTGTTAAAAGCCTAATCAAGTAAAGATATTTTGAACTCTGAATTTTATATATTTCTAGAATTCTACTTACCTATATTATTCAGAAAAAATCGTGACTTGTAAAAGTAATAAACGAGTAAACCTTCTGATGAGAAATTAGCAGAGTTGGCGAGTGTAGGGCCAATTTCGACGGAGCGTCGCTTGTTGCGTGTTGTATTGATGTAGACCGTACTCGGGTTATACTGACGGTAAGTATGCTAAGCTTCCGCTTCTTTACTAGCTTCAGTATTAGTTATAGTGTACAGAATGGGTTTAGCAAATCTTAAGAGAGGTAGGGCACAACGGGGCCACGCGTTCGATATTTCCAGCGAAATACCGCCACTTTACAGAAGATCGCAGCCAAATTTACCAATGAGTAGTGTCACATGTATGTGTTTAAACTTACTAGCAGACGTCACGCGGTTTCACCCACGTAGTTCCCGTGCCCGTGGGAATACGGGAATGGAATATAGCCTATATTTTTTGCTGATAATGTTAGCTACATAACTGAAAGAATTGTTCACATCGGTCCAGTTTATTTTGAGCTAATTTGATACAAACATACTTACATACAAATCTATCCTCTATAAGATATTAGTGTAGAAAACAAATCCCAAGTATTTTATTATATAACCTTTGTACTGGTATCTTTACAAAGACAAAGATACTTATAGCTAAGATAATTTATTTGCGACTCCGCGAAAAAGTGCTTACACAAGGTCACATGTACTGAATAAAAGAACACTCGTATTTCTAGGGAGTAACCCCTTACCTAGATACCAAGCGTGGATGTGACTTGATACACACTAGCATAAAGGGAACTTCTACGATGAATGGTGAGTACATTCATTTTGGTATGGTTCCGTTCCAACACAAATCACTTAACCAACGGTGTCGGTAAAAAGTTGATGACCTGGAATAACCCACAGCGTACGCCTGTATTCCTCGAAGGGGTAGGCAGTGTTGTACTAGCAACACCCACTTGTCACCGAAGATGCTTAAGTGCCAACGTGACAGATGGTGAGTCTATCGCCGTCTCAGACACACATACGTACAGACATACGTCTTTAAAATACTTCTCAGACATATGCAGGTTTCATCACGTTGTTATCTTCACCAAAAAAAAGCACGTGGTGTGAAATCTCTGCTCATAAGTTACAGGCCCTGCTGGATTCGAACTTGCGTCGATTGCGCAACAGGCGACTGTTCATACCTCAAGGCCACCACGGCTCTCTTTTAGCACCCACAGGATACAGAATATTTATTTTGAAAAATGATTAAGAAATGTGTGGACTTACCAAAGACACTAGCTGATGCTGATGCCCGCGACTCCATTGGATTTGTCTTGTCTTACATTGGACAATTCAATCAATATCAAAAATAATATCCTATCTGTTATTCTTATATTATAGTAAAGTTTCATTTAATTTGCTTCCTCTTGTATTTGCTCTCTCTTGTGTCTGTCACTGTGACTGTTCGTTCGTATAAACCGCAGTAAATCCTATATTAGTCAAATAAATCACGACTTCGTTTACTATTAATCCCAACAGGCTATGGGCCCAGAAAATTCAACATACATCCGTACAAAGTTTCGCGTCTTTAATATTAGTAGGATCATCAAGATACATACATACATACATATACTCACGCCTGTATCCCATGGGGGTAGGCAGAGACCACCGTTTGCCACATGCTACGATCCTTACATACTTCTTTCGCTTCATCCACATTCATGCATCTCTTCATACACTTTCTTCTTTCTTTCTACGAGTGCTCCGAATTTGACCTTTCTGAAAAATACTATTAATTTGGTCTAAGTAGTTCTTCGTTGGACGCCCTCTACCGACACTTCTGGTCACATTCGCTCTATAAATTGGTTTAGTTAATCGCGTTTCACTCATCCTTTCGATATGTCCAAAACATCTCAACATACTTTTTTCAATTCGGGTGACCACATCATTCTTCAACTTGCAACTGATCATCAAGATCTAGATGTAAAAGGCATTATTAGTTCAACGAATGCGACTCAGTACTCGTTGTTCCTTGATGATAGCAAGAATACCAAAAGTAGATATAAAACCGCTGACGTTGATACATTCCTTTACTTCCCAACATCAGATAAAACGCAACTTCTAAAACACCTAAAACTTTTCAACTTTTGTTTCACAGAAACAAAGTGACCCACTAAAGGTCTGTTTATACGTCACGTCACTGATTTAATTTTCATTTACGCAAAACCTCTCGTTGCTAACAACATTACTCCCTTAACACTCCTTTAACAACATTAGCTATACAAATTTTTATAATTCGTAATTTTTTACATCTTTACATACATGTATTCCGGGCGTGCATTCCGTATAAGCAGATAAGCAGAGCTTATCATTTGTGATGTCTGAATACGCTCGTGTTGTGTGTGTCTATATTAAAACGTATGTACATACGCCGCGTGACATCGGTATGTACATAACTGCACACGTTTTTTTTAAAAACCTCGTTGGTTCAGGCCTTGCTGGAATTCTAACCTGCGTCGCTAGCATAGCAGCCGATTACTCAAACCACATGACAACTGCGGCTCTTTTATTACTTTATAATTTTACTTCATTCAAACGTCTTAATCATTCATACACGCATTTCAGAAAACTTTGAACTTGATTGTAATTTTACACATTTGCTCGTGTTGAAAACGATGCCATATAAACCGACCTTTTAGTTGACTAAGCGGGAAAAGTAAGTATATTGTTAGGTAACGATTCCCAGGCGATATATACCGGCCATTCGACACTGAATGGATATTAATGATGGCTGCCGACCGATCGACCACCTGACTGCGCAAAAGTGGCCCGCCATTTGCTTTTTTGAGGTTTAGCAGTTTGAAACTCGACCAATAATTCAAGTAGCTGGTAACTGTTGCTACTTTTAGAAATCAGATACAAGACATTACAATTACATTCACGTTGATCGAGAAAAGAAGTATTTTGGGGCTACCTTCAAATTCAAAATGTCTTTATTTGAATAGAGTATTTACACAGTACTTCCAAATCGTGAGAAGGACAAAAAAAAACCATTATATAATTCAGAAGGGTGCATTTACTGAGCAGAATCCGACAAGAAGATCAGCAATTCCTCTTTTCAAAAATATATTTTTTTTATTTCATAGTTATACATACATAATTCTCACGCCTGTATTCCCCAAAGGGGTAGGCAGAGGTGTACTTGTAGTCAACATACATTTCGCCAGGCATGTTTAAGTCGGTGGCGAGCCTATTGCCATTTACCGAGACTTATCCAGACCACCATAGGAACAGACCCATCGAAAACTTCAAAAAATTTATTTTTAATTTTTCAAATCAGTTTTTCTAATACATATGCTCACGCCTCTATTCCCCGAAGGGGTAGGCAGAGGTGTTGTTATCACAACACCCACTTTTCACCGAATTTGATTAAAGTAAAGCACGTGGTGTGAAATCACTGTACATAAGTTTTTTAGAAAAACTCATTGGTACAGGCCCCGCTGGGATTCGAACTTGCATCGCTTGCGTAGCAGGCGACTGCTCTAACCCCGAGGCCACCACGGTTCTTCTTTCTAATATGACGATAAAATGTTATTCCCTTTTCAAAAGCACCAAATTGGTCTCCTGAGGAAAATATAAATTGCCAGTCAGCTTTAAAAATTATTATACATTAAACCATGCATCTGTTAGCATTCCATCGCGTTATGTTACAATGCAATTGAAGTTTTAAATATACACAAAATATTCAAGAACTAGCTTCTGTCCGCGACTTCATCCGCGAGAAATAGTTACATTGGGCTAACGTTAACTTTTACCCGCGATTGATCATAGCGCGATGATATATGATATCGATATCGGCTATCTCACACTGAAGTTATTTTCAAACAATACGCTAAAACAAATAAACAAAATCTTCAGCTTTATATATAAGTTAAAGTATATGAGGAAATAAGATTTAAATTTAGGAATAGCATACGAAGATATTTAAAAACGAATGAAATGTAATTCGAGAGGTTTCGAGAAAATGTTCTCAATAAATTCCAGAACGATTCAAATATATTTGCAAATAGACATTGTTTATGCACGGTTGTATGAGAGATCTGCAAAGATTACTAACGCTGCATAAGCTCAGTAGAATGTTCGATAATCGTCATCATCTACCTGGCTTTATCCCATACATTGTTAGGGTCGGCACTTGAATCACCCCATGTGGCTGATCACCTGATTTTTATACGACGTCATCTAACTTCTCTTAAAAATGGGTGATCTGGGTCAAACCAGATGTCATAAACGATAGTACGGGAGTAACATATGTCACGTGACTGATTTATGTCATTCCCATACATTTTTAACGCTTCTATTAGCGCAAGCGCGAGATAATATTGCTTAGGCATACTCTTAGCTTTGACATTGTATCACAGCAATTATTAAACGTCAAAGCTAAGAAGTTAGTATGACGTCACTGCTATAACGATGATAGTAACGATTACAGGGGCCTTACCATGACCTCTTATGGCCATGATAGTTTTACTCTTATTATGTGACAGATATATAAGACGTGTGTAAGATTGTCACTGTCACACAGCTGAACTAACGTTGCAATAAAAGCTCGTAGTGGGGCCCTGCTTACGTGATTGAAATAAAAAAATAACAAAATCTATCAATCGCCGCAAGCGGTTATAAAACTCAATCCATAAATATTGTAAAGGTACTAGTGATTGATTTAACCCCCCTTTAACTGATATCAATAAAGTATTTCCATTTTTTCAAGCCCACCACCCACATGGTTGAACGTATAAATTTCCCAGAACCTATACTTAACCCTGTAATAGTCGTGTGTAAATAAATACCGTCGAGGGATCTTAAGGGTTGTCCAAAATGGTTTCTCGGGTTTTTTATTTTCATTTATGGCTATAATAAAGATCATTGTGATCATACCAGCAATCGATTTTGAAAATAAGAAAAGAGGTATAATTAAGGTAAGAAATATGAAATATAACAACACTTTAGATGTCGGAATACTGCAGATTATAATTCAAATTAAATAAATAAAATTAATTCTTGTTAATACACATAATATAGGCTAACATAATATTATTAAATTCAAGAACTACATAGCTAAAAACCTTATAAATATAATCTAATAGCTAAAAACCTTAAAAAAATATAATCTTATAACTAAAATATATTATTAAAAGAAGTCCCTGTAGGCAAGGTACCGAAGATACTGGCAGCATTCCCCCTTTGGATGGCAAGACTAATTCTTTGACCGAGGTAGCTGCCAGCTCTCCGGTCTCCTGTGATGTTATATTTCAAACAAATAATAACGCACGCAATATTATTTAAATGCAATTTTATGCTCAGAAAAAAAAAGATAAGTATTTTTTTTTCTTATAAACTTTTTTTGGAACTTTTGTCTGTGATATCAATAATTCTAAATTGTTTAAATTGGTTATCATAAACTTTATACAACTGAAAAATTAAATAATGAAGATACTCATCTATAATGCAATCTCAAGATCTCGAAGAAGAGTCGCGCCAACCCTAAGTGTACATAGAATATTAATATTTTCGAGTCTGCATCGATAGGTACCCGATGCCTAGCTTGTGAATGTAAAGCATGTCTTGTCCGATAGAGGGTTATTTATTGCGCTACCGGTATGCCCAGGTCCGATAGACCAGGTAACAGGATTATCTTTCCTTGTGATCCAGTTTCTAAGGCCGCCCACAGAACGAAGTGAGCTTGCCACAGACTACGTTGGGTACAGCTATGGGGCATACTATCCGTTCTTGTTGCTAGAACGGAAATCTCAAAGTTCACGTTTGGAAACGAAGCATATCTTTTTGTAAATCACAATATAATATACTATCAGACCTCACGCGGTTTCACTCGCGTAGTTCCCGTTCCCGTGGGAGTACGGGGATAAAATAAAGCCTATGTTACTCGCTGATGATGTAGCTATCCTATGGTGAAAGAATTTTTTAAATCGGTCCATTAGTTATTCAGCCTATTCATCACAACCAAAAAAACGTTTTCCTCTTTATAATATTATAGTGTAGATTCTCAGTACATAGCCGAATGGGTCTAGTATATTTACTGAAATAAATAAATGCATTGAAAACATATTCTATAGCGCAATCTATTACTTACCTAGAAACTTAAGCGAAAATTGCGTTATGTTTATGGCGAAAAATATACTTCAATAAAATTTTGTGTAAATATATTTTAAAAACAAAATTATAATTTCACAAATTATTACCTAATACGAATCCGCGTCACATAGCGTAACAACGATAGTAACAATCCAGGCATACCTTTAGACCAACGGTAACTAAAGAATGCGTCCAGGTACAGACACCGTCACTAGAAAATAGGGGGTAAGCACATATTGATAGAGACAGACTAACCATCAGACGTTAACAAAAACCTGTTACTTAATTGTTTAAACGCCAAATTGTATGGTCAACCCTAAGCCAAAATGTAAAAACATCCGCATCACAATCACTGGGCAGGTGACAACCGCGGGCAGACACGGAAAACATTTTAACCCCCAAACGCGAGTTGCGGTCGCATCGGCCCCAACGTCCGTCGCTATAAATCGCCGCTGTTGTCGAGAAATGTATCAATTGCTACGTGATTTCGGAATTGTTTGAACACAATGCAGATACACTTTGCGGTTATATTTAGGTACGATGTCTTCTTTGTTCGTTACTGTTGTCGCGCTTTGGTTTTGCTATTGTTAGTATTGCGATAGTCAAGTAGTTGCAAATGCTACTAAAATACACCGAGGTCCTGCCGCTTGATTCGGTAAGCTTTCTGACCACTCGAAATTGAACTTTATCGTCTATATATAATATCTATCTATCTGGCGAAATCTGGGTGTACTGCAAGTACACCCTGCCTACCCCGTCGGGGAAAATTTCACAGTTTACCACCGTCCTGCGTGTATGAAAATATTGATGAATGTGAATATGAAAACCAGATCAATACGTAAGTCTAGAATCCACACTTTAAGGCAGAATGTGAGAATAAAATGTGTTCACTTGTTTATTAATTATTGAAAATGGCTTAATCATTTAGATCACTCTGCCTGCTTTTGAGTAAAACACGTAAAAATGATTTTATACTCAATGCAACTTTACATATATTATAGTGCAATATACTATAGTGAATAGCCGTGTGAATATAAAAATGAATATTCTGTGAAATGTGGATGTTGTTGTTACGACACCTCTACTTACCCCTTCGGAGACCCTTCTCGGATATTTATTTATTTTATAGTGCTTGGTACTTTATTACAAGTCAATCGTCATCTTCACAGAAAGTTATTAGGAAGCTAGTATTATTATATAAAAAAAAAACACTGTGGTAATATTACTAAGAGTCAAAAATAACGACGGTGTATTTGTTGTTGAATAAAAGGCAACAGTAGAATTTCGTTAATCTTTTCCAAATAAATGCTTAACAATGTTTATTTTTTAAACTCCTAATAGACACCCACATGTGTTTGTTGTCGTTCTCGCTAAAGAACTAGATCTATAAGAAAACACTCAACAAGAAAGCCAGTAAATTTCTTTTAAATCCCTGTATTTGACATTAACGTATACTCGCTGTATCCTGAAACAAATCACTTGTCGACCCCAAATTAACCGCAGACTCGAAGTGTTTGTGTAAGAACTTCCATTTCATTTACTTTTTTTTAAATAAAACCAAATATAGAGTTCCGTAAATACGAGTTTTAAACACGTGTAAACGAATCCAAATGCTATTTCAAGCTTCATAGTCATTAACAATAATCCTTTTTATTTCTCCTTGAATGTTCGCTCGTGGTCGAAGCGACCGTAGCATTAGCAGTTTACAGTTGGAAATAGGTTGATTCTGCTTTGTTATTTTGTTTTGCATAATTACTAATATTCAAAATTGTGCACTTTTATGTCGAGTTCTTAATCCCGTGTTCTGTAAAAATACTAGCCTCATGTGCTCTTAATGGAAAGGATTTAATAAAATTTTATAGCAATGGAATTCACGTTATTGATATTAAAAAAAGTATAGCTAAACAAAAAATGCAACGAAATGCTCACACCATCGCAGAAGGGGTAAGCAGAGGTGTGATAGCAACAACACCCACATTTCACTGAATATGGTTAAGTGTCAACTTGACAGAGGGTAATTCCATCGCCTGCTCAGGCACTATACGTCTTTCAATTACTTCTCAGACATATGCCGGTTTTCTCACGATGTTTTCCTTTATCGTAAAGCAAGTGGTGTGAAATCACTGCACATAAGTTTTTTTAAGATAATCATTGGTACAGGCCTCGCTGGGATTCGAACTTGCGTAGCAGGCGACTGCTCAAACCCCGAGGCCCAGTGTTTCTTAACCAAATTGACCAATGAGCTGGATTCAACATGGAAATTTTATCAAAATACGTTCTCTCTTAAATACGTTTATTGTCATAACAATTGAAGTTCAACTTTTTTAAAACAAATTTAATCTCTTCCGTTCCATTCACCCACTGCTATAAGACTTAAATCCCAAAAATTAATTGACACATCCATCAGTACACAATGTACACTATTCCTTACTGCAGTGGGTTTAAAATCCAAAGATTAATTAGCAATGAGAACTAGCACTTAAATCCAACTCTTTTATACTGGCTGGTAGTAATTCAGATTAATATCCAACAATAAAATATTACGTCTGAGCTTGCACGCTGCGGGTTCAGATTTTTATGATTCGGTTTTTTTTCATACTTATACTAGAGTAAGAGTTATGGCCTTGAGGTTCGAATCTCAGCGGGGCCTGAACCAATGAGTTTTCTAAAAACTTAGCGAGGAAACCTACAATATCTGAGAAGTAATTCAAAGACGTATGTATAGTGACTGAGACGATGATTACCATCTGTCACGTTGGCACTTAATATATATATATATCCCTTAGGGGAATAGAGGCGTGAGCACATGTATGTATGTTAGCAACATGGAATCATTTCACCGATATCTGTGACTGGTCCAGTAGACAGTAACTTTCTTCCCCGGCGTTGTCCGCGTTTTATTACGAATGCCTACCTCTATAACAATATCGCCACGCTACTTTATGCTCTGTTAGCGATGATGCAGTATTATATTAGGGAAATAATTAGCATATGTATATGTATGTATGCACGTATATTAGCTTTCCCGGTGACTTTCTTCACGTGCACTGCGAGTACATACGAGAACATAAACAAAGGCAGTTACCGCACAACATTTTTAAAATGGTTTAAGGAAGGAATATGGAGCATGCAGAAAATAATAGTTCATGCATTTTTTTTTGTTATTCAGCTACTCTCTGAGTATGTACTTCTTTACCATTCGTACATTATCTTCACATTAATCTTACTTTCATTAGTTTTTATACAGCCGTATGAAACTCAATCAATAAAATTATACGGACTAATCGAGTGCGACAATACATTGCCCAGAAACTCGGACATTCTGGCCTTAATAAAAAGATTGAAATATATGGTGGGATAAAAAGCAAGTACAGTGTTAAGTTAAAATAATAATCCATTGAGAATAATTTTATATATGGATAGGGAGCCCCACAAGTATTTATTACCGCGAAACAGTCGGGCCAATAAAACCACTGAATCAAAGAGAAAAACTGCTCTCCATTCTATAAATATTTTATTTCGGATAGTGAGATGTAGTGTGACAATGATTTGATACAGCCTCTATGTAATGTTACGTAGAGCTCAGTTAAGGTACTTGTTTGCTAGTATGTTATAGTTAAAGCAGTTTATTTAGTGAAATTGCCTCGTTGGTTAGGAAGTTGTCAGTTGTCTACCGATCACGCCGTCCCGAGTTCGATTCCCGGGTTGTGTCAAGAATAGATATTGAGTTTTTCTGTCAATAAATTTACAATAAAATGTTGAGTGTATGTAAATGACTTTGTTGGCGGTGTTTACATCCCCGTGCCTTGGAAACCACGTTAACCAATTGTGATCTCGATATCATTTTGCATCTAATAAGCTCATTAAGTCTATTTTCGTTTGAACTTTCACTATGATTGTTAATATGCTATCTAACAAATAGATTAAAGCATATTAGAAATTTGAGCCATAACATTTTATTTTTCTACTAGGAGCTGTTATTCAAACATAAGGTATATTAATTTCCAATGGTCACTCATTATAAGACTGCAAAAAAACTAATTGTAAAACGATTTAATTTCCCAACCACTCAACCAGGCAAGCACGCAACCCAACTGGAATTATAAAGAAGGAACCGTGAATTAAGGAACTTTATTTAATAAAAAAAAGTTGGAGTACTAAACTTGTTCAATTTAAAATAACTTTCCGCTGAAAGTCTCGGAAACTCCCAACTCATAGTCACTGTACATGGAGAGCTCGGGAACTTTTACTAATGTGTACTAGTCAAATGGACTCTTGAGAGTTCATTCTCTGGATAAAGCACTTTATCTCAACGGTGTAAGGTATAAAATATATTGTGGTGTGGGGTGTATAAATAACTCAGACTACCACTCATGCATATGGAAATTGGGACTTAGGTCATGGAATATAATCGGTACCTACTTTTCTGATAGTTTTATTTACTGAACCCAAGAAGGGTGACTTTGTGGGGTGCGTTAATTGATTAGTCATGTTAAAGAATGTGTCGAGGGGTGAAACTAACTCAATTTAAATAATTATCTTTCACATCAAAAATGAACCTCACCCCCTACTGTGACTTGGAGTTCATTTTTTGTTTTATTTTATCAACTTTACAAGCAAGTCGTGTTGTCACCATAACAGTGTATATATAAGCCAGCAGTACGGAATATAAAAAATACACACTCACACAGATGCGTGCATCCTCAAAATTATAAGCGACTCAAGTGTAATGTCAGCAAAGGGTCACGGCATCGTGGCTGATCGCATATACGCCAAATCAACATTGTTTTGGCAGAAAATTAAAAAATACTTTCCTTAAATATCTGCTCTAGATTTCATACTGCTTAGTAAGCATATGTTTGTACTGAGACATAAGCATAAAACATATTCCGTTTGAATTTTTGACTGTGACGTGAATTGGAAAAATAAAGGCGTACGAATTGTACCTGTTATGAGTATGTTTTAGTTTCACTAATTGTTGGTAGATGGCGTAAGTTGTGAAATAGATCGCGCTATTGAAAGTTGTATTGCGTTACATAAATATGTTTGGCACCATTGACCTGTATCCCACTTTTTACGAAATATAATAATAATACTTATTATTCTCTGGTTTTATTTAGATCATGCAATCCTTGACACGCCAATTTAGACACATCCAAACAAAAGCAATAGGAAAAATAGTATTTATAACAAACTTATTCAAAGACCTAGTTATGAAGTCCTTGCAGTACCTGGCCTTTGACATAAGCTAGTTAAAAACTAAAACGTCGTTTGTAAGGCTCCTAGATTTTATAGAGACTCTTAGCTTTGACGGTAGTCACTTTGATACATTACGGAACATTACTACATTTAATGTCGAGGAAAATGTAAGTGTATGAAAAGATGTTGTTACACCGCGGGCTTTACGGTGAAAGCATTGTACAGAAACCTGCATATATTTGAGAAGAAATTTAAAGACAAAGAGCCGTGTTGGAGTTGGAGCAGTCCCCTGCTACGCAAGCGACGCAAGTTCGAATCCCAGCGGGGCCTGTACCAATGAATCTCTCTAAAAACTTATGTGTAGTGATTTTACAGGCGTGTATGTATTTATAGACATAATTATTTAAAATGCCTGCCTAAGATGGGTATGTTCTCAACCTTGTCTCTACTCACTCATCCACTTCGATGAAAGGCAGTAACTAAAAAAACATACATAGAAGGAAGTATATATTTGCTTAAATTAATAACATTTTTTTTCTAATGTCATCGTCATACGTCACATTGAATAACGTATATTATATATTATTACACTGCTGAACTCTTCGTTCACACAACTGTAGTTGTGTATTCATTAATGTATGTCGTTTGATACTGAACCACAACCCGTATAATATAAGAATCAATTTCGTATTATCTCAGTGCACTATCTCACGAACTCCGATCAAATCTTAGAGAATAGCACCGTTGCTGAAATTCCCTTAGTTATTACAAAAGCAATACATAATGTAACCGAACACAATACATTTCGCTTTGTTCGCAATACTCGCCTACTGATAAATAGTACCGAGTCCGTCCCGATAATTAGTGACGTATGTGCAAATTTAATAACTCTCGTACGCTCCAGTTAGCATTTATATGCTACGACAGACCGCTACGATGCTACGATCGCTACGACGGACTAGGTTCGTAGCATTCTCAGGACCTTGGACTTGTGACTTAACCTACGAATTCTTTTACGGAGAGCTATTACATTATTGCTATGACCATTCTCAATTTTATTGAAAAAAAATATACCTTACAAGTGTAGTATACTAATACTACTAAGTAACGTGTTTTCTTACAATATATTTTATTTAAATAGGTAGATTGGATGGAAAGTGTTAACTCGTTTAATATTATTTCTCATAGCGTTCTAATAGTGACTCAATCGCACAGCTAGTTAGCTAGGAAGGGAGAGGGGCATTGCTTGTACTTTATTTATTTAAGAATTATACAAAATAATGGACGTAGTGGCCTTGGGGTTAGAGCAGTCGCCTGCTACGCAAGCGATGCAAGTTCGAATCCCAGCGGGGCCTGTATCAATGAGTTTTTCTAAAATCTTATGTGCAGTTATTTCACACCACGTGCTTTACGGTGAAGGAAAACATCGTTAGGAAACCTGCATATGTCTGAGAAGTAATTCAAAGACTTATGTATAGTGCCTGAGACGGCGATGGACTCACCCTCTGTCACGTTGGCACTTGATCATATTCGGTGAAATGTGGGTGTTGTTGATACAACACCTCTGCTTACCCCTTCCGGGATCCTTCTGGGATGGCGTGAGCATATATAATGGACGTCGTGATAATAACACTAGATATCGTAGACAAAGTAACATTGTCCTCGCGCTGGCAATGAATATAACGTTGCGAATGTTAATGACATTTTATTTGACGATGAGACATTCTGCCTAGACTGACCATAGAACAGAAGCCAAGGTGTAGATAATGCACTTCCCGAATTAGCGTTTGATGCTATTGGGTTACATAGCCTATCAATTTTAATGGAAACAGACATTCGTTACAAACATTACTCTGGGCCTACAGGGGGCCTACCATCATCGGTTTAAGCTTAGCGTATTAACGATCATAGTTGGTCCTTCAAGTCTTTATTACGTTTAGAAACGAATAGAACTCCACAAAGCTGATGATCAAAAAGCACTTTCCAGTCCAACTACGCCTTTAGTTATAAGAAGATGTACTAGATTTTGAGTTATGTTAATTCTTATCGACATTTGTGCATTGGAACATTGTCCATGAGCTCACGTTTTTTTTAAATTATTTATTTTGTATTCTTTAAATTGTATAATATTTTTGAAAAGAGTAATTACTGAGTTTCTTGCCAAGATCTTCTCAGTAAAAGCAACCTTCCGAACCTGGCGGTAGCATGTATAATCCTATATAATTATGTCATTCTGACGATTTGAAAGTACTTTGTAAAAAGTCTAATCGAATAAAGATATTTTTGACTTTGACTTTGATATTTTAACTTTTAATTTCCAATAGGGTGTATTGGAAATTAAAAGTTAACGGTCCCCCGGTCGTAGGTTGTAAAGGCACGTATTCCAGTATCGTATTTGCTTACCGCGGCCTCTCGTCAATCACGCTCTGAAAGCTGACTGTGCATTTCAATTTAAACCCGGCGGCGCAGCGGCTGACATTAGCTATGGGGCTTTGGGGAGCGATTGCCAGCTATGTTTTCGACTCACATATCATGTCTATACATGTCAGTTGAACTATTTCAGATTGAGATTTCAAGAGCCGTAGAGTTTTTCGTATTAATAAAATCTAAGTACTTACAGTTTGGTCTTCGGTTATAGATGGGTTGTGGCGCTTTGGCCACTATGCACAAATAACAAAACTCTTTTTTTTTCCAATTATGCTTATTCGTATTTTGTATTTTTTTCGTTTACTATTTATGTTGTTGCTGTGTATTTTGTGTTCAATAAATGTTTATTATTATATTGATTCACAAATAATTGGTGATCTATCGATATCTATACAGACATTTATTTATTCAATAATTAGAACGGCATATAATGCCAATTACACTAATCAGACACAGGTAATGCAATATACACATAAAATATAATATAAAAACTATAAATAAAATATGAACGTTCATCCTTTCTCGCAGAACACCATGCACTCTGACAATAGCTTGTTCCATCCGTTATCAACCACATCCACAGTAGGGTTAGACTCCAGGAGAGCATTGAGTGCAGTCAACGGACGAGGTATGTGTTGTTGACATCGAACAGCTTGTGTTTCCTAGTACTATTGAAGTGTCTGTTTGTAATTTCAAAATGATATACCTACGGTACTTGCAGAAAAAGGATACAATTTTTGTAATTATTCTCTGTCTGTCTGTCTGTTTAATCTGGCTAATCTCTGAAACGACTGGATACACTTTCACTGGTAGTTTATGGGTCACAAATGTCACAAGCTTCTTTTAAATATTATGGTACCGCAAAATTAAGTCACCGATGAAATGAAGTCTACAAGGATGAAGCCATTGTACCAATATTTTATGAGATACTATCGGCTACCGCGGTTTGATAGTAATTAATTGTTTGTTGAAAGCTTAGCTTAGCGCAGTGTGCACACACCTCACTCATCGAGCAACTCAAATTAAGACTAACGATTCCTCGGCCCTTAATGTGACCGGTTCTAATTTTAATTTGTGCAAAAAGGTACAGTTGCCTTCACCACTAAACGTGTATATATATATATATATATATGTACTTATACACCACACGTACGTACGTACACCAGTGACTGACAAGTTGAAGAATAAACATTTGTCGTAGTATAGACATGTTATGCGGAGGCATGAGGATAATGTTGCCAAAAAAGTTTTGTTTATGAATGTGGATGGTTACAAGGGGAAAGGAAGACCTAAGAAACGATGGATGGATTGTGTGAAAGATGATGTGGCTAAAATAGGAGTGAATACAGATATGACGGCTAATAGAGAGAAATGGAAGAGAAGAACACATTGCGCCGACCACAAATAACATGGGAAAAGGGCAGGAGGATGATGCTTATGATGTATACATGTCTGCCTATCTCTACATATCAAATTGAAAATAATAAAAAACTTTCAAGATCATGTGGCACTTGATTCAAACCGATGTGGCTGATCACCTGATTTGTATACGAAGCGACTGCTATCTAACCTTCGTGCCCCTTTTAAGAGGAAAGTTAGTAATCTGGGTTAAATCAGTTGTCAGATTCTCTTAGTTCATAAAATTTGTTAGGAAAAATATGAACACGACATGAGCGGGACTTGACCCCACGACTTCTGCAACCCGTGCAGTTGCTCTGCCAACTGAGCTGATCGTGATCCTACCTCATGCGTCGAATTTTTCCATCCCTTGTTTGGCGGTATAGGGGCCGCCTTGCGACATCTGTTGGTCGGTGTATCCAAACTCAACTGATACGTCTAAAGTTACATTTAGCTTCATATCAAATCGATGGCGAAAATCCGATCTTATATTAGATTTTTATTCATGACACACATGTTTATGTTTATGTTTTCGTTTCTTGAACTGTTTCCAATTTAATGATGGAACATCCTTCGTTGAAGACAAGAAAGAAAGTATAGTAATCCAGTATCCTTACCATCATGTGGATGTAAAAGAAAATGAAATCATCACAGCTTGAAAGCTCAGTGATTACTAACTCAGCGAAGCGAGTATACTACTTAAATACAGCTGCACACGTTCAGAAAATCCATCAATCTTACCTGAAACAAAGATAAAAGCACATTTAAAAATAGTTTAGCTCGTTGAGAATAAAATTTCAATACAGTTGTAAAAATACGAGTCGGGTAAAGCATTAATTCCAGATTTATTCTGAATGACCATATGAAGAGCCGTGGTGGCCTTGAGGTTTGAGCAGTCGCCTGCTATGTAAGCGACGCAAGTTTGAATCCCAGCGAGGCCTGTACCAATGAGTTTTTCTAAAAAAACTTATGTACAATGATTTCACACCACGTGCTTTACGGTGAAGGAAAACATCGTGAGGAAACCTGCATATTTCTGAGAAGTAATTCAATGACGTATGTAATGTGTCTGAGACGGCGATGGACCCACCATCTGACGTTGGCACTTAATCATTTTCGGTGAAAAGTGGGTGTTCTGATTACAACACCTCTGCCAACCCCTTCGGGGAATACAGGCGTGAGCATATGTATGTATGAATATATGAATATGGTTTTTTGTACGTAAGTGCAGATATTATGGATTATAATATGAGCATACAAGGCGTAATAAGTTTGAAATTAGTTACCTATCCTGAATGAAGCGAAATTCTAAAAAAAAAGTCACGGATTTTCTCCTAATTGTTATATGGTCCGTATTTGTTTCTGTTCTCGATGTTTAAGTATGGTTTAAGCAACAATACCTAGTAATTATAAACACGAAAATTTGTAAGTATGGATGTATGTTACTCTTTCACGCAAAAAATTACAATAATATTGATTATACATCAGAATAACACTAATGGTATAAAAACGAATTTTCGTGGTACTTTGAAGCTTTAAGCTTGAAACTATAAACGGAAGTAACCGCGAGGCTCAACTACTATAATATATAGTTAGATAGAGGAGTAAATTTACGCATCGTAATCGTGAATAAATGTGTGTAATGTATCCCAAAGAACCTTTATTCAATTCCCCAATACAATGGATGTATGACGCGAGATTTTCCACGCAGGAGAAGGTAACGTATAGTTTTCATTAGCACCGCGCCAAGAGCTATTTATTTGATCACCGCCGCTTTGGCACGATCTCCACGAACACTGTGCTTAGTTTCTTACGTACTAGAGATGGGAAATTACGTTTTATTAACTGTTATCTGTACTGTACAAAGTTAAGCGCTATGCAAAATATAAAAAAATCACACTACTATTTCGTAGGCGTATATTTATGTGCTCCTTAACGGATACACCTACATTTCGATAGTAATAGGGGACGAGTTTATTGCCACTATGTAAATTTACGGGCAGTCACGACTTATGAGCGTTTACCGAAAATAGTGGGAGAAGCTGTGCATGTTTTTTATTCGCGGCGAGTCATGCAGATAGGCAGAGACATACTCTTAAAAATACTACTGCCCACTTAAGGTTAGCGCTCATAGCTCGTGACGGCACCTATATAATGTCTAATATTTGAAAGTGAAGATTTTGGAAGAACCTCTGTCTGACCGAATCCACCACAGAAGGGCCGGCCGACGGAGGTGTGCCGAGGAGCGGCTGATACCTCCGTAAAGCCTGACAGGTTAGTCGTTGGGAGGTCATGGTGAAGCCAGGGGCGTGCATTCCAGATAAGCAGTGCTGACCATTTGTGATGAATGAATATACTCGTGTCGTGTGTGTGTGTGTGTCTATACCAAAACGTACGTACCTTCGCGGTGCCACATTGGTATGTACCTACCTACTTATTGTTTATGCTTACCCCTCTGAAAATCCTATGCACGCCCCTGGGTGAAGCATGTGAAGACATAACAACTGCAGCCCCCACTTAGCTACCAGAAGGAACCGTGGAGTTTAGTCGCTGCGAGTCCGATATAACCCCTACGCTGCTTCCGCGACGGTTGGTGTATCTATAACGGATTCTATACGGAAAAAAATGTGGTTTGAATTTATAAATAATTCAGAAACATTCTTATTTTTTCGTTACAATAAGGAGTAAGGAAAAAAGGAGAGAATAAAAGAATGATATTTTTAATGTGATGTGTACCACTTACCGCTGTGCCAAAAATCTTCGATTACCTACAAATGTTAGACACTGTATGTAGGTCTCTCTTATTCGCAATACAACTTGGTATAAGTGAAATTCGATTGACATGCTGTCGGCTCGTCATATATATTGCGAATGTCATCGTTATGGGGCGCAAAAAAATGAGGGGAAGCCACAGAGGACCTTTATTTGTATTTGCGTACGTTAAGTGCATACAAATGGTTGAATTTTCATATAACCACGATTGTTTTGTTTTTATGAATCTTTGGTGTAAACTAGATTGGACTAGCTACGATTTTAACGCGTTCACTGCTAACGACGCGTATGTGCGTCCATCTGTTCGAGAATTTACGAAGAAGTTGAAATGTTAGCAGTGAATGTGTTAAAGAAGAACTTTCTAAATAACAGCTTAGTGAATAAGCAATAATAAGGCCTGTCGGTGTATAGCTTATGGGATGGCGTGAACATATTTATGTGAATGAAAATTGGCGAGGGAGATGAAGTCAGACAAATCAATAGTGTGTGCTACTCATCTCTACAAAATCTATAATTTGAACCACATAAATTTAAGGGTCGCTTATATTTCCAAAATAACAGGTTTTTAGGTAAATAATATTACTCCGAAATATATCTGAAACGAAATTCAATGACGTATGTATAGGGCCTGAACAATAAAATGTCTTAATTTAGAAAAAAAAAACAACTCGTCTATTTCAAGTATTTTCGAGTTGCATGTTAGTAAATCTGTGAACCGTTGACCCTTAAATTCAATGACGTCGATCTAATTTGGAAATAAGCTCCTGCGCCCACTTAATCATGCTTTTGCGTGCTAGCAACTGTAATTTTCACAAGTGTATTTTGAAACATACTCGACACTTGCGGCATATTCCGAGTTCTGCCGTCCTTAGCGGTTTATTGCAAAATCAACGCTTTGCAAACTTTATTATGGTTTAAAATGGAAAACTCATTTAGGAAAATGTTCAAGTTTGAAGGTAATGATGTTTAAAAGCAACATAAATAACTGACTATAGAAGTCTGTGACTTTAATATGGAGAAATTAAAAAATATGGTGAGCTATTGGTCGAGCAGTTGGAGCAGTTGCCCCGCAAGCGATGCAAGTTCATATCGTAGTGGTCTGAACCAATGAGTACCCAAAAAAATGCATACATATGCTCACGCCTGTATCCCCCGAAGGCAGAGGCGTTGTAATAACATCATCCATTTTCACCGAAGACGATTAAGGTCCAACGTGACAGACGGTGAGTCTTTCGCCGTCTGAGGCACTATACTTCTCAGACATATGAAGATTTCTTCACGATGTTTTCCTTCACCGTACAGCACGTGGGGTGAAATCAATGCACATATTTATTATATTTTTTTAGAATAAGCATATTGGTACAGGCCCCGCTGGGATTCGAACTTGCGTCGCCTGCGTAGCAAGCCCAAGGTCACCGCGGCTGTACTCAAAAACATCGCAAACAACCGTGAAAACATTTGAAAATAAATTTAAAGTAAATGTACAATTCCTGAGACGGCGATGGACTCACCATCTGTCACGTTGGCAGCTCATCCTTTGTGATACCTTTCTAATACCTTTACCCTGCGGGGATCCTTCTGAAATCCCGCAGGTTGCATTTAGACTAGACTCTCTACACTTATCTCCGGTTCGAAAACTCTTCCAAAACATAATTGAAAGTATCATGATATACATTATATGACAAACACCCTATAACCTGCGACAAAGATAATCATCTATATATTCATAAAATCCTCGAATTGAGAAGCCTTCATTACACTAGAGTCGGCTAAATACTACCCAAGCTCTATAAAAATACATAAAATTTTAATCAGACGATCTTTTTGTTCCTCGACATAAAATGCACATCCTCTTTATTCAGGCACGCTGCATTAAAAGGCATATTATATTTGTAAATGGATTTATAAAATGGGATTCTTGTAGAGGGGATTTGTGCACACAGATTTAGTCAGCCTTTATACCTATAAATTGGCGTTCACAAAGAGTTCAAAAGACGATATGAGTTTCGGCTCGCTTTAGTTGGATTCGTTTTCAACCAAGCAATATTTACTTCCATATCTAGTATACAGATAAATAAAAATGTCTCACTGTAATTCCATACTACCAGCTTTTCACCTAACGCATAATGAAGTATATTAGGTACTAAATTGGTACTGATATAAAAAATAAAAATTTTAACATTGATCTTTTGCAATCCCAGCGGGGCCTTTTTTGTTGACGAGGGGGAAACCTTTAAAAGGTCCCCGACCGCCCTGGGAGAGGCAGATCGGGGTATGTGGAATTCTTACCGCACTAAAACCCCCCAGGTGGCCATCCTCAGTGCTCAGGGGGGACTCCGGGTACTCTGATAGAACGCATCGGTGTCCCCCCACACTTTGCCGGGGCACATCCCCGGGGCAGCTGTGATGCCGCCCCTGGAGACCTCGCTGTGTAAAGCAGCGCGAGCCACGTCGCGCTGCCACCTTCCCGGGCCCGCGGCTCGGTTGTCAAAGCTCCCACCCCGCCCACCGCCAGCAGGCCCTCCGGCCCCATTTTAGTCACCTCTTACGACAGGCAGGGGATACCATAGCCATATTCTTAGACCCTGGCTATTGGGTGGGGCCTGTACCAATGCATCACGTACTTTACGGTGAAGGAAAACATCGTGAGGAACGTACTATGTATAGTGCCCGAGACGGCGATGGACTCACCCTCTGTCACGTTGGCACTAAATAATATTCAGTAAAAGTTGGGTGTTGTTGTTACAACACCTCTCCTTACCCCTTCGGGGAAGCTTCTGGGATGGCGTGATCATATTTATTCAATTTTTATTGATCTCTGTCTGTCTGTTCGTTCCGGCTAATCTCTGAAACTGCTGGACCGATTTTAACGGGACTTTCATTGGCAGAAAGCTCTGTAACGACAGCTATCTGCCAATGGCTGAAATTCTGCAGTCTTCTTTAATTTGGACGTTACCGTCTCCACTCGGGAAGCTCCAACTTTATGACGGAAAATTTCGTAAAACGCGCGATATAATAAATACTTAGGCATGACTTTGTTAGTTCAAGTTTGGAAAGAATAAGTTTCCCTTTTCGACACAACCAGTTATCAATATTTATGAGTCTCATGGAATTCAGTTGCTAGCAAATAGTGCTTTTATTTCCTCTACAAGGCACAGAATACATTTGCGAAGCCGGTTCAGCACCAATCCACACACAATGGTGTGTTTAGATAAAAGCACATAGCTTTTTGAAACGGGAGTCCTGCGGTCTTTAAAGGTGACGATCATGCAACTAAGTATATAAGCGCTATTTTAATATTTTTTCTGTCTGTCCGTCTATCAGTTTGTCTGATTTTAATAAGACTTTGACACTGACAGGTAGCTGATGATACAAGGAGTAACTTAGGTTACATTTATTAAGAGCCATCCATGAAATTAGGTCTAATTTCTAACGAGAGAGCTCGTTAAGCCCTTCCTATCTCTTTGCCCTTAATTCTAAACGATACAAAAACCAGTAAAAAAAAGCTTTATGCTTTTTTCGTCATAATTATGTCAATATTATGACTTTTGAATGTCGTTACGTCCCCGTCCCGTTGCGTATTAATATGCCGCGCTGCGTCTATTTGCTCCGTTAACGAGCGACTTGTAATTGACTGTGAGTCTTTACCGGTCTTCCGAGTTAAGAGGAATCTTTTTATAAAATTCATACAACAATATTTCTGCCTCGTTACGTAGTCGCAAATGCTACTCACCTTTACGAATCATCGAAAACGAGCATCACGAAGTCCTCATTCGCTATATTTTATTGAGTTTTTTCTATGTGTCGGTTCCTAGTAGCAATCCGGAATTTGGTAGTGTCCGGTGTATGGCAATGGGCTCGTCTCCTATTATAATATGGGTCTCAAACATAACTGTTGAAATATAGATGTACTATACGTATGAATTTGTACTTATAAGCAGGAATACTGGGCCTGTAGAGATAACATTACCCCCACGGTTCGCTAGTAGAAACGATACAAAATGTACGGGAATGACATATGTCACGTGACTGATTTATGTTATTTGCATACATTTTGTATCGTTTCTACTAGCGCGAATGGTTCTTGTCTAGTCTACAAGTCTATATATTTTAATAATAAATAAGTAACTAACAACTAATTACAAGTAGAAAACTTAGCCCAAATCGGTGTCTCTCGGGATCGTGGCAAGAAGGCTGGCAGCATTGCCACGTTGAATAGCAATGCTGATTCTCTGAGCGAGAAAAGCCCCAGCCCGCTTGTCACGAGAAGGTTCTACCAGACGACGTGCAACCTCTTTGAAAAGTTGATGAGCATCTGGACCCCAAGGTCCCAGAGTTTCAACCGCAAACGCAGAAAATATGTATCCTTGACCAATGCAAGCATATTTCCGGCGCTTGAGGCACTCCTGCTGAACAGCAGCAGCACCGGCCGCCACAGCAGTGCCGGGGAGATGGGACGGAGCCAACGTATCGACACACGTGGCATCCCACACCAGCGGCCGGCCCAATCTCCACGGCACCAGCGACATACCATCCGGCCTCCAGCCATCGCTGCGCGCCTATCCTAATTTGTTTTATTTCAACACTAGTCTCTATATAGCCTATAGCCTTCCTAGATTAATAAGCTGTCGGACACTGAAATAGTTTTACAAATCGAACCATTAGTTCCTAAGAAATAGAAATAATATTTATTCACATGAAATATGGTACAAAATATCACATATTTCACCCAAATTTTGGGCATGATAATATTAACTTAGTTATCTACTTAAGTACTGCAGTTATATTTTAACCACATATTAATATTAAACATATCAGCATTTTTTTTTCTAATAACTTTATATGAACAATAACATTATATACATCTTTCTTTATTGCACATTTCAAAATATACTATGTAATTAAGTACTAGAATTTATAATTATTTTACTCAATGTTCACACACATATATATATTCGTTCAAGCCCGGGGCCTTGGGGTCCAGATGCTAATCAACTTTTCAAAGAGGTTGCACGTCGTCTGGTAGAAGCTTCTCGTGACAAGCGGTCTGGGGCCTTTCTTGTTCAGAGAATCAGCATTGCTATTCAACGTGGCAATGCTGCCAGCCTTCTTGGCACGATCCCGAGAGACACCGATTTGGGCCAAGTTTTCAACTAGTAATTAGTTTTTAGTTACTTATTAGTTATTATGTAATTACTATATACAAAGTATACATAGTATTTACCTTACCATATCTTTGTTGAATTATCTCCTGGGATTATTTTAAGCATAAACAATATATATCTCGTATCTTAATCGTATATCAAGTCTAAAGTTAAAATAGGTCACTGGTGACTGACCTGGAAGACTAACCTGGATTACGGCCGTATGAATACACCTGCCAAATTATAGAGGTGGGATAAAGTGGGCTTTATTGCTGTATATTAGACATAAATAACATCGCACTATCCTTGAGTATAATACTAGTCTAGTATTTAAGTCTAATAGAATATCATATTTGTTTACTTAAGGCGTAATTATTACAAAATTACATTTTTAATAAACAAGAATAAATTGTTAAGCACTAGCTATGCCCGGTAACATAACAAAAATAATTATTATATTAGACTAGTAGTGACCCCATGTTTCACCCGCGTAGACTTAATTTAATTTCGCAGAACCCTATTTTTCTGAATAAATGCCTTTTTACTCCTTGTATCGGCTATTTACCGTCTACCTATGAACGGCCACATTAAAATCGGTCCAGTCGGTTCAGGAACAAACAGACAGACAGAGAAAACAATAAAAAAGTTTTTGTATGTGGGTCTAGTACATTCTTGCATTAAGCATTCAGTAACCACCATTGTAAATCGAATCAAAATTAGTGTGATAAGAGACAGTTGCAAGTTGAAGAATGATGTGGTGACCAGAATTGAAAAAAGTATGTTGAGATGGTTTGGACATATCGAAAGGATGAGTGAAACGCGATTAACGAAAGAAATTTATAGAGCGAATGTGACTGGAAGTGTCGGTAGAGGGCGTCCAAGGAACAACTACTATGACCAAATTAATAGTATTTTTCAGAAAGGTCAAATTCGGAGCACACGTAACCGAAGAAAGTGTATGAAGAGATGCATGAATGTGGATGAAGCGAAAGAAGTATGTAAGGATCGTAGCATGTGACAAACGGTGGTCTCTGCCTACCCCCATGGGATACAGGCGTGAGCATATGTATGTATGTATGCATTCAGTAAAAAGCTGTTAATTTGGAAAACAAACAGATACTTCAATTGTATCTATCTGTAATGTTGTATAGATAAGTAACAGTTCATAACTTATGTATTCTTATGTAATAAAATACGTTTTCGTATAGATAGGCACACAATAATAAAGTTTGACAAGAAAAGGCGTGTAGGATGACAAAGAATGTAGCTTTTTGAGTATTTCATTGTGATGTGATACGTAAATCGTGTTACCTATCCATTATTGTACAATGCTTTTGACAATGTACCTGTTTCGTCACAAAGTTCATTCACTCTTTGAAATCTACGAAAAAGTAAGATACTAACGTTTTTTTTATACCATGCCTAATGTGACAATGAAGAACAGGGGACCTACTATGATCGTTGAAGCAGCGCGTATTAAGAACTTCTTAGCTTTGGCTTATTTATTGTTTCGACAACCCTGCTGTTGAACACACACTTGACGTTTGTAATTGAAATATATATGCAACTAAAAGAGAATCTCAACATCGAGATGTAAATGTATACAGCGCCATCTTGTGTGACGATAAGTAACTATTTATATTAGTGTATATACAATGTTCAAGAACGGACTTCAATTAAATTTCATGGACAGACATTTCCGAAAAAATACGTTTTTCTACTTCATAATCATATTTTATTTATGTAATTTCTCTACGAAAAACCGCTTTTTTTCAACTGATTTTTTTTGACACAAATTATTTAATTCTGAGGCTGGATTTCTTCCAAGAAACGTGCTCAGGACTGGTACCTTCGCCTGCTCAAATACTGCCTTAGCAACTTCTTCAAAATATGATGATAATTTAGGGAAAAGATTTCAGTAACCATGTTTTATCAAACGAACCGTAAGCTCGTTTCCTACCTTTGTTTAAAGAAAACAAAATGTGCAAACGCGTTCTAAACCACCCTCTAATTACAGATATTATTATAGCCACAAAATAAAAACATACACAAGGACGGAGCCGCGCTTTTACTTAGCACAAGCCAGGCTAACACCCAGGTACAGTAACTTTAGAGCGAGATGATCGTAAGTATGCGTCTATAAGGCGTATGTGGTTCATCTACAATGAGTCATATAGTGAGTTAAGGAATATTTTAGCTCAATAGTTTACCTAAAATGAACTTGTTCGCTCCAAACTGAATTTCAACAATGAGTGAGTGAGCTATCTATAACAATGACTCAATGGCATGAGTTGCTCTGTTACTGGATCGATGAACGAAAAATAAAGCGGTTTGGCGACAAATTTGAACCAGAGTAGCATATTTACAAGACTCAAATCACATTAGTCGTTCATTAGCAATTAGGAAGAACAAGTAAATTTTATTGAACGTGATTAAACGATTTTGTTCAGTCAATACCAGCGTCTGATACCGTTAGGTTAGCTGGCCTTGTGTATGTAAAATTTTTGTGTTGTAGGGGTGTCCAAAACCATTTCACGTCGCGTCACGCAAAAAGTGTGTTTACCTTGGCAGTAATAATAAATCCATGGGAGTAATTTAAGCTATATTTATTGTCAGCCCTTAATGGCAGAGTCGTGATACAATGGTTCTTCTCAAGTCATTAATGCTCAAATTAAAATGTAAGCATATTAACGTCTGGAATTAAAAACAATAGTTTTAAAACGTTGTTCTTTAGATATCTTGTTGTATTTATGTATTGTATAGCTTCTTTAAAATGGGAGATGAATGCCAAATCTCGTGTTTGTGGCACATCACTTCGGATAGGACTTCATTAAAGTTTTTAGGAATGAGGGTAGTGTTGGTAGTATTAAAAAAATGGGATAAAAATTGGTTTTTATACTTAGATCCAATAAACCTTTATCAAATTCCCAGCGGCCTGCATCAATGAGTTTTTCTAAAAAATCCATTGGTGCAGTAATTTTACCCCACGTACTTTACGGTGAAGAAAAACATCGTGAAGAAACCTGCATATGTCTAAAAGTAATTCAATGACGTATGTATAGTGCCTGAGACGGCGATGGATTCACCATCTGTCACGTTGACACATAATCATATTCGGTGAAATATGGGTGTTTTTTGAAGGCCCCTTCAGTGACACTTCTGGACAGTGATTCATCAATACTTAGGCGAAAGGACAGAAATATTCTCGAGATTATCATACTCTTCTTCTTCTTGTAGTGCCTCTCCAGTTATTGAAGGTTGTCTGTCAGTTCGGTAAACTTCTGTGTATCCTTCGCGAGGCTGAAGAGTGCAGCAGCACGGCTGATGCCAGTCCAATCGCGGATATTGCGCAGCCACGACTACCTCCTTCGGCCTACTGGCCTCTTCCCAGACACTTTGCCCTCTCATATTACTCTCAAACAAGCTATATTTCATAATAGCTCAGACATTCATATAAATACCAGGCTAAAATGTAACATCTATCAACCGTGCGTCAGACAATATGGTCAAAAAGAGGCACCCACACACACTATCAAAAATCATAGAATATTTTTACGAGACAGGTAATGGATATGTCGGCAGGTGGATGTCAAAAGAATGTATTCTGGTCGTTTAATAAATTGATACCAATCATTTTAGAGCTCGTTACTGAACGCCCGTTTTGTTTAGAATAGGATGGTTTATACTTCACGATTTAAATACGTTACTATGATTTGAATATTAACAAAAAGGAGGTACACATTTATAAATGAATGAATACAAAGCCTTTAGATATTAATATAAAAAAAAATTAAGCGACTTCCCCTCCGACTTTCCCTCTTTTTTATTTTTTGATCTATTTTATTAAATGTTCAATGAATTTGTCTGCAAGTCTAAAACTATATCTAGGTTCCAGACAAAAGTATCAAAAATATTTCACCTTAAGATGTATGAAAAAAAATACATATATCGAATACTCCTTTCTTCTTCATTACTGAATCACATCGTGGTGACTAATATTTAAGTATATGTATATATATATATATTAACTTACTAAGCAGTATGGAAACTAGAAGATTTTTTTTGTAATAATGACGTATAGAGAGATAGGGTTATCACTCTTCAAATATACTCTTTAATTTATTGCCAGTGTAAAGTAGATTTGTCAGTGTTGTGTAATGACATATAAGCGATCGGCCACGACGTGACACTCGCTACTGACAGTACTGCTAAGGGTATTTAGAATCTTGTAGATGCTTGTGTCTGTCTGAGTGTGCCATTTCAATACTTCTTAACAAGCATGATGATGATCTCCTACCGAATATCGGTCACAGCGGCTAATCTCATTCTGCGCAGGAGATATTATGGTGCTCAAGTGTATGCACAAACACAGGTGCACTCTTAATTCCGTCACTCTAATAGTCCGATGGGACGGCAATCCGACACGACCGGAGAGAGATCAGGCGTAGAACCAACGGCTTAATATGCTTTCCGAGGCACGGGGGTGGAAACACGGCCAAAGTCCAACTTCCACTCCAGGCATGTATTGTGACTTTCATGACAGTAACACTCGTGATCGGTAGGAGAATTACTAACCTCTAGACGACGAGGCAGTTATACAGTGTCGGGGAAAATAGGACAGCTGTTAAAATACGTGATAAGGTATAATTTTAGAAAGCAAATATAATAATTATGACTAAAATATCTTCTTCCGTTTTCGAGTAATTGACGTTCAAAGTTGACCATACCAGTACCTTATTTTCGCATAAAAATCAGCGGTAACGTAAAGTTATTCACGTGTAATATTAGTATGTTTTGTTTTTCTATCACTTATAGTTCCTGAAATAATCCCATCAAATCATTTTTCGAAACTATTAACCTTCTCCTTGATTAAAAATAGTTGAATTACCGCGTACGTAATGTAGGCAAACGCGGCCGCGCGTTCATTCAATCGTTAAGGCCGCGAGCTCTTCGGCCCATAGCAACCATAGCTTATAACTACGTTTTCGTTGGAGCTAGATATTTTACGATTTCAACATAGTGATATATTCATAAGACCCTAGAACTTCTAGAAGACAACTGTTCCTTTTTCTCCGATACCCTGTATAAACACTATGCTTAGTACCGTAACTTATTATATTACGTCATGTTCGTCAAGTATAAAAGGGTCGTTTCAATCGACGCACAATTACTCTGAGGCGTGGTTTCAGAACTACATGTCAACCCGACGATGCCCCGTGGCTACACACCTGTCGTATTTGGTATCACACACACACTATTCGTGGTAATGCGGTTTGTATTGTATTATATTACATAACTAGCTTTCCCCGCGGTTTTACTCGTATATGATAAACAATAAGAGCTAAGATACTTATATGCAATATTACCTACATACCTAGAACCTCGGTGACAGACAGAGAAACATTTTTAAAATTGTTTTCTTATTTATGTAAGTATACCGTATACACTTTCATATGCATTTAGTGAAAACTGTTCATTTGGAATTACAAATAGACTCTTCAATTGTATAAAACTTATTTGTATAGATATATCGAGGTAGAGAATGATATTCATGTTTATACGTATATAAAACGCGACGCATTTCAACAAAAAAGATCTCTCCATTTTTCTAGGTGTGTTTGACAGAAGCCCCATCCAATCCTTATCATTTGGCAACTTAATCAGTAGCAGAGAATTACTTTAATTGTATTTATCAATCACTCAGTCGCTGATTGGTTTTATTCGATCGATGCGTAGGCTCAGAAGTCTGCGATTAATCCTGTGCCAACAATAAGTTGAGTTCGTTCGTCGCTTTTTTATCTAATATATTTAATCTGAAGCCGAAGTCGTTTGAAGCAAGTAGGTAGGGCTTAAGAGAAGAAAGAGTTGAGAGAAGAAGGGGTTAAGAGAAAAGCTACGATATGAGCGCTTCTATCTTCTCCATATGTATAATGATGGCAAAATTTGATGGGAAAAGGCGAGTCGGAAGAAGGACGGCTTGGATAGCTTCGAAACTTAAGGCAATGGACTGGGATAAACTGCGTGAAAGAATTGTTTAAGCTTGCAAAAAATTGCGGAGCTGACGGACAAAATTCATAAGTGGAGAGGCACCGCAAGAACAAGAAGGTAGGGTAGGCAGCAAGGTTTAAAAGGCGTCGGCTTTGTAAAAGCCAGCCCTCAGTTCCGGAAGAGAAAGAAAAGTCTGATTCAGCCAGGTATCAGTGAAGGGGCGAAAAGGTCAGTTGCTGGAGGGGGCTTCAGTGCGTGTAAGTGCGGTCCAAAAATCCTGTGATCCAAAATGCCCGGTATTGTACGTTATAAATGTAGATTTCCCCAATTGCCATTAGAATCTGGCAGACCAATAAGAATTCTGATAGTTGCAAAACAGCTTTTACTTTAGTGCTTTTTACGCAGAAAGAGCTAGAAATCCTAACAATACTGTGTAAATATTTTGAACAGAAATACAATTAGCCCTCAGAACCTGTAGACAAAGTAACATTATCCTCACACTACGCTAGTTGAAACGATACAAAATGTACGGGAATTACATATGTCACATGACTCAATGACATATGTCACGGGAATGACATATGTCATTTCCATACATTTTGTATCGTTTCTATTAACGCAAGCGCGAGAGAACGTAACCTTGCCTAAACCTATAGTTCTACTGGAAAAGCTTTTGTAAAGCAAACCGTACAATTATAGGCATAAAACTACTTTTCCATTACATAATGATATGGTCGTAAAAGGTCAAATGCTACGCTCATTATTCTGTTAGGTTACACGGTTTTATAGAAACCTTTTGTAATTAGGGTTGCTACCTTAGACATTTAATTCTGTTCGCTATAATGACTAAGCCAACCTTGGGTTAGGCCTTGTTCTGTACTTTACTTTGGAATAATATGAGAAAATTATTTGCCGAGTAATGGTATATAATTTGCCGCAAAACATTGAAATAATATCATCAAGACTTTTTTTATACTTAATTTAATTGACATCTTAGTAACCTCATCCTATTCATCCTGTTGATTCAACCCGATATGATGAATTGATTTAAACAGAAAATTGGTAATCTGGATTAAGCCAGAGAATTTCTACGATTTTTTACAGTCCTCTTAGGATTGTGCTCTCCGTGGCACAGATGGAACGGGCGGTCATCCAAGCAACTACTGGCATGGATTGGGTTTGATAGACTTCGCTGAACGAATTACATGAGGAATAGGCACTGTGCTACTAACTTTATTTTATAGTTATTTAATTACAACAATAAAAACTGTTGTGACTTTTGGCTCTTATTTTTTTTCTTAAATTAAAGTAGCCTAAGTTACTCCTTATAACATCAGCTATCTGCAGTGAAATTCTCCTTAATATTGGTTCAGCTGTTTTAGGGGATAGTCGGAACGAACAGACAGACTGACAGATAGAATAATAAATAATAAAAAATCTTTTTTTTTATGTATAAATATATACTTTAATATGCATTTAGTCAAAAGCTGTTAATTTGGAATAACACACAGAAATTTAAATTTTATTTATAGTTTCTGATTGACCGGACGATCTAGGTTTCATTGAAAACAAAAATATTAACCGGCAAAGCTCGGTCATCCAGGTACTTCTGTTTATAAGATAAGGATCACCTCACAAACTCATTAACTAAAATGTCTTCTAAGTGCTAAATTCACCTCGTTGAATAGCGACCTATCTATTCAACGAGGTGAATTTCCCTATCACCCAAGTGTACAAATTAAAGCGCACGTACCAGGTATGTTCGGGGCTCAATAATTTAGTGTAAGTAAGCGACTACATCTATCAATTAGCCGGCGGTCTTTAAGCAATTAAAATGAGTTCTCTCGGTGCTAAGTTGGCGCTGAGCAAGTGACGTAATTAATTATTTACTACTTCGGATGGTTAAATACTTGGGGTGTTACATTTTAATGGTTTCATCCGACTGAGTGGGATCGTACCGTAACGTATTTGTAGTTCTCCATGGCCTACCCTCTTAGACAGCAAATCGTAGGCAATAAGACTTCGCGAGGGTGAATATTCACATAGTACATTTTTGAATGTATTCTAATACGGTTTCACCTGCGTAGTTTCCAGTTCCGTGGGAGTACGGGAATAAAATATAGACTTTATTTTTTGCTGAAAATGTAGCTATTCATTGCTGAATGAATTTTTCAAATCGGTCCAGTAGTTTTTGAGCCAATTCGATACAAACATACTTACATACAAGTCTTACCTAAAAATAAAAAAACAAAAAATGCTGCCGCCAACTCAGAACGGTCCCCGAAGGGGTAATCAGAGACCCACATTTCACCGCATATGATTGTGCCAACGTGACAGAGGGTGGGTCCATCGCCGTCTCAGGCAATATAGTCAGTCTTTAAATTATTTCTCAGACATATGCACGTATCCTCACGATGTTTTCCTTCACCGTAAAACACGTGGTTTGAAATCACTGCACATAAGTTTTTTAGAAGGACTCATTGGTATAAGCCCCGCTGGGATTCGAACTTGCGTCGCTTGCGTAGCAGGCGACTGCTCAAATCCCGAGTCCACCACGGCTCTAAAATCTTTCCTCTTTATAATATTAGTATATATATGTTGTTCTTATACATTTCGCTTAATTCAGGAATGTTTAAGAGTCATAGGGCATAACGGGGCTTCTTATTATGAATCCGAAGCGCCCGACTGGGGATTGTAGCTCCACCTAACAGATGACCTTTTTTTTTGGATATGGTCTCTGGCAGTTGGTAGGGAGGAGTTACCTCCACTGCTTACCCGGACTAAAAGGGCGAGACCCAAGGGCCTCCAGCCGAGCTTAAACTTAAAAACTAAGCAACACAGCTAAGGGCACTCCGGTGCGGGGCTCGGACCTCGGCTTAGGGCGTTGCTGGGGGATGAGCTAGGGAGCTGGATCTGAGTGGTAAACAGAAAACCGCAGTCAAATAATGGGTTGAGTAGTGTTGTGTTCCTGCGGTGAGTAAGGTCGCCAGTGCTTCATAGAAGGAGGCGAGGAGTGGAGGTACTAGATTATAGTGAGACTCGTCTATCTTGCAATATGTTGGCATAGTTATTCCATTATTTTGTTGGGTTATGCGTGACTGACACTGGGTCGGTCATGTTCATGGCCGCTTACCATCAGGACTGCCCACTTATTTGCCACCGTTATTGTAAAAAAATGGTAGTTTTTCACGATATTCTCCGATTTTAGACTCACCACCATAAAGCCGCAGCAACGTTTCTTTGTACTTTTTAAAATGGTACTGTCATACAGAAAAGCTGTTTATTCGAATATTACAGTCTAGATTGTAAGCCCAGATTATCTGTCATGTGTTTCAAGTAAATATAATTAAGTAACCCATTTGAATGCCATCAGTAAATGTCAATGTGTGTTTTGGAAAGGGCGCGAACTCATGTCGCCTCTATTTTCATATACAATAGAGGTTAAAGTCGTGAACCGAAATCCTAATAGCATGTATTTCGATGTCGAAGGTTATTACAAAGAGTACTAGTACCTGCCGATAAAGGTATATAAACTTCACTTATTGTGCACACAATTATAATGTTCGTCGTTAACCTACCTTTGTCCACGTCGTACCACCAACTCGTGCCACCAGTGGTACGAGGAGGAGTTTTCGTTTTCTCTTCGTACCACTGTACCTCAAGAATGTAACATGTTTTAACCTTGGTTATAAGTATCGATTGCGTATTTTTCTCATTTTTGTAAGGGATCGTAAAGCTTCCTACTTTACTTTTTTATGTTATCTCTAAAAGAAGTTGATGTGATATTTAAAAAAAAAACAATTAACACCACTGGATGCAGCTAGTCCATACAGATAAATAAAATTGAAGTGTCTGTTTTTAATTACAAATTAACAGTACTTAGATTAAAAATAAAAAATCAAGTATGGATTTTAAACATAAGCTTCTTTTATTTTGTCAAAAATAGTAGTTTTTATTGTTATGTAGATAAAACCTTAGCGCACCGCAAGTTTCAAAATATATCGTAAGTTTTATTTTCCGTACAACGTAACCTGAACTCAATTGAATAAAGATTAGGACCTAGAATGGATTGACAGCCTCGCACGTAATTGTTCTTGCTCAAATGTGTATAATACATTATAATTCGTCGAGTTGGCCAATAAATCTGCTACTTCAGCCCGGGGGTATTCAAAGAGCCAACTTCACATTTCTAAGTCAACTCGACGTGGTGGGTTGTGGAACAAGGTGACAGTATAAGCGGATTTATTTTCCCAACGATAAGCTATATTTTTGAGCATGTGAAAAATCATAAACCCATTCAAAATCATAGGGATCACTTCCATTACATTTTCGAGTTAATCTATATCTACATCTGTACAGACAAATAAAATTTAAGTGTCTGTTTGTAATTCCAAAATTCCACCTTTTGACTTAATGCTTATATGAATGTATTCACCGTAAAGCACGTGGTGTGAAATCACTGAACATAAGTTTTTTAGAAAAACTCATTGGTACAGACCCCGCTGGGATTCGAACTTGCGTCGCAGGCGACTGCTCAAACCTCAAGGCCACCGCGGCTTTGTTATTCGTCAAAAATGTCACTTATAAAGAAATTTAATCGTTAATTTAGAAGTGGCCAAGCGTTACTTTAACAGTGGGGCTCAACTAAGACTAATAAGCAGCGCGAAGATTTGACTTATAATAAATAAAATAATGGTTTGATCAATTGATCCTAGACCCTACGTCTTCAATCAAAAGGGAAAAAGTCACACATTTGAATTATATTTGAGATGGCAATTGAACTCGTCTGTCGTCTATCCCTCGGCCCTCGCACGTCACAGTTGGTACGAACTCGAACCGAGATCGATCCGGCACCGGCTTTATACCGATCCTTTGTACTTTTTCATCTCCCAAGGATTAACTAAAGTTTCGTCCGACTCTCGCCTTCAATTTCTTATTAGTTTCCCTTCTATTCGTTCGCTTTATTTTCAGCAGCCTTTCATTCCGAAGTGAGATTCAAATGATTGTTGCTTCTTTTTTGTTTCGTAATCGGTTTGAAGTTCGTTTTGGACTGATACGTAATTTACTTTCTACGGCATAAACTCCAAATCAAAAATACCTTCGACTTTTGACAAATTATTTTCAAATCGTCACAATGAAATGATTACACAGGATTATACGAATACATGCTACCAGCTGGTATGGAAGTAAGCTTTCCTGAAAAGAACCTGGCAAACTCAGTAATTACTCTTTTCAAAAATATTATACAACTAGCTGTGCCCCGCGTAGATTTAGTTTTATATAATACTTTTTTTCGCAATAAAAGGTATGCATATGTCCTTTCTCAGGGTCTAAAGATTGTCTGTGCCAAATTTCATCAAAATCGGTTGAGAGGTAAGCGGGAAAGCGTAACAGACAGACAGAGTTACTTTCGCATTTATAATATTTGTAGGGATTTTAAGAATACATACATATGCTCACGCCTGTATTTCCCGAAGGGGTAGGCAGAGGTGTTGTTATCACAACACCCACTGTTCACCGAATTTGATTAAGTGCCAACGTGACAGATGGTGAGTCTATCGCCGTCTCAGGCACTATACATACGTCTTTGAATTACTTCTCAGAAATATGCAGGTTTCCTCACGATGTTTTCCTTCACCGTAAAGCACGTGGTGTGAAATCACTGTACATAAGTTTTTTAGAAAAACTCATTGGTACAGGCCCCGCTGGGATTCGAACTTGTGTCGCTTGCGTAGCAGGCGACTGCTCTAACCCCAAGGCCACCACGGATTTTAAGAATATAAATTATATTCACATAAGAAATATAAGCAAATGGAGACAGTTCCAATGTATCAATAAAAGTAATGGTATAATATTGTTATGTCCACATGGTGCTAACCTTGCAGTATAATTTAAAAAACTTGTTGTTTCATTCTGAATTTCATTTGGCACATACATGGATCAATTAGTAGAAATATCAGTTTTGTAGTGAATGAGATCGCCAGTATTGTATAGGATTCAGTGTTGGATTGGATCTGACAAAATTTCATGAGTGGCCCGCAGATCCTAATATTTTTTTTAAATAGCCGAATTACTTTCTTATTGCATTAGCTATCTGCCAGTGAAATTCCCGTTAGTATCGGTCCAGCCGTTCCAGAGATTAGCCGGAGCAGACAAACAGAAATATATTTTTATAAATAGATTGATTATATACAGTGAATAGGAGTTAATTTGAAATTACAAATAGACAGAGCCGTGATGGCCTCGGGGTTTGAGCAGTCGCCTGCTACGCAAGCGACGCAAGTTCGATCCCCGGCGCGGCCTGTACCACTGAGTTTTTGTTAAAAACTTATGTACAATGATTTCACACCACGTGCTTTACGATAAAGGAAAACATCGTGAGAAAACCTGCATATTTCTGAGAAGTAATTCAAAGACGTATGTATAGTGCCTGAGACGGTGATAGACTCACCATCTGTCACGTTGGCACTTAATCATCTTCGGTGAAAAGTGGGTGTTGTGATAACAAAACCTCTGCCTACCCCTTCGGAGAATACAGGCGTGAGCATATGTTCATGTACAAATAGACACTCCAATTTGGTGGAAATGTGACTTTTTTCCATGAACGGACAAAGGGTTAGCTGATAATTCGATAATGCTTAGTGTTAGCACAGATTTCCGCTTTTGTATTGCAATGTATGTGTTAATCGTTCGTAGAGATCACCATTCAGTCTCATCCCCGAACAGCAGCTAATTCTGTAAGATATATCGACGTCGAGCTCGAAGTTAAGTTGTTTAATCATACGAAATAGTACTTTATCGTATATGTCTTAAGTATCATTTTTTAAATAATCAGCTATGGAAACAAAAACAAATAGTACCAGAAAAGAAAAATGACGATGTTTCAAAAGGCAGAACATATGCGTAAGAAGTTCCTTATTCTACATTGCAGGCTCTCGTGAGGAGCTCGTGGCACAGTTGCTATTACGCATATCATTCGATCAACGAAGTTAAGCAACGCTAACCTTAACCAGTAGTTGGATGAGTGACCGTCCGAGTTTCCTTCATGCCTCGGAGAGCACGTTAAGCTGTCGGTCCCGGTTGCCAATTTATCAGCTTTGGCAATCGTTACACGTCAGTCGGAGGCCTAAAATAGTCTGACAACTGGTTTAACACAGATCACCGATTTTCTTCGTAAAAGAGGTTGTGAAGGTCAGATGGCAGTCATTTCGTATAAAAATCTGGTGATCGGCCACATTGGGTTGAATCAAGTGCCGTCCCCAACAATGTATGGGATAAGGAAAAGGACTTAGAAAAGGGCTATACGATCAATTTATAATTTGGGACCCCGAGATTCGTTAAGGGAAAAATTTAAATCAATTGGAATTTTGACAGTGGCCTCACAGTATATTTTAGCTAACTTATTATTTGTGCATCAAAACATTGGATCGTTTCAAAAAAAATGTGATGTGCATAACATAAACACAAGGCACAAAAACAAAATTGTAGTGCCTGCGCATCGCTTACAGAAAGTACATGGCTCATTTTTAGGACAGTGCACACGCTTCTATAATAAATTACCAACAGAAATTGTAAACTTGCCCTTCAATAAATTTAAAGAGACCATCAAAGGAGTTTTGCTCAAAAAAGGATATTATACTGTAAGTGATTATATTTGTGATAAGGAACCCTGGGATGTATCTTTGTCGAAAAATTATTGTAAATAATCCCATTGGCACTGTACTTTTGCTACAATTAATTAATCTTAGTTTGATCTTTGCTTTGACTGGCTGGAATTTGCCTTGCTCACAAATATTTGTAATATTTTAGTTATTATATTTGACAATTGAGCATTTGTGCTGTGTCCCATGGGCTTATATTCATGAGATATAAATACTGTAACCAAAAACATTGTATAATATATATTTTTTTAAAAGAGTAATTGTTGAGTTTCTTGCCGGGTTCTTCTCAACAAAAGCTACCTTCCGAACCCGGTGGTAACATTTATAATCATGTATAATGTATTTTGTGTCCTTCTGACGATTTGAAAGTACTTTGTAAGAAGTCTAATCAAATAAAGATATTTTGAGTTTGAGTTTGAGTTTGAAAAAGGCCAGGGAGATGATGATTCCACATCGCAGGCTCCTTTAATTTAACACAAAAATAGTGGGGTTAACTGCTCATCATGACAGACAGCCATGTTCGGCGTTCATACCTCGTAACGTCACTTAAACGAGCCATTTCTTATGATTAAAACAAACAACTCGACATCGACTTCGCCGTCGAGATATGTTACAGAATAACCCAACAGCACTTGATACCATAAGCTAAGCTGTCTATGACGTCTATTACAATTCAATACAGGATTTTGTTATGCAGATGTGAATCCGGATCCGCTTTGACGGGCGGACGACGCCAATTGGCTGCGGTTGAGGATAACGCTGTTACTGGAAAAAGGTTTCATGTTATTCTATGTAAAGGGGAGATTTATTCATGGGCAGAATAGATTAACCGAATTCTAAGTACGGTTTCAATCATTAAGGTTTAAAAATTATTTCCATAAGTAATGATTTTTAATTTCTTTTGTAGATTCGTATAATGATTTTAAATCTAGAGTGAAATGGCAGTTTTACCTTTTGTTTAATTTGTTTTGCGTAAGAAATATCACAACACAGGTAATGCTATTTCATCGATAGAAAATATCTATGCACTTTATGTTAGTAGTCTGTAGATAAAGTAACATTATCCTACAGAAATGACATATGTCACGTGACTGATTAATGTCATTTCCATACCTTTTGTATCTTTTCTATTAGCGCAAAAGCGAGAGAATGTTGTTGTCTAAGACTACTGGAATTCTATCGTCTTTCACTATATAGCCATTGGGAATGCGTTCTTTATAAGGTCGGCTACTAGTTGCACGCTTGTTTAACACTAGCAAGTTTAGTCTCTATGGAGAAATGTGTATGTACATGAAGGTTCGCTCGTCTCATATAACATAGGGCAGTGGGGCTTAAATATAACTGCCTATCTCTTCGGGAAATACAGAAGCATATGCATGTGAAGAACTTTTCTCTCAGCTTACCCTTTTTTTTTGTATTGACGAGGGGGAAACCTTCAAAAGGTGCCCGACAGCCCTAGGAGAGGCAGGTCGGGGTATGCCCGGTGACCATCTTCAGTGCTCAGGGGGACTCCGGGTACTCTGATAGATCGCACCGGTGTCCCCCCACACTTTGCCAGGACACATCTCCGGGGCAGCTGTGTCGCCGCCCTGAAGACCTCGCTAGGTCGCTGTGCAAGGCAGCCCGCGGCTCGGTGGTCAAAATTCCCACCCCGACCACCGCCAGCAGGCCCTCCGGCCCCTTTTAGTCGCCTCTTACGACAGGCAGGGGATACCATAGCCAAATCTTAGACTCTGGCTATTGGGTGCTCAGCCTACCCTTGACTATTATTATTAAAACTATACTTATTAAAAGAAGGAAAACGTGTTTTACACCTATATTCTGTTCAATAACAAAGCCGAAACCCTTGATTCAGAAAATAATTGAGTTTACCACATACAGTATTCTCCACTAGACCAACTATGTATTGACGTAGCATAAGTGAGGTGCATTGTTCGAGATGCAGCCGCTGAAAGGATTACACCAGTTAGTTAAACTCCGATACTAGACCTGACTTTGGTATTGACTGATTGGATTGAATCCTGCAAGTAAAATGAATGTGTTGCCGGTTCGAATCTAAAACACATTTTATGTCCAAAACGATGACACTGTCATATTGCTGCTAACATTTACTGTTTAAGAACTAGCTGTGCCCTGAGGTTTCACCTGCGTAGACTGAATTTAAAGGGTGGCTTGCAGAACCCCAATGTTTTTTTTTTAAATAAAGGAACTTTGTAACACCAGCTATCTGCCAAAATTAATTCAGCAGTTTCGGATTTTGTCCGGAACAAACAGACAGACATACAGACAGAAAAAATTAAAACTTTTTTTTTTATGTAAGTACCGTATTAACTCTCATATGCATTTACTTTGTCAAAAGGTGTCAATTTGGAATTACGAATAGAAATTTAACTTTTATTCATATAGACAGTATACGTTGTAATTAATATATATTTAAAATCTAGCGGACGTCATGTGGTTTCACCAAAGTAGATCCCGTTCCCGTAGGAGTCAGGGGATAAAATGTACCCTGTGTTATTCGCTGATAGTGCAGCCATACATTGCTGAAAGAGTTTTAAAGACTAGTGCACTAGTTTTGTAGCCTATTCAATGTTGAAAATACATACAAATCTTTCCACTTCATAATATTAGTTTAGATAATTCCAAGAGAAATATGAGAAAAGGTTGGACGTTTGAATCAGAATCCTAATTCAAAAACGAATTAGTTCTATATAAACTTTAATTTCATGCAGCATCTCATCACCATACAATAAAAACCCGAACACAATCATCACAAGTCATGCGTCCCGGTACATTACAAAACCTAATCAAATATTTTTTCTACGAAACTAATTTCATATTAAATATCTGAGCCAGTAATCCCTGAGTACGAGGCAATATTAGTGGGAACCGGTCGAGATACGATCCCGACTCGATATTAGTTCAAACACCTACACTGGGTGACGGGTGAGGCTCCAATGTTCCACGATACGATGTTTCAAAAGTTCCAATATCATAATGTTTATTATACCGTGGTGTCCGTGGGATTTGAGTAGCTGCCTGACACGCAAACGACGTGCTTTTTTTAAGTTATTTCACATCACGTGCTTTATGGTGAAGGAAAACATCGTGAGGTAACCTGAATGTATCTGAGAAGTAATTCAAAGATACAATATGAATAATGCAGGTGGCGATAGACTCACCATCAGTCACGTTGGCACTTTATCATCTTCGGTGAAAACTGGGTGTTCTTATTACAGCACCTTTGCCTACTTCTACGGGGAATACAGGCGTGAGCATATGTATATATGTTTATTATTATTGCTTTCCACAAGTGTATCTTAGACTAGTATATAGGACAATAAATACCTATACTAGGATAACATCATTGACTCTGTTGATCACTGCAAATTGAAAGTTTAATAATTTCCATTTCATACATTACACGTATAACATTAATTCTATCAATTTATTTCTCAACATTGTTGTTGACAAATAAACTGATTATTATTAACATAATTCTTAATAATAATTAATAAAAAGGACAGAGAGATTTACACAAGCAAAATATTATGGACCCAGTGGGGCACATGAAGTAAATATTCAAATACTTTATAAGTATTGCTAATAAGGTTTTTAATATAAACATCTTTTAATTAAAATTAAAGATTTCTTACTAAGAAACTAGGTAGGTCAGGTATCCTTGACCTCATTTATATAGCAATTTAAAAAAAGGCATATTTTTCATAGGTCAAAAATAGCAATTGCGGTATGGCTATACTTTGGAAGTCATCGGTCATTCGGATTATAAAATATATTCGATTACAGCGTTGCAGCCTTGTAAAAAGCTTTCTCGTGAAAAGTTCGACGTATAACGTTAGATAATGGAGCCGCACACTGGACTCCGGCTTCGTCAAATATTTTCTTGCGCCCGGTACTAGTATGTGTACTTTGTTATTGTTATGAAGAGTAATATGAAAATTCACGTGTAAACCAAAAATTAATTTGTTGCCATTTATTTGTGTTTCATTATCGAACAGTGTGAAGGTGTGTTTGTACATTTAATGAAAATGTATTTTCAACTACGAAGGTATTGTAGTGAAGGAAAATATATAGATATTTTCAAGCGAAATATTTACGTTATAGTTATGAAGTTCATCATCTCCATCCTCATCCCATACATTGTTGGGGTCAGCACTTGATTCAACCCGATGTGGCTGATCACCTGATTTTTATACGAAGCGACTGCCATCTGACCTTCGCAACCCCGAGGAAAATCTATGATCTGGGTTAAACCAGTCAGACTATTTTATGGCTTCTGACTGAGCTGTAACGATTGCCAAAGATGATGAATTGGCAACCGGGACCGACGGCTTAACGTGCTCTCCGAGGCACGGAGGGAAATCGGGCGGTCACCCATCTAACTACTGGCTAGGGTTAAGGTTGCTTAACGCTGAGCGAATGGTATGCGCAATAGCAACTGTGCCACGAGCTCCTCTTATAATTATGAATTTACGACCATAAAGTAATATTTTTTTATTTTATATTTTCATTATCATATAGGTATTTGAAGTTGGTGTTCTATATCCATACTTCCAACCTTATAACCCTTAGAACACTAACAGCAACATTAATAATTCCTTGAATGTAAGCATTTCGGCCCTGCAGTTGGTAGGTTTTAATATCTATGAGCTCTACAGTTTTATTAAAGAAATAGTGAAAAAAAAAAACGAAAACATTACAATCTAGTACTTTACAAGCTGTGCCCTGCGGTTTTACCCGAGTATCTTTCATTTAATTCCCGCAGAACCCTAAATATTTTTTTAATTAAAAGTAGCCTAAGTTACTCCTTGTAATATTAGCTATCTGTCAGTGAACGTCCCGTCAAAATACGCCGTTTCAGTGATTACCTTGAAATAGACAGAGAGAGAAAAAAATAATTAGCTTTATAAATCAGTAGGTACCGTTTATACGTTCATATGAATTTGGTGAAAAGCTGTTATTTTGGAATTACAAACAGACACTACAATTTTATATATATGTATATAGATGAATGTCTAAATAAAACTACGTCTCTGTAAGCACAATGGTACATGTAAGTGAAAACCCACCAACCAATACCGCACCTCATTTCTAACCCCCCCCAAAAATCTCGCACATAATTGGACGACCCTGGTCAAAATAAGCCCCAGTAACTCGGCCGCCGTCAAACAGTATTGAGAACAAGGTGGGTCCGAGTGGCCGGGCCCGATAGCTTAATCCCGGCTTTTTATCTCCACTGTGTCCCGGGTTAACTACGAGCTATCGAGTAATAAAGTAGGGTTACTGATGCCAACTGATGGTTATTCAATTAAAATCCAACTTCATTAGGTTCATATTTTGTTTAAATAAGTCTTTTCGACTTCAATTGGTATTAGAATGGTTTTAGTGAATAAAAGTTAATAGCAATCAGCCCTAGAATTAATATTTGCATTTTACTATAAAATATGTACGTCAGTAGACAACATGAAATGATTAAGATAGTAGGAAACAAAAATATATAATACTAGCGGACTTCACGCGGTTTCACCCGCGTAGTTCCCGTTCCCGTGGGAGTACGGGGATAAAATAAAGCTTATGTTACTCGCTGATGATGTAGCTTTCCAATGGTGAAAGAATTTTTGAAATCGGCACAGTAGTTTTTGAGTTTATTAATTACAAATATGCACACAAAAATACAAATCTTTCCTCTTTAAAACCTTAAAAAATAATCTAACAGCTGTTATATACTATGTAATTATTTATTCAGTTTAGGCTCCGGTAAAATACTTTATGGATGTCGATAAAAGTACCGTTTCAGAAACTAGCCTTCATCATGTTTGTAAATGGCTAACCAATGCTAGATAAAAGGAGTAATGACCTGAAGACGTACTAACTCTTCTTAGAAGGCTAGTTTACCAAAGCCTTGGTTTAGACATGGTTGAAACCATGGACAAAAAGTCCATCTGCATTCAAGGCCATCACAAAAGAAGATGCAACTAAACTAAAGATTATTTAACCTGATAGAGCTTGCAATATCATGGCAATACGGCCCAGTAAAAATCTTTACACTACTCACATTTTTTTCCACGGAAATGACAAACAGCCGGGTTATATGTGATTTATACTCCCTACAACCCTTTTGGGCAGCCCCGGAAACTATTAGAACGCACTGGTAACATTTAAAATCCTGTAATTTCATTGCCTTTCTGGCGATTTTAAAGTACATTGTAAGAAGTCAAATCAAATAAAGATATTTTTGATTGATTGCACTGGTGCCCTTCAGCATTTTGCCTGAGCGATGATAGTAGGCCCCCAGAGTATCTTGGGAGCCTACCAACATCAGTTTACTATTAAATTAAATTTAATTACTATTAAATAAAACGTAGTTTACACCCTGGAGGTAGGAATTGCTGCGCCCCTGGAATCCTCGCTGGGATCTATATTCTACTCCTAAGATCTATACATCTATAGAGAAAAATAAAGTGACGTATCTGCTTGTAATTCCAAATTAACAGCTTTTGACTAAATGTATATGAAATTATATACGGCTAACAAATAAAAAAAACATTAAAAAAAAATCTCTGTCTGTATGTCCATCTGTTTGGTCCGGCTCATCTCCGAAACAGCTGGATCGCTTTTAACGGGACTTTCACCGGCAGATAGTCAATGTTACTAGGAGTAACTTAAGCTACTTTTATATTAAAAGAATACTAGAGACCATGAAATTAAGTCACAGCTAATTAACAAATATATTGGGTGACTTCATTTCTGATTGTTTGATGAAAAATGTAAAAGATAAATGCATCAATATGGAGATGTGGCAAGGTGTACCTGATTTCCTTGTATAATGGAACCTTGCAAAGGATTTGAGCCAAGGCCGAAACGCCTGCGGGTTGCGGTGTGTAATTTATTGCAAAAATAAAGGCCGCCCCACGGCTATTCGATCGGATATAAAGCAGGTGTTACATCGGCTCGTTTTAAACCCTTCAGGGGCTGTATGCTGGAGTAATGATCGCTTATGTATCAGATTTATCGTGAGATTTTAAGCCAGGTGAAAGATTACTTGGACAAGTATTTTAGTCATACCTTTTCTTACTGCATGCAGCCTTACTTTGCCATGATTGTTTGACTCATATTATGAGACAGATGTATATGACGTGTATACATCTGTCACTGTCATACAGCTGAACTAACTATGCAATAAGAGCCCAAAAAGTACAGACGATATGAAAAGTGGTGTGGTTCCCATTTTGATCGTATTTTTTTTGGCTAATGAACGCGAACGCGGATCTTAAACTTGAAAAACTATCTACGGTTAACTCCATCAAGGAATTTTTCTCCTTACGAAAACTAAAACATTTATATATTCCAAAGCACAGTGTTGACACTTCCTGTCACTAAACCTTATTTTCAATAAAAACGTACAATTAAAAAAACCGATACACAAAGTCTCTGATACTCGTCTCAAGAGTAAGGCAAGATAGAATGTATGTACAAAACGAAACATAAAAATTTTAATCACGCACATTGTAAATGAAAGCAACAAGCGATTTTAAGCCTTAGCGGCTTGGTATTAAAGGCAAACGTGACGGTTATCAATCCGCAAACATATCTCTGTATTTGCAAAACTTTATTTGCGGCTCGTAGGACTAACTGGCGTTTGAATTTGGACTTTATTTTGTTGTAGATAAGACTCTAAGGTGTTGCGGTAGGGGTGTAAATTTCCGTGTTTTGTGTAAACACTCGAATCGCTAGGGACCCCTAGAGCAGACGTCAAAAAAGTGCCGTAGAGTTTGCTAACGAGGTAGGGGAAACAATGTGTGTTCTCCTTATAACTTTTTGAATACACCCCCTTTCGTTTCTAGATTGTAATTGAAATTGATCGCGGGATTTGTCTTCGGATGGAAGTTGGACAAAGACTTATTACTCTTTGATGAGTACTTTACTTGGTAAATAAGTCCCCCTCAAAATATTTGGAGGTGCGACAGAAATTATTTCGCGTTTCTCGGTTGAAATTACATCTTCAACAAAGCCTGCGCCTTATAAATTAAGACGTTAATGATCAATTAACAATTCGATACACTCTCTGTCAGTACTGAAAGGGCCTGATGCAGCATTTTATAGTATAACTACAGATTCTTAATGTTAGATTTAATTGGGTGAGGTTAAATTAGTAAACCTTTTTTAATCAGAGTCTACCTCACAGTCTTTCAGGATAGTATAGTTTATGGTCTAATTTGAAAAAAAAAACTACGCTGTGACTTTAGATACTTACGATCATCAGAGTGTAGCATTAAATATATAGAATGGACATCTCTGTACTACTGAAACCGTATAAACACGTAACCGATATAGTGATACCAGTTTCGTAATACTCTTTGTTTTTATCGGTCAATAGTGATTAAGTGCCACTTTATTACCTAAACCCAAAATTGTTTTAGTATTTTTTCATTGTCAAACTTCGAATTAATACAATTCATACATTGGTGCAAATGTGAGGTTGGTAAGCGGAACCAACCGGAGGATAACAATCTCGATTCTGGGCCCATAGTCTACCGTGCCGAATGCTAATGTGAACACTCGATACGCCACTCGTTATGGTACCAACTTTGTTTAAGAAATATTTGCTACTTGTGAGAATTGTATCAGAAATATACATTGATCTGTGTCATTAACATATCAAATATTGTGGTTTTTATCGCAATCCACGCTGCTATTATAAAGAGGAATGATTTGTTCATCAGCGAGTAACATAGGCTTTATATTATCCCCGTACTCCCACGGCAACGGAAACTACGCTGGTGAAAGCGCGTCTGCTAGTGTTTAATACTTTGATGTAACTGAACGAGCAATGGATGATAATTAGATGACATTATTTTGACGTTTCGATGACAGTTGTCACAGAATTGAACCTACGTTGTATGTCACGACCTGTCAATCTATAGCTGTTATATTCAAGCAGTCATATCAGAATGAAGCTTTATGGTGCTCCCACACTACGTTTGAAAATGTTTACAAACATTTTATAACACCTAAAATATTCTAATACGTGGAATGTGAACGACGTCAGGACCACAGGTGTGAAAGATTTCATCCTCCATCCAAACTCACCAGAAAGAAACCCATTAAAATTAAGCAATACCCACCCTAAGGAGCTGTCAAAGTGATAATAAACGGGCCGGAGCGGGAGGGGTATATGTGCGAGAGAGAGAACAAAACGCGATCCGTCTTAATATTAATGTAGTTGTTAGGTGGAATGATGAATGGTGACATAGCAAAGCACTTTGTGGCAAGGTCCATTATTATTCTTAGCAAGCGTTTAGTTACCAATTTAGTTGATTTAGACATATATTTTACATAATTCAACATTTTGCGGCTAATTCCCGTTTGTTTCGCTTACAGTTTGCTGTCTGTATTCATATTAAAAGGGTAAGTTTGGACTCGAGCCTGTTATGGTTTTAATGAACATTATCTCCTGAGTAACTTGACCGAATCTTATTATTATACATACATACATATGCTCACGCCTGTATTCCCCGAGGGGGTAGGCAGAGGTGTTGTTATCACAACACCCACTTTTCACCGAAGATGATTAAGTGCCAACGTGACAGATAGTGAGTCCATCGCCGTCTCAGACACTTTACATACGTCATTGAATTACTTCTCAGAAATATGCAGGTTTCCTCACGATGTTTTCCTTCACCGTACAGCACGTGGTGTGAAATCACTGTACATAAATTTTTTAGAAAAACTCATTGGATTTCGAACTTGCGTCTCTTGCGTAGCAGGCGACTGTTCAAACCTCAAGGCCACCACGGCTCTATTATTATTTTATGGACAATGTGGCCGGTCACCAGTGTCTGCTTGTAAAGTACATTTTATCTAGAAAAATCATTTTTTTTTTGTCTTTTCATTGTTTTTCAGAGCATTCCTTTTTTAATTTGATTAAAATAAAACAAGATACAAAAATTCACATTACAATTTTTGAGATCTAAACTCATCATTATATGAAATATAACAATTTAATTTAAATTTTATTAGATTTATGTTATAGCTTAAATAAAAAAATAAATACAACAGTTCGAATATGACCCTTTATGATATTTTGTATACAGTAACAGGAAAAGAAATTCTTAAACTAGCATTACATAAAATGTTGCTTACTTTACTAATGACCTTAAGTCCTGCATTTATTTATTCAAAGAATACAACTTTAAGGGACTCCTTTTAAGAATATATTTTAGTTATTAGATTATATTATTTAAAATAGTATGTTTTCTACTTTGTATTTAATCGTACCTAACGGATTCGTAAAGATTTAGTTTGTGGCCAGTTTCTAACGGTTTCTCTACTCTCCATTCCACGTAACATAATTTAAACCCCCATTTAAAAAATGCCAACGTACCGAATTCAATAAAGTGGAATATAAAATGGTATATTTTATAATAACTGCGGTTTCTGCTTGCTGAGCGGCACCGGTGTTCGAAGCTAAGTTAATTTATCGAACTCCTAGCCCGTAAGGTAAGGTAAGCGGTTTTACACTTGGCTTAACTTGCTTTACTTTAGGCTTTTAGCTTTCTGAGTTCTAACTTAGTTGGGTTATATAGAAATGTACTTCTAAATACTCGTATATATAACTCAAAGGTGACTGACTGACATAGTGGTCTATCAACGCACAGCCCAAACCACTGGACGGATCGGGCTGAAATTTGGCATGCAGGTAGATGTTATGACGTTAGCATCCGCTAAGAATGGATTTTGATTAATTCTACCCCCAAGGGGATAAAATAGGGGATGAAAGTTTGTATGAAACTTTGTCAATTTTAAACCGATATAATATATAAAACTAAATCTACCCGGGTGAAATCGCGGGGCACAGATTGTACATACATATGCTCGCGCCTGTATTCTCCGGAGGTGTAGGCAGAGGTGTTGTTATAACAACACCCACTTTTCACAGAGGATATTTAAGTGCCAATGTGACAGATGGTGAGTCTATATCTTTGAATAACTTATAGAAATATTTTCCTATTAATATTGTTGTGTTGGAGTTTAGAAGTTTGAAAATTTATTAATTTTAATGGGACACGAGAAATACTCTTTATCATGGAAAATTATAAAGGTTCCCGTATGATAATTTAGAAGCAGACAATACTGTGGATATATGCTAGATTGATAAGCAATTGCAATTGCAAATACGGGTATATCGGAGCGAAAATTTTCTTAAAAAAGAAAAGAAAACAATACCTGTTTAAAACAGTGTAGGTATTTTGATATTGTATATGTTCTGCGTGAGTAAGAAAGCCGGTTGGATTCCGCTGAGTACAACCAATAAGTATGTGAATTTAGGCGTAGATGCTCTACATATATATAAGTTTATTCAAAATACAGAACCCTAATGTTATATTTAAATAAAAGTTACTCCTTGTAACATTAGCTATCTGCCAGTGAATGCCACAGTTAAAATCATTCCAGTCTTTTAGGCTTTTTTATGATTATATCGTTTATACTTACTTTCGTATATAATAGGATAGATAAACAGGTGTCGGGGAAAAAGCAACAGTTGTCTTCTAGAAGTTGAAGCGTTTTATGAATATGTCACTATGTTGAAGTCGTAAAATATCTAGCTCCAACGATAACGTAGTTATAGGCTATGGTTGCTAAGGGCCGAAGAGCTCGCGGTCTTAAGCAATTGAATGAACGCGCGGCCGCGTTTACCTACATTACGTACGCGGTAGTTAAACTTGTTAAATTATGGAGAAGGTTAGTGATTTCGTAAAATGGTTTAGGTAGTGGGAGAAAAAAAATAAAAACGTAGTTCGATTTCACGTGAATAACTCTACGTTACAGCTGACTTTTATGCCAGAATAAGGTCGTGATATGGTATTTTTTCACCGTCAATTACTCGAAAACGGAAGAAGATATTTTTATCATAATAATTTTATTTGCTTCGTAAAATAATAACCTATCACATATTTTAACAGCTGTCCTATTTTCCTCAACACTGTATATTTGGTTAGTTTTCCCATTAAAAAGTTTCTCGTAGTTTTGGACCAATTTGTCTACCATCCCTAAATCGCCCTCCACGCGACGCCTGACCAGCCAGTAAATAAGATAATTTCTTAATAAACACAGTACATGAAGAAATATGACTCTTATGTGCAAGATCAATAAAGCACAGTGTTGCGGCAACGTTTCGCCTAGTGATTAATGACACTATATATCAATTACTGACGTCGGTTGCACCTTGGTTTTTGCCGGTAACTTTCAGAGGGGTCGTAACGGGAACGGCACTCGTCGGGGACCACTGCATCTTTTATCTAACCAGACTGGAAATGGATTCGCAAATTGAATGTTTTCTGTTACTCTTCTTATAAGTACGGAAATGTCGAAATAAAGAAATTCCTTGCTTCGTATAAGTAAGTAGGGAAATGTTGTCGAAATAATAAAGTTCCTTGGCATTAAAGAATAATTAACGTTTTTAAATCACATATTATTCTTTATTGTCGGTTACACAGCCTGAAGATATTTAATTTCTGTTTTTCTGACAATTTGAAAGTACTTTGTAAGAAGTCTAATCAAATAAAGATATTTTGAGTTTGAGTTTGAGTTTGAGTTTCACTGTGAAAAAGAACTTTTGTCTGTTTGTTCCGGCTAGTCTCCGAAGCGGCTGGACTGATTTTAGCGGGACTTTCTCTGGTAGACAAATAATTTTACAAGGAGGAACTTAGGTTACTTTTATTTTAAAAAAGTATTCGGGTTCCATGGGTACCCGTGAAATTAACTCAACACGGGTAAAACAGCGGGTCATTGTTAAAAAAGCTAATTACCCAAATATATAAAATACGATGGCTCTTGAAAACACTAAGCCAGACTAGCATAGCAAGCTACAGAAGCCGTCATGAACTATGAGCGCTCGGTGAAAATAGTGGGGGTAACTACGCATTTATTTATTCGTGTCGCACCTGACAGACAGATTCATATAGCGACTAGTAAGCATTCAAGATCAGTAGGTCTAAAAAGGCCACTTTGGGAGAATCATAATGTGATTCGAATATGATTCATCATCAAAATGGTCACTTAGGTACAATTCATATTATGATTCACGAATGGTTAATATTTCTCAATTCACCTGTCTTACACTTTCCTATGAAGATTCCTAAAATGGTCCACAAAATATGAATTGCTTTTGTGGCAAATAGCATCATAAAAAGTTAATTAGAGACTAACATCTACAATTATTGTAATCATTCGAGAATCATAATATGCATCGCACAAAAGTGACCATTTTTTCATTTCGATTATGAATCATATTCAGATCACATTATGATTCTCCCAAAGTGGCCTTTTTAGACCTCTAGTATTGTAAAAATCCACAATCTTCTTAAATAAGATTCTTTTCCACTCTACGCTTTGTAAGTAGAAGAATACAAATACAAAACCGTCACCCAGTCCTAGCAATATTAAGGTAGTAATTTGAAAAGTTACACGACTCCTTAGTAAAGTAACCGTGCTATGGTGTCCCGAGTTTTGACGGTTAATATCAATGAATAGCGCCCTGGGGAAGGCCCGTATTATTCTTGAGGCTATTATTATAGTTAGCCGGACAGACGCGTCCCATGCGTATCTCGAATGTGAGCATGGACTATGGATTAGCGGTAGTGATTTGGGTGTAATCTGTAGAGACTATCACTATGGATTGGGATGGTTAGTGATTCGTCGGAAATTTGTTGAGAAATGTATAGTGTTTTGATTATGTATTTTTTGTATTAATTCTATGAACTTGTATGTTATTTAAGGTTTTATAGAAATTAATTCATGTTCGTTTGTCTCATTTAAAATAAAAGATTTTATTTTTGATTGGAAGATTCCATTAGAATGAAGAAAATTAAAATGGAGAAATTCCTGATAAAATATTAAAATTAAATTGATACTAATTGGAAATCCTTTAAATATTGCTATTATTTATTCAAGCAGTATCTCCGTATTGATCTAAGATCCATCTATTTTCAATTCCAAGCCAGTCGTAATATTCCGATTCATGAGTTATTGTGCAATAATATTTTCAAATAAATTGTTTTATCAAATTAAGAGCAACGTTACTAACACAGAGACTAGAGTTCTGGGGCCCAACCATGATCTGCCTTCCACTATCAAACTCTACATAAACGAAAAGCCATTATTAACAAAGCTCCACAATAATGGAATGCTTTCACGATGGACTTCAAGACTTTAATGAGCTGTCAAAACCAACTTCACGCTTAACTTACATCTTTTACAACCTCATTTGGGAGCAACTTCACTTGGTACCTGAACTGCGTCTGTGAAGTTAACGAAGTAGATCGGCTTACTCAAAGCGTTCTATGAAAATTTTTAAACTTCATAACTACTTTGGAAATCTGGGGGGTGAAATCCGAGTGTATTATTTGTGTAGGTACCAGAGCCAGCCCTCGGTCACCAAAAAGAGTTTTAATTTTTCGGGTTAATTTAAAGCCTATGACACTCACAATAGCGTGCCTTTCCATTGATAAAATAATTTTAGAAATTTTGTCCGGCCAGGGATTATTTACCCACATTACCTGCAACCTCACAAACGTACAAACTTTATTATATTATGTACAGATAAGCTAAATATCGCTTTTATTGATATGAAGTATAGATAGAGCGTATTGCCTTAAAGTCTTAATACTTGAATTATGATTTATCACGTTTAAAAGAGTATCGTTTTTTATATTTTTAGTATTTTTCCGGATTTCCCAAAGATTGAAAAATACTTGAAGTACAGTAGTGATACAAAAATACCACGGGTTCAAAACGTGTACATATAACCAATCAAGTTTGTTCTATAGAGGATGACAAACGGCTTTAAATTTAGTGATGTGATATGTAGCTTAACATCGACAAATCATAAAAGAATAAGAAGAATACGCATATCGGAAGTGAGTACTGCCAAAAAAGATTAAGATCGTATGCTGAGTGGAACGCTGTTATCAAAATGTAAGACGAATCGATGCCCCATACTGTTAAGTGTCAGAACAATGTATCGTAGGATCTCAATACAACATTACAAATCTGCTTTGTCTACAATTTTCTGTTTATCGCCGTCCTAAGCCGTACAAACGTCACTGAATCACTTCTCAGACATATGCAAGTTTCCTCCACGATGTTTTCCTTCATCGTAACGCACGTGGTGTGAAATTACTGCTCATAAGTTTTAAGAAAAACTCATTAGTCACTTAAGTAAGATTAAGTAAGATTGCGTCACATGTCAATTAGATCGCACAGCGGACTAATTTTCAGTTAATAATTTTTTTTATTGAAAATTAGTTCGTTATACAAAAATTGCAATAATCAGTTCCAATCTATATTATGACTTCTTTAAAAAATCATTTACCAAGTAAGTTGTGAGGCGAAACCTGTGGTGAATACCGATTCTGTTTGTTTGACGAAGCCTGCGATGCGGATCTATGATCAGACTTATATTTTTTTTTTTCTCTTGCTGTTTCGATCCCTTTTATTTTTATTTCTTCTTTCCTCAACTTAACTTAACTTAATCTGTGATTAAATACGCTATGTCTAATTTTTCAATTTAATTGTTTAATTAACTAAGTATAATTAAAATCATAACAGTGTAAAGTTTGCATGAGCAGCGGAAGTCAAAGTCATAAGTGCGTCGCAATTAGACATAAATTTCCTGTTTTTATTACAATATCCGAACACTAGTTTAGGGTTCGCTAGGGCAGGTGAAAATGGGATAGTTATTAGTATGTCACCGGTACACGCTTTACACTTCAGTTCACAAAAATTATACCATGATATAAAAGCTATGTGCAGAGTCGAAACAAAGGCACGCCACATAATATGTTAGACACTGATCACAAAGTTCATTATGTATTACGCGAATAATTGGAAACATTCCTATTATTCGTAGTAAAGAGTTTTGAGTTTATAGTAAGTATTTATTATTATTCCAACAGTAACAAAATCAAAAAATATTTTGCACGTCTGTGAATTCATTAAACATTTCTTTGGAGAAATGGCACGATGATTTGTAAAGGTTCGCCATCCCGGTTATAGGGTGATAAATATTATAATTGTGTAAATGGTGTGGGTTGTCAGAAACAGCGCTTGGTGATATCAGTTGCTGAACCTACATTTTTTAATGCATATTTTTATGCAACATATAATCCTACAACAAATTATTGTTTCGTTATCTGAATTAATAAATAAGATTTTCTTTCTACGATAAAAAAAATAGTTATTTATGCCAATTGCCACCTCTTTGCACTGGAAGGTTAACCTCCTTAGAATTAAATATGGTAGTTATGACATCTTGAAGGTTAACATGAGTGGGGACGCTATGCTTTGCTGGAATTATTTTATCTGTTATTGTGACACTGAGGTCTTGTTAGCATAGTTGGCACAAGCTGGCACAGTTATTGATAATACAGTACATTAACTGAAGTTAATCTTAAATATTACGGCCATACATACATACATATACAGATGCTCACGCATGTATCCCATGGTGGTAAGCAGAGACCACCGTTTGCAACAAGCTACGATCCTTACATGCTTCTTTCGCTTCATCCACATTCATGCGTCTCTGCATACACTTTCTTCGGTTACGAGTGCTTCGAAATTGACCTTTGTGAAAAATACTATTAATTTGGTCATAGTAGTTGTTCCTTGGACGCCCTCTACTTCCGTTCACATTCGCTCTATAAATTTCTTTCGTTAATCGCCTTTCACTCATCCTTTCGATATGTCCAAACCATCTCAACATACTTTTTTAAATTCTGGTCACCACATTATTCTTCAACTTGCAACTGTCTCTTATCACACTATTTTTCATTCGATCTACAATAGTGACCCCACATATATTTCGTAACGAACGCATTTCCACTGCATTCACTCTACTTTCATGTTTCTTCTGCCATTACGGCCAATAAGTTAAAACTGTTCTTCGCAATTAGTATTCGTGCTAGTCACATCTGTAACCTTACAGTAGCTTGCCATTTGAATGATTGCAAGATTTGCCACCTTTATGCAATTCAATAATCTATTGGTCTATCTGCATGAGCTTGAAGCTAGCTTCTGGGACACTGTGTACTAGAATTAACCACGCGAAATAACAAAAATAAATACGTTTATTCGATAATTTACTTTGTAAAGTGTTAACAAGGTAAGCGTAACCTTTATAATGCAGTCATGATTAATATCCTTACCTCTAAACCTCTAATCTCTAATTAAACCCTTACTAATTCCGTCCAATAAATTAAAGATACAAATCTAATTACACACACTATTTACATACCCTACACACATACCTATTACGTTAACGATATTTCGTTGGCAATTATTTTTGTCCCGCAGTGTATAAAGGTGAAATAAAACATTAATTGCTGTCAGGCAGCGAGGGGCGAGACAAAAGGTTCGTTTTTTCGTAACTATTGTACCTACGGGATCCTCCGTCACGCGCCGGGTACGTCCCTGTTTCAAACGTCAAACGCGACCAGACGAATAATGCCGATCGATAATTTTTACTCCGACGCAAGAATAAAATATTTCGGTGTGGTACCTTTTAATTTTTGGGAAGTGTATATTAACTGAACTGGAAAATATAAGACGCCATTCAACTTTAGATTTAATATCTGTCATTTACCTTTGGGCTATCTTGTGCCGTTCCATGAGTAAGTTTTTCTCGAAGCAATTACGGTGTCGAATATTGGAACTACCCGACTGGACCTTCAGTCTGACGACCAGACTTAAAAAAGATCGCAGTGAAATAAAGCTGCAGTGTAGTTGTGTTTGTGCAGTGGATCGTAACTGTGATTTAATTTTCTATAGGGTGGAAATTATAACACCTTTTTTTGTGAATGACCGAGTTTTTTTTACAAAAGAAAATTAAGTGGCGATTTTTTTTTAACAAAAATAAATATCACAAAAGAAAACTTGATATTTTTTCTTAAAAAATAAATACTTAACTACAAATAAATAATCTTGTAAACGGTGCCCAAATTTACCTTCGTATTCTAACGATATTGTAGCAGTTTTTCATAACCTGTAAAAAAAGGTTAAAAGGAAGATTTATAAAAATTTAATCGCCTCCGAACACACTAAATTTCATGAATATTGTTGGATCCGGTTCCGGAATTCTGAATTCTGTTCTTATTTGGTCTAGAAGTAACTAATTGGAATTGTCTACATTCATATTATAAAGTGGAAAAATTTGATTGTTTTTATTTGCATTGAATAGGCTTCGAAACTACTTGAGCAATTTGAAAAATTCTTTCTTCTATGGATAGCTACATCATCAGCGAGTAACATAGGCTATATTTGATCCTCGTACTCCCACGGGAACGGGAATTACGCGGGTGAAACATGCAAAAAATGATCGATAAATTCTCCGTCAGGAATCGAATTGTAAAATTTTTATATTGGACCCTAGACTTTCGCATAGGCATACTTAGACAAGTATCTATCAAAAATATACGTACTTATAAATTCTAATTACTGCCCAAATATTTTTACAGGATTTAAATCGTCATTAGATTGGCATGCCGACCGAATAAACAGTTTGTAGGGCTGTCAAATAAATGTCAAATGGCTCTTAACAATTTTATAGGTTGGACGTAAAGTTAAACGCTATTTTATGGGACGATTATGTCCCTTACGAAATAGGGAGCATCTCGAGATACGTGCTTTAAATACTTTGACTCGTCTGATTTAAAGAAGCTTTCGAAATGTCGCATTTATACCATTTTAAGTACTACGACTGGAATGTGTTGTTATACTTCAAATATGTACTTGCAATTAATATAAAATACTCCCGAGATAAAATTTTATTGAATTTAATCACAAAATTAAAAAAAACACGTACAGTTGAATTGAGAACCTCCTTCGTTTTATTACTGATGCAATTTAAGGTTGAGGTTTATAAATTGATTCCTAAGCAATCAATTTATTTAAAAGCATAACAAAATATAATTGCACCTATTACCTATATTGGTAATAAAAGCATGGATTTTATATTACTAATTGTCTCTTATTTCACTTAAACAATATTAACTATGTTTTACTTAGTGATATTTTACATACATACATACATATGCTCACGCCTGTATTCCCCGAAGGGGTAGGCAGAGGTGTTGTAATCACAAAACCCACTTTTCACCGAAGATAATTAAGTGCCAACGTGACAGATGGTGAGTCCATCGGAGTCTGAGACACTTTACATACGTCATTGAATTACTTCTCACAAATATGCAGGTTTCCTCACGATGTTTTCCTTCACCGTAAAGCACGTGGTGTGAAATCACTGTACATAAGATTTTTAGAAAAAGTCATTGGTACAGGCCCTGCTGGATTCGAACTTGCGTCGCGAGCGTAGCAGGCGACTGCTCAAACCTCAAGGCCACGGCAGTGATATTTTTTTTAACTAAAATCAAGGTAGCCTATGTTACTACTTATAACATCATCTTTAAGTGGAACTCGTTTCAGCGATTAAATAATTAAACAAGGACACATATTTTTTATGTAAGTACCTCAAACACTTCCATTACTTATATGTATTTAGAGACAGACACTTAAATTTTATTCACGTGAAAAGATAATTTAAAAATATTGACTACTACCATGTCTTTTATTTCTTTCATATTTCTAGTAAACGACAAAGACAACCCTAGTGTTTGTTCAAAAATGGATTGAATTGAGTTTCCATGTAGGTAATTGTCGTCTTGGTACGTTTGTTTGCGCCTCCGATGATTGGTCTGCTCGGCTTTTCAACTTGAAAGCTTTACGTCATTAAACTTGATGGAATCGTTGACATATTTTAGATTTTTTTTATATTGGATTGGAGTCTACTTATGGAATAAACTCTATCTATCCTTTTTTAAGTCTATATCACAAAAGGAGATGGGAGATACTCTTAAACCAAGAACTATCTTGGTTTGAAAGTAGTCTATATTTTGTAACAAGGGGGTAATAGCTTCTGGATCGCCTCTGTTGCTCTGAGTCTAGGTGAGCTGCGATTCCCCAGGCATGACACTCGCCTGGATGAAAGATCTTCCGTTATGGATACACCGACCGCCGCGTGGACAGCGGAAGGGTGATGTCCGACTCGCACCGACTATACTCCACGGTGTTCCTTCTGGTCGCTAAGTGGAGGGTTCACGTGTTATACCAACAAAAAAAAAATCAAGTGACCATGCTCATCCCTATGACCTTGACCACTCGCTCTCCCTATTCCTCTATCAACTAGAGTGCTCGGGAGTGTAAAACTATTGGTCTTCCAAAGCAAGAAACTAATTAAAATCAGTATTTATGACCAAAGGTTTGGTATAATGATTCGTCAAAAAGGGCCGACATATATCAATGGTATATAACCGATACGGCATAAATATATAGAGAACGGGTTTCAAAGTGGGCGTTAAAACGAAAATAATTTGGGAACTTCTGGTATAGAGTATAGATGTCGTCATTACCCTCCTTAACCCTCAAAATTTCATCAATCCTCTAAGATCAGCAGGGATGACTGCTTCGGAAGAGTACCCTCAGCAGTGGAGGGACACAGGCTGATAAGAGAGAGACAGACAGAATCCGAGAAACTACGAGTTTAGGCTGCTTTGATATAAAAGTCAGTCAGTCCGGACTTTGAATATTTTTATGTAAAGATTACCCAATATTACTTATACGTTCACGTCTGTATTCCCCGAAGGTGTTGTAATAACAACACACACTAGACAGGTGATGCCGTATCGCCGTCTCAGGCACTATACACGTCTTTGAATTACTTCTCAGATGTATGCACGATGATTTCCTTCACCGTAAAACACCAGAATTACTCGTGCTCTACCTCTGCACTAGAATATGCTATTACATATTTGATCAATAGGAAAATTCCTATTGATCAAATATGAATATGACAATGAGGGGCCCGGAGAGATATTATATCCACGTTGAGCCAACAACGTCTTGAAACTTGCAAGTACTGACAGTTACGTATGCAGGTAGCAATTAGAGGTAGTTGGAAATTAACTCGTACACACGGTTTTCAATCTAACTCCGACGTATCTTGTACGTCTTTGCATTACATTCTTCGCGTAATTTTAACTTTATAATTTGTTTTACTATGGAACCAGATATTTTGCCATATCACATAACTATGTGTTGCTTGTTACAGCTTAAAGTTGGTGATATAGTGTTGGGCACATTGCTTACACTATTGATCTATTCTAATAGTAAGTTTGTTTGTAACGAATTGGCTTAAAAAGCACTAGATCGATTTGAAAAATTCTTTCAGCAATGGATAGCTACATTATCAGCAAAAATATCGGCTGTATTTTATATCCGCACTCCCACGGGAACGGGAACTACGCAGGTCAAACCGCGTGACGTCCGCTAGTGTATCAATAAATTATTGGAAAGGAAACATTTGCAGTATGATAATTAATTTGTAATATCCCTAGTCTTCCCTATCTCCGTAAAAGACCCAAAAAATGAGCTTCTTCCCAACTGCTGAACAAAATTCCTCAACTGTCACTACAGCACCTGATACTACATCAGGATTCTTAGGCTGTAATATAATATTCAAGTTGTACTCACCATCCTGTTTGACAGTGTTCCCAAGAGGTCCGCAGCTCGCGAGCCAGACCAGCAGGATCCACCTCATCATCAGACCGAAGCCTCTCTGCAGCTCGGGCTGGTTGTGGAAGTGCCTGACTGTCGGCCGGTACCGCGCCATAACGTCACCAATGACATCTGTCACACACTCCTGTCAACATCTCTTGGACTAATGTCACATTGATTCACGCAACTGTGGGATACACTTCTGATTGGCTAATGTGCTGTCATCGCTGCTTTTGTATTTAGAACAATTAGTTACACTTTGGGATTATCCACCAGTAATAGGAACTGAAAATACGAAGAAAATATATTATTTTTTTGCTTTCCGAGTTAGGATAGAAATTGATATTACGATACCAATTTTGCCTTGTGAATGTAAAATGAATAGTCGTATATCGCACCCTCCGAACGATAGGGGCCCAACTCAAAAATTTGCGAAAGTAATTATGTTAATATCATAAGACAGACCTCAAAATGTATTCCATCAATAAGTAATTTTAAAAAGCGATGTGAAGCGGCTGAAAAAGCCAAAGCCTGCAAATACAGGGGTCTCGGCTCCGAATATGACTTTGTCCCATTCGGAGTCGAGACCCTTGGTCCGTGGGGTCCTAGCGCTATTAGGCTTTTTAAAGAAATAACCGAAAGGTTAGTCGACATCACAGGAGACCGGAGAGCTGGCAGCTACCTCGGTCAAAGAATTAGTCTTGCCATCCAAAGGGGGAATGCTGCCAGTATCTTCGGTACCTTGCCTACAGGGACTTCTTTTAATAATATATTTTAGTTATAAGATTATATATTTTTAAGGTTTTTAGTTATTAGATTATATTTATTAGGTTTTTAGCTACCTAGCTAGATCTAGACATACAAAATTTCATTTTAAAAAAATGTTAAAATATATTTTTTGAGTAAAATTTATTTTAAAAATATAAATACATTGTTTTCTAAATTGGTAAAATTACTGCCTGAGTTATAAATGGCAATTAAGTATGCGATTCCAAAAAAAAAAAATATTTTCGAATTGAGCTCCTATCGATCTGAGAGTGCGATATTTTGTTTTAAAACTTATATTTATACAGTAGTTAATTATGTATTATTAGTTTATGTTGTTTAATAGGCATTCTACTATGCATTAAAAGTAAAATACATTTTTAATTTAGACTACGTATGAGATTACAAGTATGAAAGAAATCTTTGCAATATTTCATATTTCAAGGCAGACAGAAATTCTTTGAATACCTTAAGGACATTTTGCTTCGTGAACGCAAAAGTACCGTCATTTAAAGACTTTTAAGAAACTAGGTAAATTGTTAACATGCACGAAGAGCTGCATTGTTATATCATTCAACTGCATATTACAAGCTGCATGCTTGTTAGATGCAAGTTACAATTTTAAATATGAAATTTAACAAACTATTTTGCCAAAGGTACTTAAGTTACATATGCTCACGCCTGTATTCCCCGAAGGGGTAGGCAGAGGTGTTATAATCACAACACCCACTTTTCACCGAATTTGATTAAGTGCTAACGTGACAGATGTTGAGTCTATCGCCGTCTCAAGCACTATACATACGTCTTTGATTTACTTCTCAGACATATGCAGGTTTCCTCACGATGTTTTCCTTCACCGTAAAGCACGTGGTGGGAAATCACTGTACGAAAGTTTTTTAGAAAAACTCATTGGTACAGGCCCCGCTAGTATTTATGTTATTTAATGTGTATATTGGTACTTAAGTTATAAGTACTTAAGCACTTTAACCATATTCGCCTAAGCGTGGGAACTAGGCAAACTTAGCTATACTTAGTATAAATTACGTCCTAACATAAATTCCTTCAGTTTAATTTCATTATAACGTAGGTACTGTATTAATCAGGGACTTAAGTTCGTAGATTCGTGCGCAAGGTCCCGATAAATCAAAAACGGTCAGATCGCGATAAGCGAGCTTTTAAGTCATCTCGGTAAGTGCTTTTGATTTCTTTCCAAGTTTTCAAAGCTGCGTGAAATAATTCGTCGGGAGAGCTTTAAGCTTTCGATATAGTTAGGTATATGATGGTAATGAAAAAGTGTGTTTACTTGCTATATAATCTAATTGAATTTTGGAGAAAAAAGATGGAAGATTACCTTAAATCAAAATTATTGATAGTTATAGCTGCGAGCGTCACGTATTTTTTCAGGAATAAAATATTTCCGATGGCTATTTCCGACCTTTAGCTGTCTCAGACATACGCACAGACACCCTTCACAATAAAAATAAAAGTATGATGCTATAATTTAAGCATTTGACACTATCATTATTCTACGGAATTCAGAATGATATTTTTACACCACACATATTATCTATTATGGATATTAAAAAACCCACACAACCTTATGTATACATCAGTGGTTAAGAAATAATCAGCATTATATATGTCTAAGAAGAATATCAACGATGTATACATATGTGTATGTTCTCAGTATCTGCAACCATCCTGTACCTGACGGAAGCATGTACAATCCTTCATAATTATATTGTTCGGACATTTTGAAGGTGCTTTGTCAAAGGTCTAATCGAATTTTAGATAATAAAGATATTTTTGAGTTTATGTAAGCTTTTTACAAAATTCAAAATATCTTTATTTTATGAGACTTCTTACAAAGTACTTTCAAATCGTCAGAAGGACACAAAATACATTATACATGATTATAAATGCTACCACCGGGTTCGGAAGGTAGCTTTTGTTGAGAAGAACCCGGCAAGAAACTCAACAATTACTCTTTTAAAAAAATATATATTATACAATGTTTTTGGTTACAGTATTTATATCTCATGAATATAAGCCCATGGACACAGTTCAAATGCTCAATTGTCAAATATAATAACTAAAATATTACAAATATTTGTGAACATGGCAAATTCCAGCCAGTCAAAGCAAAAATCAAACTAAGATTAATTAATTGTTAACAAAGAGGATTACCATGGGAAAACAGCAATAATTGAGAACCACAGACTTAAATATATGTCAGAGCTATGCGTGCCACGTTACCTTATTAACACACGCCTTAAATCAGCCGCGATCGAAAACGCCCTATAATTTACTACCGCAATAGTACTATGATGAGACACGTTTCGATCGTAATTTCGATCGTGGTTCCATGTCTAATAATGTTATTTTTATTCCACCAATAAGCTGATCGCGTGACAAGGGCATAATCCCCAAATAATCCACCTTATGCGGTACAAGAGAACTTTATTACTTCGAATTAAAGTTGCAATTCGTATAATCGTGACCGTAAAGATTTTTTTATAAGAAAAACTTTGTATTGTAAGTAGAAAGTTACAGTGTAGTCTTGAAATGTCGCGTTGTTCAAGTGTTTTATAACATAACATACATATATTTTAGATTCATATTGGCTTGATGGTATACAATTTATTGTGTACGCAGTAACCTAGTTTAGTCTGTCTACAGAACTGGAAGTGATGTAACCCCCAGTATCGATTTTAAAAAGAATTGCTACGCCGATGCTCGTTTTTTCATGGAATTTGCTAGGCTTTAAGCATTAACGGAAATCGTGTTTCATTAAGAACCGTTATAAATTAAGAATATATCGAAACAATCACACGTCGAATCAATTTCCAATTCTAGTATTACATCAATAAACATTTTTATTTTATTATATAATTTATGTACTAAATAAACATTAATAATCTAAGATTATTAATATAATAATGTTTAATTATATTCCAATAAAAATCGCAGGAGGATGACACAAGAAGGCTGGCAACATTGCTAAACTGTATGATAACGTTAATAACACAAATAATAACTGTATAAGCCAAATATATTAACAATAATGTATGATATTTTAGTTCTATGTTATGTCGATAGATGGAGCTGTCACTGTTGACATTATTATTTAAATCTCGCTATCGAGAGTCTCAACGGGGCTTATGTATAAAACGTCAGTTATTGAATAAAAACCTTTTTTTCACTGTGATACATCGTATTTCATTTCAATCCCAAGTACCTACTCGAAGGCCATAGTACTGAGTTTTGTTCAATAGCTAAGGTACAAATATGATCGCGGAAAATCTGATAATTTTTAGATTAAAATCGTGAAAGCATTTGCAGTTATTGAACTCTCTATTACGTCACTATTGAATCCAATGGTCGAACTCAAATCCCAAGTAAAATACCATGACACTGCACTAAAAACACATCAATACTTTCCCAACCCAACACACAATCCACCCTAGATTGTCCGACAAAGGCTTTACCACGCCACGCCACAACGAAATGTGAACACCTTTACATCTTAATTGGTTTTTAAATCGTGAGCACCCTTAATAAAGGTACATCACATCACTGTCCGCAGAAAAAAAACTACATTGTGGGTGAACCAGGTACGACAAATTAAAAAGTAACAGAGGAACGGCTTTCTAGATTGGAATGTTCAGTCGATCTGATCGACTGTACCGAGCCCTATTAACACACCTGATGAGTGCGTTCTAGGATCTCGAATTAAGTTGGGTTACTTCTAGAAGGAAGAGCGAGACGCTACTTAGGCTTGGTTGCACGATAATGGTTGCGAAAGCTAAAGTTAATGGCAAAATGTATGATGACAAGAGCGTGTCTTTACCGCGAAGGCTTTGACAGCGAATTTTGTCAGACCAATAAGTTATCAATTGGCAAATTTTGCTTTTAGTGTCATTTATTGCTTGTAAAAGTTGTAACAATAGAAAATAAAATATAATTAATAAAATGGGTGGTTTAAGCGAATAGTCAAAGTCATGACGTCATCTGACAAATTCAAAATGGTGCAATGCGCAACGATTGATTCACCGATACTTTAACAAGTGTTATAACTAAATTCAGTTGAGCCACACGCCCAAATTACTAACATCTATGATCTTCTGTAAAGTTGATAAAAAAATTCAAGCGAGATATCTACAGTATAGGTACCTAAAATTATGCCTTTATACTGTAAATGTATAGTCAATGTGTGGGAGCAGTCATTCTGTATGATTTTATTTAGTGCAGGTAGACCGGCCACAAAGGGGCGACCCATTTTGCTGCCCTCTCAACCATTCATGGGCTGTCAAAACTAGACCCTCAATGTGCATATTATGCGGATTCTAATGTTCTCCTTTTGATGCTCCCATTTTGGATTTGTTTGCTCAAATTGAGTAGTGTTTTTTCTAGTCATGAATTTCTATGATCAGCTTTTTTTTTGTGACTCGCCTGTTTTCGTGCATTTGAAATTCATTACGTTGGAATTTTCGGTGTAATATGAGTTCGAATCCTTTCGTGGAACCTTGCAGGATGTGTGAGTAGGGGATTTTTTGATATCTTATTCATATCTTGGTGATTCCCTTTCGACTAACTTGATCCTCATTAGTACTTAACTATAAATGTTCAATACTTAATCAGATATATAAAATTTAAGTGTCTATTTGTAATCACAAATTAACAGCTTTCACAAAATACATATATGGTATTAACGAAAAAATAAAACAATTAAAAAAAAATCTCTGTCCAATTTTTTAGTATGTTGTCTGTCTGTTTGTTCCGGGTAATCTCTGAAACAGCTGGACCAATTTTAACGAGACATTCACTGGCAGATAGCTGATGTTACAGAGAGAAACTTAGTGTACTTTCGTTATATAAAAAAAATAACTTCCACGAAATAAAGCCAACACGGGTGAACCATGGGCAACAGCTTGTTTTATAATAACTTGTGTATCACATAAAATATGAATCGTATCACCAGATCCATTTTTAAGCACCTACTTATATTCAATTCAAACAACATCATATTGCACATTAAAAGTATTCATTTGAGCATAAAACGTATCTCTTAATATATTTTACTGCATATCTATATCATTGATAAATAAGGCATTTCTGTAGCAACCCACTATCATAGAGCCGTCGACTCCAAGTAATAAAGTATAATGATTACGTATTTCCGCCTCAGTCAATTAGCGATGCACGATCCTATCTCTAGCATTAGAATAATGATTTCCACAGAACCATTAAAGTTTATATGCTGTCCGTAACACCTTTAGTTAGGGCAATAATATTAGATTCGGGTTAATTTATTGCTGTACGTATGACAGGTGTTTTGTGGTGTTTGTCGTCTGTTTGTATTTGAAAAGTTTACGATCTTTGTAAATATTTAATGTCCATTCCGATGCCCACGACCACGCCGGCCGGCATTACGTGGGATGCTTTGAATTTGTGATTGTGTCTGGTTAGATTAAAGGACAGTTCGAACGATATATTAGGAAGGTTAAACCGACCTTTTTAGAAAGGATTTATACAAACATGTACATATACATACAGGTAAATCAAATTGAAGTGTCTGTGTAATTCCAAAATATCAGATTTTTACTAAATGCATATGAAAGTATACACACATTAGCCGGAACAAACAGACAGACAGAGAAATTATTTAAAAATTGGATTTTCTATGTCTTACCGTGTATACTATCATATACATTTAGTCAAAGGTGTAATTTTGGAATTGCAAATAGACATTTCACCTTTATTTATCTGTATGTATGGATTTGTAGAGTATAGATTTCTTAGCTTTGTCGTTTCGTTTACAACGGTACGAAAATTAAATGTCAGAGTTCGGTAGCCGGGGTCTAAGAATATGGCTATGGTATCCCCTGCCTGTCGTAAGAGGCGACTAAAAGGGGGCCGGAGCGCCTGCTGGCGGTGGTCGGGGTGGGAGCTTTGACAACCGGCGCGGGCCCGGGAAGGTGGCAGCGCGACGTGGCTCGCGGTGCCTTGCACAGCGAGGTCTCCAGGGACGGCGTCACAGCCGCCCCGGGGATGTGCCCCGGCAAAGTGTGGGGGGACACCGGTGCGTTCTATCAGAGTACCCGGAGTCCCCCCTGAGCACTGAGAATGGCCACCGGGGGGGTTTTAGTGGGGTAAGAATCCCACATACCCCGATCTGCCTCTCCCAGGGCGGTCGGGGACCTTTTGCTGGTTTCCCCCTCGTCAACAAAAAAAAAAGGTCTATGAAGGCCACTTTGGAGGAATTATGATTCCTGATGTGATCCGTGTATGATTCATCATTGAAATGACAAAATGGTCACTTAGGTGCAATTTATATTATGATTACAATAACTGTAGATGTTAGTCCCTAACTAACTTTTTATGATGCTATTTGTCACACAAGCAATTCATATTTAGTGGAACATTTTAGGAATCTTCATAGGAAAGTATGAAACAGGTGAATTGCGAAATATTAATCATTCGTGAATCATAATATGAATTGCATGTAAGTGACTATTATGTCAATTCGATGATGTATCACACTCATTATGGTTCTCCCAAAATGGCCTTTTTAGACCTACTGTCCTTAATACTCTCTGCTTAAACCAATGATGGAAGCCCCTCTGTTCCACGCTCAGTAGATTCTTTGCCCAGATATTTACTTCCCTCGTCGGTTAACTGCTGTATATTTATAAGGCGTCTACTTCAACTTGAATTATATTGACTTGATACCACAGTAGTATTCACTCTACATGCCGTTACTTTCAAACGTAGGTGTTTACGGGTTCAGTATTCGATAGTAGTGCCGTGGTGGCCTTGAGGTTTGAGCAGTCGCCTGCAACGCAAGTTCGAATCCCAGCGGGGCCTGTACCAATGAGTTTTTCTAAAAAACTTATGTGCAGTGATTTCACACCACGTGCTTTACGGTGAAGGAAACCTGCATATGTCTGAGAAGTAATTCAATGACGTATGTATAGTGTCTGGAAGCGATGGACTCACCATCTGTCACGTTGGCACTTAATCATCTTCGGTGAAAAGTGGGTGTTGTGATAACAACACCTCTGCCTACCCCTTCGGGGAATACAGGCGTGAGCATATGTATGTATGCAGTATTCGAGACTTTTTTCGTTGATTTCTTGACTTAACATTTCATTAAGTTTTATAATACAGCGCCTTAATAACAGAAATACAATTACAGGGGATTATTAAAATTCAAACGCTCGCTTGGTTTTTTGGTACATAAATTGGTTTATAAATGTTATCTAATGACTGCTTCTGCTTGCGTAGGTATAGAGTTCGATGAGATGCCCCGAGTCGGGCATGGTGTAATTGGGGGTTTTCCCATAATGATTTGAGTATAAATTCGTGCCCAGTTTATGCTCGCCCCCTATTTCGTGGAAAATGTGGGAGTACTTAGGTAATAAAATCACACATCTGCTTACCCCTTAGGGGAAAACATACAGAGTTGAGACTTTTTAGGCGCACAAAAAATATGCCTTAAATTTTTTTATTAAATTTGTATCATTATTAGTCTTTTGAATTTCATTAAAAATAAGTATCTAAGTTTAAGTAAAAGTACTCTAAGTTACTCCTTGTAACGTTAGCTATCTGCCAGTGAAATTTAAGTTATTGAAGTTTAAGCGTTTCGGATATAAGCCGGAATAAACAAAGAGACAGACAAAGATTTTTTTGAAATTGTTTATTTTCTGTGATTACTTTCATATGCATTTGTGAGGAGCTGTTAATTTTTAATTACAAACAGACATTTCAAATGTATTTATCTGTATGTTTTCCAATGACACAAAGTCAACATCAGTCCGTGCGTGATGTATATTTATTTGCAGTTACCCCATTTAACTCCTATATGGTTTACTACGCGTATTGTTTCTGTACAATGCATTGAATTAATGCTTTTAACTTCAGACAGGTATTTTTATATTTCACAAATCTCTATCAGATTTCAGTCATCTATCAATTTAATTCACGTACATACATATAAATGCTCACGCCTCTATTTCCCGAAAGGGTAGGCAGAGATGTTGTAATAACAACACCTACTTTTCACCGAAGATGATTATGTGCCAACGTGACAGATGGTGTGTCTATCGCCGTCTCAGACACCTATACACACCTCTTTGGAATTCAGCTCAGAAATTTATGCAAGTTCCCTCACCCTCTGCTTACCCCTTCGGAAACCCTTCTGGGATGGCGTGAGCATATTTATTTTATTTATTTTTTGATTGGACTTTCTCAAATCGTCAGAAGGACACAAAAAAGCATTAGGTAGGATTATAAATGTAACCACCGTGTTCGGAAGGTTGCTTTTGTTGATAAGAACCCGGCCAGAAATTCAACAATTACTCTTTTTATAATTATCATTTGAGTTAATGATAAATATCATTACAGTACATTCAATAAATCATAACTAATCATTAACTAAACACAAATAGTTCCAAATGATCTCGAAAACCCAAGGAACTGACAAACCCCGATCAATCAATATCCATTCGGCACAAAAAGTCAACGTGAAACCTATAAAACTTTTGAGTAAGGGTAGCAATTTGTTTGGGATAAATGGCTGGAACACTGGTCAGTAGGCAGTTGGGTGGCACGCGATGCAATATGCATACTTCACGCGCAGATGCATAGAGATTGCTACCGTAACTCAGTCACTGGATGAATTCGGGGTTTGATGGAATGGCTTTGCTCTAGTTCTACGAGAGTCGTTCAATCCGTTGTTCCTGTGGTAGGTCATATCTATATAAATAAAATTGAACTGTCTGTTTGCACTTCCAAATTAAGAGCTCTTCAATAAATGCATGTGAAAGTTTAAACGATACAATATATGGATATATAATCTGCGCCCTGCGGTAACACCCGCGTAGATTTAATTTAATTCCTGCGGAAACCTAAATATTTTTCTTAAATAAAAGTAGCCTATGTTACTCCTTGTAACATTAGCTATCTGCCAGTGAAAGTTCCGTTAAAATCGGTAAGGCCGTTTCAGAGAATACCCGGATCAAACAGACAGAGAAAAATGTTGAAAATTCGTTTTTTTATGTATCGTTATACTTTCATATCCATTTAGTGAAGAGCTGTTATTTTGGACTTCAAACAGACACTTAAATTTTATTTATCTGTATGTATGTATTTCTTGCGTACAGGGACTCCTCTTAATATAATATTTTAGTTGTTAGATTACATTTTTAAGGTTTGTTGATATAGTCACAAATCCCTACTAATATTATAAATGCGAAAGTAGCTCTGTCTGTCTGGCTGAAATTTGGCACAGACAATCTTTAGACCGTGAGAAAGGACATAGGCTACCTTATATTGCGAAAAAAAGTATTATATAAAACTAAATCTACTCGGGTGAAACCGCGGGGCAGAGCTAATAATCTATAAATCGTAGAACAATTAAAGTATGTATGTATGTATGTATGTATATGTATAGGTTTGCACACAACACAAATGCAACGTAGAAAGTAATGAAGTATTTCCGAAGCACATCAAAAATTTCAATAAATGTCAAACAGTATTGCGGTATCAGCCGCAAATGTATTTGAATTTGAACAATCCTCTAAATAATTGTCATTGTAATGTGCTGTCGTAACCGCTATAAATTAAGTTACGTTATATCTACTTGTTTGTGTTTACTCGTCATCAGGGGTCCTACTATGACCTCTTATTGTCATGATAGTTTAACTAGTGAGAGCCGTGGTGGCCTCGGGGTTAGAGCAGTCGCCTGCTACGCAAGCGACGCAGGTTCGAATCCCAGCGGGGCCTGTACCAAAGAGTTTTTCTAAAAAAACTTATGTACAGTGATTTCACACCACGTGTTTTACGGTGAAGGAAAACATCGTGAGGAAACCTGCATATTTCTGAGAAGTCATTCAAAGACGTATGTATAGTGCCTGAGACGGCGATACCACCATTTGTCACGTTGGCACTTAATCAAAAATTTGGTGAAAAGTGGGTGTTGTGATAACAACACCTCTGCCTACCCCTTCGGGGAATACAGGCGTGAGCATATGTATGTATGTATGTATGAATTTAGTGAAAAGCTGTTAATTTGGAATCACAAATAGACACTTCAATTTTATGTATCTGTATAGATGTATAGATTACGTTATATTGCTCTACGAATGTTATAAAATTTTATGCCATCAAGATTTTATAATTATCGTGGGATTGGAAGTTGGATTTACAACGAAATGTATCTCTCGAGATACAACAATTAAATTTGTTATACTTAATAGTTCCCAAAGTCGGTAGTGATGGTGATCGATTTAAAGTACCTACTACGCAAGAAGAATTACATACATATGCTCACGCCTGTATTCCCCGAAGGGGCAGTCAGAGGTGTTGTTATCACAACACCCACTTTTCACCGAATTTGATTAAGTGTCAACGTGACAGATGGTGAGTCTATCGCCGTCTCAGGCACTATACATACGTCTTTGAATTACTTCTCAGAAATATGCAGGTTTCCTCACGATGTTTTCCTTCACCGTAAAGCACGTGGTGTGAAATTACTGTACATGAGTTTTTTAGAAAAACTCATTGGTACAGGCCCCGCTGGGATTCGAACTTGCGTCGCTTGCGTAGCAGGCGACTGCTCAAACTCCGAGGCCACCACGGCGCAAGAAGAATTAAAATAAATAATTGATTTCGATTACCTTTTGTTTTTTCTCTCTTTATAATTAATTTCAACTGTTGTGAAAAAAAATGTATATGTTTTAGAGTGTGATTAAACTAGATGTTTTGGTGTAAATATATAATAAAATCGCGAAGTAGTCATTTCATTGTTCTTGATACTCAACCGGCTATGCTTGCCAATTATATGGTACTAGCGGACCACACGCGGTTTCACCCGCGTAGTTCCCGTTCCCATGGGAATACGGGGATAAAATATAGCCTATGTCACTCGCTGATGATGTAGCTATCCATTGCTGAAAGAATTTTCAAGATCGGCTTAGAACTTTTTCAGCCAATTCGTTACAAACATACTTATGAATCTTTCCTAATTATAATATTAGTGTAGAAGTAAAGATTGCAGATAAAATGGTGATAATTTTATATGGGGACTGATATTGTTCTATGTTTAAAAGTATTTGGATGTAGTTAAAAATGAGGGTAGATAGATATATCAACCCGACTCATAAGCAGGCTGTCAAACGGTTCACAAATCATTAAATACGTATCACAGATCTCCACGCGTCGTTTGCTAGTTAGCTATAGTTTTTGTATCTTCAATCCTTGTTTAGGGTTCTGCCACGTGCGGCTATGGTTCAACCAGTTTCTTGTCTGATCTTTGATTCTTATTATCAAGGAATAAGGTTTGTTTTTCAAAATTTTTTGCATAGCTAATTTTGTAATAGCGTTTGTCAGTCACGAGTGAAGTGTCAGCCGGCCGTGGACCCACTTTTTCGCTTGATCGCATCCCTGTTTAGGGTTAAATAGGTTCGCTGCTAAATTGAATTTTCGTGTAGTTATACTTTATTTATATTGGACCTTAGCGGATAAACATACTGCCAAATAATGTTGAGCATAAGCATCGGTTGCGTTGTGAATTTTCAATGAGCACTCAGCAAATATTCTTAACAAAACATATTGCATACATTATTGTAAATAATCTTAAGGTTTTGATGCGCAAATGTACAGATATTAAGTACGCCCTTTTAGATAAGTAGGAAACGGCACAGGGGGGCAACAATGATCGTTTAAGCAGCACGCATTAAGAACTTCTCAGCTTCGAAGTTTGAATTTAGGATACAAAAATTGGAACGTCAAAGGTCAGAAGTTCTCAAAACGTTCTGCTTAAACCGACGATGTTAGGTCCCCAGTAAGTACCTATACAGTATTGGTGATTTGAAATCGAACTAATGAAAACACTGTCAAGAATATGCCGCTGTATTCATACACAAAGTAAACTCATCAAAGAACCATCAGTATCGAACACTTTCGTTGGATCAATCGTAAAAGATTTAGTATTCAACAGTCCTGTTTCATCAGAAGGTGATTTGTATGCTTATAATCTGCATATCCCAAGAGTGAAATGAACAAGATAGAATGAGCCGGGTCCATTGTTGTACTTTGTACAAACCGGTCGAAATGCTGATAGCTTCCGGAGCACAAGAAATAACTCGTAGACTCGTAGTTCTTGTTCTGTTGGTTCACATGCTTTTATTCCTTTTGGCTCGCAGTCTGCAGACGTATTGGTTTTTCTTTAAGGATTATTTTTATTAGGACTTGTTTATTGTTCGTCGGTTTTAAGCCTTCGATCCGAAGCCAAAACGCTGTTTGTATCTTATTCCTGAATTAAATTGTTTCTTTTGTGAGCTACGCTGTTTTGTTTGATAGGTTTTGTTACCGCAGTGTTAGCAAAATCATTTTTATTCTTTACACCACCTTATTACAAATCTTCGCGGCGCATTACTATGTTATTAGGATACTTTTAAAGTGAATAAAATTATTGTTTCGTGTTTGATATCACAAAGCATTATTAGCATTACCTTTGTACATTGATTCTTGATTATCAATTATAATCATAGGTAATTTATCATCATTTATTATTATTAATCAACTCTGATTAAATTAGATGGAAGTATTTCAATAATTTAATTAGAAGTTGGAATTGTCGTCTAGATGTTCCTGAGTTCAAAGTAGATTGTAACATACCTACAATAACAGAATTATTATCAACGTTTCTCATCACTAATACTATTCAATATATCACTGTTAAGTTATATGTACGTATCCTTAAAATTACATTCCTGAATCATTCCTGTAATATCTCTTAGTCAATACCATTCTTATTTGAATTTCATAGTGAGGTCTGAAACCGACTCTCAACTCCAATGTTCTTAATGTACTCATATTTAATATACCAAGATCTATGTCTAGATCTGAAACAGATAGTTTCATGAATGTCTAGAAAGGCAGGAAATTAGAGCAAGCAGTCCATTGACACAAAGGAAATAACAGTTGACTCATTCACATCATTGTTTATCATGGAACAGGAGGCTTGATTAATTGATATATTTCTGTTGAAACTGTGTCAAATTGATTTGTTCGCGAAAGGCTTAAGCTTTTTTACATAATAATAGACAGATACAGTTTTGAATGGATCAAAATAAAGAGCGTTACTCCTCACATAGAAGGTATAAAGAATGTAGCGTTTACAAAGCCATTGAATACCTCAGATCTAGCGAAATAAAGAATACGAATATAAAATATAAATAAAGATATAAATATTCTCAAAAATTTGCAACTCAAATCGCACTGCAGTGAATAGTGCAGAGCTTTTTGTATGTTATGTTGGTTAAAAGAAACCAGCTTATTAGCATATTCTATTTACCCTCCCTATGCGGTAAAGGTGGTGCATTTGAGGAAACAATAACACTATCTTAAATACATACGTTGACAGCACATTAGTGATTAAACACACTATTACATCCGATTTATCGGGCGAAATGTTGTTTCATATCATTATACATGACACTGGGACGCTGGTAGGAAAGCTCAGCTTTCTTGCCACTCGGCTCAATGTATCACATTGTAATAACATAGGTCACGTATTTGGAACACAGTATCACTTGATGGGTAGACATGCAAGTCTATATTTGTAGGGTATATTGTTTTATTTTGTGTTTTGTGTGGAGCGACGGTGCAACGGACGTGAACTCCCCGTGCGCGCGCGGGTCAGACTGACTTGAGTGAAGCAAACGAACCCGGGCAGGGATCCCGGCTGGTGGACACTCTAGATCGTTCCGTTACACTGTTAGAATTAACATGATACGGAATAATATGTGTTGTTTTTTTTTAGAATAAATATTGCAACAAAAAAAATAAACTGAATTAGTAATTAATTTAAAAATTGTATGTTTAAGGAATCTATCTTATTGGATTTTTCATTTTGTAATTAAATACATTCGATTTATGTGAAGGCTACATCTATTGCACTGTTGGAATAAACCTATATATTTGCAAAGCTAAATAAACAAAAAATTTTGTTCTGTAACAATAAAACAAGTTAAATATTGAAAGAAAATACTAAGGGATGAAATTAATACGAAATGTCGCTGCGTATAACGGAACAGCACCAAACATTAGCACTGCTTCTTCCATCTCTTTCTATCAATCACTTACAATAGGTGACAGAAGTGTACCCTTCCAATGCGGGGATGTAACAACCAACTCGTAAAGACCTATATATCGTTCGTCTTCGCCTTATGTCCGGGGTCTTTTGGTGTGGTGTTTAATAGCACTACGATTTTAGGGCTCACAAATTATAAAGGGGAGAAAAACATTCGAACTTCGTGTCGTGTTCATAGACGTTTTGCAGGGCTATAATTAAGGCTTAGTATCGGTCCTTCAAGCTATCGGCACACCGTTAAATTTTAAACGGTCGTTTTTCGTCTGTATTACTTGGGTCATTGGATGCTAAATGGGGTAGCAGATATTTTTCTCTAATGAGTATTTGATTTTTAATTATTTAGCTGGGTAGTAATTACTTGTTTAGATACTTAAGCAAGTACGGAACTCTGAAAGATATCATGCTAGACGTTGCATCCACTAAGAAGTAAAGAACACATGCTTAACATTTCTTCCCCTACACACTACACTACACACGCTGTCCGCACCATCTCTTTGCCCGACATAAAGTTATTTTACAATAACTGGTGCCCGCGATTTCGTCTGCGCAGGATTGAACTTATCTTGATATTTATGACTAATCTAACGATATATCTATTCATAAACTTGCTGTGCCCTGCGGTTTCACCCGCGAATATTCAATTTCATTCCCGCGGAACCCTAAACGTTTATTTAATTAGTGCTAGTGAAAGTCCCGTTAAAAACGGTCCAGGCGTTTCAGAGATTACCCGGCACAAACAGACAGACAGAAAGTAATTGTTTGCATGCGAAAATAAATCACTATTATTTCTGGTCTGCTGGTTAATACAACGCCATCTTCAGTTATTTAAAGAAAGATTCATCGCGTAACTTACAATGCTTACAACACCATACAATGAGACTACCTACATGTCTCGAGGCTTCACGTATTTCACGTCAGATGTCGCTTTTATCGAATTATTTTAGACAACATTATAGAAACGTCAATTACATCTCGAAAATTTGTTTGGTGCATAAAACGACTTGTAATTTGGCGCAGTTAGATAAGTGAAATTAATATTTAATATAAGAATATTTTTTTAAATGAACTTCAAATCGAGTCAGAGATTGGTTATCCTCCATTAAAAATAAAAAATATATCTACTCGTCTTAAAACAATTGCATACTAGCGGACGTCACGCGGGAGAGCGGGCATAAAATATAGCCTATGTTACTCGCTGTTGATGTAGCTTTCAAATGGTGAAAGATTTTTTAAAATTGGTCCTGTACTTTTTGAGCCAATTCGTTACAACCAAACTTATATACAAATCTTTCCTCTTTATAATATTATTAGTAATTAGTATAGATTAATTCTTTATTCGATTCCACAATAAGAATTGGATACATTTATGTTCTAATTTTATTACTACTCAGTTTCATCTCTTATGTGGACCCCCTCAGGGTAAATGTATCCAATTCTTATTGTGGAATCTAATAAAGCTTTATTATTATTATTATAGATTAATTCCTAATTTTTTTCCAAAAAAACCTGTAAATAAACGTTGCCCGCTTCGCCAATTAATTAATCCATAATAATTAGTATTGGACTTGCATGCCTGACCAGTATAGGTACAATATAATAAAAAATCAAATTATATTTCGAATATATTTTTATAAGTATATCTCATAGTTTTACATTGTATGTAATCATAATAATGGTAATATTTTATACTTATTACAATCGTTTGTATACAACACCTATTTACTTAATACAAAATACAAAAATCTCTAAAACTGACTGGTATTTAGTATATAACAACTTTTGTACATAATGTACAGCGGGGATTTTGAATCCCTTCTTCCACCGAGAGCTAATTAATCCAATACTTAAAATATTTTTACATATAACATAAAAATATTAAATATAAGATGCATGAATATTATTATTTTTAAATAATATACACATGGAGTACAGTACCACGGGTTTGCTACCGTTTTCGTAATCTATACTCGCTAGCGTCACTCGCAATATTTGTATGAGATATTGTAGTTCTTCACGTCACCGTTAGGAAGCGCTGACAATTTCTCATACTAATGTTCGATTAAGATGCTAAGAACTAAAATATCTCATACAAATATTGCGAGTGACGTTAGCGAGTATAGTTTACGAAAACGGTGGCAAACTCGTGATAGGGGTAAACAAACAGATAATGCTTTGAAATATATAGCATATATTTTTTTTTATATATTGAAAATTCATCCTGTCTTTCAGTTTTTATTGAGGATAGTAATAAATTATAAAAGATTATTTACATCTACGTACTTATGTTTATTATTTTAATTATGGACGGAATCATTGCGGGGGATGCGATTTTTATACCTTATTTTTGAAAAGGAGAAAACGGCATAGATTTATAAGATCCAATCTTAAATTTGATTAGTCATAGAACAAATTTTGCTGTTTGCGATGGCAGAACTTTGTCTGAGGGTTTCGGATAGTTACCGATAACCCTGTTATATTAAACTAGGATAAACTAATAGATTGATGAATAAAAAGGTGGGAAGGAAATAAAGAACTGTCGATAGAAATCTTAAAAAGAAAAGCATGTGGAAAACTCATGAGGTAGTTCAAAATAAAAGATGTTAATAAAATTATAAATAGCATTTCCCCTAATGGTTCTACTTATGTTAATACTTAGGACATTTTTGCCTATTATACAGGATGTCGGGGAAAATACGACAGCTGTGAAAATATGTGATAGGGTATAATTTGAGGATGCAAATAAAATTAATATGACAAAAATATCTTCTTCCGTTTTCGAGTAATTGACATTCAAAGTTGATCATACCAAGACCTTATATTTTCATAAAAATCAGCGGTAAAGTAGATTATTTCACGTGAAATCTAACTACGTTTTTATTTTTTTCTCCCACTAATAGTTCCTGAAATAATCCCATAAAACCATTTTTCGAAACCGTTTACCTTCTTCTTAATTTAATTTAACATGTTTAATTACCGTGTACGTAATGTAGGTCAACGCGGCCGCGTGTTCATTCAATCGCTTATGGCTGCGAGCTCTTCGACCCTTAGAACCATAGCTTATATCTTGGTCTTTTTATTTTATGACTTCAACATAGTGATAAATTCATAAAACCCGACAACTTCTAGAAGACAACTGTTCCTTTTTCTCCGACATTCTGTAAATTATACTTATATAATGAATGGGTTTCTTTTATTTGGGTGTTTCCAAAGGCCCTGTTTATAGTTTCAAATAACAATAAGGAGTTTCTCAAGACGTGTTAGTACAATTTTTGGAGGAGTCAATTACCAAAGTTTTTGCGACTAATTTATAGCTATCACAGAATACTAATATCTTGAAACAAACCAAAAAACTCATACAAAAATTAAATATAACTTGCAAACTAAAACTGTATTTGGTTAGGATCAGAAATAGAAAATCAGTAAAAAAAGTACCCTATACAGATAAAAATAAAGACTTAATTACAGCGGAGATATGTACTACGACTACTTATTTACAAGATTAATGGAACCTTAGCTCTATTATTGAAAGTACCTCACAATGGAATGCCATCACATTATTATATTTTAATATCGATGACAAAGTACACGTAAAAGATAAAGATGTTAAAAAAAAAAATAAGTTCTCGACTTTTTTCCAACAAGATTGCATGTTACATAATTAGGTACAGTACCTCTATCACGGGTCTGCAACCCTTTCCGTAACCTATACTCGCTAGCGTCTCTGCCAAATATTTCTATAAAATATTATCCAACGCCTCCCAGCGGTGACATGAAGAACTAAAATACGTCATACAAATATTGCGAGTGACGCTAGCGAGTATAGTTTACGAAAACGGTGGCAAAGTCGTTTTAACTTTAATTCGATAAAAAATCGACAGAGAAATAATATCGATATTTTTTTACTTTTGTGAACTGAGTCATCGATAACTTTTACGATTCTAGGAGATTCACATGCTTCAGATATCACATTATATTCCAACTAGCTACCTATGTCTTTATACTTACAACGATAAATTTTGTACTAAGATAGGTCTAGTGATGTGATTAACCAAAACCTTCCAGTTTGCTATGAACGTGTCATGTTCAAACGACATACTCCAAATCCCATAGATTTCATATTCATTTTATCACACAATCGTTAAGGCCATTAAATACAAATAAGATTATAATGTTTCGAACCCAAAAATCGATATTTATTGAGCAAAACTCACTTACATGTAAAATTCTTCAATTAATTGAGCAAAAATTACACTTACTGGTAGCTGTATTCATGTCTTTAAGGTTCAAAATTCAATGGCGACATCTATAGTTTTACACTGAACGTAGACGCAAAATGAGCTTAGAGAAATCTCCACTGGAATAAAAAGAGATAATCTAACCTACCTATTTACAATCAGGGGTTATTGCACTTTTTCTTTCCCTATAACATTGTCTATATGCGCGTAACCGTTTCTCAGATAGCCATTTTCACTTATAATATTAGAATGGCCATTATCACATACCATTTTAACATGGCCATTTTCGCTGATCATTTTGACTTGGCCATTTTCGGTCCTCATTTTAACATGGCCATTTTCGCTCATCATTTTAACTTGGCCATTTTCGCTCATCATTTTAACTTGGCCATTTTCGCCGTTCATTTTGACATGACCGTTAAGTTTGGCGTGGCCATTTGTCATTATAGTGTTATTGTTGTTATTTGTGGTGTCCACTGGGACTGGTAACCTCTTCTTGTACGCTTGCATGTAGAAGTTCATGAACAGAACTATGAAGATACTCGAGTGCAGGATTAAACCTGCTGCGATGATTCTGAAAAATAAAAACAAAAAGATAAAGTACCTACCTAGGTATATAGATGTTAACAAAGTATATTAATTATTTAAATTCAAATAATATGTCCTAGTCTTAATTCCATCAGCATTGTTTAACGCGTGGCAATGCTGCCAGTCTGCGTAGCACGTTCTTAAGGGATATATATTTGGTTCACGGTTTGTATTCGTTACTAGCAGTGCCTCATGGTTTTACTCGCGTAGAATTTAGCATTAAGTAGCTTTAGTTACTCTTTATAACAACATCTATCTGCCAGTGAAAGTCGCGTAAAAATCAATCCAGTCGTTTCAGAGATTAGTCGGAACAAAAAAACGGACGAGAATTATAATAAATTAGTTTTTTTATGCAAGTGTCTAATATCATTTCATATACATTTAGTGAGATAGGTAGAACTGCTCCAGAAATTGTAGTTTAGTTGTAAGCAATGTAAATAGTAATTGCTATATAGTTTTAAAGAACGCTTAGTCACAAACGAACAAGCGAAAAGCAACTCAATTTCAAAGAATTTAGAGGTCTAACTTAAGTGGACATAGATCAACCCTATATTGAGATGTTTCAAAACCTGCTAAGTTCGCAACCTGTGAGCACACCAAGTAACATTTTATCGTGCCGTCGATACCGTGCACCTGTTTGATACTCGTATATTGCGAGATGCATTTTGTCCTGTGCAATTTTGTCGACGGTATTTGTCACGGCTTTTTGTCACTGTGACATAGTATGGTGACACGATTTGCTATGAAGAAATTGTTTCGTGTCTTGTTATCGTCTTAACGATAAAATACGGTTTTCTTAAATCTATATCTATACACCTATACAGAAAAATTAAACTGAAGTGTCTGTTTGTCTATCCGTCTATCTGTCTGTCTGTTTGTTCCAGCTAATCTCCGAAACGGCAGGACCGATTTTAACGGGAATTTCACGGGTAAATAGCTAATTTTACAAGGAGTAACATAAGCAACCTTAATTAAAAAAAAAACTTTAGGGCTCCGCGGGTCATAATAAAATAATCAAGTCTATGCGGGCGAAACCGCAGGGAACAGCTAGTATGGTAATATAACAATGGATTACCTATTGTGTATGATTTCGTGGGAAATACTTAAGCTAAAGGGCGCATGACCTTGCCTTGCGTGAACAAGATTGGGTGATTTATTGAAAGATATTTTCTTATTTGTAGTATACAAAAGCAATAGTAAAAACAATTGTACCTACAGTATGCCTGAGATAAACAGTTACCGTAAACTATTTACCTAGAAAGGCTATCTGGGTTCCGCGGTTTCAGTACCCCTATCACGGTTTTTTTTCGTAATCTATACTCGCTAGCGTCACTGGCAATATTTGTATGAGATATTTTAGTTCTACACGTCACCGCTGGGAGTCGCTGCACAATGTCTCATACTAATATTCGGTGGAGACGCTAGCGAGTATAGATTACGAAAACAGTGGCAAAGCCGTGATAGGGGTACAAGTACAACTGAGCCAAGAGCTCCTCCTATGACACTCGGAAATAAATTCGTGTCTGCACCTTCTTTACACGGTATAATAAGTAGTTGTCTGCTCGCTTTTAGATCTGTAAAAGATCATGATCTTCACTGCCCCATATTAGGGTCTATTAGTAATAATAATACTTACTTGGGGTAACCACAGTCGTAGATCAAAGCGCTGATCGAATGGAACAGCACCATGAAGAACTGAACCTGGAAATAAATGGAGAAAGAACATCATATTAATATTCTTGAATACAGACTGCCTCGTTGGTTTAGTTGTTGGATTTTCATCATCCTTCTACTATCTTCTCTTCTACTTCCTTCTATCAGCCGTCATATCTGTATTCACTCATATTCTAGCCATATCATCTTTCACACAATCCTGCCATCGTTGCTTAGGATTTCTTCTCCCCTTGTAAGCATCCACATTCATAGTAGCAGCCCCGATTTGTGCCCGCTTACTGGTAAATATTTGTTATACAAAATGGTAACGTGACGAGAGTAGATTACAAATATGGTGACTAATTTATAATACTCGTAGATAGTTTTAGGTTTAGCATTGATTTTGATTTGAATTTGAACCCGCCTGGATAGGGTTCAGGATATAAAAATCTTGGTTCAATACTAAAGCGTAGGCGATTACAAGCATGCTCACGCTATCCCAGAAGGGTCTCCGAAGGGGCAAGCAGAGATGTTATAACAACAACACACACATTTCACCGAATAGGATGAAGTGCCAACGTGACAGAGGGAGAGTCCATCGCCGTCTTAGGCATTATACATACCTACGTGTTTGAATTACTTCTCAGACATATGCAGGTTTCCTCACGATGTTTTCCTTCACCGTAAAGCACGTGGTGTGAAATCACTGCACAAAAGTTTTCAATTTTGGATTCGAACTAGGTAATTAGTAGCTATTATTTTATTTTGTTTGACATCGCTGCTAATAGGGTTCATTCAGTTTGATAGATAGATAAAATACATGCGGAGTATCGATCAATCGTCTGTACTGCAGTGAAAGCTATATATTTAATGGGCCCAAAGCATTTGAGCTTTCGCTGATCTCTAGTCGATCGTATGTGCGTACACGTGCCAATAATAAGAGTCATAATAATGTGGCCGAGTTTAATTGCAAAAACTATGACTCCATTAAGTCATAACAATATGACTTCCATAATTCTTGAAATAATAATATCCATACATCTATATAGATAAATAAAATTAAGTGTCTTGTTTGTAGTCCCAAAATAACAGCTTTTCATTAAATGCATATGAAATTATATAGGGTGACTGACATAAAAAATCTATTTGCAAAATTTTTCAGTATTTGTTTCTCTGTCTGTTTGTTCCGGCACATCCCTGAAACTGCTGGACCGATTGATATTTCAAGGAGTAACACAGGCTACTTTTATTTAGAAAACATATCGTCGCTTAAGTTGTATCACCGTGGAAGTAATATTTTGACCGAAATACGTTTCGCATGTCATTCGATGGGGAATCGTAAGCAGCAACGTCTGGCGAAGTAAACACATGAGCCTTTTAACTTATTATTTTCATTAGCACGTGGAATAAACATAACTTTACATAGTTGTAATAGCCGTAGTGGTCTTGAGGTTTGAGCAGTCGCCTGCTACGCAAGCGACGCAAGTTCGAACCCCAGCGGGGCCGGTACCAATGAGTTTTTCTAAAAAACTTATGTACAGTGATTTCACACCACGTGCTTTACGGTGAAGGAAAACATCGTGCGCAAACCTGCATATGTCTGAGAAGTAATTCAATGACGTATGTCCTGTCTGAGACGGCGACCATCTGTCACGTTGGCACTTAATCATCTTCGGTGAACAGTGGGTGTTGTGGATTACAACACCTCTGCCTACCCCTTCGGGGAATACAGGCGTGAGCATATGTATGTTTACAAAGTTGTTTGATTAAAAGTTAAACGGTTTTTTTGCTCTCATGAAAAGCTGCGTATTTTGACATCCGCGGTGTTAGAACTTAATCGTCGATTCGCGAGTACCGTGAAATAAAGAATGACACTAAATTTATACGGGTGAAGCCGCGGGCCACAGCTATCTACAATAAATTACCCAATAAAATAACAATAAAGCATACTAAGAAGTACATGTATGCAATATTACTTAATTGCGGGCTGATTGTGTTCGCATGAGAAGGCTCATACCCGTGACCATGGCGCTTAACGACCTCTTGGAGACACCCCACTGATATTGCATATAAATGCTGTATATAATACAGACTATATATATAGAGTTACTTCCTAATTTGAAGTGATTTTTAATAACGTATTAATAAGAACGGAACATATAACAACTTTTGACATTTACATTATGCTCACGCCAGTATTCCCCGAAGAGCTAGGCAGAGGTTGATTAGACGGAAGTATTCCCCAAAGAGCTAGGGCAGAGGTTGGTATGTGTAGGTACAAGGTACTTATGATATACCCCGCATATTGCCAGTTATGTTTAAGTCCCATGTATAGGAGGTGAGTTTATTGCCACAAATCTGGAAATTATAGATGGAAAATCGCAATAACGCTTTACTCGACGCGGGGCGTTCCCTGTTCGAATCCAGCAGTGGCATTTTGCATCTAATAGAGGTGGGCGATTCGACAATTACATACATACACACATATGCTCACGCCTATATTCCCCGAAGGGGTAGGCAGAGGTGTTGTAATCACAACACCCACTTTACACCGAAGATGATTAAGTGCCAACGTGACAGAGGGTGAGTCCATCGCCGTCTCAGACACTTTACATACGTCATTGAATTACTTCTCAGAAATATGCAGGTTTCGTCACAATGTTTTCCTTCACCGTAAAGCACGTGGTGTGAAATAACTGCACATAAGTTTTTTTAGAAAACCTCATTGGTACAGGCCCCGCTGGGATTCGAACTTGCCTCGCTTGCGTAGCAGGTGACTGCTCATACCTCAAGGCCACCACGGCTCTTTATTCGACAATTAATTAATGATTTTTACAGTATAATTGAACAATAAGCCTTAACCCAAGATGGGAGCCAATAACATTAATGCAGAATGTTAAATAGAACGTGTGGTTGCATTATAGAGAAAGGATACAGCGTTCCGCCGGCCAGTGGCGCAACGGTTCTAAACGGTGCCCGTAAACGCGGCAGGCATACTGCGAATACGTACAATCTATTACTTAGAATTTTTAATTAACTAGAAAGGCAGCAATCTAGTTTACAACCAACCAATAATCAGTATTTGACTCTATATTTGGATCATAAAAATACATACATAGGCGTTTAGCAGTAAAAAAATATGATCAAAGTTTCAAGACCTTAAAAAATGATTTTTTTTTTCACTTACTCTAACTTACTTTAAAATTACTCAAAATATGTAGAATTATTCATGTAATGTATATAATATCCATGTTTGCCTTTCCCACAGTCAATAAAATATTGTTACATTACAAAATATAAAAAATTATGATGTATGTTGGGGAGCTCAGAATGTCTATATAACAGGCTCTCCGCCTAGTTTAGCCATCTGCGGAAATACCACATTATTCAAAATTATTGTAATAATTACTCATTGTAACATTTACTATTAATATTATTATTATATAAATTAATCAATAATTGTTATTATATTATAGTATATGTGCCCCGCGGGGTCACCCACGTAGATTTTGTTTAATACTTTATTTCGCGGCACCATAATATTTTATTCTAAATCATCATCACCTTGGATTTATCATATACATTGTTGTTTCAACCCAATGTGGCTGATCACCTGTTTTTTTTGTAAATAAAATTATTAGTCCTTGAAGATCAGCTACCTGTCAGAGAAAATCCGGGTAAAAATCTGTTCAGCCGTTCACGGGTGCTGGCGTGACGAAGAGAAATAGGGATTTATTTTTATATACAAAGATTCTATACCTAAGTAATTGACTTACACCCAATCATTACTTAAATGCAAATCATAAGCGAAAGAATTGGAAAGATACTTCGCCATAATAATAATATTTTGAAAGTGGCAAAGATACCCCGAGGCAACTTTGATGACGAGCACGCTTAACCATCACGATATAAGAGCTAAGTAAGTTCTCAACTGACTACAACAATATTACTTGAATTAAGAGAAAGTTTATTGATAATACTCATAATATTAACCAAATACATACATTGTCTGTAATATTACGTAATTATTGACGAATAACGTTTTTCAACAAGCTCAATGGATACATTAAATATGTTACTAGTGTACTAGCGGTGACCCGTGGTTTTACCGGCGTATAGTTAATTCCTTGGGTGACCCGCGAACCCTAACGTTCTTTTAAATACAATTAAGCCAATTTACTCTTTGTAACATTAGCTCTCTGCCAATGTCCCATTAAAATTGGTCCAGCCGTTTCTGAGATTAGACAACCAGACAAACAGACAGACCAAAAGTTGCTTTATAATTCAGTATCGTATATACTTTCATTGAAATTTAGTGAAAACCTTAGTATTTTGAAACATGCACTTCAATTTTATTTATCTGTATAGATATAAGTTATCATATACAAGTGAAAGGTCAACACTTATTGTGACGAAGAGAATGTATTGTCTATTCAACAAAATATAAATTTAAAATAAAAAAACTATGACCTTTTAAAACAGTATAACTTGCACGTGCATATATCCTAACAATTTGCGCAAGCACAGATCCCGTCGCGAGGAATTCGAGGCGCGGTACGGACTTCCCTTATTGGTGCGAGTAACCACGATCACACCAAATGTTTAGAGGAATGTTGTTTGCTTATGTTTTATGTGGAAATGCCCCACTATCATTCTAACATTGAATTGATTACCATATATAATTCCGGCAAAGAAAAAAAAAGTGAAAAACTACGAATTAAGTTACATACAAACACAATTCGCCAGTTATGTTATTAAGTCCCATGTAACAGGGACGAGCCCATGACCAAGCAACCATCCAGACTCTGGGCTGCAGGGAAGTTACTGATGGAAAACCCCATAACGGTATTGAACTCAGGATCTCGTGTACCGCAATCACATACTACACCAACGAAGGTACAGGCCCCATCACGATGAACCAGTAACTTTCAAATTCAGTTGTCATGTTATGAGTCCGTATCAGTCTATATGAATGGCGCGAGGCGAATAAAAACATGCGCAGTATCCTATTTTAACGCTATGCGTTCTCGTGACGGGACCTGGGGCTTTACCATTATCTCTTATTGCCAACATAATTCCAATGTGTGACAGTGACAGACTTATACACTTCATATACATCTGTCTCTTAATAAGAGTTAAACTATCATGGCCATAAGAGGTCATGGTAAGAAGCATACATAGCATAGGGTGTATGCTAGTTTAAAGTGGAATGGTACTCTATCTTTGCTGCCGACCCTGTAGGGGTATATAAGTGTTTGTTAATTTATTTTTTTGTTGGGAAGGAAGAACTTGCAAATTATTTAGTTTCGTCATAGAACTAACTTAATTCTGAGAACCTAGCAATTATGCTCGGTCAGGTTTCATCTATTATCCAATAAAGCGATGATTGATCAAATCAACTGTTAACAACACTATGTCGCAAAGTTATAAATTAATACATTGTATTCACTTTTAATTACAGAGAATTTAAATTGGAATTTAACTGGAGGTCGTTTTTATAATTAAGTATGTAATCTTTATTGTGAAATAGTTGGCGTATATTGTTTGGGCGTAAATGGCGTATCTCGAAACGAAGTCGAGAGTCGCAATGGCTCCAACAATTTGATTTAAATACTTTTATAGAATATCATTTGTAATAAGAAGTACTGACTAAAGGTCGTCCAGGTCATCCAGACTTTTCTTTATACAGGGTAGAACCTGGTAAGTCACTTATGGACAAAGAAGACCAGAAGACAAGAAGGTCTATTTTGATGAAAACAGGCTTATACGAAGTAGGTATAATTGCGTGGTAAATAATGGTCTCTGCTTAACCCTATGGGACACAGATGTGAATATATGAATGGACGCGAAATTGTTAAGGTACGTAGTATGTAGTAGAAGTAGAAGAAGTAGACCATGACAAACGCTCTCCATCTGACGCAGCTAGCTCATCTAAACCCCAGTTTTCATTTAACGTATGTGCGTATCTTATGTTCTTCAGAATTATTAACAGGATAGATGGTTGTCTATTATTTAAATTTTTTACAAGGAACAGTACTAAAAACTAATTACAAGTAGAAAACTTGGCCATAATCGGTGTCTCTGGGGATCGTGTCAAGAAGGCTGGCAGCATTGCCACGTTGAATAGCAGGCCCCAGCACGCTTGTCACGAGAAGCTTCTACCAGATGACGTGCAACCTCTTTGAAATGTTGATGAGTATATGGACCCCAAGACCCCAGAGTTTCAACCGCAAACACAGAAAATATGTATCCTTGACCAACGACACAGGATAGATTAGTTCCAGATACTTACAAGCTGCAGTGTAGTCAAATGCTTCTTCCACCACAAGAACTTCTGGTACTGAGGCCCCATCGCAGCCAGCATATAGTACCCGTACATAATGACGTGGACCAGGTTGTTGACTATGTTGGAGAATGTTCCATGACCACCTGACAAATAGGTATGACAAATATTACTAACACAGTCAAAGAAAAGGATATTATACTGTAAGTGATTATATTTTTGATAAGGGAGCCTGGGATGTATATTTGTCGGAAAATTATTGTAAATAATCCCATTGGCACTGTACTTCTGCTACAATTAATTAATCTTAGTTTGATCTTTGCTTTGACTGGCTGGAATTTGCCATGCTCACAAATAATTGTAATATTTTAGTTATTATATTTGACAATTTAGCATTTGAACTGTGTCCATGGGACAGTCATCCATGAGATATAAATACTGTAACCAATAACATTGTATATTTTTTATTTTTAAAAGAGTAATTGTTGAGTTTCTTGCCGGGTTCTTCTCAACAAAAGCAACCTTCCGAACCCGATGGTAATATTTATAATCACGTATAATGTATTTTGTGTCCTTCTGACGATTTGAAAGTACTTTGTAAGAAGTCTAATCAAATAAAGATATTTAGAATTTTGAAGATTATAGGTCCACCAGATTTGGGATTGTCAGAATGAATTCAGTGACATTCCATTCCGTTTATAGAGCTCTTTCACAACCATATAAATGCCTGCTAATTTCTTGTAGTTAGGTTACTCTGTTTTAAAAAATTCAAGCATTGTAAGGGTTAGACCTCCAAGCGTCAGTTTTATTTCATCAGGTTGGCAAACAAGCGTGCAGTTTGCCTAATGGCAAGCTACACTAAATGCGGCTAACATTGTCAATCGCGCATTGCATACCTTATTAATATAATAATATAATCTCTGTGCCAAAATGGTAAGAGACGAAAGGGTCTCGTCACAGCTTCCATCTTCCTCTAACTCCTATGAAGCTCTGGCGACCTTATTCACCGCAGGAACACAACACTACTCTAAGGCAGCATTATTTGGCTGCGATCTTCTGTAACGTGAGATATAATCCCCAGTCGAACTGTTCTTAATTTCGACACACTTAACTCCAAGAAATTTTTCGGGTTATGGGAAAGTGCTAGGCAATACATTTGGCAAATTATGAGTTCCGTGAGCTGTGGTATTGATACCTTCATGCATCTCAATTTGAACCTTATGACATCAAATTGGTATCTAAGAAGTTTTATCTTAACTAAGAAGAACAGGTCAATTATTCAACAGAACACAAATTCACTCACCAGCAATAAACTTGACGAGAAGCCAGGCCTCGAAAGGCGTGAGAGAGTGGTGATATAGATGGAGCCATGAAATCTGGCTCTTCTTCTTCCTCAACACGAAGAACACCGTGTCTGCAAACTCTGAGAGCTTCGAGAAATAGTACACCCAGCAGAGATGTAGCATCTGGGAGAAGAGAGAAAGACAATAGTTGAGTACATGAAATGAAGAGGTTATAAGTTAGCGGTCTTTACTAAAGGGTAATATAATGTAAGTATTGGACTCAAGTGGCCGGTGGCGATCCGTTCTATTCTTGAACAGTTGATGGCTTTATGTGACTATGGTTATTAAGACTTTCATTGGAAGATTATTCTTTGTAAGAAAGATAATTAAAAAGGAGTTTAAAGATTAACGCACACTTATCAGCTGGGCACTGGATGAACATCGTTTCCACATGCTTAGTGTTTTTATTTAAATCTTCCTACTATAAGCTCGCTTCGGCACAAACTAGCAAATTAAGGTGAGGCGGTAACGATCAGTGCCCAATATAGGTTAGTTTTAACATTATATTGCATTTACGATATCACTTGCCTGTTTTCCTCATTTAGTATGGGAACTTTAAAAAGCGTCTTAAGCATCGAATATATGAAGTTTTACGTCTCCATACAAAAATCCCAAAGCTCATGGTCAAGCGACGACGTTCGAACGTGTCAAAACTGTATTAGGGTTGATATGTGTGCGCTAACCTTTAAAAGTCGACCGCCTGCGTAACTAAACTCTTCTTCTCTACATCTTAAATTAAATTTACCTACCGATATTTTTGTATGATTATAGTAACGTCTCTTTCCCAAAGCATACACATGAGTATTACCTTAAAAAGATAAGCATCAGCTAAAATAAACAAATCTTCTATTTTATTTACTTTCTCAAAATAATTCGACGTAAATACAAAAGAATAGTGAGAATTTGACACCAATGAATCGATACAAAGGAAAGTTCAAGCGAAATCATCTTCGAAGGAAACACGAAACAAGTTTATTTCACCCGAAGTCTTGTTAGCGGGTTGCTTGAAATACTTAAAGTAAGTAATTACTTGGAAGACAAATTTTACTTTAATTTGTCTTGTATTTAAACTAATTAAATGAATGAGGTTTGTTGACAGATAATAACAGTACTTAAACTGAGGTTTCGAAATTCAACATACTTACATACGCATGCCTGTATCCCATGGGGGTAATGTAGGCAGAGCCTGTTTCTGAATCCGAGTACATAGATGATAGCCAAGCATGGCAATGAGTTGCTAACTTTAATATTCATAATTGTATTCAATCAACCCCATTTATGTAAATGATACACATTTCAAAAACTCTGACTGTGAGGAGCCCGTGGCTCAGTTGCTATTGCGCATATCATTCGATCAGCGAAGTTTAGCAACCCTAAGCCTAGCCAGTAATTGGATGGGTGACCACCCGAGTTCCCTCCGTGCCTCGGAGAGCACGTTAAGCCGTCGGTCCCGGTTGCCAATTTATCATCTTTGGCAATCGTTACAGGTCAGTCGGAGGCCTAAAATAGTCTGACAACTGGTTTAACCCAGATCACAGATCTTCTTCGTTAAAGGGGTTGCGAAGGCCAAAAATCAGTTGATCAGCCACATCGGGTTGAATCAAGTGCCGACCCCAACAATGTATGGGATAAGGCTAGAACAAAACTGGGTTGTTTGTTTCGTTGGTCGTTTCTTCTCCTGTCAGGTTTAAATTGGAATACATAAATTTAAGTTAGTGTTATATATGACGTTCAATGAGTCTTCTAAGTGTCCCTTATAATTTATAAAATATTTGATTGATTACTTGGCCAATGATTATAGTCTGAGGGCCTAGTGCGAGTTTTTCACTGCCGCCGTCACAAATCACCGCGTCGAAGTAAACGCAGATTAGTATGAGATCGAAACAGCGCCATCTGTGGGCCCACGGATGGTAATATTCTGATCCCATATAAATCTGCGTTTCTGTCAACCCGGTGATTTGTGACGGTGATTTTAAGAAAACTCACACTAGGCACTTTGTGAAGAGCCTAAATAAGATGCTGTGTGACGTACCGGTTCGAATGGACAGTGAGTATCGATTTCGCATTGGTAGAAATTTGATATTCAGATTCATTTTGTATTTTATTAAGATTTTTGGGTACTTCCAATTAAATAAGTGGTCTTTAATTTTCACGAATAACCTCATAGCGACTTATTCGTTGGGCAACGTTTAGTGCCTAATATAGATGGCAAATCTGTAAGCATGATACATCGTTACGTAGTCTACACTACTATTATAAAGAGGAAAGATTTGTATTTTTGTGTGTATGTTTGTAATGAATAAGCTCAAAAAATACTGTGCTGATTTCAAAAATTCTTGACCAATGGAAAGCTACATCATCAGCGTGTCATAGCCTTTATTTTATCCTCGTACTGCCACGGGAACAGGAACTACACGGGTGAAACCGCGTGACGTCCGTTAGTCATAAGAAATTCAAAAAGTACTTATTTAGCCTTCTACATGCATACAAAACTTTTAATTGACCAATAAATATAGCAGTTACATTATTTTCAGGACGTAGCGTGCTATTGTTATAACCTCCTTTTACTAACGAGTTATTTATCGTTCAAACAATATATCATTGTTGGACAGGTGGTTCCGGAGATTAAAACCAAAGGTACTCATCGGCGTGTGCGCATATATTTGTAATAAACCCATCTGGAGTTATATATGCGTCCGAGATTTCACTTGCGTAGACTTCATTTAATGGGTGGCCCACGGAATTCTAATGTTTTTTTAAAATTAATATAGCCTAAGTAGGTATTCAGTAAGAAGAGCTCGTGGCACAGTTGCTATTGAGCATATCATTCGATCAGCGAAGTTAAGCAACCCTAACTCTAGCTAGTAATTGGATGGGTGACCGCCCGAGTTCCCTCCCTGCCTCGGAGAGCACGTTAAGCCGTCGGTCCCGGTTGCCAAATTATCATCTTTGGCAATCGTTTCAGGTCAGTCGTAGGCCTAAAATAGTCTGACGACTGGTTTAACCCAGATCACAGATTTTCCTCGTAAAAAGGGTTGCGAAGGTCAGATGGCAGTCGCTTCGTATAAAAATCAGGTGATCAGCCGCATCGAGTTAAATCAAGTGCCCCCCAACAATGTATGGGATAAGGCCCGGGAGCTGATGAATCTAAGTTACTCCTTGTGCAAGTCCTGTTAATACCAGTCCAGCTGTTTCGAAGATTACCCGGGACAGACAGTTAGAATTCCAATAAATACACCCACTTTTCACCGAAGATGATTAAGTGTCAATGTGACAGATGGCGCTGAGTCCATCGCCGTCTCATGCAATATACATACATCGTAATACTTCTTAGACATGCAGGTTCCTCACGATTTATACTTCACGTAGTGTGAAATCACTGTACATAAGTTTTACTCATTGGTACAGGCCCCACTAGGACTCAAACCCACGGCATTAACCACAAAATTTGCATAAAGATGCATTAGATTAACGTCAAAGATAGACAGACATAGGGTAAGTAAAAATCATCATGAGGACAAAGTCGCAGGTAAATAACTATATGTAGTTGTTGAATATAGCATAAGAGGAAAAGAGGAAAATATACGAATACAAATGGAAGATAATGTCGAGTTTCGTTGACAAACAAAATACAGGATGCGTTTCCAGGATTCTCAAGATAAATATTTTGTGACCAAATAAGTATTCGAAGGCTGGAGGAAACAGCTTCAACAGCGTCATATTGTATATACTACCTGTGCCCCGTGGTTTTACCCGCGTACCAAGAGTTAATTTCATGGTTGGCCTGCGGAACCTTAATGTTTTTTCAAATAAAAGGCGTAGTTACTCTTTGTAAAAATAGCTATCTGCCAGTGAAAGTCTCGTTACAATCAGTCGTGCCATTTCGGAGATTAGCCGGAACAAACAGATAATCAGACAGGGTTTTTTTTATATTGTTTCTTTTTTATGTTAGTACCATATATAGTTTCATATACATTTAGTGAAAAGCTGTATTTTGGAATTACAAACTGACACTTCAATTTTGTTAATCTATATAGATAATAATGATCTCCTATCGAATTTCGGTTGCGGCGGCGAATCTCAACGCATGCACAAGTGTGTGCGCAAACACAGGTGCACTCTTTATTCCCTCACTCTCATAGTCCGATGGGAGGCAATCCGACACGACCGGAGAGAGATCAGGCGGAGGACCAACGGTGCAACGTGCGCCCCGAGGCACGGGGGTGTTAACACCGCCAACTTCCAAATTCCGGGCATTTTATTGTGAATTTCTTGACAGAAAAACCCAATATTCATTTTATAGATGTATACTGTATAGATCTGTATAGATATTTATTTTATTAGGTCACAACATGGAATTTTAATTTGTCTCGGCAGGAATGGTGTCCAGGCTGTGTTACCTCGCTGGATTGCTAAACTGTTCCTTTGACCGAAGTCAGAACAAGCTCGACAGTCTTCAGAGACTCTGACAAGCTCTGATTTAATAGCAAAATACCTACACACATATGCTCACGCCTTTATACCCTGAAGAGGTAGGCAGATGTGTTGTTACAACACCCACTTTTCACTGAATATGATTAAGTGCCAACATGACAGATGTCATTGAATTACTTCTCAGACATATGCAGGTTTCCGCACGAAGTTTTCCATCACCGTAAAACACGTGGGCGAAACATTTGGATGGTGTATTTTTCGCGAAGGTTAGAGGTAAACTAAGGAAGGATTTTTTGGAACGCCAACTCAAAGGGGATTAAAATAGAGGTTGAAAGTCTATCGCCGTCTCAGGAACTATACATACGACATTGAATTAATTCTCAGATATATCCTCCTGGTAGATTCCTCATAATGTTTTCCTTCACCGTAAAGCACGTACTGGACATAAGTTTTAAGAAAAACCCATTGGTGCAAGCTCCGCTGGGATTCGAACTTACTTCGCTTGCGTATCAGGCGACTGTTCAAACACCGAGGCCACCAGGGCTGTCTAGCCAATAAATAGCAAAATAATTATTGAAAATCCAATTATGAGTGATAAGCGTCAACAATACTAGCAAAAAGTACATACGTAACCATATTTTTTCCATCCAGACACAACAAGCCATTGTTAACAACGTTTACATGCATTTAATTTCGCAGATGCATGATGATCTTAACCTATGATGACACAGACACATGGTTTTTTGTAATGATTTGTGACACATTGTACATTCTAACGAAAAGCATCAGTTTCGTATTTATATTATTAAGAGTGACATACCTAATGATACGGTGACGTCAGCGCACATACTGATCTTCTACATCTATACAGATTAATCAAATTAAAATGTTTGATTGTAATTCATCAGTATATCAGCTACCTGTCAGTGAAAGTCCCGTTAAAATTGGTCCAGGCGTTTCAAAGATTATCCCGAAGAAACAGACAGACAGAGAGACAGAAAAAGAATAATAGAAAACTGATTTTTATATATGTACCTTATATACATTCATATGCATTTAGTGGAAAGCTGTTTGGAATTACAAACAGACACTTAAGTTTTATTTATCTGAAAATAACAAAAAAATTAAAAAAAATTTCAACTTTTGCTTAAGTTGACATTTTTTTTACTTTAAAAGCAAAATAATATAGTCTACGCGGATGAATCCGTGAGGCGAAGTTATTATTATTTTTAACACCTATAAATTATTAACCTCCGACAAAAATAAATCGATTTTTAGCTAACACCGAAGGCAATTCCCAGGTTCGATGCTCCGAAATATTTAGTAAACAGGTTTGTTAAGCTATGGTTACGAATAGGGCTATAAAATGTATATAAATAGGCATTCGCAGCAAACATAGAAATTCCTCCTTGTTTTGAAATTGATATGAAAGAGGTTTACCTCGAGCAAACACTACATTTGTTAGCATTTGGAGACTAACTATTTCCACATACTTAGTATATTTTACATTGCGTAGTGCTTTGATACAGAAAATAGAATAGAATATTTGTAAGGCGTACATTTATAAAACATGGTGATAAAACTTGCATATGTCTGAGAACTTTGTGTAGTGTCTGAGACGGCGATAGACTCACCCTCATTCACGTTGGCACTTAATTATATTCGGTGAAATGTAGGAGTTGTTACAACACCTCTACTTACCCTTCGGGGATTTATTATTTTAAGATGTTTTTTTTCAGGAAGAAGTAAATAAGGTACTTTCAAACATTCCTCGTTATTGTTATTTCAATCCCACATATCCTAATACATTTAAAACTGAATTTGGAAAACGGCTCGAACTATTCTTTGCAATGTAGCATCGATCTAGCTTGTATTCATACAAAAAAAAATTATAATATTTTCGTTCGGAATCCTCTTCGATAAATAGCTTAATTAATGGAAGGTTCAAACCGAACCAAAATCTATCAAATAGTTTCAAAATCTGGACACATTTTCAAATGACACGAAAAGCACATTTCGTAGTAAAAGCACTGACTCATTATTCTCTAACGCTTAAAATATATGACGAAGGTTATCGAAAACCATCTTTGGTCGTAGTTGACCTTAATCTCCGAGCACTGTACAATTAAAGCTATTTTCACTTTCGTCCGATGACGTAAACATGGTACTTTCACTCTCCGAGTACCGGACAAGTTCATTGCTGTGTCTTACTTACAACGTAACGTAACGTAATCGAGACGACACCGTTCTACTATGCGGATAGAATATTATAACACATAATTTACATTTTTACTCATAGAATATGCTCACGCCATCCCATTAGGGTTCCCGAAGGGGTAAGCAGAGGTGTTGTAACAACACCCACATTTCACCGAATATGATCAAGTGCCAACGTGACAGAGGGTGAGTCCATCGCCGTCTCAGGCACTATACATATGTCTTTGAATTACTTCTCAGACATATGCAGGTTTCCTCACAATGTTTTCCTTCACCGTCCTTCATAGTAAAGAACACGAGATTTTGGGTTCGGTTCTGCTTGCCTACCTTTTCGGGGAATAGTTGTGAACATTTTTATTGAAAAATTATGCACTCCAAGATTTTTTAAAAATAATACATTTATTTCTTAATGACACTATTCTTATTAAAATTTTGTGAAAATTAATATCTATTTTTCAGTTGGATTTTCTATAAAAGCTGTGGTTTCGTAATCCCAATCTAAAACTTTACCTGTATAATTTTACGTACAGTAAATATATAAACAATTTGTTATCTTTCCAGTTGTTGGCGGAGCTTTGTGAACAATTTGTTGAAACAACAGTTTTCCTTGGAGTTACATTGGATCATAAATTGCAATGGGGGCCCCATATAGCTGGATTGTCGAAAAGACTCAGTTCTGCAGCATTCGCAGTAAGGAAAATTAGACGCCTAACTGATATAAACACAGCTCGGTTGGTCTATTTAAGTTATTTCCATAGTGTTATGTCTTATGGCATCCTTTTATGGGGAAATGCTACAGACATCAGTTCTATCTTTGTGCTGCAGAAACGGGCTGTTCGTGCAATCTATAAACTCAAATCTAGAGATTCTCTCAGAGAGAAGTTTAAAGAAATAGGGATAATGACTGTGGCATGTCAATACATATTTGAAAATTTGATATATGTAAGAAAGAATATAGATAGTTTTAAGAAAAATAGTGATATGCACAATATAAATACACGCAAGAGGGATAAACTCCGTGTCCCTGTGACTAGACTGCACAAAACTAGTAACTCTTTTGTGGGGCAAAGTATACGCCTTTTCAATAAACTACCATTAAAAATGTGTGAACTACCATTTTTAAGTTTTAAGGCAAGCATCAAACAGAAACTTTGTGAAAAAGCATATTATAGTGTAACTGAGTATATTGATGATAGCCAAACAGGGCAATGAGTTGCTCACTCTTCCATTGAAATGTACTTAAACAACCCTATGTATATAGAAGGGACACATGTAAAAAAAAAAAAAACCGGGGAGTTTGTTTCGCCGTTTCTTCTCCTGACAGGCTTACTTTTATTTATTTATTTATTTATTTATTTATTTAATTTGGACTTCCAACAAGGAATACATAATTACAAGCTTAGAACTAATTATACAAAAAGGTTTCAATATATATGTTTCCTCAATTATAGGAAATCACAGCATGCATTACTTAACATAACGATATTGTTTAAGCTGCATTTAAAAATCCACTTTACTTTACTTTACTTTTGGAAACGGTAGTAAATTAACTTAAGTTAACGTAAGAAAAATGACGTTCAATAAGTGTTCCAAGTGTCCCTTATATTGAATAAAACTTTTTGATTTGATTTGATTTGATTTGAATTATGTTAATAATATTGGAGGATGAAGTCTTAATAGCTCCTCTCCTCAAAAAACCCATGCGCAGTAGGCGGATCTACTAGTTACTAAAAAACTTAATAAGACGAATTATACTAGTTTTGATGTGACCCATCCAAACTAGTTATATAAAGATAGAGTATTACTGAGCTTTGCCTGTCTGGAGTTTTGACTGAAGGTCAAGGTTAACTGCGATTAACTAATAAATACATGAACCACACCTTACTATTACGTGGATGCTAAGCCCCAAGGTTTCACCTGCGAATAATTAAACAAACTTTCAACCTCTATTTTAATCCCCTTAGAGTTGGCGTTCCAAAAAATCCTTCCTTAGTTCGCGAAAAATACACCAATCCAAATTGTTTGATAAATCCGTCCGTACCAATAAGTTTCTCTAAAAATGTAAGAGCAGTATTTCTAACCCACGTGTTTTACGGTGATGGAAAACTTCGTGCGGAAACCTGCATATGTCTGAGAAGTAATTTAAAGACGTATGTATAGTGTCTGAGACGGCGATGAACTCACCTCATCATCACTGTGTCTTATTCTTTGCAAACACATAGATTCGAGGCAAATGTCTAACACATCAATGTCTACCCACCATGGTACTTTCTAGCCTGTCTTTGTGTAGACCTACTGTACGCCTGGACAAAGTAACATTCTCTTGCTAATAGAAGCTATACAAAATTTATGGGAATTTTATAAATCAGGCACGTGACATATGTCATTCCTATACATTTCGTATCGCTTTTATAAACGAAGCGTGGGGATAATGTTACATTCTCTACAGGTCCTGTAACTTTTAGACTCACGGTCGGTGGCGGCGTCGAACCCAGACAGATCGAATAGGAGCATCTCATGATTTCAAGAACCTTTCAGACCGTATAAAATGGTGCAACAAGCAACTAGCGGAACTAATTAAATTTGAGAAACAGTCAAAGCAAATAAAATGTACTGCTAACTTATTCGCTTCGCAGTGGCTTCACTCACATAGAATGTATGTGCAAAATTTCATGATGATCAGTACCCCTATCATGGGTTTGCAACCGTTTTCGTAATCTATACCATCTCGGCCGAATATTAGTATGAGAAATTGTGCAGCGACTCCTAGCGGTGACGTGAAGAACTAAAATATCTCGTACAAATATTGCGAGTGACGCTAGCGAGTATAGTTTACGAGAACGGTGGCAAACTCGTGATGGGGGTACAGTTGAGTATGTCAACTCACATCCAAATTTATAATATCAGTCAAAATTTAGCAATATATTATAGTGAAAGTGTGACGCTTTTCGCACGTGAACGTCAAGTCCTAATAAAATCATACGAGGTGTGGTGTAACATATTTTAATTTACACTGATGTGTTGGAGAAAACTATGGGAGTGTCTTAAAAAATATATCACAGTTTTGCAAAGGGAATGGTGTGTTCTTTGTTGATCTAAGGTCGGTCGTGAGCAGTTACAAAATGGCTATTAATTTCATCCAAATTAATATTACTTATGGGAATAATATCTATACACTGAAAGTTCATGACAAACTTACAACGAGAATTTTTTATGATTAATTACCGCTCAGTACTCAGTACAGAATCTCCCGTTCGATATTTGGAGCTACCCGACTGGGGTCTGTAGTGTTGTGTTCCTGCGGTGAGTAAGGTCGCCAATGCTCAATGGAGTAGCAGTGGAGTTGTAGTGGTAGCATTCACGTCATAATTGTGAACAGGTGCTGCTTGTGGGGGCTGAACATCTCAAGCTACGCATTTAGTTTTAAGTAGATGTACTAGCTTTTTTAGTTATGTTAATTTTTATCGACATTTGTGCATTGGAGCTTTGTCCATGAGCTTACGTTTCTTAAATTATTTATTTTGTATTCTTTAAATTGTATAATATTTTTGAAAAGAGTAATTACTGAGTTTCTTGCCAGGTTCTTCTCAGTAAAAGCAACCTTCCGATTCCATGTTTAATCCTGTATAATTGTCATTCTGACGATTTGACAGTACTTTGTAAAAAGCCTAATCGAATAAAGATATTTTTAACTTTGACTTTGTATAGCTGTCATATTTGCAATAGGATTTCTTAATAAGGTAGCCAACGCGCGAGTGACACTTAGTTGTGTCAAGCATTTCTGTGCTACAGTAGACGTCTATCAGGGAGACTGTAAGCTTGTTATGAAAAGAAAATATACAGTCCGCTATTGACGTATCTGCCTCAGTTATATGTAATATCATTGGTCAAAGCTAAGTTCTTAATTCGCACTGCTTAAATGATCATAGTTGGCCTCTGTTATTATCTAAACAGGTATACACGTTCTCTTTGTCCAACCTGAAGTGGATGTATCAATCAAGGCACTGTTTCTCATATATAATTACATATTTATCAAGATTACAATTTGCAACAGTTTTTTAGCTAATAACTAACCGTGAACATAAAAAAGTTCGCAAAATACCCGTCTACAGGCCAAGGCGCTGTGGATCACAACTTTCTCGGATTATGTTTTTTTGTACTTACATACATACATATGCTCACGCCTGTATTCCCCGAAGGGGTAGGCAGAGGTGTTGTAATCACAACACCTTTTCACCGAAGATGATTAAGTGCCAACGTGACAGATGGTGAGTCCATCGCCGTCTCAGACACTTTACATATGTCATTGAATTACTTCTCAGAAATATGCAGGTTTCCTCACGATGTTTTCCTTCACCGTAAAGCACGTGGTGTGAAATCACTGTACATAAGTTTTTTAGAAAAACTCATTGGTACGGGCTCCGCTGGGATTCGAAATTGCGTCGCTTGCGTAGCAGGCGACTGCTCAAACCTCAAGGCCACCACGGCTTGTTCTTTTGTAGTTTTGTACATAGACTGTATAGATACAATACAAATTATATATTTTCTATATCTCATCTATTTTTACTCTTATATCCTTGGTTTCATTTGAGTAGTAATGAAGATATTCTCTCTACTCTGATGTATGGAAGTGAATGTTGGGTTTGGCAGAAGAAACATGAAAGTACAGTGATAGCAGTGGAAATGCGTTCGTTACGAAGTATGTGTGGGGTCACTATTGTAGATCGTATGAAATATAGTAGCAGTAGAGGGCGTCCAAGGAAGAACTACTATGACCAAATTAATAGTATTTTTCAGAAAGGTCAAATTCGGAGCACTCGTAACCGAAGAAAGTGTATGAAGAGAAGCATGAATGTGGATGAAGCGAAAGAAGTATGTAAGGATCGTAGCATGTGGCAAACGGGGGTCTCTGCCAACCCCATGGGATACAGGCGTGAGCATATGTATGAAGATATTTTTGTTATTTTGATGTTCCAACGTATCAACCAAGTTGTATGTCTGAGGATACAGGCGACTGGGACTTCAGTTGTGATAGATCAGAAGCATTCCATAATAACAATATCTTAGTTACTCAGTTACCTTGCTTATGAAATATTGCTTCATCCCAAGTAATTCTTGTAGTACCGACAGTACTAGATTTAATTAAGCATTTAGTTAAACGCAAGAAGATATACTAACAATAGAATCAGTGACATTGACTAAAGACATTGGATAATTAATAAGGTTAAAGTCATCTGATGATTACAATAGGAAACTTATTATCAGAGCAGAAACAAGTAAATAACTTAGTACTTATGGGTTCATGGAATAAGGCATTTGAGTAAACGTGTAGGGAGAGGCTAGTAACGCAAGAGGTAGGAGTTATTCTGTAAAAAATTTGGAGCCGCCCGACTGCACCGTTTTTTTTATTGACGAGGGGGAAACCTTCAAAAGGTCCCTGACCGCCCTGGGAGAGGCAGGTTAGGGTATGTAGGATTTTTACTGCACTAAAACCCCCCCATGGCCATCCTCAGTGCTCAGGGGGGACCCCGGGTACTCTGATAGATCCAGTGCCCCCCCACACTTTGCCGGGGCACATCCCCGGGCAGCTGTGTCGCCGGCCCTGGAGACCTCGCTGTGCAACGACCCGTGCCCGACTGGACCGTATCTCAACCTTGCAGAAAATCTAAATATATATAACTCAAAGGTGACTGACTGACATAGTGACTGACGGATCGGACTGAAATTTGTCATGTCATGCAGGTAGATGTTATGACGTAGGCATCCGCTGCGAAAGGATTTTAATAAGGATTTTATCCCCAAGGGGATAAAATAGGGGATGAAAGTTTGTATGAAACTTCAATTTTAAACCGACATATTATATAAAAATAATCCTACGCGGGTGAAACCGCGGGGCACAGCTAGTCGTATCTATATGACGCTACTTTAGAAGTACTTACTGATGATGATAGTTTTACTCTTATTATGAGACAGATATACATGACGTGTAAGTCTGTCACTGTCACACAACTGAACTAACATTGCAATAAGAGCTCATGGTTGGGCCCCTGTACCCTAGATAGTGAGTATCGGAACTAACGAGGACCATTTTAAGTCTACTCTTCATTGAATCTCCCATCCCTGTTTATGTTTAAATGTTGATCTTGGAACACGTCTGTTTACCATTTCAAGAACCCTAGCTGGACCCATTTGCAAAGCTTTGAAAAGATTACATTGTAGGTATGTCACTGTTAAATAACTAAACTATTATGTACGTTTTTATAGCTTAATGAAAAACGTGACAATTTTCACATGATCGTATCAGATCCTGTAGTTAATTATAATATATATTTTCACATGGACTAGAGAACAGAATGAATTAACCTCTAACAATAAAATTTTCTTATACTACCTACTACAAATCTATACTAATATTATGAAGAGGAAATATTTGTATGTTAGTACGTTTGTAACGAATTGGCTCAAAGAGAACTGATTTTAAAAATTCTTTCACCATTTGAAGAGGATAAAGGCTGCTAAATTAACACTGATTAACATAGGCTATATTTTATTCCCGTACTACCACGGCAACAGTTACTAATACGCCTTACGGTATTCGGCTACTGCCAGTAATCTTATATTTAATTGGAAAAATATTATGAACGAAAGGGTCGCTAAAATATCAAGGCAGTTTAATTCCTCTTTACCCCATGAAGCTACCTGTTTTTTTTTTGTTGACGAGGGGGAAATCTTCAAAAGGTCCCCGACCGCCCTGGGAGAGGCAGATCGGGGTATGTGGGATTTTTACCTCACTAAAACCCCCCCGGTGGCCATCCTCAGTGCTCAGGGGGGACTCTGGGTACTACCCCATGGAGCTACCTACGGTGACTTTACTCCCTGCAGGAACATACATTCAAAGGTAGTCATCTCACTTCACATAGGTGATTCTATTATACACTGTTATTGTTCAACTATCGTGTTGATTTCGTTGAGAGGAGCTCATGCACACGGAGCACAGTTGCTATTGCGCTTATCATTCGATCAGCGAAGTTAAGCAACCCTAAGCCTAGCCAGTAATTGGATGGGTGACCCGAGTTCCCTCCGTGCCTCGGAGAGCACGTTAAGCCGTCGGTCCCGGTTGCCAATTTATCATCTTTGGCAATCGTTACAGGTCAGTCGGAGGCCTAAAATAGTCTGACAACTGGTTTAACCCAGATCACACATTTTCCTCGTTAAAGGGGTTGCGAAGGTCAGATGGCAGTCGCTTCGTATAAAAATCAGGTGATTAGCCACATCGGGTTGAAAGTGCCGACCCCAACAATGTGTGGGATAAGGACAGGGAGACGATATCGTGTTGATTTCGTTGATAAATATTTTTAATTCAAAGTGACCATTCCGAAATCTCCCACGCTGATTGCATATTTATTCCTGTGATGTATTTACACACGTAAAACAATGACAAGTAACATCCGGATATAACCGGATCCCTAGACAACAATACTCGTCATTTCACTTCGTACAAACATCGTTGGAAAGTTACGAAGTATGCCGTAGCAAGTGGCATTGAATGAACTTGACCGAAAGTGTGTAGATTAAACAATTGTAGAGGGGACACTTCGTTCACTTCGACTTGTTCATGGAGTATTCTGAATGTTCACTGGAACGTTAATATGAACCATTTTTAGAAATTAATTAAATGAATTTTCTTATTGTATTAAATTAAATTGTTAAAAATATATCTGCCAAATTAAAAGGCTCTACTTTGTGGAAATAAATATAAATTGTTTTATTTTAATTTATTTATACGCGTTCGGAAATTTTGAAATCCAGCATTTTTATAAGTTTATACCTTTATTTGCTAACTCAGTATTTAGGAGACTAAATTCCTGGAAAATATGTTCGGAGTGCACCATCCGTCATAATATTTATAGTCTTTGTTCATCTCGTGGTTAAAAGTACTTATGGTACCTACTTTCTATACCTTTGCAAGCTACATAATTGCTTGAACGTAGAATAACATTACTGATTGAAAATGAACGCAAAACGTCAATGATATTACACTGTATGTGCATTTCTAGCTTTTTTGTATTAAAAGGTGTCAAACCAGCATTCATCTTCCTTATGATAAGCGGTTACCATAGTTTATGAGCGCTTATTAATATATTTTTTATTATAGATTAGAACAGCAGCTTTGCTTACGTAACTGCATAATTCAAAATTATTCAATGTGATATTTTCGTTTAAATTATGATATATTTATTTTTCTTTACGCCATAAATTTATTTAGAAGATATTATTAGATTAAGACAATATGCGTTACTGTAAATAATTTACAAAAGACACATACCGACTTATCATTTTTGGATGATAGAATAAATAAGGACTTATTTAATTTAGAGAACTTTCTGTTCGCATCAAAATGAGATAACATCTTAAGACGAAACGAAGGCACGGCCTTCTATTTAAACTGTACAATGAGAGAAGTATGGTCATAATATAGCTGTCTCTATTTGATTGTTACCGACAGAATGAAAGGGCTGCTGGTAAAAGTTATAGTTTTTATTGATTTCATTGAGGTATGAGTAACGCGATTCGAGCGAGCGGTAGATCCGCGAACTTGCGGTAGCGAATAGATTCTAGTAAGAACATTTCATGTTGTTATTTAACTATTGGGCATAGTGTATAAAAATATAGTTGATTATATTCTAATAATTATTTAATTATTAAAATTTGTTCGTGAATGAAGTCCGAAGTTCTGAAGGTCTGGAAAGGAATTCCGTCCACAGTCTGCTTGCCTTCATAGTATTTAGTAGATAGTATTCAATGAAAATGTAACACTGTAATTTGGTTTATGAATATTTCGACCGACTTAGAAAATGTACATTAATTGCCACTTTTGGACTTTTCTTCACTTTTCAGGACTCTTGCGGCAAAGCGCAACAGAAGTATTTCATCAATTTAGGGCCCTACCACGAGCTCTTACTGTTGATAGTTTGACTCATATCATACATATGCATATGACGTTGGTCCTACACCTGATCTCCCTCGCGTCGGATTACCGTCCCATCGGACTATGAGAGTGAGGGAATAAAGAGTGCATCTGTGTTTGCGCACACACTTGTGCACTATAATATCTCCTCGTTTAGATTAGCCGCCGTAACCGAAATTCGGTAGGAGACCATTATTATTATTATACACCTGTGACACAGCCGAACTATAATTGCAATAAGAGCTCATGATTTGGTCCCTGTCTGAAGAACGTATTAAGATCTAATAATGTTACTCACCCGTCTCGCCTTTTCGCTGTCACTGTAGTCGACTGGTTGACATGACAGGCTGTAGTCGGCCCACCATCCGGACATCAGGTGCTGTGGGCAATCATTTTGTTACTTAGAAAGTGTCAACCATAGCGGCTAGTGGCTAGCGATGCCTGATGTAATTTGTATCGTAATCGTATATAATACAAATTCACACCTGTATTTCACCGAAGGGGTAACCAGAAGTGTTTCTAATAACAACGCCCACTTTTCACCGAAGATTTAAGTGACAAAGTGACAGATGGTGAGTCTATCGCCGTCGCAGGCACTATACATACGTTTTTAAAATTACTTTTCAAACATATGCAGGTTTCCTAACGATGTTTCTTTTTCTTTCCACCGTAAAGCACGTGGTGTGAAATCACTGCACACAAGTTAGGCAGAGAAAATAATAATATTTCTTTAAATTATCATAATAAATAAATAGTTGTTACAACACGTCTGCCTACCTCTTCGGGATATACAGGCGAGAGCATAATATATGTATCTGCCTATCTCTTGACTGATCATGAACAGACCTAGTTTCTGCCATGCATGGTATTCGTCACAGAGAATAAAATGTTTCTTAGAAAATTCAACTTCTACGCGTCTACAACTATGGCACAGCTAATGCATACCGAAAGAAGAATACCAACACATATCATACAATCCTCTACCTTATTTTGTCCTATAGGTTTAAATATAATGCGTTCACCAATATAAAGGATAAGTCTAGGGCGATAATTAGTTAGAAAGTCTCATTTCATTCGCTCTTCCATTCAAGACTTCTCATTATAAGAGCGACAGAGCTAATAGCCTTAATACATCATCGCAGATTTAGAAATTATCTACGAAGTATTTGCTAAAGTTTACACACGTTTTTAACATAATGACTGCTTGGTTTCAAGACTCCTGTGCTTGTTATCATACATGCTCACGTCTGTATTCCCCGAAGCGGTAGGCAGAGAAGATGATTAAGTCCCAACGTGCCAGGTGAGTCTATTGCCGTATCAGGCACTATACATACGTCTTTTAATTTTAATATATACAAGGAACAGTACTTAAAAACTAATTACACTTAGAAAACTTGGCCCAAATCGGTGTCTCTTGGGAGTATGCCAAGAAGGCTGGCAGCATTGCCACGTTGAATATGCCAATAATGATTCTCTGAGCGATAAAAGCCCCAGCCCGCTTGTCACGAGAGGCTTCTATCCGACATACGTCTTTCTATCACTTGTCATACAGGTTTCTTCGCGATATTTGTAAATGGAAATATTTTTTCTTATTAACTTATTATATTAAACAATTTCGAACGGTCTAATATTCGGTATGATGTCTAAATTCTCCAATTAAAATCTCGTTATTACAATCAATCAATTTAGCAAACCATAAAGAACAGCTTAATTTGCTTGCCGCATGCATTACATGCCGCAAAGAATATATCTATTGGAATTAATATATTAATTGCTATATTATTATAACAAAAACGCAATGTTACCTTGACCGTTATAGGTTTGCAGGGCGTTGTGAAAATTAATAGCTAGTCAAGCGTGTATTCAACGTTACGCGCTAGCGGTTCCGTATGGTGAACTCCAATGGTGAAGCTTACATTGTATGCAGAAACTGCTACACGTAGATAAAGTGACGTTAACTTCTTCTTGTCCCTTGTTGGAGAAATTGGCATGATGACGTAACTTCATTAAGAGTTGTGGATAACCAGGGGCCCAACCATGAGCTCTTATCGCAATGTTAGTACAGCTGTGCGATAGTGACAGACTTATAGACGGTCTATACATCTGTCTCATGGCCATAAGAGGTTATGGTAAGACCCCAGTCCGTCTGATGTGAAGGCTGCGAATATTATGGAAAACTAGTTATAATGTTTCACCCCCGTAGACTTAATTTCATGAGATGCCCACGGAACCCTAATATTAAAAAAAATTAAAGTCAGTGAAAGTGTCGTTTAAATCGATCCAGCCGTTTCGGAGATTAGCCGGAACAGACAGACAGATTGTCAGAAAGTCGTGTATATTTTGATATGCATTCAATAAATAGCTGTTAGTTTAGAATTACAAACAGACACTTCAATTTTATTATCTATATAGTTATATAGATATAGTTTGAATGTTCTCCTCCCGGGGGACCAATGGGGCGATGACAGGGGCCGAATCAACAACTTTTATTCTAAGATATGAATATTGGGGGCCCAGTGGGTCCAGACCCATTCGAACGGGAGACCCCGGTATGCCCTACTTTTACATTATAATTACGTTCCTACATTTACTAATTTCAACTTTGCCAATCAAAACAAATGCATTACGTATGTGTTTGGATTCAATTCTTAGGTTTTTTATCTTACTTAGAGGCTTATAGTTGGTAGATGAGAATTCAGTTCTTACCTCCATTGGATTACAGTCTAAAGTAGGCTGCATTATGCCTATCGACACGGGCGCGTGGTTCGAAAAATTGCCTACACCTTGACATCGTGCCTGCCTCGTAATTATAAAACGACCTCTTTCTAATGGACTACCAATTGACTTGTGAGGTCTTATTGATTTGTGAGGTGAAGGCGATTTGTGACCACGAGATGTAATTCGTCCTCCCGCTCGAGATTCAGAGCTGAGAACTATCACAGTATACATGTACATTGTGCTTTATAAACAGTGAGGAATCCAGGCCTATTCCTTGAATTATGAACGTTTGCTCTATTAGGCGTAAAAGTTGTCTATCTTAAACATTGTATAATATAATCTTTTATTATAAAATAGTTGTGTCGTGCGAATTTACCCGCGTAGAGTTAATTTCATGGGTGAGCCCCAGAACCCTATCGTTGTTTCAATAAAACTAGCCTAAGTTACTCCTTGTTACATTAGCTATCTGCTAATGAAAGACATGTTAAAATCGGTCAAGTCGTTTTGGAGATTAGCCGGAACAAACAAGCAGACGGACAGACAGGCAAATAAAAAAATGGTTCTCCAAGGCTATATATACTTTTATATACATTTAGTGAAAAGCTATTATTTTGGAACTACAAACAGATAGTTCAATTTTATTAATATGTATAGATTAATAAAATTAAATAAATTATACAGACGGACAGACAGACAAATAAGAAAAAAAAAATTGGGTTTTCTATTTCAGTACCGCACAGTATATTTTCATATTATGCATTTAGTCAAAAGTTGTAATTTCGAAACTAGAAACAGACACTTCAATTTTTTTTATGTGTAATAAATTTACAAAACTTTTCTCGTTGAACAACATTATTTAAAATAATAAGCATTTTAAAGTTTTGTTTATGAATGTGGATGGTTACAAGGGGAAAGGAAGACCTAAGAAACGATGGATGGATTGTGTGAAAGATGACATGGCTAGAATGGGAGTGAATACAGGTATGGTAGCTGATAGAGAGAAATGGAAGAGAAGAACACATTGCGCCGACCTCAAATAACATGGGAAAAGGGCAGGAGGATGAAGCATTTTAAAACTCACCTCATAAAACATATAGGAAGACAGCAGTACTTGTCCCGCATTGTAGCCCACTAACACACTCTTGATCTTAAAGGGTTTTCTGTTAGCCATCCACAAGGGCCCTAGTACCATGACGAAGGCCAGGTATACTATGACCATCGCCAGGGTAGGCAGCGGGGTGTCGAACAGGAACCATCCTTGTACTCGTGGATCTTGAAAATAAAAAATCAAACATTAAACAAAATCATTTGATGGTTTCCATGTCAATTTATATTTGTTGATAAAATTGATAGAGGATAATGAACAAAAAATCTTTGTCTACCCGTCTGTCTCTCTGTCTGTTTGGCTAATCAATGAAATATCTGCTAATCAATGAAGTGTCTGGCTAATCAATGAAATATTTAGACCGATTCAAACGGGACTTTCAGTGGCAGATAGCTGATATAATATTAAAAAAACAAGCGTGTATTTAGTTTTATTATATATCGATTTAAAATTGACATAGTTTCATACAAACTTTCATCCCCTATTTTATCATTTCTTAGCGGATGCCTACGTCATAACATCTACCTGCATGCCAAATTTCAGCCCGATCCGTCCAGTGGTTTGGGCTGTGCGTTGATAGATCACTATGTCAGTCAGTCACCTTTGAGTTATGTATATTTAAGATATAAGCAGCAACATAACTGGGCGTAAACCTCAGCCTACCCCTTCGTCTACCCTAACATTATAAAGCGGAAAGATTTGATTGTTATTTGTTTATTTGCATTTAATAGACTCCGGAACTACTTGACCGATTTGAAAAATTCTTTAAGCAATGGATAGCTACATTATCAGCCAGTAACATAGGGTATATTTTATCGCAGTACTCCAACGAAAACGGGAACGACGGTTGAAACCGCGTGACGTCCGCTAGTATATTCTTTGAATTTTCTAAAACCAAAAGTACTAGTATAAGTACATTAAGACGACAGCAGTCAGTACAAATGACGTGTACTAGTTTGAGCTGCTACATACAACTGAAATAAGTTTGGTACTCACATTATTCTAATTTCCAACTGTGATTTCTTCACCGCGAATTTAGTTAAAAAACGACGCTGTAATGAGTAGCAATCGGAATTGAATTTGATCAAAATTTAATTTAAGAATTAAAAAAAAAACTGGTCGCAAAATAGGTTTAATTGAAATAGTATTCTTGATATATTAATGTTCATATATTTATTGCATGTATGTTATTTACATGAAACATATAAAATAATCTTAAATGCTAATGGTATCCTAAGTAAACTAACGTAAACCTTGTTAGAACACAGCAACATGAGAGGCACTACCAGAATTATTGAAGTATTTTTCTATCTTAAATTTATTTCTATCATCTACCTGAATCAATATATATATATTTAATACTAATACTTTCGACATGTTCCTATTCTGCTTACTTTGATGGTCGCAAAACGCTACTACGTCTACCAGACCAGGTCTAGGGTTCAATCCCCGGGTCGGTCAGTGTTATTGGGTATTTCCATCTCTAATTTGCCAGTAACAGCCCGGAGTCTGGATTAGTGCCCGGCTAATGGCAATAGGCTCGCCTCCCATTTCAGACCATCAACTTGAGACTTAAACATAATTGGTAAAATGTGGGTGCATTATAAGTACTCATATGCCCACCCCTTCGAGAAATACAGGCACATATGAAGAAACTAGATTCTCCGCGGTCATTTTCACGACGTGCATCAGTGCCCCAACACCGTATATAATTGAATGGATATACTTGGTATGCAAATATATGTCTAAACTATCAAATACCAGGGTCTAAATTGAATTAATATTTTTTATTCATTCATTAACTAATCTATCTAACTCATGCCCGCCGGTGACATACCCTTCACCTGAATGGAATGTTAGCACAATCGAGCTGTTGAGGCCGGTCTCAACATCTTTATTCACTCTCACTTGATAAGTAACGTAGTCGTTTTCGATGTAACCGTCCCAAATTGAAATCTCAGTAATCTGTAATGCGAATTTTACAAAAATATAAGTGCAGTGATGTCGCACAAGCATTAGGGTGAAGGAATGCATCGTGAGGAAACCTGCGTATGTCTTGGAAGATATTGAAAAATGTATTTTACTATACAGTATGTTTTGTATCCATTTTAGACAGCATTATTAGATGATCGAACAAAAGACAGCAACGCGCTCTCATTTCTTTCAAATAACCTTAAATTTTCTTATACGGCAGGCATCGCGTAATCATCTCCCTGGCCTTATCCCAAACATTGTTGGGGTCAGCACTTAATTCAACCCGATGTGGCTGATCACCTGATTTTTATACGAAGTGACTGCCATCTGACCTTCGCAACCCCTTTTACGAGGAAAAATCTGTGATCTGAGTTAAACCAGTTGTCAGACTATTTTAGGCCTCCGACTGACCTGTAACGATTGCCAAAGATGATAAATTGGGAACCGGGACCGACGGCTTAACGTGCTCTCCAAGGCACGGAGGGAACTCGGGCGGTCACCCATCCAATTACTGGCTAGGCTTAGGGTTGCTTAACTTCGCTGATCGAATGATATGCGCAATTGCAACTGTGCCACGAGCTCCTCAGGTAGGCATCGCGTAATACTGATGGATTAATAAATACATATGGACCTAAGTAGCCATTGCCCGCGTCGCCATCTGCGCTGGTTTTGAGTTCTATTTATATTTGGATAATTTACACAATACATGCCGAATATGTTCGCCTAATAAGGCCAAGAGTTGTATGAAAATTATTTTTGTAAAAACGTCTGAAAAATTTACGTAACTGGATTCAAATTCACAAACTTCTGCAATCCATGTAGTCTCTCTGCCAATTGAACTACTCGAGTTCTCACGTTTCGAATTTTAATACCCAATTAAATGCAAAAGAGCGTTGAGGTTTTCGTGTGGTTTTATTTTGTATTTCTGATCATTTTATAATATTGTTAGAAGTAATTACTGAATTTCTTGCCAGGTTTCTTTTCAGTAGAAGCAAATTTCCGAACCCAGCAGTAGCATGTATAATCCTGGATAATTATATCATTCTGACGATTTGAAAATGCTTTGTAAGAAGTCTAATGGAAAAATTATTTTTTTCAGTTTGAATTCGAGTTGATGCTCCTAGCATTGTTAGAAATTATAATTAAAGCAAAAAGTGGCACAGTTGCTATTGCGCATATCATTCAATCAGCGAAGTAAAGCAGCCTGAACCCAAGGCAGTAGTCGGATGAGTGACCGTCAGAGATCCCTCCGTGCCTCGGAGAGCACGTTAAGCCGTCGGTTCCGGTTGCCAATTTGACATCATTGGCAATCGTTAAAGGTCGGTCGAGGGCTTAAGAGAGTCTGACAACTAGTTAAACCCAGATTTTCAAAAGTCAGATAGCAGTCGCTTCGTATAAAAATCAAGTGCCAACCCCAACAATGTATAGGAGAAGGCCAAGGAGATAATAATGATGATCATAATCAAAGCAAAAATAAACGTATTTTATTATTACGCGACAGGGAGGTAACGAGTGGCTGTAACCACGCGGTCACTATGTCCGCAGCTCATGGCGTGAAATCAGAATGTGAAAGTAGCATATTATTGTTTTGTGTATCATACTGAGATGCACTGGCTTTCTACGTTCATATTCATAGAGAAGGTACTATTGCGAACTGTGCCCCAAGTATAGATTCTAACATGTTTTTACATTGACGATATCATCGTCCCTGGCCTTATCCCATACACTGTTGGGGTCGGCACTTGATTCAACCCGATGTGGCCGTTCACCTGATTTTTATACGAAGCGACTGTCATCTGACCTTCGCAACCCCTTTTGACGAGGAAAATCTGTGATCTGGGTTAAACCAGTTGTCAGACTATTTTAGGCCTCCGACTGACCTGTAACGACTGCCAAAGATGATAAATAGGCAACCGGGACCGACGGCTTAACGTGCTTAACGTTACATTGACGATATCGCCTGTGTATTTCCTCATTTTGTATGGGAACGTTAAAAAGCGCCCCAACCAGCGAGTGTAGGAAGTTTTACGTCTACATCTTATACCATTAAACAAACAATTCTTGTATATATATATTTTTCTGAAATTTTGTATAAAAAAGCTTGGTTTCATTTTTGAATAACATCGTTCTGACCATGTTTTAGACACAGCTTACGGGGCGATAACGAAACTAGAGTACCCCGGTTCGAAACTGACATACACTGGTTCGTTTTTTTTCCTTTTTTTTCAGCTTGATCAGATTCAGATTCGATCCCCGGTTCGTGCATGGTATTATTATTATTATTGCACAATACAAGAGAAGCGTCTTTTCGTGTGTCTAAAACCAAGACAAACTTAATGGCTCGTTACATAACCCAACATTATATCTGATGACATATTATTGACCTTAAGAATAATAAAAATGTACATATAATTGTTCTCGCTTATTAATATAATGTAGGTACTGTGAATATTTATACCTAATTTAACATTTGTGTACTTGCATCTAATTTCGTATCGGTACCTTATTCGTAGCTACATCAGATTTTATATACCAACAACACCGAAATTTCACCGAATATTATTAATTGCTAACGTGAGAGAGGATGAGTCTATCGCCGTCTCAGTCACTATACATACAACTTTGAATTACTTCTCAGACATATGCTGGTTTCCTCACGGTGTTTCCTTCACCGTAAAACACGAGGTGTGAACCTGCACTTAAGTTTTTAGAAAAAGTAATTGATACAGATACGCTGGGATTCGAAATTGTGTCGCTTACTTGGCTTTATTATATATTTATTTCTGTATCAAGGGCGAAACTTAGTTTTATATACACTCAGATAAAGATTAAAATGCAAGGGCACGATATAAAATACTTAACATAAGCTGATACATTTCTTAAAGTTATCATCCCCTTTATAAAATTAATAGTTATGCTAATTATGATTAAGGAAACAGATAACAACGTCAAGGAAGGACCTATGTAAGGCAAGTGAAGGACAGTGTTATTAAATCGGAGTAGATAATACAGCTTTAAGTTATACTTAAGTATGATGACTGCAAAATATTTTCCAGGAAAAATTACTTTGTTCCTGGAATTATTTCAGTTAGTATATTATTATGAAATACTTATATATTTTGTATACTATATCAGTACTTCTCTGCCTACTCCTTCAGCATACGTATCTTATACTTTTAAACGAGCGATTCTTGTAAATAATGGCTTTCTCGTCATACTTGTGAACAGGTGCTGCTAGTGGGGCTGGTCATCTTAAGCTACACAATTATTCGTAGTACTTATTTTTAGTTTTAAATTTTTTTATATCGACTTTTGTGCTCTGGAACTGTTGTGTCCATGGGCTTATATATGTTTTTTATAATTTATATTGTATTACTCAAAGCTGTAAAATTATTTTTTTAAAAGAGTAATTAATGAGCTTCCTGCCTGGTTCTTCTCAAAAGCAACCTTCCGAACCTGGCGGTAGCATGTATAATCCTATGTAATCGTGTCTTTCTGACGATTTAAAAGTACTTTGTAAAAAGTCTAATCGAATAAAGATATTTTGGAATTTTGAATCTGAATATCGGGTCCTCACGCTATTTACTTAACCTTTTTTCCAACAAATTTTAATTAAATACAAATATTACGAAATTAATATTTAAATTATAAAATAATTTTATATTATTATATTCTATAGCTTACTGTGTTACTGTTATTTTTTATAAATAAAAGTAACCTTAGTCACTGTATGTAACATCTACCAGTGAGTCTCGTTAAAATCGGTCCAGCCGAGACAGAGAGCATTTTGAGAATACTTTTTTTATTTATGAGAGTACTACATTATGCATTATGCAGTATTACATTATGCATTTAGTGAGAAGATGTTAATCTGGAAAAACACACATTTCAATTTTATTTACCTATATAGACATAGATGGCATTACCAGTTGTACATGTAAGTTCAAATATTTCAGTTTAGATTTTTTTTATTAGTTATCTATGGAAAACTTGAATTTCCCTTGAATCGATAGTTTTCTGAATGAAATAATTAAAAAATACATAAGAAATGAATCATCCGAGACATTGCATCATTGTCAGCTTTGCTACTTATAGCTATCTTGTTTCATAGCAGTTATCCTTGCCATAATTAAGTCAAAAATACTTACACAATATCAAAGTAATTAATGGTAAAAAATGTAAATATTTTTTAAAAGATTGTAAATCGTTAAATATTTATAAATTCATTTAGAAATTACTTGCTGGTGAGTGAGAGTAATTTTCTAATGACTAATGTAAAGGGATCTATTGAGAAGTAGGTATTAGATATTCATAATGTGTATGTTGCAATCAGTGAAAGTATTTCATTAGACGAAGAATTGAAAAAAACATTACTAATAGCTGTGATAGACCCGTGGTGGCTTTGGGATTTGAGCACTTGCCTGCTTCGCAATCGACGCAAGTTCAAATTCCGGCGGCCGAATCTATGAATATTTCTAAAAACTTAAGTGCACACGTCACACCACTAGCTTTACAGTGAAGGAAAACATCGTGAGGAAACATGCATATGTCTGAGAAGTAATTAAAAGACTAATGTATAGTGTCACAGAGGGTGAATCGGGTTGTTCCAATAATCCCCACTGAAAATCCACATCAATGGGGAATACTGGAAAAAAGTTCACAAATCCCCTTTGCGATCGAATGTAGCTCGGAATGGGGATTTTTTGACCAAATTTCCACAAATCTCCATTAGATTAAAAATTTAACATGGACAACGTTCTGTATAAGAATAACGAAACCTAGTTATATCAGAAATCGATCGCAATGGGGATTTATGAACTTTTTTCCAGCATTCCCCATTGATGGGGATTTTCAGTGGGGATTATTGGAACAACCCGACTCACCCTCTGTGACGTTGGCACTTAATAATATTCGGTGAAATGTAGGTGTTGTTATTACAACACCTCTGCTTAGCCCTTCGGGGATGGCGTGAGCATATTAATGTTGTATAGTAATAATTTTTAGCTATTCAAATATTAGATAGATTGCAATCCGAAATTATGAATTTTATTAAATTTTCTAGAATCACAAAGACCTTGATAAAATATAACTCACAGCTGAAGAAGTGGTAATGACTGGAACATCAATAAATTGCAGCATTACTATAAAATCTGTAATTATATTTAATAGAACTCGTGGCACAGTTGCTATTGCGCATATCATTCGATTAGCGAAGTTAAGTAACCCTAACCCTAGCCAGTAATTGGATGGGTGACCGCCCGATATTCCTCCGTGCCTCGGAGAGCTCGTTAAGCCGTCGGTCCCGGTTGCCACTTTATCATCTTTGGCAATCGTTACAGGTCAGTCAGAGGCCTAAAATAGTCCGACAACTGAATTTACCCAGATCACAGATTTTCCTCGTAAAAGGGGTTGGCAGTTACTTCGCATAAAAATCAGGTGATCAGCCACATCGGGTTGAATCAAGTGCCGACCCAAACAATGTATGGGATAAGGCCAGGGAGATGATGATTTTTGATAGAACTGAGATACGAAAAATATATTTAGGTATTCCACAAATGTAGGTAAGTATGTAAGTATGTAAGGATCTTAGCATGTGGCAAACAGTGGTCTCTGCCTACCCCCATGGGATACAGGCATATGTATGTACAAATGTAGGATCTTCTTTTTAATCTACGTTTTTGCAATAATTATATCATTAGCTGTGTTAATTGAGATTATTTTCAGCAAAGTTAAACTTTGAAATCCTATTTACCTTGTGACTGGATAGTACTTTCATTTCAGTAATGATATACTAATTAATAGTTGGTAAATATATCTTAAAGTACAACTTAATTGATATTTTCTTCAATAAAAGCGTTATAAAGCAATCAAGTAATAAAAAGTTAAATAATTGAAAGAAATTACCTGATACGCGCTCTGCAAGCAGCCAATATTTATTGATAATTGTCGTCCAATTATTATCGGAATAATAATCGTCGATGGCGATTTTCACGAACCCCGACATCTTGAAAGTTCACACGTAATTGTCAAGCACTTTACAAATGTATTATTCACGTTACACTATCACTTCACACCACTAACGTAGAGTTAGCAACAATAGCATACGTTTTTCGGTTGATTACGAGTTGCACAGGGTCACCTGGAAAAAAGCAAAAGTTTCTTGTCTCAAATTGAAAAATATATTAATAATAATTTAGAAAGTAACCTGTTTACTGATAATAGCCGTGATGTTATTAGAATTATACCAATTCAGCTTAACTCGAAGATGATTTTTAATAAACTTGTTATAGCCAACATAAAAAAGCAATGTTATGGCATCTGAATATATTAATTCTTAAACGACCGCCACGAGTTATTTTTAGCAACAAAATATTTGCAAAATATTTATATACGTAAATTCCGAAAAAATAAATGTATTATAAATAAATGTATTTTTTAATAATTATTCTTTGCGATTTATTGTTTATTTTATATGAATATAATTTTACTATTTTCAAATTAATAAATCAATTTATAAGTATTAATAAAATAAATATGTATGAAATTATTATTTCCAAAATATTTGAATATGAAATATTTCATACCGTATTTTTGGAATCCGAGGCATTTTATTTATTTTATTTAAAATATAATACATAGCACAAAATCACGCGCGCTTCATATCAATGGAAGGGAAAATTTACACTGTAAGCTCGCGAAAGTGCGCGCGCGTCGATCGCAAACTCACAATTGAATCTGCCGCGCTGCCTTCGCCAATCACAAGGCTTCCTACTCCCACAAAACCACAAGGACGTAATCATCAACGTCAGCACGATGCAAACAACACTTTATTTATCTCGCTCAAAGGTTGGAATTTGAATAATGCGACGTTTCTTAATATTTAATTTATGTTTTCCAACTGCGACACAGTGTTTTGTCGAAATTTGATATATGATGCGCTCTGACATTTTATTTAGAATCTAATTTAATTATGTAATAAATGTGTTGAGAGTTTATAAAAATGGGCGATAAAATAATGAATTACAAACTTTCCTGGTTTTGATTTTAATTGCCAGACTTACATATATCTTTTTTGTAATCCAGGTTTTAAATTATTAAATCTATGAATACTTCATTAATCAAGAATTTTCAAAGTCATCACTACACAGGATTATAAATGTTACCGCCACTCGCCGGGTTTGGAAGATTGTTTTTACTGAGAAGAGCCCGGCACCATTTAGCAATTTCTCTTTTCAAATATACTAAACAATTTGACAGTTCCAACGAATAATTTCAAACTACTAATACAATATAAAAATTATACTTATCCGGGATTTTTAACTCAATGAAATATAAATGATATTACATAGTAATCAAAATAATTCACAAAGGTTGCACGTCGTCTGGTAGAACCTCTCGTGACAAGCGGGCTGGGGCTTTTCTCGCTCAGAGAATCAGCATTGCTATTCAACGTGGCAATGCTGCCAGCCTTCTTGGCACGATCCAGAGAGACACCGATTCGGGCCAGTTTTCTACTTGTAATTAGTTTTAAGTATTGTTCCTAGTATATAAAATATTTTTTTTATTCAAGAAACATTTACAAAGAATTTCATTGAAATGTACGATATAAAAATACCACATTTTTCATCTACGACCATTGATAAAACAGGTATACGCATATCACCTGACCGTCGTTGGAACACAAACATTGGGCAACTGTGCACTTGAAAGGTGGTATACAAGAGATTGTGGTTTAGCAATATATCTCCGGACCTTCGGACAACCTTCACGAATTTGTAATGTTTGCTCGAGTTATGGTAACCTTTCGACAAATTATTGGCGCTGTTGGCGGTTTGTGGACACGTTCATTTTAAGAAAATTATTTCGCTCGATTTCTGACTTATTCTCTTACGATAAATACAAGTAAGGACAATAACATTCATAAGTTTTTCCCGTACTTAACCTCAATAACTCAACTTCAAATCATTGGCGTGGATTAATATCGCTTAAGTTTTAATATATAAACCGTTTTTGTGATATTAAATAGTAAATGTTATGTTTAAACAAAAAAACCTTTATAATAAACGACAAATTATTATTTAGAGTTTTTGATAGTCAGTTTAGTAATCTAGTACCACATATACCTCCGTATTTATTCGATGTATGCTTTATAGTTAAAGTGGATGCTTTTAGTTAACATGTTCGGTGAAAATACGAATAATATTTCATTCTGATTTTTAAAACATATTCTCGGACATGTTTTGCAATCGTTCATCTCGTGTGTGTGGGCATAGACGGCAAGATGGCCGATGTTTCCCAAAGCTGCGGAGAGAGGGCGCCACTAGTCGCTTTCACTATCGCCTTAATGTCTGAACTTGTTCTATATTTCTCATAGTCAATGTCACGCAGAGATTGTATTCTACGTAAAACAAAGAGACCAGTGATATTGTGTGTAATTTTTGCGCATAAATGTGATTATAGTGGCTCGTTAGATGAACTTAAATCCTATTGTAGGAGAAAACTGGATTCTAAATTCATTTGTAAAATCACTTCTTTAGTTGGATGCTGATAAGCAATAATGTGTCAACCCACAAAAAGTCAAATTCAAAGGTTTTGATATATTTTGATAATGCATCACGTATTAAAGTTATAGTCGAAATGTGCGTATCTCCGTGTTAAATTGTGTGTTTACAATCAAGAAACGGTGTTTTTGATAGTTTTTATCTCAACCACTAATTTATCTTTGAAATCCCATATAGTTATAGGGGTCGAGCCTACACCCAATAGCCAGGGTCTAAGAATTTGGCTATGGTATCCCCTGCCTGTCATAAGAGGCGACTAAAAGGGGGCCGGAGGGCCTACTGGCGGTGGTCGGGGTGGGAGCTTTGACCACCGAGCCGCTGGCCCGGGAAGATGGCAGCGCCATGTGGCTCGCTCTGCCTAACACAGCGAGGTCTCTAGGGGCGGCCATACAGCTGCCCCGGGGATATATTATAAAGCTGCAGAGTTTGTTTGAAAGCGATAATCTCAGGAACTACTGGTCCGATTTCAAAAAGACTTTCAGTGTTGAATAGTCCATTTATAGAGGAAGGTTATAGTCTATATTTTATTTCCAAAAACTTAGGGATCCGTAAGAAATTTGCGATTTTGTAACCGAAGGTGTAAAATCGAAAACCTATTTATGCGTGCGGTGCAAAAACTATTGACAATAGAACAAAATGATATACTACGGGTTTGTAGGTCTTATTAAGGTCTACAAAAGCGTCAGAGACAGACATATTTAACTATCATAGTTTTATCCCAATAACCGCTTTTATGTTCATAAAACATATTAAATCATCATAAGAATAAAACTACGTTAAATGAGTATCGTAATATAAAACAAAATTTCCGCAGGAGAAACCGTGGGGCACAGTTAGTTTTTGTTAAAAGTAATATTTTTCCTTTAAGCAGTGTTACCAATAAAGGTGCGGCCTCATGCAGCCGCTCGACGCTCGTTTCCAGCGACAAACGTGGTCACGTGACCCCATTTTAAATTTCCCGCGACTCAAAAAGGATCACGAAATCACGTATCGCTACATATCACATGACCACATTTGTCGCTGGAAATGAGCGTCGAGCGGCTTACATCAGGTTGCACCTTAAGAGTGATGTACTACGTACCTAGGCTCTCCAAAATAATTATAGGAATTATCAATACGTTAAAAAATGACCGAAATACAGTACCTACACATTGTGTTGTTAATTTGTTTAATTGATGGAATGATGAATCTTTGTGTTAATTTCCTTTGCCTGGATATCCTTTTCGTGCTCTCGCGGCTAAGATTGTATTGACACGCGAATCTCGACCTTATTACATGAACCTGTCTGTTTATTATTCAATTTATAATATAATGATCTGATTATAAAGTTCATTAAACCTATAAGGGGCATTATTTCACGTGGGCGAATAAAAGGACATAAAATTTTGAATATTTCATACAATAATGAGTAGAAGAATAAAATTATAATTACACGTATCTGGTTTACGACTAGCGAATATCTAACGGACATACATACATATGTTGTGTATGCTGTAGGAACTACACATATGCTGTTACACTAGATGTTTGATCGTCATACTTGTGAACAGGTGCTGCTAGTGGTGGCTGGTCAACTCAAGCTACACAATTATTCGTAGTACTTATTTTTAGTTTTAAAATTTTTTATATCGACTTTTGTGCACTGGAACTGTGTCCATGGGCTTATATATATATTTTATGATTTATAATTTATTACTCAAAGCTGTATTTTTTTTTTAAAGAGTAATTACTGAGTTTCTTGCCAGGTTCTTCTCAGTAAAAGCAACCTTCCGAACCTGGCGGTAGCATGTATAATCAATCGTGTCTTTCTGAAGATTTGAAAGTACTTTGTAAAAAGTCTAATCGAATAAAGATATTTTTGAATTGCTTAATAGCTCGCTAGCATTAGCGCAAAATATTTTTATGAGCCGTGGTGGCCTTGAGGTTTGAGCAGTCGCCTGCTGCGCAAACAACGCATGTTCGAATCCCAGCGGGGCCTGTACCAATGAGTTTTTCTAAAAAACTTATGTACACTGATTTCACACCACGTGCTTTACGGTGAAGGAAAACATCGTGAGGAAACCTGCATATTTCTGAGAAGTAATTCAATGACGTATGTAAAGTGTCTGAGACGGCGATGGACTCACCATCTGTCACGTTGGCACTTAATCATGTTCGGTGAAAAGTGGGTGTTGTAATTACAACACATCTGCCTAGCCCTTATGTATTTTCATGAGAAATGGTCACCGTCTCACAGTACCTCCTGCGTACAAAGTTACAAACGTGTAAATAAATGTTCGGTATGCCCAACTAATTACCACCAACCGGTCATCTTACACAAGCCAGTGGCCAGTGGCTATCACTACGACCTTGACTCACATACAATTTATAGTTTGACATTGTACTGACCACGCCATAATATTGACATGATCATTTCCTAACCGGTTGGGAAAGTTGACCTTGCGTTGTCTACACATTCTTACTTCAATACCAGCTATTTTTGTTATATGCATCTAGCTCAGCCCCACGGTTGCACCTCCAATTTAACTATCACGAAAATGTAACGTAACTATAACGTTGACTCAATATCATGGCTGGCTTTATTTCACACAACTTATTTTTTTTTAAATAAATGTGACCTAAATTATTCTTTGTAACATCAGCTATTTGCCAGTGAAAGTCCCGTTTAGCCGTTTTTAAAGATTAGCGTGAAATTAGACAGAGGGAAATAAAGAGTTTCATTTTTAATTATTTGTAATGTTGTTGTAGAAGTCAGATAGCTCTCTTAGAGTAAAATCAGATGATCAGACACATCGGGTAGAATAAAGTGCCAACCCCAATATTGTAATTTATTGAATGATGTACTATATTTAGGATTTCTTTATCAAGTATATTTACCAATTCAGCTAACAAGACATTATTAATCAGAGATTTTCATTTGCAAATTTCAAAAATGTATTTTAAGTTATTTATAGTTGTAATGAGAAGAATAAAATTAATTGTAAGACTAAGCCATTATAGTTTATGGTAATTATATACGAGTACATGCATTGCATTTACCAAAGTCCGTTTGCATTAAACGCATTATGGAGATTATTCATTAACGTGATCATCATAGCGTAATCACTGTTTTGATTCATCCGCTTTGTTTGTTCCTTCACGGTAATAAAATATAATACTGCGATGTTCCTCTTGATAATAAATGATCTTTAATAAACTTTTAACAGTGTCACGACATGTATACATAAAGTAATTAATATGTAAAGTTTTAATGGGGGGACAGCGCGTACGCAGTCCCCACTACCAAAAATAACGCGTCCGAGTTATCCACATTAGGGATAATCGCAAGGGTCAACCCAACCGCAGTGCAATGGAGGGGCCTCGCCCTGGGGGAACCGCCTTCTTGATCACGGTGTCCCCTACGCCAGGTAAGTATGCTTTCAAAGTGTGAGGACGGGGTAGTCATGAAACGGCGGAGACTCTCAACAGCGCGATACGAAAATTCAATGTTTTGATACAGCGCCATCTAGCGGACGTTTTGATAACTGTTACAAGCTTCAGTCAGTCGTCTGTTTCGGAGTAAAGGGCATGTGGTATAGTTATTGAGGGGGAGAAATACTGAATAGAATTGTTATTTGACAAATGAATCAGGTACAAACTCTTACCTCGGGGTAACAAATGGCATTAATGGAGTATCATCTTATTTAATAATTTGCTTATATTTATATTGATATGTTCTGCATAACATTTAGCACATGTGGACATAATGCCATAAAGCAATCTTTTCGTCGGGATGTAAATGGACAAAAATTCAGTTCATTTATGCATCTACAGTGCTGTAGGTCTAAAAATGCCTCTTTGGGAGCAATCATAATGTGATCCGAATATGATTCATCATCAAAATTACAAAATGGTATCATAATATGAATTGCACCTATGTGATTCTCCCAAAGTGGACTTTATAGACCTAGCTATTTAGAGGTATTCATAAAATTGAAACACAAAGCCCAAGCATGTCTAAAGTCCAAAGTCAAATGATGAAGCAACAATATTTATGACTTCAAACCTCTAAACGAACTTAAGAGCGAGCCCTTTGCATCAATTAATCAAGTATAATCAGAATAAAAGAAACGGTATGGTCAGTGTGCCATCATTTGAAAATTAAAATTACAAAAGATGTGTCGTAACTCGGCCTTATAACCGGACTACCTCGGACAACTTAGGCTACGATGGTCACTGCCAACGATCTTGTTTGGAATAAAGGGCTCAGAATTTGTAGGTTAATAGTTTCCACGTCAGATGCCTTAAGTTCTATCATGTATCAAATTATATCATTAGTCATACATGACTCTAAGGCTTGTATTTGCGGCGTTTGCGGTTGGAACCTTGGAGTAAATTTTAAGTGGTCTGTGCGAGGTTTACATGACATCACTTTAAGATCTTACCAGATTTTTTTGATAAATCCTAAGTTATTTGGGGTTAGCGCAATGTGTTAGACTCTTCCATTCATAATCCATTTGTCTCTCAAGTCAAAGTCAAAGTCAAAAATCGTCAGAATCACATTATTTACAAGATTATACATGCTACCGCTAGGTTCGGAAGGTTGCTCTATCATTAGTCATATCTGTATTCTCTCCCTTTTCAGAATTATCATCTTTTACTATCGTTACTTAGGTTTTATCTTCATGCAAGCAACCGTATCAAAAAAATACTTTAATTTGCAACATTGTCACTCTTCTTCTATATACAACATTTAATCCTTTCAATGTTCAAAGTTCAAATTATCTTTATTTGATTAGACTTCTTACAAAGTACTTTCAAATCGTAAGAAGGACACAAAATACACTATACATGATTATAGAGGATACATGCAACTAAATGTTACCACCGGGTTCGGAAGGTTGCCTTTGTTGAGAAGAACCCTGCAAGATACTCAACAATTACTTGTACCGAAATGGATATATAGAAAAACATATGGTAGAAATTCTCTGATACCTTGAATTATATTTTATATTTTGTCATTTATTTAAAAAAAATGAGGCATTATAGTTTTTAGAGTTTCAGTAACATCAAAAATAACCGTTGTCTTATGTTCCGCATATCATCCAATAAGCATCGAGCCTTCAGTAACCTTTGACAAATACATTTAAGCATAAAAATTTATAGAAAAAATAACGACGAAACATTTTAAAATTAAGAGATTTAATATTATTTTATTTTTAAGCTAGCTGGGTCCCAGTGTTTCCCCCGCGTGGATTTAGGTTCATGCTTTATTTCGCAGAACCCTAATATGTTTTCTAAATATAAGTATATTATTCCTTGCAACATCAACTATTTGCCAATGAAAGTCCTGTTAAAATCGGATCAGTCGTTTCGGAGATTATCCGGAACAAACAGACAGACAGCCACACAGAGTAGTAGACTTAAAATTAAGTTTTTCTATGTCTGTACCGCATTTACTTTCATATGCATTTAGTCAAAAGTATAATTTTGGAATTACAAACGGACACTTAAATTTTATTTATCTGTAGGTTAATATGTTCCACCAGCCGATGCTCTGTGACAAAAATATGCTGTTAAATAAATGTAAGCGCGTGTTCGACCCCTTTTTTTGCCATCCTTTTTGAACAATCTCTAGTCATACTTTGAAAAACCGGTGCCGGGGCTTACATAATCTGCTTATTGATCGTGTCATCCGTGATGTTAATCAATTTATTGTTGTATGGCAATTTGATCAATTGATTAGTTTTGTTCAATAAAAGCCTAGTGGGATAAACCTAGTTGCTGCCAATAGCACCATTTAATAATCAATCATAGAATATATATTCACTTGTCGATGAAGTGTTGATATAAATGTTTTGTTTAGCGTTCTACGCGTTCACTGCTAACGACGCGTCTGTGCGTCGAACTGTTAGAGAATTAGTCATCGTCTCCCTGGCCTTATCCCATACATTGTTGTAGGTGGCTGATCACCTGATTTTTATACGAAGCGACCGCCATCTGACCTTCGCAATCCCTTTAACGAGGAAAATCTGTGATCTGGGTTAAACCAGTTGTCAGACTATTTTAGGCCTCCGACTGACCTGTAACGACTGCCACAGATGATAAATTGGCAACCGGGACCGACGGCTTAACGTGCTCTCGGAGGCCGAGGAACTCGGGCGGTCACCCATCAAATTTCAGGCTAGGGGTAGGGTTGCTTCGCTAACTTCGCTGATCGAATGAATTAGTAAGAAGATTAAATGTTAGCAGTGAATGTGTGGAGGCACCACAGCAGATAATGCCGAGGTGTTGCTGTACTTATTAAATAAACTAAAGGCTTAAGGCCCACGGAGCCCTAGTAATTTTGTTTAATTAATAGTAGCCTAAGTTACTCCTTGCAACATTAGCTATCCGCCAGTGAAAGTCCTGTTAATTTTTTTTCGGCCGTTTTGGAGATTAGACAGAAAAACAATAAAACTTAGATTAGAGAGACAAACAGACAGATAGGCAGAGATTTTTTTTAATTACTTTTTTCTGTATCTGCACAGTGTATAATTTCATATGCATTTAGTGGAAACTGATATTTAAGAATTACAAACAGATATTTCATATTTATTTATTGGTATCGATTAAATATGATTGAGGAATAGTGTGTTAAAAATAGTTGCGACTTGAAATAGTTAAGTGATTAGATCTGATGAGTTGGATTGGACATACGTATCTAAATAATGAGTGAAAGGCGATCAAAGAAAGTACTTGATTAAAGCAAACGTGAACGGAAGCGTCGATAGAGGGCATCCGAGGAGGTGATATCATTACCAAATATATAATCATTAATCTATACTAATATTATAAAGATGAAAGATTTGTTTCTAAATATGTTGTGTAACCTCAAAAAGTACTGGACCGATCTTGAAAATTCTTTCAGCTTTGAATAGCTGCATCATCAGCGTGTAACATAGGCAATATTTTATCTGCGTACTCCCACGGGAACGCTAACTACGCGGGTGAAATCCGCTAGTACTTTAATATATATGTGGGGGCTGGTCATCTCAAGCTTCGCATTTAGTTATAAGTAGAACTTTTATTTGTGTTAATTTTTATCGACATTTGTGCATTGGAACTGTGTCCATGGGCTTATGTTTCTTAAGTGATTTATTTTGTATTCTTCAAATTGTATAATATTTTTGAAAAGAGTGATTACTGAATTTTTTGCCAGGTTCTTCTCAGTAAAAGCAACCTTCCAAACCTTGCGGTAGCATGTATAATACTGAATAATTATGTCATTCTGACGATTTTAAAGTACTTTGTTAAAAGTCTAATCGAATAAAAATATTTTTGACTTTGACTATTAAATTCGGAGCACTCATTAAAGTCTATAAAGAGTATGTATCATTATTAAAATCTAGAACCGTATTACAGAAGATTTCCTTAACCGTGGATTTAAATTTAAATAACTTTGCGCCTACAGTTACACCTGCGTGTGAGTTTGATTTCAAATGCATCCTTTAAGGGTAAGGGGGCTACTCCTAAGGGATGGAATTTCGGAAAACCCTCTCTTAGTATAAATATACCTCCAAATTTGATGTCTCCACGACCAGCAGTTTAGACTATGCGTTGAGTCACTCAGTGCTATGAATCTATGTCATAATCCTCCTACCCTTATCCCATGTTATTTGTGGTCGGCACAATGTGTTCTTCTCTTCCATTTCTCTCTATCAGCCGTCATATGTATTCACGCCCATTCTAGCCTAGCATCATTCACACAATCCATCCATCGTTTCTTAGGTCTTCCTCTCCCCTTGTAACATAACTTTTTTGGCAACATTATCCTCATCCCGGAGGGATACAGCATGTCCATACCACGGGGACATAACATGTCCATACCACGACAAATGTTTAATCTTCAACTTGTCAGTCAGTGGTGCTACTTTCAGACTTCCCCTTATATACTCATTCCTTACCTTGTCCAATCTCGTTACGCCACACATCCATCTCAACATCCGCATCTCATGTGCATGCAGCTTTCTTTCATCCGTGCTATGATCTATGTAATACCGTAATACCTTTAAACGAGCAATTATTGTATAATATAATCTGAATCTGAAAAACAGCTTTGACGATTTTCATAAAAAATTGTATGGATTTGGGGGGCGATAAATCGAATACGTCGGAAAAATCGAAGCTAAGCTCGGTCATCACGGTAATGTCATGTTACAAAAGCAAAAGTACCTTCTGGAATAATGAGCGTGCAGCGAAATTAGTGGAGTTACTTCACATGTTTTTATTCGCTTCGCAGCATACATATAGACAGAGACAGAATCACACAATTCGTTACGGGAATTCTGCTTGAGTTTTTGATACAATGTGTGTTCTTGAAAGTATGTATTCCAAATTATACCTAATGATTCTCACAATGATGGTGCAATTTTTTGTAACATAAAATAGTTGCCCACTTCACGTCGGTGAATAGGGTCATTGTCAAATTATGTAATTGTGTTTATATAAATATACTCACTAAGATGTAATTGACTAAATGATTAAACGTACTAATTAAGAATCGTTGCATTATATTTAGACTCAAATTAAATAGTGTTTCAAAATACATATACTCACGCCTGTATTTCCAGAATGGGTAGGCAGTGATTAAGTATTACGTCACAGATGGTGAGTCTATCGCCGTCTACTCAAATATGCAGGTTTCCTCACGATGTTATCCTTCACCGTAAAGCACGTGGCACCGTATCACTGTACATAAGTTTTTTAGAAGAAAACTCATTGGTACAGGCCTCAAGGCCACCACGTCCTTGTATATTTGTATAACGAAGGAAATAAGAACAAAATATATATTTCTGCCGTTTGGGGTTGAGACTTTGGGGTCATGGGGCCTAAATACGAAAGTAAGGACTTTCGTATTTGGGATCTCTCAAAACGCACGGTTGACGTCTCTGGTGACCGTCGCGCTGGTTCTTAACTCGGTCTGACTATTAGTTTATCAATCCAGCGAGGTAACGCAGCCAGCTTACTGGGCATCATTCCCGCAGACACAAATTAAAATTCTGTGTTCTATTTATAATTTTAATTTAATTTATTTTTTCCCGTAATTGTATTGTACTAGATTTAAGTTAATAATTATGTACTGCAAGCTTTGTATTGTAATAATTGTAAGAAGAAAATTATTAATTTTATTTGTAAATTTTAAAAAAATAAGTTGTTTAATTCGTGATTAAGTAAATAAAAAAAAAGTAATGACTGTTCTGAAGTATAATACAAATTATAAGCATGATAAAAATATATCTGAATTACTCATGCCGTTGTACTACCGTCAAAACTTTCCTAACAACTGATGCTGCTTAAATCAACTTTCATAGATGTATAGAAGTCCTATTCTGGACTAGTATATCTATAATGCCGTTATCTACCAAAACCATTGCATTGAATAACATGCAAAAACTGCGGTAAAAATTTAAACCGATGTTTATTTTTAATGACTTAATTACTTGGATAATTCCAAAACCATTCAAGGTATTGAACATTCGGAAACACAGATCGATAGTTTTTTTTTCTCGATATAATAGTATTAAATTAAAAAATCTACCAAATGTCATATAACGGCATTTTAGTTATGCCACGGCAGTATTAGTATTATTATGTTTGGCGAAGCAAGAATGCACAGCCCCTTAAATGTTAACTAGTCAGAATCACAATTAGCGACTACTACAACCAAGTGCTATTATTTTAAAGACGTGATTCGAATCTCTAACTCGACGTGAAATATCTCCCTTCAAATCGAGATATACGTTTTTATGTACGAATATAAAACTGGCTCCGATGGTGCAATAGACGTGCCATATGAATCGTTAAGTGCACGCAACTGCAGGATATTGCGATGTTCAAGGTCTCGGGAAATCGTACAATACCGAGTGAATAGACGGATATGTTCGGATATTAGGATAGGAAACATTTGCATCGGGAAAACTGTAACATTGTTGTATATAATTGGATAATCGAAGGTTGCATAAATGCGAAATACCATCGACGTTTTTCTTGGTAAAAGCCAATTTAACTAACTCAACGGTACAACTTTTATAATTCTGCACTGGGGGCGAACTATCATCGTTATAGCAGTGATGTATTACTTACTAAATTCTTAGCTTTGACGTAAATTTTTTATATCACAAAATTAGACTTCATAGCTGAGAAATTCTTAGCTCAGCTTAAATCGATGATGACTTGAAAGTACTTTATAAAAAGACTCATCATCCTCCTGCCCTTATCCCATGTTATTTGTGGTCGGCGCAATGTGTTCTTCTCTTCCATTTCTCTCTATCAGCCGTCATATCTGTATTCACTCCCATTCTAGCCATGTCATCTTTCACACAATCCATCCATCGTTTCTTCGGTCTTCCTTTCCCCTTGTAACCATCCACATTCATAAACAAAACTCTTTTGGCAACATTATCCTCATCCCTCCGCATAACATGTCTATACTACGACAAATGTTTATTCTTCATTGTCAGCCACTTTTGCTACTTATAAACTCATTCCTTACCTTGTCCAATCAAGACTGATCTACTAATATTATTTTAAAAGGATTAACTTATATTTTATGATATTACAAAATACCAGCTATGTTTCTTGAAGGTTCTACTCCGACGTGGGCCAAACTGAATGAAAGCATTAAATCTGTGAATAATTCCAAACTTTAAGTAAATCAAAATATTTTAACCAAAGTATTGTGCTCTTTTCTTTTATGCCGCAGAATTTAACTTCTGGCTCAGTTCTCAAAGTATCACCAACAGCATCGCATTCGACGTAGAGTGACGAAACTGAACATTATCGTCTATGAACTATGTATAATTTTTTCATGAATGATTCATGAATGAAACCGAGGCTCGGCGTTCAGTTTGACACTGACACCTTACAGAATGACGCCGCAGAGCTGTTGAAAAACCCAGAGCTAATAGCAAAGGAAAAATTTATCAGATCAGCACGCGTTCTAGAATAGTACACCTCATTGATTTAACTAGCGGACGTCACGCGGTTTCACCCGCGTAGATTTCGTTTCCGTGGGAATACGGGGATGAAATATAGCCTATATTAATCAATGATAATGTAGCATTCAAAAGTTGAAAGAATTTTTGAAATCGGTCTAGTACTTTTTGAGCTAATTCGTTTCAAACATACTTACATAGAAATCTTTCCTCCTTAAACTATTATTAGTAACTAGTATATAAGTATAGATAATATTATTTTCTAATGCATTATTTAGGTCAAGACCGCAGAAATATCGTGCCATGTCGAAGAACTTAATTTGCCGGACTAACTACGATTTAATTTGTTCCGCTATGCAACAGGATACTATATGTTACAATTAGCAACTTATCTATATGGCACGTCATGTATCCCAGTCGGTGTTACGTTTTATTGTACACTAGCTGATCCCTGCTGTTTCACTTGCGTAAATTTTGTTTTATATAATATATCGGCTTAAAATTTACAAAGTTTCATACAAAATTTCATCTCCTATTTCTTTCCCTTAGGGATATAATTAATCAAAATCCTCTCTTATCGGATGCCTACGTCATAACATCTACCTGAATGCCAAATGTCAGCCCGATCCGTCCAGTGGTTTGGGCTGTGCGTTGATAGATCACTATGTCAGTCAGTCAGTCACATCATATTCTCCACCGTTTAAACCTTCCCTGAACTTCAACAAATTTATCAATACCAAAATTACCTGAATCAGTCCAGCCATTCTCAAGTTTTAGCGAGACTAACGAACAGCAATTCATTTTTATATATATAGATATAGAAAAGCAGAAAGTCCATACAAACGTAATAAGTATTACATTCTAACACATGATTCATGAATATCCATTTAGTAAGAAGCTGTTATTTTGTAATTACAAACAGACACTTCGATTTTATTTATCTGTATAGATTAAGATGACTGTTTACTTCACGGTATAATAGGGTATGACATGTTTGTTTGCTCCTTGAACTTGACTTGACATTGTAGTTTGTCATAAACACATTATGATAGTATGCTGTGATTTCATGTATGCATGCCGGAAACTTTAAGAAAAACATTGATCTTCAGACGCTTCATATTGAATACTAGCTGTGTCCCACGGTTTCACCCGCATAGATGTAGTTTTATATAATATTAATATTACGATACACATTTAACGTAGTTTCTTTCTTCAGACGATTTAATATTTTTTATGAACATTAAATCGGTTATTGTGTCTAAACTATGATAGTAAAAAGCCGTGGTGGCCTCGGGGTTTGAGCAGTCGCCTGCTACGCACGCGACGCAAGTTCGAATCCCAGCGGGGCCTGTACCAATGAGTTTTTCTAAAAAAACTTATGTACAGTGATTTCACACCACGTGCTTTACGGTGAAGGAAAACATCGTGAGGAAACATGCATATTTCTGAGAAGTAATTCAAAGACGTATGTATAGTGCCTGAGACGGAAATAGACTCACTATCTGTCACGTTGGCACTTAATAAAATTCGGTGAAAAGTGTGTGTTGTGATTACAACACCTCTGCCTACCCCTTCGGGGAAAACAGGCGTGAGCATATGTACGTACTATGATAGTTAGTTATGTGCTCTCGCGGACTTCTTTGTAGATCTTAATAGGTTAAAATGGTGCTGGTGAAATCAGTTTGACGTTAAACGAGATCAACACTGATCTTTAAACCAGATTACCGGAAACTTAGCTTCATTAAAACTAAGACTTTATAGCGATCGGTGAATTTGCCCCTTAGTAGCCAAGTGGCACTTTGTATACAAATTGGCCAAGTGCTAGTCGGACTCCCGCATAAGGTTTCCGTATCATGATGTATAAAAACGAGCCTTTCATTTTTATTTATGTTATTATACATCATTTTTGAAAATTTACACTATCTACCTATCATTTCATGAGCCTGGTGACAGACGGACAGCGATATCTTAATAATAGGGTCCCGTTCATTACCCTTTGATTTTGGAACCTTTACCGGGTGATCAGCCACATTGAATCAAGTACCAACAGCGTATAGGATAAAGTCAGGGTGATGATTATTTAACCGATAGCATATTTGATGGGAATGAGTTCTTATATTCCTCTTATAACCACCAACTTGAACTTACTAACTACGCAATGTTACGAATCTATTTAACCTTGACTCAGAAGCTCTCATGAGTGAGGGTCACGCGAATTGGAGTGATGAAATGAAGGGTTCGGCGCGGGCAGCCTTTTCGTAACCTGCTTATCATTCATATTTTATTGCATTAAATGAGCATATATCATATTTCTAACAATATCAAATGGCTTTTAATTTAAATGTTAATAATCTTATTACGAGGTGGAATAATGCTCATGCCTGTCTTTCCCGAAGGGGTAGGTAGAGGTGTTGTAATGACTACACCCATGCATTTAGTCAAAAGGTGTAATTTTGGAATAATAAATAGACACATTTTTTATCCGAAATTAAAACGAGGAAGTTTGAATAAACTTAAAAAATATTTGATGAGATTTTATTTATCAAACACATTGTTCATGCATGTAGCTTATACTTAATTGCTTGATATTACCATTCATCCTCAATCATCATGCATCACGAATATATTTTTTGTTATTGTGGCTGTAGTTAAAATCAGTTTTTAACTTTATACTAATTAAAAAATATACAAAAACAGTCAACCGCCTTCACAAAGAGAAAGATAAAATAAATACTAATGTTATAAAGAGCAAAGATTTGAATGCAAGTATGTTTTGTAACGAATAGGCTCAAAAACTACTGGTCCGATTTGAAAAATTCTTTCAGCAATTTCATATATGACTACATTATCTATAAATATATATATTAGAAAAGGGAACTATGTGAATGAAACCGCGTGACGACTGCTAGTGTGAAATAAATTAAGTGTTTAATACCGAGTATGATTCTTCATTTGGCACCAAATTCAAAAGTTACTACGTTATTTATTTTTGAAGGCGGTCTATTTATTTATATATCTTATATCTTTAAACGAGCAATTCGTATATACATATATATAATCTGAATCTCGAAATCGACTCCAGCGATTTTCATGAAATTTTGTGTGTTGTTCATTTTTGCAAAACATCGTTTTGACCATGTTTTCAGGCACTGAAAAACTCATAAAATATAATTACAATACGACTGTAAATTTCGCCGACATCTGTCAAGATACGATAGCTTAGAGTGAGGCTGCCAGCTTACGGGGCGATATCGTATTTAGAGTACCCCGGTTCGAGTCTGACGTTCACCGGATCGAGTGTTTATTATTTTTTTTATAGTTTAGTTTTTTGTGAGAAGAAGAGATCAACCAGGTTCTTTATATACAGTGATAAAACAAATTAAAGAGTCGTGGTGGCCTTGAGGTTTGAGCAGCCGCCTGCTACGCAAGCGACGCAAGTTCGAATCCCAGCGGGGCCTGTACCAACAGTTTTTCTAAAAAAACTTATGTACAGTGATTTCACACCACGTGCTTTACGGTGAAGGAAAACATCGTGAGGAAACCTGCATATTTCTGAGAAGTAATTCAATGAAGTATGTAAAGTGTCTGAGACGGCGATAGACTCACCATCTATCACGTTGACACTTAATCATCTTCGGTGAAAAGTGGGTATTGTGAAGACAACACCTCTGCCTACCCCTTTGGGGAATACAGGCGTGAGCATATGTATGTATGTACAAAGTCAAATTGTGAATCTCCTCTTATTTGAAGTCGGATAGAAACATATTAAAAGCATTAAGTGCACAATGAAAAAGTATCGGAAAATTTTAATAAATTGATTAGAGCAAGTCATCTAAACCGTCATCAATTGAATTTGAGTCTCGTGTCAATTATATTAAGGTTATTGTTCCTGTGTTGACGTACTTCCTTGCAATTACTGCAATAACAACACGTCATTATGGAAAACCTGAAGTGGACCCTAATTGCTGGAGTATAGAATATAATTTCACATGCGTCATAATTGCAGTACACAACTATATACGACACAATAGTTTATAAAAACGTGAGATTACCTAGCTTAAATCATCCTTCATTAATTTAAATTTAACCCGTTTTTTATTTTACTCAAATTATGATTACTTAAATGCGGCATTATGTTTTAAATCTTAAACCTTTAAACGAGCAACTCTTGTAAATATCTGTATATATTTATATATAGATTCTGTATCTAGGAAACGGCACCAACGATTTTCATGAAATTTTGTATGTAGGGGGTTTAAGGGTAATAAATGAATCTACCTAGGTTTCAGTTTCAGAGAACATCGTTTTGACCATGTTTTGAGGCACTGAAATACACATACATCATTATATAATTACAATATGAAAATAAATTGCACCGACATCAGTCAATTTACGATAGCTCAGACGTGAAGCTTCCAGCCCCCGGGGCGATAGTGAATCTAGAATACCCCGTTCGAGTCCAGATGTCACGATTATACGTCCAGATGTTACGGTATAATTTCTTCTTTTTTTTCATCATACATACATATGCTCCCGTCTGTATCCCATTGGGATGGACGGAAATCACTGTTTGCCACATGCTAAATGTTAAGTTTTTATCCGGTCAACCAGGATCTATATTATAATTATTCACTATAACGTGGTATTATATTGTCGTATAAAGTTGTCTGACTGCCTCGTTCTAGTGGTTCAAAACGTTAACAAAAACAATACTTTTATTCTGAAAGGTGCGCCGTGGTGGCCGTGGGGATTGAGCAGTCGCCTGCTACGCAAACGACGCAAGTTCGAATCACAGCGGGGCCTGTACCAATAAGTTTAAAAACTCATGTGCAGTGATTTCACCACGTGCCTTACGGTGAAGGAAAACATCGTGAGTAATCCTGGATATGTCTGAGAAGTAATTCGGAGACGTATGTATAGAGCCTGAGACGGCGATAGACTCACCATCTGTCACGTTGGCACTTAAAAATCTTCGGTGAAAAGTAGGTGTTGTTATTACAATACTGCCTACCCCTTCGGGGAATACAGGCGTGAGCAAACGTATTTTGAATCACCAGCTTAAGAGGTAAATTTTTATGAAAGTTTTACAAAGTGAATGTAAAATTGGAGTTTAAAGATGAGAACCTGGTTGACCTGGGCTCGGTTTCTTTTACTCACAAAAAAGTATACTTTTTCACACAATAGAAAAAACTTTACGTTTGATTTATGAGAAAACATAAGAAAGCAACAAAAAAACCGGTCTGGTGTCATTTGGACACCAACTTGGTTATATTCTAATTTCGTTATCACCCGATAGACTTAAAACCTCCAGTTTGAGCTAACATAACTTGACAGATGTCGGCAAAATTACATTCGTATTGTAATGATGCTATAGCAATTTTTCAGTGCCTGAAAAATTTTCTGAAAATGATACCTAGCTAGATACATTTTTGCCCCGGAAACTACACGGATGAAACGTGTGTCGTCCGCTAGTATGTTATATTTTGGCAGATGTGTTAAAATAATTAAAAATAAATTACCTACCTCTCTCTATTATTTATCACACACAAAATAATTAATTAGACACTAAATCATAACAACAACTAAATAATAAGTGACGAAAACTCGCGTTTAAATATTAAATATTTTGTTAAACACCGTATAATAACAATCTAAGATACGCGCACGGTTATGCACAGACTACTGAGCGGGTAGAGGCTACACAAATTAATTTGCTGCAGGTGGGGAGGATTAACCTTGCACTAGCGTCCGATGTACTGGCTTCATTCTCTAATGACTCTGTGTTAATGTATGTATACATATCAACAAATAGTAAGTGACTGCTTCTCATTCCAAATTAACAGCTTTTCACAAAATTCATATGAAAGTATTCATATAAGTAAGTACTTACTTTAAAAAAAAAAACATTTTTATTCTGGCGTATATCGGAAAAGGTTGTGTCGATTGTATAAGGACTTTCACTAGCAGATAACTTATGTTGCAAAGGGTAACAATGGCTAATTGACTATTATTAAAAAAAATGGGTTCGGCGCAATAAAATCACTTAACTTACCAATAAAATTAAGTATTCGCAGATGGAACAGCGGGACACACCTAGTTTGATAAAATATCGAAACGAGCATCTTTCTTACATTTTTCTCTGTGTCTGTTTGGTCCGGGTATACCTGACTGACGGCTGGAGTGATTTGATTTGACGGAAAAGACTTTCACTGACATTAAGTTACAAGTATTTACTTAGACACCTTTATAAATATTTGGGTTCCGTGAAAAAGAGACAATCATGAAATTATAAAAAAAATAACACATAGTAACGTAGTTTTTATTGTTAATGATTTTACTGCCTCGTTGGTCTTGTGGTTAGTATGTTAGTCGGGTCAAATTTTTTATTGAGTTTTACTGTCAAGAAATTCACAATAAGTTGGCGGTGTTTCCACCCCCGTGCCTCGGAAAGCATGTTAAGCCGTTGGTCCTAAACCTGATCTCTCTCCGGTCGTGTCGGATTGCCTCCCATCGGACTATGTGAGTGAGGGAATAAAGAGTGCACCTGTGTTTGCGCACACACTTGTGCACTATAATATCTCCTGCGCACATGGCTAATTCTCGTTGAGATTAGCCGCCGTAACCGAAATTCGGTAGGAGATCATTATTATTATTGTTAATGATATTGCATTGAATTGATTATGCAGAATTTAACTGCTTACAGACATCATAGTTATACAAGCTGAAATTTGTATAATTGGGACTATCAAGGGATGTGATCTAAAAGCAGTCAGACTTTTGGAATCCACTGGAATCGCTCCAATTGGCGGGTTAAAAACTGTATATAACTTTGCAAATCCAATTAGTAAATTGTAACGTCCAATTAGTACTAACTGCTTTTGCATTGGTTTTTAAAAAGAAAAGGAAATTAAAATCACGAAAAAAGTACAAGATGGATTTGAATGAGACTTGGTGTAATTCACAGCACAAATTACCTGGAAGCCAGGATCAATCGGAGCAGACCTTGTTTGGTTCGAATGAAACACCGCAACTTGAGAGTCTTGTGGGCCTAGATAAAGTAATATTCTCTCGCTTATAGAAACGGTAAAAAAGTATGAAAATGACATAAATCCGTCACGTGACATATGTCATTCCCGTACATTTTGTATCGTTTCTCTAGCGAAGCGTGAGGATAATGTTACTTTATCTACAGGCCCTGGTATTTATTGGATCGACCACACTGAACTCATGCAATGATGCATTTGCTATATACAATACCGTAAGAGACTTTCAACAGCGCGATCTAAAAACATAGGACAACATAAATAACTAAATTATTTTGCATTTAATTGCATCAAACTTGGTGCAAGGTAATCTACACAAATAATCCTTTTCATCCCGAAGTAAGTTTTTAAGTGCTCCCGTCGGTTATGCTCCTCACCCTTTCACCTACTTCTGTATCATTATCTGTGATATCACTTTCTTCAAACCGTCCAAAGAACATGATTCCACTTACCATCAGATGGTAAGTATGCGTTCGTCTCCAACAAAAAAATAAGCTGGCGGTTTTTTTTATTTTTGATGTCTCCTTAAGCCATTAATTATCCAAATAGCATTTTGTGTGCGTTGCTGTGGTTTTAAGAATCCCTTCTCACTGTTCCTGAGGAACCGTACGCTGCAAATCACGTCGGAAAATTCGTTCCAAAGGTTCAGACAAAGCTCTTTTGAGAAAATATTAACAAATATCTGTCGTTTTTTTTTTCTATTAGTATGAGGAGGTATAAGTTACAAGTTGCTATGACTTTAAACTGGTGATAATAAATGTTTAGCCTCTCGTTACATTATGGTTGGTAATATAAAATCAATTTAAAAATTCTTCACACAAACTTCAGCTTAATCGTATAGCATCATCGATGACACGAGGCGTTAAGTTTTTGTATTTACGACGAATATAGTTGTTAGGTATACACTGAAGACGTTGTCAGGCAAATTAAACAAATAGGTACCTTAATATAGAAATTACATTCATTATTTCAGGAAGAAACTCCGGGTGAGTTTGGATTAGTGCTTGGTTTGTGGAAATTGGCTGGCACCCTATTACATGGGGCATAAACATAACTCGGACATCACGCGGCTTCACCCGCGTAGTTCCCGTTCTCGTGGGAGTACGGGAATAAAGTATAGCGTTTATTTCTCGCCGATAATGTAGCTATTTGCTGGGAGCATTTTTCAAATCGGTCCAATATTTATTGAGCCAATTCGTTACAAACATACTTAGATATAAATCTTTCCTCTTTATAATATTAGTATAGAACTATACATAGGTATACCTATGCCTACCCCTTCACGGAATACATGCGCAAGCGTATGTATGTTATTTTTTTATTTCGAACTGTTTAAGATTCAACAAAACACTATAGAAACGATTTGCATTTTCGATTTTTGATTGTAATTAATAACTCGGTAACAAGATATAAAAATAGAATATAATGCTACATTATCGCTGTTTGATTGAGGCTTTATCATCAATCGACACAAATGACACTCTACTCTAATAACTCCACCTTTGTTACCATCAGGACTTGACAAAGTAAAGTCTCTCTCTGCTCTAATAGAAACAATAAAAAAATTAATAATAAATAAATAAATGAGTCACGTGACATATGTCATTCCTGTACATTTTGTGTCGTTTCTACTAGCGTGATTTTTTATTTTTCTTTTGGTTTTGAATGGCGACGAGCTTGAGTACAACTTTTTCGCCTAAAAAATCGTAACCCGATGGAAGCGAGTGCGGGTCGCAAGTTAAGTATATAAAAATGACTCACAGTATTCAATAAGACAGTGCTTGTTGCTGTTGATAGAATTCATACTCTTCATCTTCAGTGAGGGCGCATTCCTCAAAGCACCAGAGCCCAGCAACGGCCAGCAGCACCGTGTACGCCGAGTAGTAAAGCAAGTATACTAATATGCTGAACCACATCGCTGGCTAATGGTGAAACTGTGGACAAAATTATGATATGAGTTAGAAGCATAAAGGACAAATGGATATCGTAAGATGCAAAATAAGAAATTATGGGAGACAAAATGAGAAATTATAAGATACGAAATGATATTTCAGTTATTACATTATTTTTTTATAGATTTTATTTATAAATACAAATTAACTATATCATATAACGTTAATAATAGACTTAAATATAAAAAAATAAGAACTTTTAAAATGCGAAACGAGATATGTTATGGGAGAGATTCTTCTGCTTGTCTTTCTTGGCTTGCTAGAACCATTTGTTCTTTGCTATGTTCGTACAGAGATAGGTTTAACTAGAGAGAACCACACTAATATTCATCAATATTTGTTTCACCTGAAAGTTAAAAAGTTAGACCCAATTTTTTTGCTGTGACATTAAAGGCCAGGTGCAGATGGTGTTGAAACGCGCGATAAATACGAATGAAACAAAGTGATGATTATAAAATAATAAACAAGAGGGTAGGCAGAGGTGTTGTAATCACAACACCCACTTTTCACCGAGGATGATTAAGTGCCAACGTGACAGATGGTGAGACCATCGCCGTCTCAGACACTTTACATACGCCATTGAATTACTTCTCAGAAATATGCAGGCTTCCTCGCGATGTTTTCCTTCACCGTAAAGCACGTGGTGTGAAATCACTGTACATAAGTTTTTTAGAAAAACTCATTGGTACAGGCCCCGCTGGGATTCGAACTTGCGTCGGTTGCGTAGCAGGCGACTGCTCAAACCTCAAGGCCACCACGACTCTACATACAAGAGGAAGTCTTCTATATTCCAATGATGTACCTAACAAAGGAATACTGAGTTCAACATTAATGACATAATAATTATGCAAATGATCAAGTGAGATGTTACAAGCGGAAAACCTAATGATTACATGTCACACGATGAAAATGATTTTCAAGTTAAATGGCTTCATATTATGTTTATAAACTACAATTACAATCTATGATTTCAATAGTACCTCTACTTATAAAATATGTTACTTGATTAAAATATTCCGAATATTTCGTGAATACAGTCTCATCATGAGTTAAGATCAGCTCGTGGCACAGTTGCTATTGCGAATATCATTCAATCAGCGAAGTTAAACAAGCCTAACCCTAGCCAGTAGTTACATGTGTGAACGATTAGTCAGAGGCCTAAGAAAGTCTGACAACTGGTTTAACCCAGATTTCCGATATTCTTCGAAAAAGGGGTTACGAAGGTCAGATGGCAGTCGCGTCGTATAATAATAAGGTGATCAGCGGGTTGAGGCAAGAGCCGACCCCACAGCGTCCTATGGCCATCCGGGTCGCACGAGGGTATCGTAACCTGTTCTTCGAGGCGGCCACTGTCCTGGCGCGGTTTCCGCCCCTGGCCATCCTGGCGGAGATGGATGCTCGTGTATACGACCGTCTCCGCCGGGCAGACGGAACCGCACCTCCAAATGCGGCTGAAGTGCGGAGGCAGGAGCACCGACGTGCGCTCGTGGCGTGGCGGGAGCGGCTTTGTGAGCCGCAGAACGCCCGCCAACGCGCTGTCGGTGCAATTTTGCCGAGCCTCGGGCCCTGGCTAAAGAAGAAGGACCACGTCACCTTCCGGCTGACGCAGGTACTCACCGGACACGGGTGTTTCGGTGAGTACCTGATCGGATCGGTCGCAAACCGACGGCGCAATGCCACCATTGCGGCTGTGACCGGGATTCCGCATAGCACACGCTGGAGCAGTGCCCAGCGTGGAGCTCGGAGCGTCGAGTCCTGGTCACCAGGGTCGGGCAGGACCTCTCGCTGCCACGCGTAGTGACGGCTATGCTGGCAGACAGAGAGGCATGGAGGGCCGTAGTCTTCTTCTGCGAGACGGTAATGTCCCAGAAAGAGACCTCCGAGCGGAATCGGGAGAGAGCCGATCCCTCTCGGAGACGACGGCGCCGGCGGGGCGGAGGCAACGCACGCCCCGGTCCGTCCACCCAATAGCCAGGATCTATGAATATGGCTATGGTATCCCCTGCCTGTCGTAAGAGGCGACTAAAAGGGGGCCGGAGGGCCTGCTGGCGGTGGTCGGGGTGGGAGCTTTGACTACGGAGCCGCGGGCCCGGGAAGGGTGGCAGCGCGACGTGGCTCGCGCTGCCTTGCACAGCGAGGTCTCTAGGGGCAGCGTCACAGCTGCCCCGGGGATGTGCCCCGGCAAAGTGTGGGGGGACACCGATGCGTTCTATCAGAGTACCCGGAGTCCCCCCTGAGCACTGAGGATGGCCACCGGGGGGGTTTTAGTGCGGTAAGAATCCCACATACCCTGATCGGCCTCTCCCAGGGCGGTTGGGGACCTTATGAAGGTTTCCCCCTCGTCAGCAAAAAAAAAAAAAATGTGCCGACCCCAAATACATGGGATAAGGCCAGGGAGATGATGATGATTTGATAATATATATTTTTGTTAATTTACGCTTGACTTCGAATGCATTGATTTGGAACAGAAGAAATAGAAGATACATTACGTCACAAAGAATTCTTTGAACTGAGCTCTGATGCTAGGGTGATCTTTTATGAAGAATTCCTAGGGCATGTGTAAGTAGATTATATAACGTATGTCCACAATACAAAGAGGGTGTAATGCCTGAATCTATATTTTCGGAGATCCTGCTGGGACGTGAGCATATATTTTTACTGTGACGTATGATAAGTTCACTAAAGATATCTGAATTAATTCTTCAATGGGGTGGGCAGAAGTGTATTCATAGAAAGGTATGTTTTCCATGCAGTAAGGGGCTGGTCTATTTACCATACCAACCGACCCCTATTATCCGGGAAGTAAAGTGCTACTGGGAAGTAACACATGTACACTTTGTTCTTGATGGGCTTGAGTTGTCATGCTCACAAAAATGCCTTTGCTTGCGGCGACCTCAGGATGACGGGTCGCTCACTTCCCTCTATAATGGTTGAGGAGGGCGATGGCTGGCATTCTCGTCATACTTGTGAACAGGTGCTGCTAGTGGGGGCTGGTCATCTCAAGCTACACAATTATTCGTAGTTCTTATTTTTAGTTTTTAATTTTTTTTTATAGACTTTTGTGCACTGGAACTGTGTCCATGTGCTTATATATGTTTTTTATGATTTATATTGTATTACTCAAAGCTTTAAATTTTTTTTTAATAAGTAATTACTGAGTTTCTTGCTAGGTTCTTCTCAGTGAAAGCAACATTCCGAACCTGGCGGTAGCATGTATAATCCTATGTAATCGTGTTTTTCTGACGATTTGAAAGTACTTTGTAAAATGTGTATATGTGTATATATCGACCAAAAAAATTTTCTAATTGTTAAGATATTTATTTTAAATTACTTGAAAATTATAATTACATGCCATGGGAAACTTTAAACCATAGCTAATGTACTTCGTAAGAAGTCTAATCAAATAAAGATATTTTGAATTTTGTATTTTGATTCGGGGATCGAAACGACTTCGATGGCCCTTCCTACTTCTACCATGTTCAATAGATCGACGAGGCAGTCCGACAAACAAAACAATATGTTTACAATGTAACTTTGCTTTACATTATACTCCTAACGGTGACTGATTCAAAACTTGTGCTTTGTTATTCCCCAGATTTATGTAAATCACGCGATAATAACGGTGGGAAGAAACAACATAATGCGTTATTAGGTGTTGTAATCACAACACCCACTTTTTACCAAAGATGATTAAGTGCCAACGTGACAGATGGTGTGAAATCACTGTACATGAGTTTTTTAGAAAAACTAATTGGTGCAGGCCCCGCTGGGATTCGAACTTGCGTCGCTTGCGTAGCAGGCGACTGCTCTAACCTCAAGGCCACCACGGCTTCTAAGTATAACATCTATGTATAAAAAAGTATTTATAGAATAACAGAATACTTTTTAATCTCATATCTAGAATGTCTTTAGCGAAATGTTTTATTTATTGTAAAATATCGTGTACATAGAGTCGAGGCTTTTGGAACAAAGCATATGCGAGACATTATCATTTATTTTTTATTTTATTCCTTTATATTATTACTATTTGAAGGTTAATAGTTTTTAGAATTTAATCTTACACCAAAAATAAGTATTGTCTTCGTATCCATCGAAACTTAAACGAAACGAAAAATAAATAGTATGTGTATATATCGACCAAAAAAATTTCTAATTGTTAAGATATTTATTATTTTTATTTAAAATTACTTGAAAATTATAATTTAATGCCATGGGAAACTTTAAACCATAGCTAATGTCCTTCGTAAGAAGTCTAATCAAATAAATATATTTTGAATTGAATTGATGGACTCACCATCTGTCACGTTGGCACTTAATCATCTACGGTGAAAAGTGGGTATTGTTATTAGAACACAAGTACGTACAAGCATATAATGAAGTGCAATACGTAGGTCGAGCCTTACTTAGCCGAACCACGTGTATATCAAGATATCTCTTGTTCAACATCTGCCTTTGCTAAAGTATTCATTTAATTCGTGTGATGAATTAAAATAATTAATGACCAGTACTTTACACCTGTGCGAATGGCATTGGGATACCTGCAATCTTATAAATGTGGGAAATTAACGTTTATATAGACAATGAACGTACTTTAACCATACATTCAAATTACATTTAACCTGAAATAATGTAGGAAGTGCTATCAAATCGTTTCAATTCACAAATTTTAGAAAATATTTCATCAAAATTAGAAAAAGCTCAATAAGTAATTCCTATAAATGTAGTATATTATGCGAATGAGTGGGCAGTAAAGGGTGTAAATTCCATATTAGCAGAGAAGCACTGCTACGCGCCACATTATTATGTACTTCACCTACCTACCTACTCTACATATTGTTTATGCTTAACCCTCTGAAAAACCAACCTGAGTACACCTACATTTCGCTAGTTATGTACATGGGACTATAAATCCCATGTAATAGGCGGTGAGCTCATTGCCGCTAACCGGGCACTATCCAGACTCCGGATAGAGATGTGTCAGCTCGACGTTCTAACTCGAGTTATGGTAATTCGAGTTAGAAAAATATTTGAGTTAACGGATAATTAACGAAACAAGCGAAAGAGCGAGGGAGCGATTCGTTCGTCGCGTGTGTACTAATACTCCTGCCATTTCGGCGTTCGAATTTCACACCAAACCGACCATTGTTTCGTCCTCCAGCGAGGTTCGTCGCAAACTCTACGTAATCGTCCCTCCCGTCCTCTGCTAGGGCCGGCGCGTGCCGAGCCACTAGCCTTAAACATGTCCCTAAATAATACCACTCAGATCCAGCTCCCTAGCTCATCCCCCAGCAACGCCCTTAGCCGAGGTCCGAGCCCCGCACCGGGGTGCCCTTAGCTGTGTTGCTTAGTTTTTAAGTTTAAGCTCGGCTGGAGGCCCCTTGGTCTTAGCACGTTAAGCTGTTGGCCCCAGTTGCCAATTTATCATTTAATTTAACAATCGTTACAGGAGGCGTAAAATAGTCTGACAACTGGTTTAACCCAGATCACAGATTTTCCTCGTCAAAGGGGATGCGAAGGTCAGATGGCAGTCGCTTCGTACAAAAATGTGGTGATCGGCTACATAGGGTTGAATCAAGTGCCGTTCCCAGCAATGTATGGTATAAGCACAGGGTATACATTTGGGTATCGTGTTACAACATCATACTCCACGATGAATCCGACACATTTGTTTTGTTATAAGCCTAAGTTTAAGTGATATCATATTATTACAATATCAAATTTAAGTTAAAGTTATTAAGGCTTGCGTGGGGAGTTAATAACTGGTTTGAAATAGAACGGGTTTAAGGTGCGCCTAGAATTTTGGTGATGATACATTGATTGTAAAGGAATTCATGTTAGGCAAGCGATTTCACTGCCGCCTAATCGCAGCTCACGCCATCCCAGAGGGGTACCCGAAGGTGTAAGCAGAGTTGTTGTAACAACAACGCCCACATTTCACCGAATATGATTAAGTGCCAACGTGACAGAGGGCGAGTCTATCGTCGTCTCAGGCACTATACACATGTCTTTGAATTACTTCTCAGACATATGTGAGGGGGTGAAAGGGGGGTCGAAAGTATGCAGGGATTTAAAAAGAAAATGGTAATTATTTATTCAATTTAGACCCTGGTAACTTATGAACATCGGAGAACTGACCATCGTTTCAGAAACAAGCCTTCTTAGAAGAACCGGCAGAAAAACTTAACTGCCATCATGTTCATTTCATCACGGAATAGATAATTATTCATTACTTATGATAAATTTTATTTTAAATTATTCACAAGTATGTTTTTTTTAGCTTTGCTTTTAGCTCATTCAACATCAGAGCGGATTGACGAAATGACTTTTGTTTCCTACCGAAAAAAACGGCTACGTATTATATATTTTTCTTCGAATGATTTTAAAATTTTTCCCTTTTATACATACACCTTTCATGATAAGCTTTCGCCGAAATTGTTCCACATTTCAAAAAGGCCTACGCCGTCCAACGTGTCAAAGCTTGATATCTCCGCGCGTTCCTTTTTTAAGAGGAACAGGTAACCATTAAAAAGTTTTTTTGCAAATGCTTTGACCTCGTACTAAAGGACAAGATTATTTAAACGTAGATAACAAACACGAGAATAACGTATGGTAGGATCGTAGATCTGCGTGTTCGATTAGATTAATGTACTACCTCTACCCCGCGGTTTTACTCGCGTAGATTTTCGTTTCATGCTTTATCTTGCGGACCACTAATATTTTTCCTTAACAAGCCTAAGTGACTCTATCTGCCAGTGAAAGTCTCGTTAAAATCAGTTCAGCCGTTTCAGAGATGAGAGAGAGAAAAATGTGTTTTTATGTCCGTACCCTATATGCATTTAGTGAAATGCTTTATAAATTTTGCATGCTTTACAAACTGACACTATAATTTCATTTATTTGTATGTATATATAGGTAGTTATTATTATACTTGTGCCTCAGGATTAGGGTAATCCCTGATGGAAAATTTGCTTGGTGGATCTAAAACGATCATAACAATGATTAAACATAACTCGTCAGTTGTATGACGCAGAAGTTCTGACTGCATTTTTTATGTAGCATTCTGGAGGTTACTTACAATACTTCTATATTTGCTAATATTGGTATTCAGTCGGAGGCCTAAAAAAGTCTGACAACTGGTTTAACCCAAATCACAGATTTTCCTCGTTTAAGGGGTTGTGAAGGTGATCAGCCACAGCCTTCCCCCAACAATGAATGGGAGAAGGCCAGGGAGATGATGATGACATTGACACCAGTATATACGGTACTGACTTAAAAAAAAAAATTTTCAAAAAATTTCTCTGTTTGTCTTTCTGTTAGTGGCGGCTTATCTCTGAATCGTCTGATTTTGAACACACTTTCACTGGCAAATAGCTAATGTTACAAGGAGTAACTAAGTCTACGTTTTTTTTTATTTGTGTTCCGTGAAGTAATGCCATCCATGAAGTCTACGAGGGTGAATCCGGGCACAGTCAGTCTTAAAAAAAGTGGCACGTTTAGTTATAAATGGCTGATCTATTGTTGTTACATGTCTATTAGCTGTGACATGTCCACGTGAACATTAAAAAAACGGTTAGAACAATAGGTCCGTACAAACAACAACTGGCAAAATATTTACATAGTGAAACGTGATTTACTTGTATATTATTACATTATACAACTCTTAGACGCGGCATATTTGTTATTTTTATCATCTCTCTGGCCTTATCCCATACATTGTCGGGGTCGGTACTTGGTTCAATCCGATGCGGCTGATCTCCTGATTTTTATACGAACAACTGCCATCTGACCTTCGCAACCCCTTTAACGAGGAAAATCAGTGATCAGGATTAAACCAGTTGACAGACTATTTTAGGCCTCCGACTGACCTGTAACGATTGCCAAAGATGATAAATTGACAACCGGAACCGACGGCTTAACGTGCTCTCTGAGGCATGGAGGGAGCTCGGGCGATCCCCCATCCAATTACTGGCTAGGGTTAGGGTTGATTAACTTCGTTGACCGAATGATATGCGCAATAGCAACTATGCCACTAGCTCTTTGAGCTGTTTTTATAGTTGTTCAAAATTTATCCTATTTATTTATTGAGACAACTTCATCCGCATACCATAAAAAGCTTTCAATACTAAAAATCTTGCGGTCAGCTTTTTATAAACTTAAAAATATATATTTTGTTCGTTAATTGCGCTTAAAAAAATCCTTTTTAGTATTGCACGCGTAAATCCATTGAATCATCTTCTGATACCACATAATAAATGCTATTCATCAAATAAATCAGGTTTTTCCAACTCGTCAAAATACAATTCTTATTAAAAGTGCGTAAGTATTTCAACACCTTTTTCATAACATCCACTTTTCACTGAATATTTGGTGCCAACGTGCGAAAATGATGTGACCATCGCCGTCGTAGACACCATATGTACGGATTTTGGAATTGTATGCAAGTTGACTTTATCGTTGCGGTTATGTTGAGGTTAAGTCATAGTATGAATAAGCAGTACGGAATCTAGATACAAATCATTCGAAATGACACACGGAGGCGCCCATCTGCGGGTTAATAAGCGGCCTTCAGTAAGGGATGTCACGCCGAGGCCTATTGCGTTTACGTCATTTTCGTGTGCATTTTACTAATCTTCACATACACTATAAAAGTAAATATGCTCACGTCATCCCAAAAGGGTCCCTGACGGGATAAGAAGAGGTGTTGAATAACAATACCCACACTTCGCCGATGACAATTATTTGTCAACGTGACAGAGGATGAGTCCATCGCCGTCTTACGTCTTACATACGTCATTGAATTATGTTGTAAATGATAATTACTGAGTACACTAATACTTTTACTACTTTATTTATAAAAACGTCTTGATGACCGCTGTCATATTAAGCCAGTTCAAATCATGTGGCCACTCGTATTTTGGCGTCCTCCATTTCAACAAATTAATTCTCAAACATATGATATATCTCAAGCACATATCCCGATGTTTTCCTTCACCGGCTTGGCCTTGAGGTTTGAGCAGTCACCTGCTACGCAAGCGACGCATGTTCGAATCCCAATGGGGCCTGTACCAATAAGTTTGTCTAAAAAACGTATGTACAGTGATTTCACACCACGTGCTTTACGGTGAAGGAAAACACCGTGAGGAAACCTGCATATTTCTGAGAAGTAATTCAATGACGTATGTAAAGTGTCTGAGACGGCGATGGACTCACACGTTGGCACTTAATCAACTTCGGTGAAAAGTGAGTGTTGTTATTACAACACCTCTGCCTTCCCCTTCGGGGAATACAGGTGTGAGCATATGTATGTATGTACCTACAGACCGCGAGATTTCAACTTGGGTGGCTGGCGAGTAATCGAACCATTCGGGCCCGGCTCTTCTTTCAACCCAGAAGATAAGTTCAGAAAACAAACAATAGCCGTGGTGGCCTCGGGGTTAGAGCCGTCGCCTGCTACGCAAGCGACGCAAGTTCGAATCCCAGCGGGGCCTGTACGAATGAGTTTTTCTAAAAAAAAGACTTACGTACAGTTATTTCACACCACGTGCTTTACGGTGAAGGAAAACATCGTGAGGAAACCTGCATATGTCTGAGAAGTAATTCAAAAGACGTTTGTATAGTGGCTGAGACGGCGATAGACTCACCCGCTGTCACGTTGGGACTTAATCAACTTCGGTGAAAAGTGAGTGTTGTTATTACAACACCTCTGCCTTCCCCTTCGGGGAATACAGGTGTGAGCATATGTATGTATGTACCTACAGACCGCGAGATTTCAACTTGGGTGGCTGGCGAGTAATCGAACCATTCGGGCCCGGCTCTTCTCTCAACCCAGAAGATAAGTTCAGAAAACAAACAATAGCCGTGGTGGCCTCGGGGTTAGAGGAGTCGCCTGCTACGCAAGCGACGCAAGTTCGAATCCCAGCGGGGCCTGTACCAATGAGTTTTTCTAAAAAAAAGACTTACGTACAGTTATTTCACACCACGTGCTTTACGGTGAAGGAAAACATCGTGAGGAAACCTGCATATGTCTGAGAAGTAATTCAATGACATATGTAAAGTGTCTGAGATGGCGATGGACTCACCATCTGTCACGTTGGCACTTAATCAAATTCGGTGAAAAGTGGGTGTTGTGATTACAACACCTCTGCCTACCCCTTCGGGGAATACAGGCGTGAGCATATGTATGTATGTATGTACAAACAATGGAAATATCGTGGAACGAGTCAAGTTATTCGATTGAATTCCGCACACAATATGGTGTTCACGATATCAGAAATCGTAGTTCGATTGGATTTCAACGCATAAGATGTTTTCGCGACGACCACTGAGATATTTTTTTTTCTTTGATGATACGAAAACACTAACAATGACTATGTCGCTACGACATCGCTATGATTTTTATTACGAGAACAAACCGGTGAACTAGTACGATAAATTTTCTAATCAATTCTATGCTCAAACCGGTCAGTTCAAAGTGGTCATCACTGCTCACCTTTAAATCATAGGGTTTAAATTTAAGGTAACTGCGCCTCACTTGGCGATCTTTCGTCTTTATTACCTTGACCTATGTGACACAACATGACCATTAAACTACATATACTTTATCATTGATGACTAAGCTGTCCGAAATAAAACTGGAAAAATAACAAAGGATTATTTAATGGAATAGGCATTTACGTCGGAAACTAAATACGAAACGATCAGACTCCACTTTATAAAGCTTTTCTGGTAAAAAAATACGTCTATCATTTTCTGATTTATTTATATTATATTCAATGAACTAGCTGCGACCCGCGGGTTCACCCGCGTAGATTTAGTTTTATATAATATATCGGCTTAAAATTGACAAAGTTCCATACAAACTTTCATCCCCTATTTTATCCATTTGTGGGTAGAATTAATCAAAATCCTCTCTTAATGGATGCATGCGTCATAACATCTACCTGCATGCTAAATTTCATCAGTGGTTTGGGCTGTGCGTTGATAGATCACTATGTCAGTCAGTCAGTCAGTCACCTTTGAGTTATATATATTTAGATGAGCCGTGGTGACCGTAGGGTATAACCAGTCGTCTGCTACGCAAGCGACACAAGTTCCGATCCGGGGATGTACAATGCTTATCTAAAAACTTATGTGCAGTGATTTCACACCACGTGCTTTGCGGTGAACGAAAGCATTGTGAAGAAACCTGTCTGTCTGAGAAGTAATTGAAAGACGTATGTATACCACACCTCAGTTTACCACGTCGGAGAATAAAGGCGTGAGCATATGTATGTATCAATTAATGTGTCAGCCTCGGTATAGCACCAATATAACACAAGAGCCTCTATAGGTATACCAAGTGACAATGGCGGGATACCTGCTAGAAATTGAAGGTACTCGATTGGAGACTGTCTCTTCCACCTTAGATTAGAGTTGTGTGTTCTGCGTTGATTTGTACATCATTAGTGTAGAGAGCGCTTTGGGTGTATGGCGTCTGCAGTAGTCGCCTAACCAACTTTTTAAGCACCGGGAGCTATTTCTGCTCAACTTACGTTTTTTAAATTATTTATTTTGTATTCTTTAAATTGTATAATATTTTTGAAAAGAGTAATTACTGAGTTTCTTCCCAGGTTCTTCTCATTAAAAGCAACCTTCCGAACCTGGCGGTAGCATGTATAATCCTGTATAATTGTGTCATTCTGACGATTTGAAAGTGCTTTGTAAAAGTCTAATCGAATAAAGATACTTTTGACTTTGACTTTGACTTTGACAACCACCAAACAAGCGAAAGGTTTTGAGCAACACCGCTAATGGCGCTCCATAGTGGGGCTGGACTGGTCTTGTTATGTCCTACATAACTGACGGCTTGAATAACTTAGGTATATAACAACGACCACCCAATAGCCAGGGTCTAAGAATATGTCTATGGTATCCCCTGCCTATCGTAAGAGGCGACTAAAAGGGGGCCGGAGGGCCTGCTGGCGGTGGTCGAGGTGGGAGCTTTGTCAACCGAGCCGCGGGCCCGGGAAGGTGGTAGCGCGATGTGGCTCGCGCTGCCTTGCACAGCGAGGTCTCCAAGGGCGGCCATACAGCTGCCCCGGGGGCAAAGTATGGGGGGACACCGGTGCGTTCTATCAGAGTACCCGGAGTCCCCCCTGACCACTGAGGATGGCCACCGGGGGGTTTTAGTGCGGCAAAAATCCCACATACCCCGATCTGCCTCTCCCAGGGCGGTCGGGGACATTTTGAAGGTTTCCCTCTCGTCAGCAAAAAAAAATAAAAATAGGTCCATAACAACGCACAGTGTAAGCCCCTGGTCCTAGAGACGTCAAACTTTCTTTGGGAAGTGTAGGTATCCCTCAAAGGTTTTCCGAAATTTCACTCGTATGTATGGATAAGTATGATTGTTTATATGGGAAATATAACTGGGAAAGTAGTCCGACTAAAAATTATAGTCGTAATAGCTTACTCTGACATGAACTGAAAGTGGTATGGTTTGGAAAATACTGTCATTTCGCACTAGCTGCAGTATACGTTTGAAATAACGTCATTAGATTCAAGTTAGCCAGTAAAGCACTGTAGAAACGAATTCCCTTTACCAGATCCGTTCCGGCCGGCATGACACATCGGTATTGAGCGTGGTGCAATAACTGTCGCAAGCGGCTACAAGTAGCCACAAATTACAGTCACCTGAGAGAGTTTGGTAGTTCCTTAAACGGTCGTTTCCGTTCGGTGAACGTAGATATTTTAACCATAACAGTACCCTTATTACGAGATTTGCAATGTTTTCGGAATCTAGCGCGTCATCTACAATATTTGTATCATATGATATAGTCGGGGTTTGAGTTCGTATCCCAGGGGGGCCTACACCAATGCCCAGCTCATGCACTATAGGTACATACGTCTTTGAATTACTTTTCAGATATACGAGATCAGAGATTGGAAATTGCGTCGTTTGCCTAGCAGGCGACTGCTCAAACCCCGAGGCTTCCATGACTCTATAATAAAAAACTTGAAAAGAGAAAACTGCTTTCAAAACTAACACCTCGAAAATATTTTCAGGGCATAAGGTTATACTACTCTGTGTGGTATCCGAATATAAATATACAAATGAAAATAACAATATGTCTGCTCTGTACAAAACTAGTCAAAAGTCAATGAATAATTATATTTTATGACGCAGTTTCTTTGCGAGATGCAAACGAAGTATCATCTCTGCGTAACTTTAAATGTATAATATTGTATGAGGAATGTCATGTCTCCACGCCCGTCACCGCCTTATTTCAACTCTGTTTAACTTACATATATATTTATATTATAAAGAGGAAAGGTTTGTGTATTTTGGTTCACAGAGTGCAGCTGATTTAAAAAAAAATGCTACATTGTCACTAATTAATATAGGCTATATTTTATCTCCGTACTCCCACGGGAACGGGAACTACGCGGTTGAAACCACGTGACGTCACATAGTCTAATAATAATGAACACTTTTTAATCACGTTTTTAAGACAGTTGCAAGTTGAATGATGTGGTGACCAGAATTGAAGAAAGTATGTTGAGATGGTTTGGACATATCGAAAGGATGAGTGAAAGGCTATTAACGAAAGAAATTTATAGAGCGAATGTAACCGGAAGTGTCGGTAGAGGGCGTCCAAGGAAGAACTACTATGACCAAATTAATAGTATTTTTCAGAAAGGTCAAATTCGGAGCACTCGCAACCGAAGAAAGTGTATGAAGAGATGCATGAATGTGGATGAAGCGAAAGTAAGGATCGTAGCATGTAGCAAACGGTGGTCTCTACCTACCCCCATGGGATACAGGCGTGAGCATATGTATGTATGTATGTATTTATAAGAGAAATAAAATTGGTGTATCAAAGTGCATACTGCGTCAATCGTTTCTAGGTCAAGGTTACACACGCGATTCTCATGTCCGCCGGCTTACGACACGGACGTACCTACGTACCGGACGTATATGAGGCTTATAACCCAACGTATTTCCACACTCGTGTTATAAAAATATCTCATTTCGCAAAGAAGTTCAAGGAAAGTTCTAGAACGCATTTTAATTAATGGAATTCAGCTCGGAAAAAGATGACTACGAAATCCGATCGAAGGAGACTGCAATGGAATAAAAAAATTATATACTCGCAGGTTTCATATAATGTTAGTTATCTGCACTAATATTATAAAGAGGAAAACTTTGATTGTTTGGTTATAATGCATGGGCTCAAAAACTACTGGACCGTTTTTAAAAATTATTTTACCATTCGAAAGCTACATTATCCACGAGTAACATAGGCTTTATTTTATCCCCGTACTCCCACGGGAACGGGAACTACGCGGGTGAAACCGTGTGACGTCCGCTAGTACCTACATAATGTAATAATTATTATTTTTATATTATACTAGCTGTGCCCTACAGGTTCATCCGCGTAGTTTTAAATTTAAGGGTGACTCACGAAACCCTATTTTTTTAGATAAAAGTAGCCTATGATACTCTTTGTAAACTAGCTATCCGCCAGTGAAAATCCTGTTTAAATCGGTCCAGTTGTTTCGGAGATTAGGCGAGAGATAAGAGACTTATATTTCTTATGTCAATACCGTATATACCTACTTTCACATGCATTTAGTGAAAAGCTATTATTTTGGAATTACAAATAGCCTCTTTTTTTTATTTATTTATTACATTTTATTACAAATTTTTCTTACTGCTAAAGGTGTATCATAAACTCATTCGAGTTTAACCGTACACCAGTGTCGTCGACAATTCAATAAAATTCTTATAAATACAAAATAGTAATTTAATGTACTACCTACCTGAATGAGAAGTTGAATGTAGTTCTTAGTTACTTTAATTCTATTAATCTGTATATATATATATATATAAATATGTATTAAATGAGATTCCAAACTCTACGAAATATAATAAAAGCTGTGTGGCCATGTGTGTCCGTGTATACAATAATTTACCTTGTTACCTTAAGGAACTTAAACAGGAATCATTTAAGTCAGAGCTGTACAAATTCTTGTATAAAAAAAATGTATACAGTGTACAGTAGTTTATGTGATGACGGCAGTCAAACATTCGCATGCTATAATATAAGTTAGCTAAACATGTATGTTCTATTATACCTCACACCACCTTTATACCATGTTTTTGGCGAATAAATTTATTATTATTATTATTATTATAGATATTATACCGTCGTCTGTTGTGGGCTATACTCTTTATTGTCAGAAGCGTCTGCAGATTATGGAAACCGCTTATGAAAATCAAGGCAATTCTCATGACATGAAAAGTGCACTCAATGCGTCATTGATAGTCAATAAAAATACCTTTGTGATAATCGCCTAAGTAAATGTCAAACGATTTAAGATCAAGTCGTGCAGTGTCAGAGGCTGCATTAACATTGCAAAATAAACCGGTGTTGCAAAATAATTCAAAATGAAATTGCACTACTGTTCAGTTATTCATTATTCGGCTTCAATGTCATAATATTTCGCCTGTATTTGTATTATTATATACAAATTCTTTATACGCGCTGTATTCAATTGTAATAAAAGTATATATATGTTTGCTTTGTTAATTGCTAAGCAGTGTATAAATTGAAAATTCAAATGATTTTATTCAATATAGCTGTGCCCCGTATTAATGTTATGGGTGACCCACGGAACTCTAATGTTTTATACTATAATTAATTCCTAGTAATATTAGCTATCTGCCAGTGAAAGCCCCGCTAAAATTGGTCCAGTCGTTTCACAGATTGGACAGAAATTTATTGCTTTTTCTATGTCTTTACCGTGTATGTATACTTTCATATGCATAGGAATTACAAACAGACATTTCAACTTTATTTATCTATATGTCTATGTATATGTATAAGGGACACATGGTACCCTTATTGAACACTATCATCATATCAGCCATAGGACGTCCACTGCTGAACATAGGCCTCTCCCAATGATTTCCACCTCACCCGGTTGGAAGCGGCCTGCATCCAGCGGGTCCCCGCGGCCTTGACCAGATCGTCCGTCCATCTCGCGGGGGGGCGCCCTACGCTGCGCTTGCCGGTACGTGGTCTCCACTCGAGAACTCTACTGGCCCAGCGGCCATCAGTCCTTCGAGCAATGTGGCCTGCCCATTGCCATTTAAGCCTGCTAACCCGATTGGCTATGTCGGTCACCTTAGTTCGTCTACGGATCTCCTCATTTCTGATTCGATCTTGTAGCGAGACACCAAGCATAGCTCTTTCCATGGCACGCTGAGTGACTTTGAGCCTATTCAAGAGGCCTACAGTTAGAGACCACGTCTCGGCACCGTAGGTCATCACTGGTAACACGCACTGTTCGAAGACTTTGGTCTTCAGACACTGAGGTATTTTGGATGAGAAGACGCTGCGTAACTTCCCGAAAGCTGCCCAGCCGAGTTGAATTCACCGAGTGACCTCCTTCTCGAAGTTGGATCTTCCTAGCTGGACTGTTTGTCCTAAATAGACATAATCGTCTACCACTTCGAGAACCGAGTTTCCCACTGATATTGAGATAGGCGCTAAATGGGCGTTCGACATAACTTTCGTCTTGTCCATGTTCATTTTGAGGCCTACCTGTTGGGAAACTCAATTGAGGTCCTTGAGCATTATACTGAGGTCGTTGAACACTAATTGCTTACCAACTCCCAGAATTTTACTTATCTTTATATTTTGGACAATTCACACAATATCTTTATAAATTGTAGCCTATGTGTTATTCTGATGTATATGCTATATTATTGTAAAGTTTAATTAAAATCCATTCAGTAGTTTTTGCGTGAAAGAGAAACAAACATACATACATACTCAGAAACTTTCACGCTTATAATATGAGAAGGAAGCATAGTAAGACTAGTAGGATGAGAGCAACTGAGGCTAGTACCCCAATCACGAGTTTGCCACTATTTTCGTAATCTATACTCGCTAGCGTCTCCGCCGAATATTAGTATGAGACATTGTGCAGCGACTCCCAGCGGTGATGTGAAGAACTAAAATATCTCATACAAATATTGCGAGTGACGCTAGCGAGTATAGATTACGAATACGGTGGCAAACCCGTGATCCGGGACCCGAGGTTAGAGTTCCGAAAACTTAAGTGACATATCTACTTTTATTTAAAAAAAGTATTATATCATTGGCTGGGGTGAGGTAACGTTTTTAATTATTTCACACAACGTTTGTAAAAACGGGTCTTGTTAAGAGCATTGCAGATAAGACGTAAGAATGAGCCTTCCATCATCGGTTATAGCAGAGCGTATTAAGAACTTCTGAGCTTTGACGTTTACCGTAAAATTAAACGTCAAAGCTAAGAATGCGCTGCTTAAACGAAACGATCATAGTTGGCCCCCAGTTCGAAGCACTGAGAATCCGACTTTGTGTGAGAATCTGATATATTATGAAATAAACGCGAACACCGTGACCATGGTAAAAGTAATCGCATTTCCGATTGCAAATGGAGTGACGAATTATATGTGAAGGTTATAGATCCTCATCCAACATATTTATTGGCGCTCTCTTTACGCAAGCGACGGACAGGAGATCCAAACGCACTCCAAAATTCCTACTATTTATTCGTTTATTCTATATTCTATACAAATAAAGAAAGTGAATGTGAGCGTAAGAATCGGTAGAGGGCGTCCAAGGAAGAACTACTATGACCAAATTAATAATATTTTTCAGAAAGGTCAAATTTGGAGCACTCGTAACCGAAGAAGTGTATGAAGATATGCATGAATGTGGACGAAGCGAAAGAAGTGTAGTAAGGATCATAGTATGTGGCGAACGGTAGTCTCTGCCTATCCTCACGGATTCCAGACGTGAGCATATGTATGTATGATAACAGTAAACTATTTTTGAATACATACTAATATTATAAAGAGGAAAGGTTTGCGTGTAGGATTGTAACGCATTGGCTCAAAAAGTTCAGGACCGATTTTAAAAATTATTTCGCCATTTGAATGCTTAATTTATCATTGATTAATATAGGCTATATTTGATTTCCGTACTCCCACGGGAACGGGAACCGCGTTACGTCCGTGTCTTCATAAAGTGGAGGGGGTTCTATGTTCAACGCGTATGCTGTGTTTTATGTTGGTAACTTACGTTCTCGAACTTTATTAATATCAAAAATCAAAACAAATTAACTCACTTCCCTTACCTTGTATTGATTGGCGATTATAACATTCCATTGGTCATGGTGTTGATGAAATCTAAACAATTACATAAAATCATAGTGTTTGTCTGGTATTTCAAAATAAACGCGTTGTTTCAATCTCAATTTTATATTCATTCGCCACAATAAAAAAACAAATCATATTATAATGTTATGTTATTATATTTGTAGATATCTTGTTTGTTAGTTAGTTTGGACTAGTTTTTAGCCGTGGTGGCCTTGGGATTTGAGCAGCCGCCTGCTACGCAAGCGACGCAAGTTCGAATCCTAATGAAAGAGAATGTTACTTTGATTAGGCTCCTGGACTACGCGTAGTAGAAAAAATCCGAGTATATCGAAGATTGAACTACTACTACCAAGGCTTCAAACTTAGGCCTCACTTAAAGTTAACGAAAATCATCATCCTCCTGCCCTTTTCCCATGTTATTTGGGGTCGGCGCAATGTGTTCTCTTCCATTTCTCTCTATCAGCTGTCATATCTGTATTCACTCCTATTTTAGCCATATCATCTTTCACACAATCCATCCATCGTTTCTTAGGTCTTCCTTTCCCCTTATAACCATCCACATTAATAAACAAAACTTTATTGGCAACATTATCCTCATCCCTCCGCATAACATGTCCATACCACTACATATGTTTATCCTTTAACTTGTCAGTTAGTGGTGCTACTTTCAGACTTCCCCTATATTAAAGTTAACGAAAATGCAATCGACAATCGAACTAACGAACTACAAATTGTTGCTACATCTATTTGTCTGTCCGTCAAATGTACATCAACGCACATGGTTAATAAATTATTAGGAAAGGAATTAGCATTGTCATGGACATTTATTTCACCGATGTGGTCACATTGATTAGAAAAGAGCGCAGTTCAAGGCAGGGGTAACGTCATCTATATCTATACATCTATACTGATTCATAAAATTTAAGTGTCTGTATGTATTTCCAAAACAGCTTTTCACTAAATGCGTAGGGAAGTATATCTTCAGCTACTTTAATTTTTTCAGGGTTCCTCGGGAATTAAATTTAACCTGCGCGGGTGAAACCGCAGGGCACAGTTAGTATTATATTAAATAGAGAAAAAATCTTTAACTGATTATGAACAAACTCAGTACTAACTATGGCCTTCGAATAGGTACGTGTGATCGTAATGAAAGAACGATATACCAAAGAGGAAAAAGTCTTTTATTCGATAAGTGACGTTTTATATATAAGTCCCGTTGAGACTCTCGATAGCGACATTTAAATAATAATGTCAACAGTGACAGTTCCATCTATCGACATAACATAACACTAAAATATCATACATTATTGTTACAGTGGAATCGCTGGGCTCAGGTAATCAGCTCCAATGTGGGCAGACTGTGGTCGATTTCTGTATGTAGTAGGTGAGTAACTAGGGCCAAGCATATTGCAAGCATTCCTATAGGTTGCAGTAATCGCTCACCATCCGCCTGCATGTCATGAACAAGGCTTCGTCTAAGTCAGACGAATGTTTGTAGCAAAATAATAAATCTATCAATACACATATTAGGTTAAATAGCTTATGCGTATAATACAGAATCCGTGTTTTTTGCATAGGAAGCGTAGGAACGCATCTTATAATTTTATTAGCGGTTCAATAAATCTTTTAATTTATTCAAATAGTCGACCATTCAAGGTTAAGTTCGTTTGTTATTGCTTTAAAAATCTCATAAATAGTTCGAATGTAAAACTTCAAGCTAATGTTCTGTCCTAAGCCTCTGAGAATACAATAAAGGCTTTATTATTATATTAACGGTCCTTTGATGGTCCAAAGCTGAAATTAGTTAACACACATTATGATAGTTTTAGAACTAAATGACATTCGTTAGTGTATTAGCGTTTACATGATCATCAATTTAAATTTTCTTTGGAGTGCCCTAAGGCAGTATTTTAGGCCCAATGTTATTCTAATAGGAAATAAGTGATTTGAGAAACCACATATTAATACATCATTATATAGTTTCGACGTTTCCATTTATTATTTTAATAGCCGACTGACAATGTGATTAATAATGGAAATTATATTAATAATACCATAACAAATATAATTGTCTACCTTGAAGCCATCAATATAAATATGTCAATCCATCATAGGCAATTTGTGATAAGAATTCTCGGAAGGGTCCCCGACGAGGAAAGTATAAACAACCTCTGGTTTTCAACCACTTCAATCAAGTTTAATTGTAAAAAAAAAACGTTGGTACCGGCGGTCAGATTTGAAACTGTTCTCAATCTTACTGTCTATGTAATATTATTTTATTTATATTATTAATATTATTTTATCTAAATGTATGATACATTTATACTTGAGAATATTGGTATTATTTACTATCAATGTCACGTATATAGTATATAATGCATATAAATACTATCTGCACATGCCAGAATATATTCACAAATTTAAACATTCATAAACATAACAATACACTCATAGGTGCCGTAAAGAGTACGGTTAATGGCAGACATGATGAAATATGCAATTTTGTTGGTGACAAGAGCAAAGTTGATAAGGGCAATTATTTGTTCAACTGTGACTGCTCTCATTTCAGTAAAGTTTATCGATTGCGTTAAGGAGTAATTGCATGTCAAACTCATTAAGCCATATTTTGGAAATTTTATATCAAATGTGGCCATCGGATTTGGGAGTCAGAGTCATGTTATTGTTTCAAGTCATCATCTCCCTGGCCTTATGTTGGGGTCGGCACTTGATTCAACCCGATGTGGCTGATCACCTGATCTGACCTTCGCAACCCCTTTAACGAGGAAAATCTGTGATCTGGGTTAAACCAGTTGTCAGACTATTTTAGGCCTCCGACTGACCTGTAACGATTGCCAATGATGATAAATTGGCAACCGGTACCGACGGCTTAACGTGCTCTCCGAGGCACGTAGGGAACTTGGGCGGTCACCCATCCAATTACTGGCTAGGCTTAGGGTTGCTTAACTTCGCTGATCGAATGATATGCGCAATAGCAACTGTGCCACGAGCTCCTCTTGGATGTTATTGTTTCAAGTGACATACAAAAAATGCTTTGTGGTGGCCTTGAGGTTTGAGCAGTCGCCTGCTACGCAAGCAACGCAAGTTCGAGTCCCAGCGGAGCCTTTACTAATTAGGTTTTCTAAAAACTTACGTGCAATTATTTCACACCACGTGCTTTATGGTTGTACAATATATATTTTACATCTGTGCATTTGGCTCACTAGAATTTAATCGCCTCCCTGTTTCGTTGTTTTGTCTATGTACATTTTTTACTACTCCCTGTTGTCTATGAGCACGCTCTCTCTCTTCTCTTCTTGCCGCCTTTACACGTACAACATAATTTTGTGTATTAATATTATTTGGTGTCTTTTTTTTAATATAAATCGTAATAACAGAGCTGCATTTCAATTATATATCGCCCATTTGGTCCTATGGTGAAGGAAAACACTGTATGGAAATCTGCATATTAATCGTGTCAAGGTCATAAGAGAGACCTCAAAATGAATTTCTATAGGTAGTTTCAAAAAAAAAATTTTTGTTCAACACTTATCTACAATGATTAACCTAAACTATGCTCTAATTATATACAAATTAAAAAGTGGTAAAATATTTATTGCGTTAGTTATAAATAAAAACTTGACGATCGTTGATTAAGATTACCTATAAAAAAAACATATTTTTGAATTTAACCTCTATCGTTCTGAGGATGCGATATACTATCACGCTACGTAAACGAAGATGCGAGTTAAAGTTAGCGTTAGCTTAGAAGCAAGTCCTTAATAAGTCACAAAGTTATGTATGGAACGTGGTGAGCATAGTCCACACCTGCGGATGAAGGTATGTTGTATTAATATCCGGTCTTGGTCCGATCTCGGCGATCGATGTTGCAAGTTAGTGTCGCAACTCCTGGACACCTCCCACTTAGACAACGAAGGTTACCGTTTATATTTACTTTTATATTTTCGTATTACAACACATGTGATTGGATTTGGTCGGTCATGCTACAATTCGCGTGTTCAGTTTATAAAGTTATCCAAGTTTTATCTTTATAGGGAGCCGTGGTGGCCTCGGGGTTTGAGCAGTCGCCTGCTACGCAAGCGACGCAAGTTCGAATACCAGCGAGGCCTGTACCAATGAGTTTTTCTAAAAAACTTATGTACAGTGATTTCACACCACGTGCTTTACGGTGAAGGAAAACATCGTGAGGAAATCTGTATATTTTTGAGAAGTAATTCAATGACGTATGTATAGTGCCTGAGACGGCGATAGACTCACCATCTGTCACGTTGGCACCTAATCAAATTCGGTGAAAAGTGGGTTTTATCTCGTGCAGACAATTTAGATCGCCTTTTCACTTATGATTCAGTTCGGATATCTTTATAAGGATATAGAATCGAAATCTCGGAAACGGCTCTATCGATTTACAGGGGAAAAAAATATCTAGCAATGGTTTAATTTTGGAAATATTGTTTTGACCATACTTTCAGACACTGAAGATCTCATACAATATCATTACAATACGACAGTAAATTTCACCGACATCTGTCAAGTTATGACAGCTCAGACGTGAGGCTTCCAGACGTTCACCGGTTCAACTTTTTCTTTTTTTTTCAATATACATATATGAGAACAGAAATAATTGTAAGACTAGCAAATTAAAAAGTTTCAAGCTTGCAGTGTATACGTATTATCAATAATTATATATCTGCTAATGAAAAATCGAAAACTATGAAGTTCGTTTTGAATTAACTACTGTTTAAATCTGGATTAGTTTTCACACGATATAATAATCGTTTTAATCACGTTGCAATTTCAAGTAAAAAAAGATAATAAATATACACAATCTAAATTGAGTATATTAATGGCTGTAAATATAGCTTTTGGCTCGGGTAATCGTTAAGACGTTGCATTGGTTATTTGGTTGCATGTTTAATTGCAACGATTCTAAATCCCAGCGCATTATTGCATGCAAAATAACAAAGTTCATTCCGCAATACTTATGTAGCTCAAATCTTCGTTCGTAATTTGGTAGGTTAGGTAACATTTTTTACGTATAGGTACTATTTGTAAACAATAATTACCTGTCTCTGATTTATGTTCTGTGTCCTGAAGTTTAAATCCTGTTTACAGGATGGCATCATGAAAGATATTTACAAAAAAAAATTTTTTTTTAATAAAAGTAGCTAAGTGACTCCTTGTAACATTAACTACCTGCCATTAATAGACCCGCTAAATTGGTCCACCGACATACAGACAGACAGACATACAGACAGAGAGGAATTAGAAAATTTGTTTTTTAATATAAACCGTATAAGGTAAAGTCACCAGTCATGGACAGTATAAGCGATTTTTTTCATATTTGCTCTGTAACTTCTTTATTTTTTGACATACATTCTTAGGGATTTGGAGGTAAACTAAACGCTCTTTTCTCAATCAGTGTTTATTGTTTAATTTCAGTTTAGTACTTAGTACAATAAAATAATATACATAAACAACACTCCTACTTAGACACCAGTAATGGACTGTAAAAATCCAGTTTTGTGTTATATGGCTAAAATTATAATTGATAGTATGGGTTATATTATAAAATTGATGCATTTCTATTGATAAATGAAATTAATAATAATAATTTCAACAACGACGATACACCAGACGCAAAATATGATGATAAGTGTACCTACATCGCGATTCCAGTAAGAAATTACGATTCCCGACACCAAATGACACCGCGAAACTTACAACCGTTATGGCCGCAATCAAAATGGGTGTCAGTAGTAAAAACAGATGTTATGAAAAAAAAAAAATACTGCGCGTTTGCTTAATTTTGGAAGAAAAAACAATACTGTCCATCACTGGTCCGCGTCCAACATAGGTGCCGTTACATTACACATTAATATTTAGTGAAGAGCTGTTAACAGAATGGCTGTTATTTGTTTAATTACAAACAGACACTTAAATTTCATTTATCTGTGTAGATATAGATTGTAGCTCCAGTGTCTAACTTTAATACCTCGCAGAACTTCGACTGTGTAACAGATCCCGTAATGACCACGGTGACACGGTAACAGGCGTTAGCACTTAAGCAACAAAACGTCCTAACTACAATGTTACGTAACTTTAACGTTTACGTTACCGTTTTGAAAGAGTGACCGCGAAAATAGTCGCAATAAATTTGCGACATTTCATTTGCTGTTTTTTATAATGTATAGTTGATACTGAAATTTGTATTATTGTTTACTTCAACAATGGAGTGTAGTAATGTTTGAGGTAACTAGAGGTAATCTCATTGAGAAAGAACGCGCGACAAAAAGTAACATTTTTAACGGCGTAGGCGCCAGAGGTAATTTTTTAGGGTTTCGTAGCCATATGGCAACTAAACGGAATCTTAATGAATTCGTCATGTCCGTATGTCACAGTCACTTTTTCAGAAACTATAAGGACAATACTGTTGAAACTTGATAGATCATCATCTCCCTGGCCTTATCCCATACACTTGATTCAACCAGATGTGGCTGATCACTTGATTTTTATACGAAGCGACTGCCATCTGACCTTCGCAACCCCTTTTACGAGGAAAATCTGTGATATGGGTTCAACCAGTTGTCAGACTATTTTAGGCCTACGACTGACCTGTAACGACTGCCAAAGATGATAATTGGCAAACTTGGTAAGTAGATGTATACTGTAAACAGCATTAAGATTTTCAAACAAAAATAGAAAAATAGCAATGTTTTGGCGGTCCCTATATTTGGAAATGAATCTCAAAAAAAATTCTTACCCATAAGTGTGGGGTATCTATGGGTACCTGGGTCTTAAAATATATTAAGGTTCCTTATATATTTCTTTTCTAAACTTAAAAAAAATGTTTGCCTGAGAGACACTTTCAAAGTGGTAAAATGTGTCCCCCCCTATAACTTCTACAATAAGAGAATGATAGAAATAAAAAAAAAATATATAACTATATATTAGGTAATACCATCCAAACTTGTAGCAAAAATCGGTTTGAACGAGATCTTATAAGTTTGTTTTAATACGTCATAGATCGTAAATCGCTACGGAATCCTTTGGCCGCTTTTTTTCACAAGAAAGCATTTCTCGTGATCACAATCACGTTTTTATTAGAGAAATCTGTTGAAATGAAGGACGCCAAAATACTGGCCATATGATTTGAACTGTCTATCTCATATATTTATATCTGTCTGTCTCATATATATATATATCGGTAAACTGCTAACGTGTCTTGTGTAAATTATTATTAAAATAAAGTCTTATAGTGTACCTACTCAGTTATTATCATTTACAACAAAATCCTATGTTCATGAAGAAGGCAAAGGTGTCACGCAGCCCACTTTTCACCGCCGTCAATTAGTGTCAACGTGACAGATGAGTCAACCACCATCTCAGAAACTGTAGGTCTTTTTTCAACACAGTAATATGAGGGTTTCCTTGCGGTGCTTTCTTTCAAGCTTGTGATGTAAGATCACTGCAGTTACGTTTTAGAAGGAGGCCCTGTAGGCAAGGTTCCGAAGACACTGGCAGCATTCACCCTTTGGAAGGCAAAACTAATTCTTTGACCGAGGTAGCTGCCAGCTCTTCGGTCTCCTTTTATATTTAAAACTAGCTGGGTCCTACGGTTTCATCCACGTAGACTTAATTTCATGGGTAGCCAGCGGAAAAGTTTTTTTTAAATTTTAGTAATCTGCCAGTGAAATTCGGAAATTATCCGAATTTCACTGGCAGACGAACAGACATCCAGAAATAATAAATTGCTATTTATATGTGAGTATCGCGTATACTTTCATACCTATGCATTTCGTATAAATACGACACTTGTTCATAATTTTTGTCATGATTGAATTAATGATTGAAAAATTTTCAATCTTCAAGTTTGGTTCGTTCGAATTACGAACCTTACGAACGAATATTAAATTTATATTTAATAAAATATACAAAATGATCACCTCGCATAAAGATAACAGCAACTTTTTACTAGAAATATCCCAATCGAAGGAAATAAATATCAGTTTTCCAAAGTAATCAAAACCTACTTTGTACGTTCTGCGATTCAATTGGTTTTATTGAATTCAAAAAAGGAGGAGTTTCTATGTCTGACGTGTACTTTTTTTTATATTTCAGTGTTTCTGCTAAATAATCTATTCAATTAAATGTTGCATTATGTTGGCAGCATTAATTTTCTTCGTGAGCTTAATTTTTTTTGTAAAAAAAGTAATCTCAATATTATGTATCCAACGTCCAAAACATTACTCAATGAAAATAATTAAGTATTATGATAAGACACGGAAGCTATGGAGACTTAATTAAAACTTGTATTTAAATTAATGGATCTTTAATAATCTTCATTGATGCAATTTATAAAAGATACTTCATTTCGCTAAAGATTAGCCCATGTTATTATTTCTGATTTATTGTTAACTGTACGACCTCGACGTAACAAAAGAGGTAGAGCTTAGTAATTTAATCACATAAAATTGTTTATTTAAAAAAACCACGAAGTTCTCGAATACTCGAAATAATACGAAATATAATCTTGCCGGTTTTTCTCAGAAGTCTGGTTTCCGAAACGGTGGTAAATTTCTCGACATTCATAAGTGCCTAAACTGAATAAATCATTTTCATTTTCAATAAATGTAGGTATGTTTTTGTATCTATAACGACGGTAAATGGGGGCCCATAGTGTGAAAAATGAAAATTAAAATAATTTAATTTTAGGCCCAGGTAAAATGAATGTCGAAGAATTGACCACCGGTTCGGAAACTAGCCTTCTGAGAAGTGTATCATCAAAATCACTTACATTATAATAAATCTCATGAACACAAAACCACAACTTAATTTTTTTCTAAATATATATCACACAAACTTTCAAATTAAATTCCTTAATTAATTTGCAAAAAAAATAAGTATCACTATCGGCTCCACACCACTCACTGACCGTAAACAGTTAAATTGCTCGGAAAGGTGTTGATGCAAAGCGTTGCAAAATGATCCAGAGATCGGCAAAGTGTTCTGTAATCAGTGACTGTAATTACTATTTTAAGGTTATTCGGTGTAAGTACACTACGCATAAATTCGCACTTAGATAAATCCGACTCATTCAAAGAAGGAGGCTATTATATTCGACACGTATGTAATTCTTTTTTTTAAGCTAAAAATTAAGGTGTGTTATTCCCGATGTAAACTTGACATTTTTAAGAACATTAAAACGATATATTAAAAACTATCGGATGTGACGCGGTTTCACCCGCCTTATTCCCTTTCCCGTTAGAGTACGGGGATAACATATACCCTATGCTACTTGCTGATGATGTCCATTGCTGAAAGAATTTTCAAGATCAATCCAGTACGTTTTGGGCCAATTCGTTAGAAACATACTTACATACAAATGTTTCCTCTTTATATTATTAGATGTTTTGTTATTCCTCGCGGTTTCACCCGCGTAGCTATAATTTTACCGGGTCTGGGCTACCGTAGCTTGACAGATGTCGGCGGAATTTGCTGTCGTATTGCAATGATATTTTTTAAGTTGTTCAGTGCCTAAAAATATGGTCAATAAGATATTTTATGAAGATTAAACCTAAGTAGATCAATTTTTTGTCCCTAAAACCCCCTACATACAAAAAAAATATGAAAATCGTTGGAGCCGTTTCCGAGATTCAGATTATATATATACACAAGAATTCGTCTTCCTCTCCAATTTAATTTGACATTGCTCGGCTAGAACACGACAATAATAATTAAACGTAATGCCATAGTAGGGTATAGGTACCTTGACCGCAGTAACGTGCTTGTCACAGAAACATCTATGACATGTCTTTATAGCTTTATGGGCCATTTAACATTGATCAAGGTCGCTACTTTTATCGGTTAATTTCGGCGTTTTAAATATCTTCCGTTATGAAAAACTCGCACTAGGCCCTCTGTACCTGCATATGTCTGCGAAGTAATTCAATGACGTATATATAGTGCCTGAGACGGTGATAGGTTCACCCTCTGTCTCGTTGGCACTTAATCATTTTCGGTGAAATGTGGGTGTTGTTGTTACAACACTTCTGCTTACCCCTACGGGAAACCTTCTGGGATGGCGTGAGCATATTTATTTATATTTTAGAATATTTAAGCCTTACCCGTTTGCAGTTTAACTTACAAAATACAAAGATTATTCGGGCCCCTTAACATTATTCACATATTATGGTAATCTTTTTTAGCGAATCATACATATTAATAGAATATGCAAACAGAATCTATGATCTTTTATATCCACCGAATTATTTAAATGTTGTAATACTTAACGCGTGTTAAGGTCATTTCATACACAATTACTATTGATTATCTGTGGGGAAACCTATTGGTTTTACACCTAAGCTTTCTTGGCATAGAACTTGTGATTTGAGTTTTACTTACATACTTTATGGAATAAACGTCATTATTAAAAATTAATCATATTTAGAGTCAATCAAAGTTTTAAAAGTCAAGGTGGATTTATAAACATAATGGGACATTTTATTAAATGCAAAAAATATAATTATTTTGTTTGCATTCCTCATCGACTTGATTTCCTATAAGGATCATTTTGTTATAGGTATCTTTGAGTTGTGTGATGAATAATGGTAATAAACAATTATTTATTTCCAATTGCAATTTTCAGTAAAATATACGAGAAGAAGAGGAAGACCGAGGAGAAGGTATATGAATCAACTTAAAGAGATAGCGGATGTAGTGTCGTATCAAGAGGTCAAAGATTGTGCACAAGAGAGGTAAGAGTGGCGATTGCTCCACCGACAAGAGTAAAGCTCTTAAATTAAAGAAGACGAAAGAAGAGATACGAGAGTCTTTAGCCTGAACTTGTTTATACGAACGATAATTGCTATCATCAACCTATATTAGTCCACTGCTAGACATAGGCCTCCCCTACTTCACTACTTCCCCTACTCCCCTCCACTTCCCTCAGAAAAACGGGCAAGAAACTCAGCTACATACAAAATGTAAATAGATACAGTATAGACGGCGCGTGAGCACTCTTTACTTATGTATGTATTAAACCGTGGATGTATTCGAATCCTAGTTGCTTAATAGTGATGAACGAAAGGGTATTCTCGTTTTGCAATCGTTGGCATTTTCAAGTAATAAGTCCATAAGGCGAAGATCCTACTAAAGTATAAAGCACGACGTGCATTTAATATCATTAAGACGTGTAATTATAAACATACGACACAGTTGACCTCGTAGCTTTGCGGCAACGGGGTCGCCAATTCGATTCCCGTTCATGATAAGTTATGGCAGCGTAGATTTTATGTTCTGAGTCAGCTGTTATATGCATGTATAAAAATCAGTACCGAGATGTACTCGGTTTCTATTCACACTTATTGACAAACATGTGGCAAACAGTGGTATCTGCCTTCCTCCATGGGATACGGGCGTGAGCTTATGTATGTTTAAAAAAAAAAGGAAAATGAAAAAAAAACAGATCGGTAACATTAGAACTCGAACCCGGGTATTCTAGTTTTGTTATTGTCATATACACTGGCAGCTATAAAGACGCCAATGCGTATAAATAGGTTCTATAAGTTAAACACCCAAGAGGATAAAAAACTTAATTGTTAGCGACAGATTCCCATCCAACCTTATTATAGTAATAGTTCTTAATGTTTAGATGCGAATATTTTATGACAGAATGTCAATTACAGTTGTGTTATTTTTCACCTGTAAAATAAGAAGTCTTCCACGTATAAGCCAGCCAAACTAAGTATATAATTTGCAGGCAAAGCTGAAGGTGGTAGCTTGTATTCCAATAAAATCTTCATCAGTTATTTAAAATAGCCATAAATGGCAAATAAGTTATATGAAACATGTTTTTGTGCGAAAACAGACACCGCACCCATGATAAACGCTATTTTTATAAAACATTGTCATAATTTATTATATTATAAATAACATGCGTCATATGCCATAAAATATGTATCAAAACCTATCAGTAGTTGATTTAAGAAGATATTCCTTCCGATAAATAACTGTATGAACTACAGATTTGCCAATAAAAAGTAATAAAAATCTGAATCTATATATCTACATGGAATCTAATCGGAACCCTTTGATGTGGTTTTTCAAAATAAATAAAACAATGTTATATTTAAAAATAAAATAAAATAAATATTAAAACAACACGTTATCCGATAAATTCTAGTGTATACAATATACTGACTTTTTCAGGCCTTGAGAATATTGTTAATCACGGATTGTTCAAAATTAGGTCAATGGCATATAAGCGAAACGAAAATCTTGACATGTCTGTCTCTGTGATAACGAGTTAATATAAATCACCGAAACACACTATTTAAAACATGGCCTTAAAATATAGGTCAATAATCTTCAAATATTATGGCAAATTAACCCCTAAAGAAATATATATTTTAAAAATAGAAAATATATAGGTAACTGTACCATTCAACGATACCATTCATCCGAATATTATTCATCATCGAAATGACAAAATGGTCACTTAGGCGCAATTCATATTATGATTCACAAATGAATAATATTTCGCAATTCTTGTTTCACACTTTCCTATAAAGATTCCAAAAATGGCGCTCACAATATGAATTGCTTTTTATGATGCTATTTGTCACATAAAAAGCTAGTCAGGGACTAACATCTACAATTATTGTAATCATCGTGAATCATAATATAAATTGCACCTAAGTGACCATTTTGTCATTTCGATGATGAATCATATTCGGATCACATTATGATTCTCCCAAAGTGGCCTTTTTAGACCTACTGAATCCGCAGCTGAAACATTCGTCTGTAATTCACCCCTTTGAGGCAGAAACAATACCAAAGTTAAGCGCAACGATTACAAAACACAAAATCGCATGAAACCATCACCCAAGGTCAAGTATAAGTGACGTAACTCACCAAGGTTCCCAGTGAAGGTCGACTGCGCAGGAGTGGCAAATGCTCCGAGGTTCGTACGCTACTGAGAGCCAGGCCGGCTCAGCGATGTGGTTTCACAACCCTACTGGTGTCTTAATACTCAGTGACTGTATAAAGCGAGGTAATATTTTTTTTATAAATATGGGCAATGAACACACGTTTTGCCAGGACTTACATTATGCTAGTGAGGATGAAAACTTTTTGATCAGTAGCTATAATAATTTACCACAACTCTATAAGAGTTAATTATAAGAAATGGAAATGGAGATCAAAATGATAATACATGTTAGTTTATGTCATTCATTTTGAAGATGCATAGATAGATAGGTGAAGAAACGAAAATAATTGATATTTGATTTTAGATAAAACTAGCTGTGCCCCGCGGTTTCACCTGCGTAGACTTTATTGTGTTGTACGAGAACGGGATAAAGAGTATCCTATGTCCTGCTACGCAAGCGACGCAAGTTCGAATCCCAGCGGAGCCTGTACCAATGAGTTTTTCTAAAAAACTTATATACAGTGATTTCACACGACGTGCTTTACGGTGAAGGAAAACATCGTGAGGAAACCTGCATATGTCGGAGAAGTAAGTCAATGACGTATGTAAAGTGTCTGAGACGGCGATGGACTGACCATCTGTTACGTTGGCACTTAATCATCTTCGGTGAAAAGTGGGTGTTGTGATTACAACACCTCTGCCTACCCCTTCGGGGAATACAGGCGTGAGCATATGTATGTGTCGGTTCTGTCGTTCTTGAGTTATAAATGGTGTAACTAAAACGACTTTATTTTATATATAGATAACCGGTTAGGAAACCTGTCCTCTGGGTACAACCAGCAAGAAACTCAATTTAGACAATTTTTTTAATTAATTTAAAGAACAAACCCACATTCACATTTCGAGTATTAGTTAGGAAATCAGGTACTTTATATACACTTAACCGGTATTTATATGCATAATTTATTATGTTATCAAGAAATGTATGAGAATACAGTGTTTGCCAATCGTATGTTAATTAGAAGATATCACGATTGTTGGAAAACAATAATATAGTTAGAAATCCTACTTCAGGCTTTATATAGTCGTTAGTTTGCATTATATCTATAGTCTTAAATAGTCTTTACTTTATATTCCATTACAGTTTTCGGTAGCTATCACTGCATTTGATACCCGACTACAGCGAAGCAAAAATGAGTGTTATGATTTCAACCGGTATGTATGGCCATCTTGACCCGCAGAAACAACATACTTATTATAAACATACATACATATGCTCACGCCTGTATTCCCCGAAGGGGTAGGCAGAGGTGTTGTAATCACAACACCCACTTTTCAACGAAGATGATTTAGTGCCAACGTGACAGATGGTGAGTCCATCGCCGTCTCAGACACTTTACATACGTCATTGAATTACTTCTCCGACATATGCAGGTTTCCTCACGATGTTTTCCTTCACCGTAAAGCACGTGGTGTGAAACCACTGTACATAAGTTTTATACAAAAACTCATTGGTACAGGCCCCGCTGGGATTCGAAGTTGCGTCGCTTGCGTAGCAGGCGACTGCTCAAACCTCAAGGCCACCACGGCTCTTATTATAAACGTAACAAAATAAGGTTTATTTATTGGATGGATGTCTTGATTGTCCGCTGGATACATCGAGAACTAACCATCTGTCACGTTGCCACGACATTTTCGGTGGAAAGTGGGTGATTTATAACTAACGCTACCCCTTTGGGACCCTACTGGTAAGGTGTGAGCTCACATTTAGTTGTTTGATGGAGAGATCAACCTTTTATTTGATTCAAGTTTAATATTTATTTTTTATTGGAATGTCACAAATCAATTAATTTCGCAGGTAGCATGTTAGGGAGTTAATAGTGTTAACAAAAAACCATGCGGGCAAAACCGCTTAGGAAGCTAGTCTATTCTGAAGTATAAAGTCGTTTACAAGTACCGTATCTAATGTATGATGACTCAATTCATGCATGCGCTGCATTTTTTAATCTTCGTAAATAAATTTATCGTGGGGATAAAAATTTTATGTTCCAATCTATTTAATTCATCGCTTTTCATACAAGAATGAATGAGGTTCAATAAAAGTCTTAAATATTTCGCATTAAACAGACAGATACATAGACGAATCGGTGACTCAATTTTATATTATTTTAAGGATATTTTCATATGGATGATTTTGCTTTTGTGACCTTGACCATTACGAGACTTAAAACCGCGAGCAGAATATAATTACATACATGAGGTCAGCTCTTACACATTAGCCCGTAATGGGCGCTTGCACAGAATTATTCCCTTGTCGTGGATTCCCTCCACGTCTATTTACGTCGAGTCTCGCTATGTCGAGCCAAAAACAATTACCGGATACTTCATTTTGAGTGTGTACTGTTAGGAACATAACTGCTACATAGATCGTAATATTACCTGAAGATGGAGCCCTCAGTTAAGCTACCTATTGATAGTTAGCAGTCCTTCTGCTAACTTTTTCTTCCTGCAATGTGCTTCAAATGATCAAATAAAACGACTATATTTAAACGCCCAACACCAAATAAGATTGCCAAATAAATCTATACTAACATTATAAAGAGGAAAGATTTGTATGTAAGTATGTTTGTATCGAATTGGCTCAAAAAGATCTGGACCGATTTTAAAAATTCTTTCAGCAATGAATAGCTTTTATCAGCATTATCATTTTCATTAGCAATTTTATCAGCGAGCAAAATAGCTTACATTTTATCCCCCTACTCTTTCTGGAACTACGCGGATGAAACCGCGTGACATCCACTAGTATCTTATAAACCGGCTGTAATAAAGTGCGTTTTTTAATTTTATTTACTATGTGTGATCGCAAAAAACTGTCTATTTGACTTAAACGTGTAAGTACTTAACTATATTTCGATCTCTTTGGCCTTTTTTTAGTAATCATAGATACACACTTGATTTTTTCACATGCGCGATGTAGATTTTACCAGTAAAACTACAAATTGTACTTACTTTTGCTGTAAATACTCGTACCTCGGTCGTACACGCAAAATGGCATCCATTGGCACATAATCTGGTAAAACTGGTTAGCAGCTAGATTTAGTTAGCTATAGGAATCTGGAAGTGTTACAAACATTTCGACACCCTGAATAACTTTACTAATATTATAAATGCAATCTGCTCTTAACATTTTCTAGCTTATCTTGCTTCCAAGTTGTCATGAAGGAAGGTGCATGTATTCACATAGAGCTTACTGTATCGTCATCACCATCTCCCTGGCCTTATCCCATACACTATTAGGGTTGCCACTTGATTCAATGAGGCTGATTACCAGATTTTTTTACGACACGACTTCCATCTGTCTTTCGCAACCTCTTTAACGAGGAAAATCTGTGATCTGGGTTAAACCAGTTGTCAGATTATTTTAGACCTCCGACTGACCTGTAACGATTGCCAAAGATGATAAATTGGCAACCGGGACCGTTGGCTTAACGTGCTCTCCGAGGTACGGAGGGGACTCGGGCGGTCACCCGGGTTGGTTTGACTTCGCTCACAATTTTTATGGAAAAAAAAAAATCTTTTGAGATTGATATTGATAATCAGTACTTCTTCACAGTGAGTAAAGTTTAGTAAGCAAAGCAGTGTTACTTATTTTATAGGGTAGGTAGGTAACGCTGCAAGTGCTAATGGACTGCAGTGACTCTTTTTACCATCGGAAGGACTGACCGCTTTTTGTATAAACATTATTTCGCAATCATTTTTGTAAGTACTTGAATGAATGACCTAATCAACCCAGTAATGACAATGGGTATCTTCACTGCGGATGTAATGCAATTTTCTGAGATCATTGTCCAGTCGTCATGCTCCAATACTTTCTGGGTCAATCAAAATTGCATCTTATGCAGTTTAGATAACAGAGTGATTATTCCAATACATTTTATATCTGTAGGTACCTATTCTTCTACAGAATGTATAAAGGGACTCCGAAGGGCAGCAGCGCAAGGCTCTGGTTGTTACAGCTTGATGATACTTAGGTCGAAGAATAAAGAGTTTTTTTAGAATAAAGTAAATAAAACTATAAAAGCCGTGGTAGCTGTGGGGTTTGATCAGTCGCCTGCTATGCAAACGACGCAAGTTCGAATCCCAAAGGACAGGCCCCTTTGGGATTCGAGGACTTTTTCTAAAAACTTGTGTGCAGTGAATTCCCACTACGTGTTTTACGGTGAAGGAAAACATCGTAAGGAAACCTACATATGTCTGAGAAGTAATTCAAAATACGTATGTCTAGTGCTAGTAATGTTAAAAGACTCACCATCTGTCACGTTGGCACTTAATCATCTTCTGTTAAAAGTGGGTGTTGATATTACAACACCTCTGCCTACTCCTTCGGGGAATACAGGCGTGGTTATAAGTTATGTATGAAATAGAATACTAAATCCAGTGACTGGATGGCTCCAGACTGTTCCTGACATCTAGGTCTGATGGTCATCTTGCTAGACATGTTAGTGATGACCCTGGGCCCCGAAGCAGATATTTTATACTTTCATTCCATTACCAGTTTTCATTACGAACTGACTCACATAATCCGCAGCCTGATAATCTGCTGATAACACGGCTCGGCGCTGCAATCTAAAGTTTTGAATGAAAAGCTACTCATGAACAGAACATACATATACTCACGCCTGTATTCCCCGAAGGGGTAGGCAGAGGTGTTATTATCACAACACCCACTTTTCACCGAATTTGATTAAGTGCCAACGTGACAGATGGTGAGTCTACCGCCGTCTCAGGCAATATACATAGGTCTTTGAATTACTTCTCAGAAATATGCAGGTTTCCTCACGATGTTTTCCTTCACCGTAAAGCACGTGGTGTGAAATCACTGTACATAAGTTTTTTAGAAAAACTCATTGGTACAGGCCGCGCTGGTATTCGAACTCAAACCCCGAGGCCACCACGGCTCTAGGCTCATCAACAGAAATTTAAGTTATCCCCAAAATGCCCTAGAAGATATAACAACAGACTCAGCAATTTCAGACATACCTGCTCGATGGATTGTCAAAGTGCCTAGTGCAAGTTTTCTTAAAATCGCCGTCACAGGTCACCGCGTTGACGAGAACGCAGATTTATATGGGATCGAAACTGCGCCATCAGTCGGTCCACAGATGGCAATATTTTGATCTCATAACACTTGACACCGTCAAAAGAAATGACAAATCACACATAATCATCCATAATGATGACACTATTTGTAATAACAGACTCCAGGCCCTGATGGTGCAATATCCTTAATCCACAGTTACCGCTGATAAGCTATGCAGTTCGTTATTTTTGTTTAAATATAAACGTGGCAAAAAGTCTAATATTCGTGCTATACTGTTCCAAGTACAATTAGTGTAAAATTATGACCTTACTATTCTTTAATGATGATCTATGTATTTTTTACCAAACGTCTGATATAAGTAATTATTGAGCAATCATATAGGGTACGCTCAAATTCAGGAAGATGAAGTAAACAAAATATTATTGCAACTATTTCAAATTGTAGGCTTATAATTTGGTTTATTGCGTGATGAATATATTAATGTACCTGTTGATTTCTAGGTGTATTATGATGTTTCATTATTATGACGTGAAACATTTTTTGCATATATGTTGTCTAATCTTTCATAATGTATAGGTTGTTACATAGTTTAAAGAATTTAAAGAATTAAAGAATTTATTTAATACCATAACAACATAACGTCTAATAACAATACAGATCGTAAACAACTACAATAGTTAAGAAAACTGTGAAGCAGTTGCTTGCGCCCATCTCCAGAGGAACATGATAGGTATTTATTATTATTATTATATGTTGTGTGCTTATGCGTGTGTGTGTGTGTGTATGCGTGTGTGTGTGCACGCGTGTGTCTAGTGTGTGTGTATAACAATATATATTTATATTTGACAACTCAGGTTACTTGACAAAGCTTGGGTATACATTAATTAATATTAGGGACAGTCACTGAGTGGACATTTATGTGAATGTGTACTGTATATACATTATGCACGTATTATTCATTCAATTAAGTATCAAGCACTCTGTTTCATAGTAATTCAGGCCTAGTAGCCAATTGAAAATCCTACGTTTACATTCCCGAAGGGAAAGAGGATAAATATTTAAAATTTTATTCAGCTTATTATACATTCTGGAGCTCAAGGAATTAAAATGACGCCTAGTGAGTTGAAGCCTACACGGGATTATCTTACAAATTTTGTCAGACCTTCTTTTATTTCTAAGTAGACTGGGATCATATGATAGCTTTGAGTGTTTTCTTAAAGTCATATGTATAATGAAAAGTTTCCGAACTGATAGTACATTACATGTCTTAAACAATTCTTCTGTCGAAAATCTTGTTGGCTTGCAAGAAAGGACTTTAAGTACTGTTCTTTGAGCTCTTTCCAACCTCAAAATAATTGTCTTAGCTGCTCCACCCCAAACCGTGACACAGTACGTTAAAATGGACTGAGCTAATGTGTAATAGACAGTCAATAACGTTTTTTTGTCCGCGACTAGTCGCAACTTCTTAAAAACGAATATTAGTTTACGAACACGACCAACGACCGACGCAATGTGCTGTTTCCAGCTCAGGACACTGTCAAATTGCACACCAAGATACTTTATGGTATCTTCTCGAATTAGAGGACAACAGGAACATGATGATGATGATGAGGAGCTAATGCAGCAATTCTGAACAAAGATTGATAAAGATTTGGGTGGTAGAGAAGATGTGCTAGCACTGAAGGGTATATATTTAGTCTTATCTAAATTGAGGGTCAATAGATTATTAGTAAGCCAAATCATTATAGTTTTCATTGCAGACTCAGCATTGGAGATTGCATCTCTCCATGATGAACCACTAATCAACAAGGCTGTATCATCCGCATAAGAAAATATTCTACAATTTGGTATTGAAAGTTTACAAAGATCATCAACATAGATTAAAAATAATGTAGGGCCAAGTACACTCCCCTGGGGTACACCTGTTGTAAGAAGTACATCCTGACTAGTATAAATGCCAATCTTAACACACTGGGATCGATCACTAAGGTAACTTTTAAATAATTCCAATACCAGACCCCTCACACCTATCCGTTCAAGTTTTGTTACGAGTATAGGAACAGAGACGGTATCAAAGGCCTTGGACAAGTCCAAAAATACGCCTAATGACTTGCGTTTACTATCAAGATCAGCAATGACTGAATTACACAAGTCCAAGACTGCATCTTCAGTGGATCGCCCTTTTTGAAATCCATATTGATTTGTAGATAGAATTTTGTTCACGTTCAAATATTTCACCAGTCTATCATTAAGTATTTTTTCTAATATTTTAGAAAAGCTGGTTAATATGGATATTGGTCTATAGTTATTAACATTTTCTCTATCACCACTCTTATGAACTGGATGAATAAGAGCCTTTTTGAATATCTTAGGGAAAATACCTGTGGAGAAACATAGATTAAAAATATGTGTGATGATAGGAACAAGAACATGGCGTGCAGCCTTTACAAAAGAAGCTGTAATTGAATCCCACCCAGCGGCACAAGTTTTTAGACTCAAGATAATACGTTCTACCTCGTCATTATCAGTGCTAAAAAGTGCCATTGACTTCAACTGAGATATTGATTCAGGTGCGAAAAACCTACCACTTGACGATGAGGAGTGTGCATTAGGATCGGAGGAAGAAGAGACAAATTTAGAAGCAAGAGATGAGCCGATATTGCCAAAATAGTCATTAACCATGTTAACAGACAAAACAGGATCAGGAGAAACACGCAACAGCTCATTAGCCGAGGAAATGTTTGAATCCAAGTTTGAAATATTTTTTATTAACTTCCATGTATTTTTGGGGTCACCCCTGGCTTTCCTGAATTCAGAGCGTTCATAATTACGCTTTACGGTTTTTAGTAATTTGTTACAAAATCGCTTGTAGCGTCCAAAAGTGATACTCAGTGTTTGGTTAGATGGATCCTTCTTTGTTTTCTTATATAGATTGTCCCGGTTTCGAATACATCGTAAGAGCCCAGGAGTTATCCAAGGCTTAATAATTAATTTTCTACATGGAACCTTTCTGATACACGTATGTGACTTGATGGCAGTTGATAGTACACCTACAAAATCAGTTTGTCTGCATGTTGAATTGCTTTTTTTAAGACATAAGGGTTCAATAGAGATGTTATCACACCACTTAGATGTTCAAGGGGGCCTACCACCATCAGTTTAAGCCGAGCTTATTAAGAACTTCCGAGATTTTGACGTTTCATTCTTGTAACGTAAAATTGAACGTCAAAGCTAAGATAGTAAAAAAATTATACAAAAAAGTAAAAGCGCTTTTAATTAGAGAAATATAAAATTATATGAGTAAATTACTGACATTTGAAGTTGTCGTTTTATACCGAGTTTGGTGCTATATTTGGCACCAACTTCAAAAGTAAATACTTTATTTCGCAGCAGTTTTACTTTTTGTAAAATTAAACATCAAAGCTAAGTAGTTCTTAATACGCACTGCTTAATCGATCATAGTTGGCCCCCGGTGCCCCAAGTATAGGTTTCGAAACGTGCAAATGTCGTCGATTGGCCTTGTGTTTTGGCGCAGCTCAAAATGTGTTGATACTTTTTCGGAGGCGGGTTGTGGTTGAATGCCAAAGGATCAACTAGGTGTAATGTCTCTATCAATCATCTATCCACCCTTATGTCGTAAAAGAAGAAATCCAATATGCAGACAACATATGTAATCTTTATGAAATATTAGTTAGCACATACGCAAAAAAGTTTTTCCGTCATAATATTGTAACATCATAATTATTCATACTAAAATTATAAAGCACATTTATATACTCATCACACATTAAAATAATCATGGTCATTTTCAAACCCAGGCTTTCTCATGTTTTTCTTCACATTACGTTACTGCACTTTTGGTAAACTTCACCGGTGTAGGCAAACACCATCCCAGAAACTGAGATGTTGTAACAACAACACCCACATTCCACCGAATATGATTAAGTACCAACGTGACAAATGATGAGTCTCAGTCACTGTACATGCGTCTTTGAATTACTTTTCAGACATGCAGGTTTCCTCACGATTTTTCCTTCACCGTAAAGCACATGGTGTGAAATCACTGCACATAAAACCTTATTGGTACTTTCCCCACTGGGATTCGAACCTCACGGCTCGCCTAGAAGCTACCTATGTTAATAATAATTAGGTAAATATTTTTTGAGCCGTGGTGGCCTCGGGGTTTGAGCAGTCGCCTGCTACGCAAGCGACGCAAGTTCGAATCCCAGCGGGGCCTGTACCAATGAGTTTTTCTAAAAAACTTATGTACAGTGATTTCACACCACGTGCTTTACGGTGAAGGAAAACATCGTGAGGAAACCTGCATATTTCTGAGAAGTAATTCAAAGACGCATGTATAGTGCTTGAAACGGCGATAGCCTCACCATCTGTCACGTTGGCACTTAATCAAATTCGGTGAAAAGTGGGTGTTGTGATAACAACACCTCTGCCTACCCCTTCGGGGAATACAGGCGTGAGCATATGTATGTATGTATGTAAATATTTTTTGTATGATTCGTATCTTCTAGGAATATGTATATTATGTTATATGTAATTATTGCAAATGACTTGCAAGTAATAATGTTTCTTGCAATATAATTTGAAATGGTCATGGACATGAAGCCTTTTGTCAAAAATTGCCAGCGCTTATTAATCAATGCTGCGTTGCTTAATGGTCGTTATCTACTGTAGATACTTTGATAAAAGGGTTTTATATAAGCTGGATTTATTTTGTACTACCTGTGCTTATAATAAAAATAAAAATAGCCTATATTACTCTTTGTAACATCAGCGAGTCCCGTTACAATCAATTCATTCGTTTCAGCGATTAGCCGGAACGAATAGACAGATAAAGAAAAAAAATGGTCTACTAATTTCATATCAAAATTCAAAATATCTGTATTTGATAAGTCTTTTTACTAAGTACTTTCAAATCCTCACAACGACCTTTTACTGAGAGGAACCCGACAAGAAACTCAGTAATAAATCTTTTCAAAAAAATATTTTACTCATCATCATCTCGCTGGCCTTATCCCATACATTGTTGGGGTCAGCACTTGGTTCAACCTGATGTGGCTGATCACCTGACTTTTATA